>ML677348.1:29913424-30399998 GCA_007922305.1 Dermatemys mawii | reverse complement strand
GGAGTGGGAAAAGGCAAGTGTGGTTGGGTTTGTGCTATTAAACAGTTGACAACCCTAGATATGAAGTCATAACCTTTTTTCGGGGGGAAGGGGGAAGGCAGGTCCAGCCTTAGGGGTGGGTGACCACCTAGGGCCACATGGTCAGGGGTAGCTGTGATCCCCCCACCTCCCCATTGCATTCCAACACACATGCACATGACCCCTTCAACTTCAGAGCCCTAGAGTAAGGAGGGCCAGGGCTGGGGGTAAGGGTGCCAGAACCTTTGTAGAAGTGAGGGACCATCAACATTAGAAGCATAGGGACCAGGGACCATGCCCCACACATTTAACATGGGCATAGTTTGGGTTTCATAGGTAGTGTTCCCCCTCCCCGCCAAAGTGCAAGCCTCGGACAAGCATGGAGTTCTGCTGGCAGGAGCTGCACTTCATGGCTGGGGTGCGATGGGGGCAGGAAGTGGGGTGAGGAAGTGATAAGTCCTGCCTCCATTCCAGAACGTGTGTCTTACTGGCCCAGAGAGCAGCCCTGTTGGAAAATAGGAAGTGCTGTTCCTCCCCAGGCTCGCCAGAAGTAGCAACTGGAGCCTGGTGCATGGTAAGTACTCTGGCTATGGCGTACCCTGCCCTAGCCATCACCATAAGATTTCACGGACGACACCATATTTCATAGTCCGTAATGTGTTTTTCACAGCCATGAATTTGATAGAGTCCTACCTATAGCTAGTTCAAATAGATTATTTTTCATTACATTCTATAAGTTACCATATTACTTGGAATACTGAATCCACATTCTATCCTAATGTTAATGGCTTTAGAATAAGAATTGATTAATGTATGGCCTATGTGCAAAATCGAAAATACCAACTTCCATAATTCCTGAACTTATTGCTCTGCTGCTAAACTTTCTCAATACTTTTGACATGTAATGACTTTGACATCTGCTCTATTACCTTTGCTTAGATGGATGGAAAGTTGCATAACTCTTTTTTAAAACAGCCGAGGCTTTGCAGTTATAGTGGGAATATTTGCACACTACTGAATAGTTGGTAATTATACACTGATTTATGGAGGATTATTGTGTGTCTCAGTTTGTAAAAAAAAATATACAGTTGAAGAAAAACATTTCATCTGTCATTAGGAGATTGAAGAAGGGAAAATCACTTTTCATAACACCAGTTTTAAATGAGGTTTCAAATCTTGCCAGATGCTAAGCACACTCAATTCGCATTGACTTTAGTGGGGGTTGAAGGAGTCAGTATCTCACAGTAGCTTGGTCCATAAAGATGATGTACATTTTCCGATTTATTTTCAAAGCACTTTGAATGGACACCATTTATATTTTGAGGGAAAGGTTAGGCTTAGGGTTTGACCTAGTTGGATTGACTTTGTGTGAAAATGCAGAGATATTCAAAACATATTCCACAATGACTTGGTAGTTGTTGGCTCAGCAGTATACCTGTCATAATATACATTAAGGAAATATATCAGAACACCCCATTGCAATGAAAACAAAGGTTTTCAATTTCTCATTACACCCCAAAATCTCATTATACCCCTCAGCATGTCACAAGTCGTCTAGCCTAATGGAGCCCACTTTGTATGCATATTTCTGACTTCACCACCTGAGATTTACAAAGGGCAATCACTACAGTATTTCTTCAGACAATATGACAGTATATCTACCTTAGTAATTGCAACATTAATCAACATCCAATGTAACTGTCTAAGTTCATTGTTGCTACTATTTCTGACCTTACTTCCAAAAGGGAGACTCTGTGGCCTATTAAGCACTACTAAGGCTTGCCAAGACAGTTTCTTTCTATTTCAGAATGTAAAGCTTTTATATTGTGAGAATCTGAGAAACTGATCTACGAATGTGCTATGTGGAAATAACATCCAGTTATATGATAGGATTTTTTTAAAGTAAAAGAATCAAGTTTGAGTAAGCAAGCAGTCATATTAGTCTGGGTTGAGAGATTTCTGATCCGTTGAAGCCTACAGCACACTGGGCATTATTGTCCCTCTCTTTTTTTCTTTGTGCTCTCCTTTCTGTAGCTCTTTTTGTTTTATGTTAGTACAGCCTAGCACTCTGGGGTTCTAGTCACATGTTTGGAACTCCTTGGCACTACTGCAATACTAATTTCTGGGTGTTTGTTTTAAGTGTAAATATAATATGATGTCTTTGAAGTGGTCAAGAGTCAGGTTATTTCGTAGCTGGGAGAGAAATGAATTAACAGACATAAAGGGTTGTATCAGAGCCAGTTCTAGGTATAACGAAACTAAGCTATTGCTTGGCTCAAGGGGACCTCCCCATTAGTTGTTAGTGTTTTGCATGTTGGGGGTCCCCAAATATTCCTGCTTAGGGCTTTCAGTGAACTAGCTCGGGAACTGGATTATATCACAATGTAATTTATTTAAAAGCATGTACATTATTCCTAAGGAGAAATATTAGATGGCAAAGGCAAAATTCTGTTTCTAACTCACAGAAGCAGCACATCAGAACTCTAGAAAAACATCTCAAATCTCTGCACCACACTCTGTCAAAAACAGTGCTCTTGTTACTGAAGTTGGTCCATTCTAAGCCAACTCATTTCTGTAGTTTGTTGGTGAGGTGAAGCTCAGAACGTTTCAGTCAAAGAGCAAAACCAAACAGACCAGTAGCTACATTTGTGACTGCACATACTCACTCAAAGATAGTTTTAACAAGCTGCACTGATCAATGAAAAACATATAGATGTATTGGCCAATGTGATCCACTGAAAAGAGTGATATTTTTTATTGTTTACGAGAGCAAAAATATTTAATTGTTGATAAGAAAAAAAAAACATTTCAACAGCCTTAACTTTACAGAACAAAGCTTTACATTTGCAGAATTATTTTAAATCTATTTGCATATTCTTAATACTTTCTCTATTTTAAATGTAATATGCAATGAGATGATCCACATAAACGAATAATCATAATTAACTAGCCAAGAACCATGCCTCACTTCACTTTCCTTATACTGTTATCAATGTCACTATCAGCTCTCTGCACTTGGACACTATTATTGCAACTATCACACAATTAAATGAAATCCTGTCAGCAACATCTGGCTCTTAGAAGTAAAACATGAATAATTTTTCCAGCTTTCCCCAGCTTTGCCTGCTAAATTCTAATTATGATGTAATGGAGGACATCAGCATGTGGCAGACTTGGTGATTAACCTAGGGCAGCTGAGAAATAGGTCTAGTGAGATGAGCAAGGCACTTGGATCAGCTCAATCAATTTTTTTTATTTTTTTTTTTGCAAGGCTTTTAAATACAGCAATGACCTTGTGATGGGTAACAGTAAGTTACACTTGAACCCATTTAGGAAGTCAGCCCTCTCACAGTACATTACAGGAGCTAAATGCTTATTTTTAAAATTCAGTATTATGAAAAGGTACATTATATGTAAAGCTGCTTGTCCTTACTTTGCTCACTAAAACACATATCTGCTCTCAGTCTCTCTCTCTCCCCATTTCAGCATATGTAGACATTTTCCCCTGTATGGGCTGCTGTAGTAGATAAGTTTCTATTTCCATATACTAGAGAGACATAGAAGGAAGTTAGGTGGGTCTGATGTTAAGGAAAGGGGAAGAAGAGTAAGAATTCCCAAAACATATTCCCAGCCCTCGGTGACTGATTCACCCTGTAACTATGGGCTGGTCACAAACTTCTGTGCCTCAGTTTATGAATTTGTAAAGGTTGTGTCCTACTTTCCTGAGATTATGAGATTTGATTGCATTTGTATTGGGAAATCACTTACCGATTTCTGCATGGAATGCTCAGTGCACATCCAAACAATTATTCCTATGCAGACATAGGGCCAGCTTCACTTATAGGCTCTGGCCATTTGCACTATACCAGCAACTCAAAACTGCTATAAACGCCCCTCTTCCTGCAGCTCCCATTGTCCAGGAACAGTGAACCATGACCACTGTGAGGTGCGGGGGGTCACGCCTGCGGACGGTCAAGCAATGTCTCACGGCCCGCAATCAGATTATCCTGAGGGACCACGTGTGGCCCCGTGGGCTGTAGGTTGCCCACCACTGTTGTAAAACCTTTATGGTCAAGTATGTTTCTGCCTGTTACCAGAGGTAACTGTACTGAAATTATCAAGCTATGAGTAAAACATTGCTCTTTTCTTTTAGGTCTGGATTGAGAGTTATGATCAAAATGAAAGTAAAGAACAATATAATGAAATGAGCAAAATAAATAATTTAACCCATTATCTGTGTAGGGAAAGAATTTATCAAAATTTTGTTAGTTTTGGAATCTGGCCTCATGAAACTGTATCCAGAATATTAACGTAAAAATGTCTTCAATCAAATTTTCAGAAGATGGTGCTAATTTGGGTACCTCTCTTTTTTCTTCTATTATTGTAAATAAGAAGAGCAGATAAAGCAGCTAATCAAAGTCTGATATTTCAGCTCAAAGAGAAAAAAAAAATCATTGCAAGAATTTTGCTGTGAAGTGTTTCTGGGAAAAAGAACAACTAATTTCCCTTTTCACAGTTCCTGCTAGCTGTGCAACTAAAACACAGATGTGCAAATTAATATGAAATTTTTGTTGGGAAAGGCACAGCTTGAATTTGTGGAGAACCTCTTACACTTTTGTCTTATCAGCAATATGGTTTTCTGTTTTGCGATCACAAGTTTTTTCTCTGTCTCATTTTTAGTGAAAAGGCCTGCTGTTTTCTTCCCATATAGAGCAAGTGTTATGTCCCCCTAGGCTACAATATTAAACATACTGACACACACGTGTTTTAGTTCCCTTGATGGTGCTTTAGACTGAAATGGGTTTATTGGGTTTCCACCAAGCTTTAACAGTGTAATGCCTTTGAGCTGTTTGCACATACAATATAGTTAACATCTAAATTTTTTAAGACCAAGTAACAGGCCAAAAGCTGATTTTTTTGAAAATAATAAAGAATTTTTTTAAGATTTAATGAAACAACAGCACCATCATCAAAATCTGTATTTTAAATGAACTTTGTTGTTTCTTGATACCTTAAATGACTGGTTCTTGGAGGAGCTCGTCCTGGAACCCACCAGAGGAGAAGTAATTCTTGATTTAGTCCTAAGTGGAGCACCGAATCCAGTCCAAGAGGTGAATATAGATGAACTGCTTGGTAATAGTAACCACAATATAATAAAATTTAACATCCCTGTGGCATGGAAAACAGCACAGCAGCCCAACACTATAGCATTTAATTTCAGAAGGGGGGACTACAGAAAAACGAGTTGGTTAGTTAAACAGAAATTAAAAGGTACAGTGCAAAAAGTGAAATCTCTGCAAGTTGCATGGAGACTTTTTAAAGACAGAGGCTCAACTTAATAATAATAATAATAGAGGCTCAACTTAAATATACACCCCAAATTAAAAACAACAACAACAAACAAAAAAAAAAAACACCCTTTGTAAGAGAATCAAAAAGTGCCACTGTGGCTAAAGTAAAAGAAGCAGTGAGGGCAAAAAGGCATTCTTTAAAAAGTGGAAGTTAAATCCTAATGAGTGAAATAGAAAGGAGCATAAACTCTGGCAAATGAAGTGTAAAAAATATAATTAGGAAAGCCAAAAAGAATTCGAAGAACATCTAGCAAAAGACTGCTTCCTGCAGCCTCCTTTGGCCTGAAGCAGCAAACTGCAGTCAGTGGGAGCTGCGATTAGCCACACCTGTGGATGTGACAGGTAAACAAACTTGCCTGGCCCACCAGAGGCTTTATCCTGGGGGGCTGCAGGCTAAAGGTTGCCAATCTCTATAGTATACTATGAGGAGCCAAGTGTGAATATTTAAAAAATGCACAGATTTTGATAGTATTGATCTCTGCAGTCCTAAGGCATTCTGGAAATGTCAGGGTTGGTGATATCACCTGTTTACATAAAACGAGGAATATATGTGGCACCTTAGAGACTAACCACTTTATTTCATCATAAGCTTTCGTGGGCTATAGCCCACTTCATCGGATGCATAGAATGGAACACACAGAAGTAAGATGCATTTATATACACAGAAAGCAAAAAAAAGTTATAAATTACCATATCAATTCTAAGAGGCTGTTTCATTTGGATTGGCCATTATCAGCAGGAGAAAAATAAAACCTTTTGTAATGAAAATTAAGTGGATTTGTGTCTGACATTTGATAAGAACCTGTAAAATAAACTTAACTAGGGAAATGCATTCAATTAGTGTAATGACAAATCCATTCACAGTCCCTGTTTAACCCTTGGTTGATAGTTTCCAATTTGAAAATTAACTCCAGTTCCTCAGCTTCTCGTTGGAGTCTGTTTTGGAAGTTTTTCTGTTTTTAAAATTGACACCTTCAAGTCTTTAATAGAATGGCCAGGGAGATTGAAGTGCTCTCCTACTGGTTTTTGAATGTTATGATTCCTCATGTCAGATTTGTGTCCATTTATTCTTTTGCATAGAGACTGTCCGGTCTGGCCAATGCACATAGCAGAGAGGCATTGCTGGCACATGATGGCATATATCACACTGGTAGATGTTCAGGTGAATAAGCCTCTGATGGTGCAGCTGATGTGATTAGGTCCTATGATGGTGTCAGTTGAATGGATATGTGGACAGAGATGGCATCAGGCTTTGTTACAAGGATAGGTACCTGGGTTAGTGTTTTTGTTGTGTGGTGTTTGGTTGCCAGTGAGTATTTGTTTCAGGTTGGGGAGCTGTCTGTAACGAGGACGGGTTTGTATCTCAAGATCTGTGAGAGTGAGGGATCATCTTTCAGGATAGGTTGTAGGTCTTCGATGATGTGTTGGAGAGGTTTAAATTGGGGGCTGACGGTGATGGCTAATGGTGATCTGCTTTTTCTTTGTTGGGCCTGACCTGTAGTAGGTGGCTTCTGGGTACTCTTCTGGCTCTGTCAATCTGTTTTTTCACTTCCCCAAGTGGGTATTGTAGTTTTAAAAATGCTTGATAGAGATCTTGTAGGTGTTTGTCTCTGAGGGATTGGAGCAAATGCGGTTGTATCTTAGAGCTTGGCTGCAGCAATGGATCAAGTGGTGTGTCCTGGATGGAAGCTGAAGACACGTAGGTAAGTACAGTGGTCAGTAGGTTTCCAGTATAGGGTGGAATTTTATTATATGATTATTTCTTATTAATATATTTATTTTCAAAATGGCTTGGGGGCCCTAATATGCAAATAAAATAGGCATGACACACTTTCTGTCTTCAAGAGTTTAAAACCTACTTTTATACATGACACAGTGAGTGGCAGTAACAGAAGAACTTGGGCCTCTGAGTTACAAGTAATATTTACATATTATTAAATGTTAAATAATCGTTGTTTTCCCTAGACCCTTGATCACAGTCAGTGCCTTTTTGAGCTAGCTGCTATGCAAACAGGAATCACTGTGTTTCCTTACCCCAAAGAACATACAATTTAAGACTTAGGATAACTCGTAAAACACAAAAGAGTCACAGGACTAGTTTACAGCTAGGCTTCCATTCTCATAGGGCACAAAAATGCATAGCTGCAGACATGGACATGCGCATACTTACACACACACACAGACATGGAAATTCTTAAACTTCCTCACCTAAAAGTAGTAGAATTTGCACCTTCCAAACCCTTTGTCCAAGTGGCTTTTGCAGATATGAGTGTTAGAATTTTTCGAGTATGCACAGTAGTATTCAAACATGAAAAACAGTTTAATCTCTGTGTGCACAAAATGTACATATAAGAAGAAGACAGGGGGCTTACTACTTCCAAAAAATAGGCAACCAATGGGTAATATATTAAAAACCACTTGGATTCCTGAGAAGTGAATGGTAAAAATCCCTCAAGTCATTATGTTCTGGCTATGATTATCTTCATAATGAATCCAGTAGTCACCATTGCATTGTCAAGATTTAGTAAGAATCAGAGAGGTAGCCGTGTTAGTCTGGAATTGCAGAAGTGACAAAGAGTCCTGTGGCACCTTAAAGACTAAAGTAAACTATTGAAGAATAAGCTTTCGTGGGCTAATACCCACTTCGTCTGATACATGCATTGGAAGTATCCAGTTTCCTGCCTCTAGATACTTCTACTGCATCCAACAAAGTGGGTATTAGCCCACAAAAGCTTATGCTTCAATACTTTAGTTCAGGGATCAACAACATTGGCATGCGGGACCGCAGGGTAAGCACCCTCAGCAGGCCCTGTTGCTTTGTTTACCTGCCATTTCGCCGATCGTGGCCAACACTGCACCGATTCCCACAGCCCCCATTGGACCGGGACAGCGAACCGCGGCCAGTGGGAGCCGCGATTGGTGAACTGCCAGGTAAATAAAGCAGCAGGGCCAGCTAAGGGTGCTTACCCTGCGGTCCCGCGTGCCAATGTTGCCGATCCCTGCTTTAGTTACTCTTTAAGGTGCCACAGGACTCTTTGTCTCTTCAAGATTTAGTAAGCCACTCCCCATGGTATCTGATTTACCTCAGTATAGGGCTTTAGTGCAGTATCTCAGGCAATCCAGTGAAGTAACTTGGAAAGTGTTGACTATTTATTAATGACCACTGTAACTACTACTATCATGGTATTCCCTTGAAGACAATAATCAGTAATGGTGTCACAAGACTGTTTTGTACATAAAAGTTTCCCTGGTGATGTCTGTATTGAAGTCTAATGTTAGAAGCCTCTTTTGTGAGTATGCAGGGTGCATTCAGAACAGTAGCACTAAGCTGCTGGCTGTTGCTAAAAAAGCAAAAGAACATCTCAATTCTTCCTCCTCCTTTCCAGGCTTTGAGCTCTACTGAAATAAAGGATTAATGACAGAGATATGGCATAAGGATAGTGCAGTGACAATTCATACTGGGAGTGAGGAGTGTTATCTCCAGTGCAAACAATTATAGTCTCTGCTTTATAAAGCTCCCTTCTTCTGGTTTCCTCCTTTATTCATTCCTAAATCACCCTGTCACTTGCTGCTGATTTCTCCCTGTATTCTGGTGCTGTCTTCCTAATCACTCATCACTGCTGTTGGCTCCCTCCAGTATTTTTTTCCCTTACATTGTTCCTGGCTCCCACATTGCCTCATCTTAGACTGCTTTGGTCACTTCAAACTCTGGCCTCCAGGATCCAATGTGTAGTGCTGTAGTCCCAGGAGAAGTGCAGTTTAATACAAATCAAGATGCAACACTTGCTGGAGTCTCTGCTACATATGAGGGGGCGAAATTTAACAACAAAAGAAACTTAGCAGTGCAAGGCTAGCAGGAGAATTCCCTGCAGATACAAAACCATCCACTGGGACCAAGGAGGACATTTCCCTCATGTGCTGCTATCGTATGTTTTGGTACATAATGGTGGTTTGTGGTTAGTTTCTGCCTCAGGCAAAGTCTTTTCTACAACTTCCATTCACTTCAGTGGATATTGGATGAGGCTCTTCATTTAAAAATTGCCTCTTTTTGGCAACAAAATTGCATGGACAACACACTATGACAATTCCTGAGTTTCTAATGACATAGCAAGTGGCTTGATATGTATATTATCTTTATTACATTTTTCCATTGTAGTAGCACAGCATTCGCCATCAGAAACAGGGCCTCAGAGTGGTACATGGTGTACAAACACACGGAAGGTGTGATCCCTGATTTGAAGTGCTAACGCTCTGAAGTTCCAAGCCTGTAAACATTGATGCATGCCTTCACTTTACTACCATGAGTAGAACCACTTTAAAAAAATCAGTGGAACTATTCATAGTAGTAAAGTTAATCATGTGCATAAATAATTTTCAGTATCAGCCTTAATTGAAGGTAAGAGGCTGCCAGAGAATGTTAAAAAAAAAAAATACAATGGGAAGGATGAAAGGAGCTGGAAGTAGTAATAAAATTACACTAATACATAGACTTCCTGTGTGCACAACTTGATGGTGCAGAATTATTTAAAGTCTATTTTTTTTAGGGTCCAAAAATAGCTGTTATTGGTTGGGTGATTTCTTCCAGGAGTCATAATACAAGTGAACCTTAAGAGAGGATAAGAAAGAGAGGGCTGTGGTTTTAGAGATTAGTAAATACATTCCAAGCAGATAGTATAACAAACAGGAATGAAGACAGTTGTGCAAACATGTGGTTGAGACTGGAAGAACAGATACGATATGTGAAAAACTGATAGTGAGAGGCAGAGGTGTGAATAGACTTGAAGATGAGGACAAGAAACTACAATTTGATAATGGTGGAAGACATGAGATCAGTGGAAAACCCCAAAAAGGAGATTGGGATAATATGGACAGAGTGACAGATCAGGAAGATATTCTTAGCAGCTGTATTTCGTATGTACAGAAAGGGGAGTGGAATGACTGTCAGGGAGATCAGAGAAGATCACACTATGGTAATTAGAATGTGTGATGTACAGATCCTGGAAGAAAACTTTAGTACTGTCGATAGGAAACAAAGACTGGATTTGAGAAGTGGTATATAGAAAAACGTGGCCAGGGCACAGTTTGTGAGTGTTTCTTATCCCTATGCCTTCTGACAGAACAGCTTAGCTTTAGTGGCATCTTGTTTGGTTGTCTAAAGAAATGTGAAAGTTTGACCAGTTAGCCAATCATAATGCTTATGACCATGATCAGTAGCCTGCAAGATTCCCAAGGTTTCATTGTGTTCAATTTGTGTTTATGATCTTCTTTTTCAGAATGTTAAATTTATACTTTGGATTAGACTGGAGCAGCTAATCTCCTGAGTGTATGCTTTTAGTTTATAGCAAGGTATTTGGTACCTTTGAAAACTTTTATTTGATTAAATAATCTGAAACAAGCAGCAATACAAAGTACCATGTGAATATTTCATATTTTAAGCCGTTAGTCAATTAAATTCTCTCTTTTTTATTTGGAAAAAGATTTGGAACACCTTCAAATTGATTTGCTTATTGATTTTTGCAATTTTTTATCATCTTTGAGATATACTTTAGTCGGTTCCTTCAAACAGCTAGGGTTGTTGTTGTTTTTTTAAAACTAACTCTTCCCATATACCATACATATATAATACACCATGCAAACCTAGAATTAAAATAGAACTTTCTTTTTGAATGTTAATTAAATTACTATGAAGTATAATGTTTCCAGACAGACACAATATTTAGAATATCAGTGAGCTTGCTCTACATTTTTATAAGCTTTTCAATAAAACCTTTTAAATTCAAGACAAAAAACCTGACATTTATTTCACATTGCTGACTAACCAGCTACAGTACTGTTTGCCTTTGTATCAAATGAAGTTAGTATTAAGTGCTGTATTTTATACAAATTTGGCTCATACTGAACTGAAAACCTAAAGTGGTTCTCTGATAAAAGTAAATGGAGAAATAACATTCAGTGGTAGTTTTCATCTATGTCAGTTAATTGCAATGAGGATTATTTTATAGTTTTGATACAAGTGTTAAAAGTACAAAAAAAGAGAATAAATCAGTAGAAAATAGATTAATATATTTAGAAACCCTTGCAAAATATGATATCCTATAAAAAAAAGTACTGGAGGCTGTCATTTTTCTATTTTGTCAGCCAAATGAATAAAGAAATAGATATTCATAGCAGCTTTATTTTGTTTTGTTTTGTTTTGTTTTTTTAAAAAAGTTTCAGTATGCTTTGCCTTTACTTGGCGGCGGGGGTGTGTGTGTCAATTTACAAAGTGTGTATGAGAGGGCTAGACATGAGTTCATTGTCAAATGAACAAAGACCTGATTCAGTAACAAATCTTCCATAGCGGACTTCTCATTCAGACTTTGCTGAAGCTTCCAATTTCAGAACTGTGAGAATATGCTATCTCAGAAATAAATAAAAAGGAAAACACAATACATATATTACTTATCAGCAGGAATCAAGTCAGGAATGCTGCAGCTGCCAATTGCAAAATGTCTATTTTAGGCATGCAGCTGCCAAATTTAAAAGGATTAGCCCCAGAAAGGCATCACAGAGGAAAGTCACTATAAGTGGCAACCTTGTTCTTGAGAGAGTTAACAGGGGCCTGAAAGGTGCTCCTCAGACAGAGATGCATTGCACTTATACCTGAATAGAGGTATGACATGTTTGTTGCTGAACTAAATCACTAATTTGTGATTTCCTTTGCCTTGATTTTCAAAACTTAATCTTCAATTAATATTAGCTAATATATTCTATAATGATAATATTGATGCATTCAAATATTGAAGGCTACATTGTGGTTCTGAGATACAAAGTTGTATTAAAAGTGATGCAGAGTGACATAACCACAATGTGAATTTTAGAGAGGGTGGGCAGAGAATATTTGCTAACAAACCATCATTTATTCCTGGGGGTTACGTGGTTCCGGTTCCTAGTATTATAAGCAGAAGAGCTGCTGCTTCTTTGTTGGGAAAACTGAAGCATTACAAGCCAATGCTGTACTTAGCATCTGTACTCATCTGTTAATGGTTCCCCAAGAAGTGAGGAAAGCTAGTTGAAAAATGTTCATGATAAATCTTCATCCACAGGAAGCTTTTAATTTTTTCAAAACAACTACACTCCATAAACTGCCTCCCTCTGCCTCCAAAGCAACTAAATGACATTAAAAAAACTGATCAAGCTTTGAATTTTTTTCATAGAAAATATTTACATTTTTGCTCAAATGTTAAGTTAAGAAACCCAGTAACCCTGGACATTGAAAAGGATCTGGAAGATCCATTTGTTCTATGAAGCACTCAACTACATATTGTCTTTTGAATCAACTAATGTCTTTAGAATGTACTGCCTTTTGGGCAGAGATTCATTATTTATTTGGAACATTTTGTATATTGAGCATATAAGATGTAGGTACATATATATAGGTTGAGCATATAAGATGTTGCATTTAATACTTATAATCCTAGAAAAAAGAACCTTAAAAGCCTGGAGCTTTGTGTGACAACAAGGATGGTCCAGAGGTTAGGATGTTGGCCTTGGACTTTGGTCACTGCTCTACCACAGACTTCCTGGGTGACTTCAGGTAAGTCATTTAGGCTCAGCTGTTTAAAAGGTGGCATTCAGATATTGCTCTACTCAGTGTTGCAAGGTTTAAGTGATTAAGACAGCATTGAAAGTCAGTAGAATGTAGGGTCCTAAATCACCTGGAAGTTAGATGTCTATATCACTTAGTCTTGTAATAACAAACAGAGCAATTCCTAAATATCTTTACAGCCTCAGCCTTAGTCTCCCTGTATATCATAGAATATCAGGGTTGGAAGGGACATCAGGAGATCATCTGGTCCAATCCCCTGCTCAAAGCAGGGCAAATCCCCAATTAAATCATCCAACAGATTTCTGCCCCACATCCCTAACTGGGCCCCTGAAGGATTGAGCTCATAAGCCTGGGTTTAGCAGGCCAATGCTCAAACCACTGATCTACCCCTCCCCTCTCAGCTCCTTGTATGTAAAATATGAATAGTACTTCTCTACCTCACTAGGGTATGGTGAGGATAAATAAGTAAAAGATTAATAGGTGCTGAAAAACTATGGTCTTGGGGAGTATATACAGACATAAGATAGAAGACTTAATTTCTTAACCTAGCTAACAATGGATAACTTTTGCATTGTAGTTTGATTAATGACAGATATGCTGAAAATGCAGTGGAAAATGTTAACTGTAGTTAACTGTTTCTTTAGGGTAAAGAAAGAATACATGTTTAGACACTGAAATGCATTATTGTTCATCTTGCCCACATCTGATGAATCTACAGGATTCTTTTAGCATGCGTATCATCCACATTTAGATTAGCTTGGAGGAAATTACAAGGGTTATCAATTTTCAGATTTCAGAACACAAGATGTGGTTAATCCCCATAGCACAGTATCACACACTTAGATATAATATAGGCATTTTTATGAAGAGTATAGCTTTGACCAACATGAAAGAAGGACACTGAACTAGACTAATATTAATTGCCCCAAACCTTCATTAATGCAGAAGAAAAGTTGCCACGTGGTGACTGGTGCTCTTCCAGATTGCTGAGATGAGCTTCATTCATACCTTTGAAAACTAATAAACAAAGCATAGATGTCCATGGCATTCCCACAACTCAGCCTTAACTCTGCCCACTGGAGCTGGAAATAGTCACTTGAAATGGTTCAATAAGTGCGGCTCCATAATAGGGAGATACAAAGACTAAGGAAATGTATCACTGCTTGTGCTGTGTTTCAGATTTCAATTCCAGCATTTGTTTGCTTGAACTCCACTTGCATTCACTATGTTAGATATAGAACTGGGCACGAACAGTTTTTTTCTGCCCATGAATATTTTCAGGATGTCAGTAATGTTTCCCATTCTGCATCAGGATGAAATGAGACTAGTAGAAAATTTTCACAAAAGCCAGAGGGAGAGATATCAGCTCTGGAATAGTCAATATGTCAATGGGTAGGTTGCTTACCTGGAAAGTTTGAGACCCAGCTTCTAGTCTATATTCTGCCTAATTTGGAGGAGGGACTCAGGCATATGTCTCTTACATCCCAGGTGAATGTCCTAACCACCGGACTATTATAAGAGTTGGTTGCTCACAATCTCTTCTGTTGGTGCTATTGCACTATGAATAAAAGTAGCCATGTAATCAGTGGGCCAGAACAACTGGCTCTATAAGCTGGTGGTCATAGTACCTGGGCCTTACCACTCCAGAGCCCCTAACCACTAGGCTACTCTGGATACCATTAAACTCTCAGAACAGCTATAGAGAATTGTTCAGTGATGAAGGCTAGTTATAAGTTAATAAGGCATAAATGTATGAGGGCAAAGATGACTTCACGTTTCTTCTCCTCTAAGCATGGCACTGGGGAATGTGACCAGTTTCCCTCCTTTATGGTTCTACTCGTCAGTGCTTTTGAGATCCTAAAGCATGATCATAGAAACAGCTATATTTTTGAGTTACTTTGCAAATGCAGTTCATGAGACTTTAGTCATAAAAAAGGTGTTTGGATGATCAATTTCACTAATAAGAATTATCATTGAGGGATGTACTGGTTTTCCACATGGTAGTAAGTTTTCTATTAAAAATGGGGTTTTGTCTCAACAATTTTTCTTGAAAAGTATCTGCACTCCTTGGACACTTTGATTTTTTTCATTGAAATATTTTTACTGAACACATTTTTTTTCTGCTGAAAACATGAGTTGTAGTGCCTCATGGGACTTATAGCATGAAACTCCTGTCCCCCATTCTCCTCTATAGGCTGGGATCCCAGACTAGACTACATTTCCCATGATATTACATGGGCAGAGCCACCATGGTGCACAACTTTCCTTCACCAAAAGGGAGACCATCATGCATTATTGGAGGAATAGTACAGCAGGAGATCCTACTCCATACAGGAGAATGGGAAGAGGAAAAGCAAACTAATGGAAATTAATCTTGAGAGAATGACATGAATTTGTGGGAGAATAGAGAATATGCTATTTTTAGGAGATGCTGTATTTCAGGAACCTCATGCTCAAATTATCCTAAAATTTGGACCATTAGCCCCATGAGGTGCAGCAAGACTGAAAACAAGACTGAGTCAGTATGCGGATTTTAGAGAACATTTTAGTGCGTCTTTTAAACAGTAAGCTACTTTCACTCTTTAGTAGCAGAGCTTTGCTTTCCCATGATAGTTAATAATATAAATGCAGGATTGGAAGGACCCCCATAGCTCATCTAGTCCAGTCCCCTGAACTGAGACAGGACTGAGTACTATCTAGACCAGGAATCGGCAACCCTGGCATGCGGCCCGCAGGGTAAGCACTCTTGGCGGGCCCAGCCAGTTTGTTTACCTGCTGCATCTGCAGATTAGGCCTATCGTGGCTCCCACTGGCCATGGTTCACCACTCTGGTCCAACAGATCAATCTGGCAGGTAGTGTAGACATACCCTGAGAAAAAAAATGAAGAAATATTTAGGGTTCATAAAAATCAAAGTAACAAAACACTTCCTAATCTGAACTGCCTTCCTGAACCTCCATCCTGAGAGTGAAGTATTGCACATTCTCTAAATCTTAACTCCTGAATTTAAAAACAGTTTCAAATACCCCCAGTGAATGGGAAAGACACCCCCCATACACACAGACTTCGCGCCCAGTGAACAGAGTCCACAGCAGCAGGCCCACTCAGCAGTCGAGTAGGAAACTCAAGCCTTCCCACTCCACCAAGTTCCAAAACGGGAGCCCTCGTAAGCACAATAAGGATGGAGCTCACTACCTGAGATCTAGCTGGTACCCTTCCCTGGGTTTCTTCCTAATAGGTCTCCTCCTAGAATGTTAGAGTGTTAGATTGTTAGATAACATGTAAAAGGATTAAAATGTGAATTATTTCCATACATTTTCAGATAAAGGCCCAATTATGCTTCAGTTGAAGTCAATGGGAGTGTTGCTGTTCACTTCAATGAAAGTATGGTTGAGTATAATTTTTGGATTACTATAGGAGCAATTGTTCATCAATCAGAAGTTAGTGGTGTTGTCTCATCCAACCTTGCCAGACGTCATCAGCTTCCAACATTGCTATATTTTTGCTGAATAATTTACAAATGCCCATGTCATTTCCCAAGTACAGTTGGTCTGCTTGCATCCTCAAACTGTGTTCCAAAAATTAGAAAAAAAGTGGGGGGGAAGGAAAAATTAATTTGTCATTAATAAAAAAATAAAAATTAATGATTTATCAAAAGTGAAAACTCAAGTGTTCATACACATTACATAGAATGTACTGAATGCTTTGTAAATAATAGGATCTGAATAAAGAAAAAATGTCTGATGAAAACCAAATGTATTTATTTAAATAACTTTTTGACTTCACTGGAAGTTTTTGGAATACCTCTGGAAGGGTCTTTCATTTCAACAAAACCACTCCTTTAGTCCCACATTACTTGTGTTCCACATGAATTTGGTGTCACCTTTCTTTTATTACTGAAGATTATTTCAGGCAGAAATAAAGAATAATTAATGAGATGATCAAACAGTTATTTATACCCAGGAATTAATTTTATAGCATTTAAATTTCTGGAGAAATATTTTTAGTGTTCTTGCAAAACAGAAACACATGAGAACCATGTTTAAAAGTGGTTGGTAAAGTCACAGCTACTGTCAGATTCCTGGCAATAGGATCCTTTCAGAGATCCATAGGGGACATTACATTCCAGGGATAAGCAGGTCTTCAGCCTCTGGCTGCATGGAGCATTTCTGAGGGATATTTATTTCCTCCAGTATGGACAGCAACAACAGCAAATAATATCTGTGTTTTGACTTTACACATTTCCCATCCATATTGGTTTCTGTCAATTGCGTCTTTCATTCTGGACATCCCTGGATAGTGAGATGGCCTTCAGGAACAGGTTTTTGTGATGCAAGACACATCATCACAGATATAGATATCAATGCATATATGACCACAGGCTTATTATAGTTCAGCAGAAGAACTAATGTGATGGTATTTGACCTAAATAATTATTATTTCTGTAGTAAGTTTCCCATTGTCTTCTGACTTCTCTTATCATTGTTGCATTTTCAGGAAATCTGCTCCCTTCACTTTCACAGAAAATAGAAAGGGAATACATTGTTATTTATAAAATTTTGTAAAATTCTTCTGGTAAACCATTCTCTCTAGTGATCTTCAGGGAATCACAAATTTGATGTCCTTTGCTGTATCAGGGTAGATTGTAAGATCTGACAACCTTAGGCTATTCACCACAGAAATTAACTGAAATCTCAAAGGTTTTTTTTTGGGAAAAAATCCCTTACTGGCCAGTGATCATACTTCTCAGATGAATGAAATTTCTTCCTTGACAATATATGACCACATCAGCACCATCAAGATATCTCATTGCTTGGATAAAATCAGGTCATTGATGAAGAATAGCTGGCTGAAGATGATCCAAGACAAGACAGAAGTGATGCATGTGGGCAAAGGAAAACATTTAGAAGAGTTGCATTCATGGTGTAGTCCCCTAGAGTTGAAAGTACACAACCACAATTGGTCAAGACAGTTTGTAGCTTACCAGTACTCTTTATTTTCCTGGCTTTCACACTAAGGCACTAAGCTTTCACATAGCAGTATCCATGCGTAATGCTTTCTATCATCTCCGGTTGGATAGGATACTCCATCTTTTCCTGGGGGAGAATGAGCTGACCTTATTCAAGTCTTCATCACATTTCACCTGAACTATAACAATGCAATATACCTAAGAATGGAGCCTTCAGCACTTAGGAAATGCCAAACTAGTACAGAAAGCTTCAGTGAATCTCCTCATCAACATAGGCACATCAAATCTGTCCCTCATTCACTGTTTGGGATTCTGTGGGAAACCAGTATAAAGTTCAAGCTCATACTCTTTCTTATTTATTTCTATTATTTTCAAGGGGCTCTGTGGCCTGTGCCTAGCATATATAAAAAGGCTTCCTAAAATTCTGGGAGAAAGACTATGGTTTACAACTTTGCTTCTCTAACACAATGGAACTCTCTACAATAAGCATCAGGTTTTTGTTTTTTTTCTGTATGGGAGACAGAACTTTCTCTAAGGTCAATCTTAAATTGTGTAATGAGCTCTCCCAGGCAGCAAGGGATTTTGCAAATCTCACCCCTTTCCATTCCAAGTGCATGGTGCAAATCTTTTACCTAGTCTTCTCTAACATATATTATATGTTGACAGGTATTCACTAAAATAAATAAAGAATATACATGTCAGGTAACTGCAATAAATAAATGCAAAAACCGTAAGAAAACAAAATCATTCATGCACACTACTCCTGGGGAGACAATGAATGAACAGATAGGTGCCAGATGTTAGCCAACTAATTTAATGCATAACCGGAAAGCATTCAGATATCATGCTCATGACTGTACTATAAGAACTTACTTAGAATAGAATACACCATAACATCTATAATAATCTGCTTTAGAGTTCTGGAATCACTTTTGTTCTGCAATTATAATGATTAAAACTGACATAAGACTCTAATATGATTTGAGCTGGGCTGTCCGTAATTAACTTACCTTTCCTTCATGTTCATTTTATTTCTGCCTTATTCTGAAGAAGGCGGATTCAGTCTTTCATCAGTTAAGCAACAGAATGCTATTACACTTATATTTCGTCAGGTCTAACCAAGTGGCTCTGCACTGAACACTGTTGGATTATTCCCATTAATAGATGCTTCAAACACCTTATTAGTTATTTAACCTACTTTTTCTTTACCACCATTTTGACAATCAATATTCTCCTTTGGCAAACCTTAGGTTTCTCAGATTGATGTTACTGAAGAAATTGAAACTCTATTGGACATGAAACCCTCAATTTTGTTTTAAACTATTCTTTAAGCCCTGCATTCCCAAACATATATAATTATTTTAATCTTACAGTTTTGAAACCTTATGTAATATTAGCAAAGTTAATAACACTTAGTACTGAGACATGCTTTTCATACATTAATAGAGCTTGCCCATGAGAAGCCATTGTGTCTACTTCTCTTTTGAACTCTGGCTCTCAGAACCTTTTTTGCCTTAATTTAGTCAGCTACGGCTTCAAAGTCCTTCATCTTTCAGTTATTTTGAATCCTAAACCCTGGGTGTTTGACTATTCACCATTTTCCGTTTTCCTGAAATGTTTAATTCTATGTGAGTTTATTACAAATTAAGAGTTACCTGGCATATATATATATATATACACACAAATGGTTCAGTAGTAAGAACAATAATATTGCATTAGGCTTGGTTAATAACTTTACAGACTTCTTTTGTAAGCTTTTTGAACAAAGAGTATCTTTTTTTCTGTCTGTTTCTATACTAGCTAGCATAATGGGGTTTTCATCTGACTGTGACCTGTATGAAATACTGTAATACAAATAATTATTAATAACAGTAACATACACATAAAATGGTAAAAGATTAAGTCAGTCGATCCTAATTAAATTGGGTATATTCTCGATTGTTGTACAATGAGCAAAACATTTCATCTTTCAAAATCAATCTCCATTGAAGACTTTATAAATGTTAAACCTTGAGTAGCTGCACCAATGATTTTGAAGGTCACAGAAGTTCATTCAGAAGCTCCTGCATTAAGTCCATAACTTCTGGTTGACTTAAGGCATTCTTTTCCAGAAAGACACTATTTAAAAACTTTATATGATGAAGAATTCACCTTATCTCTTGGTAAGTCTTTACAATGTTAAAAGTGTGTCCTTGATTTTAGTTAATTGTCTGTAGCTTCAGCTTCCAGCCACAAGATCATGTTATGCCCCTATTTACTAAATTAAAGAACCTTCTACTATCTGCAATCCTCCTCAGGTAGGTACTTTGACCTAGACCCATAAAGATATTCAGGTTCCTAACTTCTATTGATTTCAATATAATTATTCTTAAAGCTATTTTCTGAATCCTTTCCAGTTTTTTTTCTGCATTCTTTTTGACATGTGGACATAAGAACTCCTTTCTGTGATATAGTGCCCCATCCTGTCAATGTGACCTGTATTCTTTTTTCCTTGATTTTTGACCTTTTGTTTGGTAGTGATAATTAGCATATTGATGAAATGAGCTCAGTTTACTAAGTAATTCTAGGATAGATTTTCAAGTGTGCTAAGCACCCAGCAGTTCTCACTAACCCTAATTAAGAATTATAGGAGTTGCTGGGTTCTGAGCCCTTGAGAAAACTGGGCCCCTTTTCTCTTAAAAATTAAAGACTTGAAGGATATTAATAGTCCTACAGTTACCTGACATGCATACGCTACTCTATGAACTCTTCCTTCATGTACTCCTACAAACTTTGTAGGAATTTAAGAGATTTCCCTGACTTATGCTATATTAAGTCCCTGGATAAAATATCTAACAAAATAGGAAGATACAGTTTATGAAAGATTGAGAAGGGTTATAAAATTTGATTTACTGTAAATAATTCATGATACTCCTTTGCAGCACTGAGAAATCCTTTTCCACAGTTCCAATCTTTGGATATAAATAGGCATGCAGTGAATATAGAATAGGCCTATTTTACACAGATGGCGAGTTTCTGATTGTGTGTGTGTGCACATAATACATGTAAAATGGGAAGGCGTAAAACACTCCAGTTGTCTGTGCAAGATCCTTTGGAGTAGAACTAAAAGCTGTAACTTGGGGAAATTTTATAGTATACATTTTCTCTCAGTTTTAAAAATTCACAATAATTTCTATAATGTCAGAATTTGTATGATATTTTGCAGACACTTCCATATTGAAAATCCATCATTTGCTTCTGGAAAATTAAGTTGTTCTATGCAGTCTTTTTTTTTTTCTAATACATATAGAAATTCAGCAACAAACATCATTTTAAGTGTATTTGATTTTCAGGAGAGTAAAGGTGATGAAGTAATATACATATTTTGGACCAACTTCTGTTGGTGAGAGAGACAAGTTTGTCCGAGCTCTTCTTGAGGTCTGGGAAAGATATTTTCAGTGTCACAGAAAACTGCAAGGTTGAACTGATTGTTTAGCATGAGTAGTTAGCACATATTGGAAGGGACCTTTAAGATAGAGTGGCCTGTTAACATCTCAGCAGTCATGGGAGAAAAAGAGGGGGTTAGTGGGTTACATATGGTTGTCATAAGTAATAAATCCAGTGCCTCTGTTCTGTCCATGATTTTTAGTATCTAGCAGACTAATGAATTTAAGCTTCTAGTCTCATCTTTTGCAAGTGCGTGCAGGTTTCCTTTGAGAAAGAGTACTGATAGGTGAGATATAGAATCATTGCTTTGTGAAAAGTGTTCATCCACAGGTGACAGGGTACTTTTTTCTTTTATTATTTTCCTGTGTGAGTTCATTTGAGAGCATAATGATTGTGTAGAATGTAGTTCACTGGATGACATACACCCATGTAATAGGCATGTACAGGATCCATGGAACTTCAGAGGAGTGTTGTGGGGGATATTGATCATTGTAGCAGGGGGGAGATGTCTGCAGGTTTTGCGTCTGTTGTTCTGGCAGGGTCTAATGTGCCTTAGAATTGGTGTGTCTTGGTCTGTGAGGAGCTTAGGCAGTTTGAAGTCTGGAAGAGGGGGATCAGGAGACATTTCTTTCAGGAATTGGTCCCCATCAAGTACAGTTGTAGTTGTCTGATGAAACCCTGTATGGGTCCAATATGTGGTGATAGGTGACAATATGTGGTGGGTCCAATATGTGGTGATAGGAGTGTGAGGTCAGAGAAGGTTTTGTTTTTCTATTGAATCAGGTTGTTAAGGGTATTTGAATGACTGGTTCCATGGTGACATCTGCTTCTCCTGTGGATTGTCCTTATTTGGTGAAAGTGATTTTAAGTGTGTTAAGGTGTATATCAAGGACTTTCTCCTCAGAGCATATTGTATGGTATCTTAGTGCTTTGTTGTAGGTAACAGATTTCTTGGCGTGGTTACTTGTTTTCTGATGCTAGTTTTGGTGATACATGGATTTCTTGTATACAGTTGTTTGTAGAATTCCATTGCTGAAGCTGATTGTGGTGTCCAAGAAGTTGATGCTAGTGTGGACCCAGAAAGAGTTTAATGGATGGGTAACAGCTGGTGAAATTGTGGTGGAATACTATGAGTGTACTTAAATCCCCTGTTACCTGTGGGTGAACACTTTTTACAAAGAAGTCACTCAATAGCTGAATCATCAGTCCTCAACCTCAAAAGAAATCTGCAAAACATTTTCAAAAGATGAGCCTGGGAGTTTAAAGTCATTACTCTGCTGAATCCTAAAACTGATGGATTGAACAGAGACACTGGACTTAGGGTTTATTACAACTATCTGTAAACCACCAACCCCGTCTTTTTGTCCTATGACTGCAGAAGTGTTAATGGGCCACACTACCTTGAATGGTCCCTTATAATATGTGCTAACTATTTATACTAAGCAATCTGTTCCATCTGGCAGGTAAATTAGCATTTTGCTGTGACACTGGGACTTTGTCTACAATACGTTATAGACCTTACAGCGGCATATCTGTAGTAATGCAGCTGTGCCGCTGTAAGATCTCCACTGTAGCCACTCTATGTCGAAGAGAGAGAGCACGCTCATCCACCTAACTAAACCATCTGCCAGCAAGCAGCGGTAGCTCTGTCAGTGGGAGATGCTCTTCTGCTGACATAGCTCTGTCCACATTGGCACCTTTGTCCATGTAACTGATGCCACAGATGCCACTCGGGGTGTATTTTTCACACCCCTGAGCAACATAGCTTTTAACGACAAACATGCTAGTATAGACATAGCCTGAGAGTACTTTTTCCAGACCTGAAGAAGAGCTCCATGTGTCTCAAAAGCTTGTCTCTCTCTCATTAACAAAAGTTGCCACAATAAAAGATATTATCTCACCCATGTTGTCTCTCCAATATCCTGCTCTCCAATATCCTGGGACTGACATGGCTACAACTACACTGCATTTCAAGACAGTGTGTAGATGCTAAAGCAAAACAAATGTTTTGGTTTTTTTAAATACCTTACAACTTTTGAAATTTTGCTCAACTATTTTCATATTTCAGATTTTCCTTTTGTGGAATTATCTAATTTAAAACCCCAATAGCATATGAGACTACAGTGAATTAAGTAGATTAAATATACACATCTTCTACTGGATGGAAAGTGAACTGCTAAACTACTGCCACAGGCTCTCTACAAGTAGCACAGTATACAGCTAGTAGGGGGCTAAGCTTTTAGAACAAGAGTCTCTGAGTTGTCAACTCAGAGAGAAGACTTAATTTTCTAGGTCAGTGTGAATTTGTTCCTATGCCATCTTTCTTGCCCTATGAAAATCTACAATGTGCTTTACTTTCATATATTTGTGATGCTTCTACCAGGTGGAGTTGGCAGCAACAAGAGCAGGGTTCCTCTTAATACTACGAAAGAGAACCAGCTCAAGCCCACACCCAGTAATCTGGTAAATCTAAACACTCACTCCTGGACATCTGTCAGAGGCAGTACTTCCCCATTCACAAGCACTAAGTCTGTGTATAATTAAAGAGAGAAAAAAAAAAACTTTTATTAAAAGTGAAAGGGAACCCAGCATTAATTTGGGAAAACATCACAACCCCAGTTCAGATGAAAGTAACCATAAGGAAGCACCCATCCCACAATTTCCAACTTGCATTTTGAAAATCCAGTGAACAAATTTCAGAGTAGCAGCTGTGTTAATCTGCATCCACAAAAAGAACAGGAGCACTTGTGGCACCGTAGAGATTAACAAATATATTTAAGCATAAGCTTTCATAGGCTACAGCTCACTTCATCGAATGCATAGAATGGAACAGACAGTAGGAAGATGTATATATATATACACAGAGAACATGAAAAGGTGGAAGTTGCCATACCAATTCTAAGAGGCTACCTAATTAAAATGAGCTATTATCAGCAGGAGAACAAATATCCATTTACTACAGCACTCCCCTTTCCCTTCACTGCACCCCACTCATAGTTGGCTATCCTTAGTCAGAAAAGACCCAGAGATGAGAGGAGCATTCACATGGGTCGACCTCTGTCCCTGAAAAAGGTTGGGGAGGGCAGGCAAGTAATGCTTCTTCTGCTGCTGCTGCCAGCTCTGCAACTGGCTCACTGCTGATACCACTGTTACCTCTGCCATACAGCTATTGTGAGAGTGCTAGTGTGAGCTGCAGGCTGGAATATTCGCTTCCATGGCCTCCAAAATGATGTATAGACATAACCTTTGAGGCCCAGATCAGAGGAAGTTAGGCACCTAAGTATCTTTGTGAATCTGGTCCTAAGCCCCACCACTCTCCTTTGCATTTCTCTCCTGGATAGCTTAGGCAGCTCCCCACTCATCTTACTGGCTTCTGAGAATCCATTTCTTAGGGTACGTCCTCACTACCGTGGGTAGTGGTCGATGTTTCAGTGATCGATTTCTCGTGTCTTGTGAAGACACGAGAAATCGATCGCTAGCACTGCCCCCGTCGACTCCGGAACTCCAGCTCCCTGCGAGCAGTAAGCCGGAGTCGACGGGGGAGTGTGCTGCCGACTGCCATCACCGTGAGGACGGGAGGTAAGTCGGCTGCAGATATGCCGACTTCAGCTACATGATTCACGTAGCTGAAGTTTCGTATCTGCAGTCGATCCCCACCCGTAGTGAAGACCAGCCCTTAGACATCTAACTCACCCCGTGCATCGTCTGTGGAGCCTGAGTGCCTAACTCGGAGCTTAGGATTCCGCTACGCAGCAGGGTGCACAGTATTAGGCGTTGCAATGCCTATGGCATTCCCTTGAGGCTCTAGCGTTTAACGTATAGAAAATTCTTGTTACACTAGTAGAGCTTTGTACATCCTGATCCTAGCCTTACGTTTTCAAAACAGCACTGCTGACTTTTACATGTTTTCTTTTCAGTGCCACTCATACCTAAAGCACTGTAAAAAGATGGCTATTTGAATGTACTGCAAGAGGAATTAAGCTTTAGTGTAGAGTGCTTGAATTCTAAAACTTTGCCTTATATTCTTCAGTGATACTGAATGACTACATAAAGGATTAAGGCAACACTAATATTCTTGAGAGATGTTAAAAGGTAGCGTAGGGCTGAGACCTTTTTACTTGTCATTCTATCCATTTGTTTGCTTGCTTGTTTGTTTGACTGTGTCTTTTTAATACAAGTGCTAATATAACCCCAGACCCAAGGTTATATTTTATCAGTGTTGTTCTTTTCTATTATTTATAATAAAGAAGTCTGCATAAAGGTGTTTTGTTTTTTTCCTGATTTGAGGTTTTCAAATATATTATGTTTCTTTTGTAAAGATGTCACATATTGACCAGTGAAAGAAACATGAAATTACGCACTTTCAACTTCAACTAGACAGTTAAATGTGGAGCACTTTTCAAATGCATCATAGGAAATCTGTTTAATATCAAATGCACTTTCTGGGGGAAACTATTGTTTTTCATTGTCAAATTCAGTCTGTGTCCTCTGAATTTCCTACATGTTGCTCTTTCAAAATAAAGGCTTAGCCAGTATAAACAATAGAACCTCACTTTCCTTAAAACATAAAATAAGCTTCCAGAAAAGCCTCAGATCAGTATCCCAGATATCTTAGTCACAAGATCTTGTCTGTTTGCTTTCTTTCTATTTTTATCTTAACTGAATCTGAACTGAAAACATGGATCTGAACATAACCAAATGTAGAAATTGTTCAGATCCACATCTTTAAAGCCTGAAGCAATTTCTGTTTGCTAGAAGAACAGATTATATACTTTAGGTAAAAGGATTTGTTTTCCCTTGACATTTTATTCTTACTGTTAAATTAGGCTTCTTGTTTATTTTAATAATTAGCAGGCAATGGACAATTAGGGATTTTAAGCCTCAAAGCCAGGAGTCAGGTTTTTCTTTTCCTTCAGTTTCCAAACCATAGTAGATCGTTTTGACTACTTTTTAAAGCATGATTAAACAATGATTGTTTCCATATTTTTAAAGTGTAGATCACTGTAGTAAAGCTTGATATTTGTTTAATATCTAGAAGGTAATCAGGATTTATCTTCTCTGTACTGAAAGGCTAACAAGAATTGATTAGGCCATTAACATTTTTGCTTTAGCTTAATTATTGTAATTAAGAGAATACCTTCACTGAAGCACTGATCTGAAACTAATGTATCCTAGAGGTGAGAATCAAAGAAAAGGAGTGGTAGAAGTGGGGGCAAATCACTCACTCATTGTTCAAGTGGACATCAAGGGGCCTCTGACACTCCCTAACATCACCCCCACCCCCCTTTTTGTTTGTACACAGTTCTTATAGCTAGCAGAGCTACTTAGACAAGGAAGATCCCATCAAGGATTTTCCTTGTCTACCAATCTATTTACCACACTCTAACTCTCCTCTAGTGTCATGGATGAGATGTAGCTTGGGAGACTGATAATCCACAACTCTTTCATATATTCTTCAGGCATTTTTGTTCCAAATATTGCTTCTTTGAGCATCTTGAAGACATGGAGGTTTGGGGTTAGGGCACAGAATTCCAGTAATGGTGCAGCCACCATTATTCCATTATTGGACACACAATTCTTGCTTTACTTGAAAGGCTGATGTTGACCTTTCAGGGATGAGTGCCCCCAGATGGCCCTCAGCTAACTACCTAATCGTGATTGCTGCATTCGAATTAGGGTGCCAACAATCTTCTGCCAATTCTCTGTCTCATAAGGTTCTCCCACATGAAATCTCTATCTGGCAGAGATTCCACCATTGCTCCCCTGAGTCTCCTTGTTATAACCTTCTTTCTACATTATCTCTGTGTTTATACCACAATGAAATATCTAAGAGATTTCCAAAATAAGTAAGAAATTATCTGTGGAGGAGCCCATTGTAGAGTTTATGACTAGCCTCCTACTGAGTCAATATGGTACTAGCCAGTCTTGATTCAAGATTATCTCTCTGGCAATTTCTCTCTACCCTACCCTGTATATGACACAACATAGTGTCTTTCTACCCTATATATGATACAACATATGGTGTCTCTTACTAAAAATAGAAGCACCTTCCCAAACCCTAGATAATTTTTGCCACTTCCCTTAATTTTCTTCAGTGAGTATTCATCCATCCCATATTTTAAGAGTGATGTGTATTTTTCTGTCTATGACTCCTAGATATGCAGTTATTCAAAGCAGCAGATCAGAAATATCTGATCATACAGCTAGTAAGTGTACCCCAATTCAGATTATGCACAGTTGGTGCACATAACTTCTCTGCATCCCAAGACTTTTAGCAGAAATGGCCTGGTACACAGGTGTCTCGTAGACCACCAGTTAAAAAGGAGGACTATTGCTGCTCTATAATCAAAGGGACAGATTCTGCCTGGCCCAATTACAGTTCTGGAGAGAGTACAGGGAACATTCCTCACTCTTGTGCAGCCCATGTAAGGCCTGGAACAATTACAGGCCCTATAATCATAGTACAATTAATCTCTACTCCCACAGAGCATCTGGCACCCCAAAAAGGCCCTAGCTAAGAGAGAATGAAGAGAGGGTTGCAATAGTTTGTAGCATAGACAGGAGAATGGGGAAGAAAATGTCACCTAGTACAACATGGAGGGACTGGTCCTCCCTCCAGGCCTGTCAGAGAGGAGAATGCTGCTCCTGTTGAGGTCTTCACAGCTAGCATAACATAACTGTAATTAAACCTCCTTGGGATCCCAGGACTCAGGTTTACATGGAAAGCAGTGAAAATGTCTTTGAACTGGCCTCTGGGAAAGCAGGGAGGCAAAAAAGCCTCTATAGGGTTATGGGTCATTAAATAGGTTGAAAAACAAGCCAGTCTAACTCACAGACATCAGCAAAGTATTTGTAACTTCACAGACTCTGTGATGAAAAAAGTTGATGTTGCTTTAGGCAAATGGACACCAATCCATCTTACAGAATGCTTCCTCCAGATTTAACCTAGTAGCTTGACATTAGCTCATTGGTGCATCAACTGGTTTTGCTATTTGGAGGAAACAACTCTCTCTGTCATATATTGGTATGTTCAGGATGATGTCTATGAAGTGCATAATTAACACAGTATATACTGTACACATACTGTCTACTCTCAGATTGTGGGGTCAAAGCTTTATCGCTGCCAAGAACCATACTCAAGGATGTCTTAATTTTGACACTTTGTCCTGATCTATTATATTGCAATAGGCTTTGTGACAATTGATATAAAATAAGATAGATGATAGATCCAACCTTCCACTGGCAAGCAGCTCTACTTCCTGCCTTATGGGAATCCAGACTCAGCCTTTGCGTATCAGCTGATCAGCAGAATGGTTCCTGGATTTTATAATGATGACCCCCAATGTACTTCAGGAAAAAATAAATTTTAAGAAAATAAATGAGTTAAAGAGACGAAGAGTCCTGTGGCACCTTAAAGACTAACAAGAGTATTGAAGCATAAGCTTTAGAGGGCTAATACCCACTTTGTTGGTATTACTCCACGAAAGCTTATGCTTCAATACTTTTATTAGTCTTTAAGGTGCCACAGGACTCTTTGTCGCTTCTGCAGATCCAGACTAACATGGCTACCACTCTGATAAATGAATTAAGGCCATCTGGATGGATGACCTTTTTGGTCACAAGCTTTGTATTTGCTCAAGATCAATATGAGAGGATTTAAAAATCCACAGTAATCACTGTATTCATGAAACAAGTTTCTGACCCCTTATTGCAGGTTTTCAAAGCAGATCAAGAGTGCAAGGTCAGAAGCATATTTTTAATGTATGTTTTTTATCTCATACTTGGCTAATCAATTATACATTTGAGTTAATTTAGATCTCAGAGGAGAGAATTCTTTTCTTGGTAACTAATTTTGCTTTTTTCTTCTTCTCTAATCTACACAGAAGGATTTAAGTTCAATTTAAAGAGATTAGGTTGGCAATTATAGGATTAGCATAACAGGTCATTGAAAACTGATTCCTATCACAATGGATACTGTATGGATACAGGGGAATTACAAGTGATGCATTATTAATTGTTTTTATGAAACTGATTTTTCTGCTTCTTTTGTACAAGAAATTTAAGTTACTGCATATTATTTAATTGAATATGTTTGTGTATATTCAGTTGTACCTAAGCACAGGATGAAGGGCCAGATCCTGCTCTCATGGAAGCCAGTGGCAAAATTCCCATTGCAATCATGTCAACTGTAGCAGGATAGTGAGTCCAGCTATCAATACATCAGAGGCAACAAAGTCAGCGCTGAGGTTTAAAAACCAACCAATCAAAAAAAAAACAAAAAAAAAAACAACCCACCCCTGGGATTCTCTCTGGCTGGAGGAACCCATAGTAGATGTAGAGCCTACATAGCTGCTTCTCACATCTTTCTTTCAGTAGCTTCCAATGCAAAGGACATGTCAGGACTGGCAAAGAGCGGTCATTGGGAATGGCTACATTGGAATCTACTCAGACAATATTTAAGTGGCAGAAGGTCTGTGCGGGACATGTAAGCATGAATCCTTACCTCTAGGGCATCTCCTCCTGTCTGGTACTTTGTCTCTTACACTACCTCTGTTGGCCACTTTCTTGGCCATAATGACCAATCCTGGGCAGTCTCTTTGACAGACTCCCATCCTGGATCTTCTGTAACTCAGTCCTGCGGCCAAGTCACACAACAATTCAGTCCCCTTCCGGGATTCAGCTCCAAACCAACAGTCCTTTAATATTCTTGGATTCAACTTCATTTTTTTTCCACTTACCATGATACTAATGCACCAGGTGTTTCCCTACTGGGAGTTTAAGTAGCACTTATACTGGCCTTCTTTTGCCTATGTCCCCACAGACCCTCGCTTGCGTCTCTTCTATACTCTATGGCTCACTACAGGGCTTAAGCTTATTCCTCTAACTCTGCTTCTTGGCCACAACCACTCTCAAACTACTGGATTTTCCTCCAGGCACATACCAGAGAGAGGCAATGCTTCCTAGCTCCTCTCTACTAGCTTTCTCCCTCTCAGTTGACCTCCTTCAGCTCTGCCTCCTGAGGCTAGAAGGGAAAGAATTAATCACTCCTAGGTGCAGAACATAACTGATCACGTTCATTTCCATGCCTCACAGCTGATGGGGATTAAGCCCAATCACAGGACCACATCCAGCCCAAGGCTGGTGTCAGTCAAACAATAAGGGAGCTGTAATTGGCTCCTTGATAGTTCTCTGGCTCTAGCGTGCCCTCCATAATATGAAGCAAGGTTAGAGCATGTAGATAAATTTAGACATTACACAAAGTGACTAACAGTACTTCTGTAAAATCTTTTCTTATGTAAAATTAATTAATCTGAAGGAACATAAATGGACACTGTGTAGATCAGGGATTGGCAACCTTGGCACATGGCCCTGCAGGGTAAGCACCCTAGGCGGGCCCAGCTGCTTTGTTTACTGCCTGGCCACCACTTCCTGCAGCTACCATTGGGCCAGAGCGGCAAACAGTGGCCAGTGGGAGTAGCGATCGGCTGAACCTGGGGGCGCAGCAGGTAAACAAACCAGCTGGGCCCACCAAGGGTGCTTACTCTGGGGGCTGAGTGCCAAGGTTGCCAATTCCTGGTGTAGAGTGAAGCTCAGGACTTTATTATACACAGCACTGGCAGAGTGTCACTTTGCTTATTAGGCTCAGAGACACTGCAAAACAATTTGTTACAATAGATAATATAGGGTATTTACTGGACAGAGAGAAGCAATGGGGTGAGAGTTCCCAAGTCCCTGGATAGGTTCTAGCAGCAGGACAAGATAAGCACAATAAGCCAATGGTCTAAACAAATTATATAATGTCTCCGTCCATGGCTCAAATTAACATATTGCTAACACACAGCTAATTACCCTCTAACTATTTCTGTTAAAGTATACAGGTTAAATCCTAATTTTGGGGTCCAAGGGAATGAGGCTCTCCCAGTTGACCAACAGGTACATTCCTGGAGATTTAAAGCAAAAAAAGCAGGAATTAGTATTTAACAATAAAAGTTTTTTATAGTTTTACCCTTGCATTTCTGCGAACTGGGATTGGCATACATTTGTGAGGGGAGGGTGTTATTGCTCATGTCAATCAGGTTAGGCCTCATCCTGACCTCTGTTCTGGTATTTGTACCAGGGAGTTAATTCTGAGGCCCTTTTCAGCACTTTGTGTGTCTATAAATCGCAATAAGGACACCCAATTACAGCTCACCATCTGGAGTCATGCTGACTCCAATCGTTGACTTGAAACACACAAGACTGTCTGTCTACCCCAGCTTTCTCTTAGCCATTTATTGTTCTTTGTTAGCTAGCCCTCATGCTCCAGGCCAAGCTGTGGACTCTGGGTTTATATGAAAAGTTCTTAGGAGAAGCTAGAGTGAAGATTTTACATCTACATTAAATGTTTTATGGCCCTTCAGTCCCTCCCCTTGACCCTAGGGTTCCCTAACCTGCCAGGTCAAATATAACAATTTTAACTTTTTCAGCTTACTTGGGAATCACTGGTAAAGTATCAACACCATCAAGAATGTCAGAATGGACATTTCCCACATAATTTGGCAGCATAGCACCAATATCCATCCCCAGGGGATCTCGTCACCTGAGATGGCCTCACCCATGATTATTGATTTAACCTCCACTGCCTGATTCCGCTCCTCAGAGTACTTAACATGGGCCTGGTCCACAGTCTCTCCTGTCCAAGAGTACCTCAGACGACCTTCTCTAATGTGTCTCTGGGCCTGGGCCACCACTCCTTGATTTTCGCCTGCAGGGCCAGAAGACCCTCCTCTAGATACTTACTGTACTGTCATTCTGGATCCCATGTTAGGATACCCATCATTGGCGGTGTACAGTGAAGCTGTGTCCTGTCAATAGTTAGTGTTGCCCTTCAAGGGACCATCATGTGCACGGATGGATGTATCAAGGGGCAGGGCTCTCCATTTAACACGATGGAGTGGTTCTGGGCAATCACACACCAGTAGGTACCATTCATCTGGAGGAGATCCGTGTTCAGTTTCTCAGTAACAGCCACCTCGAACCTATACAGATTTGTTAGAATATTATATGGGCATGAAAATAGAATTTCCTTATCAAAGGAATTATAGATTGTGGCCCTTCATCATCTATTTTGGGAGCTTTTCCTGAAAGCGTTTACTCCTAAAAAGAATCCAGAATATTTACACTGACGTCGGTGTGACGATTTGTGTGAATGAGGATAGTTGTATGCATGCTGTAAGTGTTTTCAGGATAGGGCCTGTATAGACCATGTGCTCAAATACAATGTTAGTCATGCCCTAAGAGCTCAACTAGAGTAGAATGTAAATAGGATGTGTTATAGATCCAGAACTCCGATTAATAGGACTTAGACAGTTGTGGCATTAGCTACAGGCAATAACCTCACTCAACTCATAGACAATTTAAAAAACATAGAGGACTTTATTATAATGGGACTAATCTCTAAAGAGTCTCACTCTTGGCTATAAAATAAAAAGGAAGTCAGAAGGGGACAATTTTAGAGTATATCCATGTTTAGTGTTTTTGTTGTTATTCCTCATTTGTTTATCCTCAGAGTATCAAATACCACATTGTTATGGCAGTAATGCTGAAAATAATAATGTAAAATCTCATACAATTTTAAAGGCTTTCACTTGGGAAATATGCTAAAAATCATAATTAGAATGAATATAACAGCAATAAATGACTGTTTAGCATCAGTATTATCAACAACTATAGGCCAGATCCTCAGTGGTGTAAATCAATGTTGATTTATTGAAGTTAGTGGAATTATTTTGATTTACATCAGCTGAGAATCTGGGCCTCTGTCTCGACTGTCTGAAATATATTACACACTAGTACCATGTTGTACAATTTAGTATTAATGTGTGTGGTTTCCTGAGGATTTTGAAGCTTGAGAATAATAAAGTTATCCCATATGAAATATAAACATGATATCATAAAACAAAGGAAGTACCATTGGGACGCCACATAAATGTATTTTAAAGCAGTGAATTATGAAATATAATAGAAGACCACAACAACAGCTATTATTGGGACTCCTTAATAACAACCTTGCTTTGGCTGTTGCAGAAGGTTGCTGCCTAATATAGTTTGATCATCCACAAAAATATCTAAAAAATGTTACTTACATACTACTTTAAATGCACTCTGATTTTATGTTCACACTTTATGCTGCCAATACAATTTATCATATGCACTTCTGTTCATTTTATAACATAACATAAAATGAGCAAATAAACCACTGCTATTGCACTTTTAGACATAGGCTTTTACTTATGCCTATGCACTTTTTGCGATCTTTGAGCCTGGAAAAGAGCTATATTTTACCCCTCATCAAGACGCACAACAGGCAGACTGTTTGCAGCTGTTGCATGTGTCATAGTATACCATCTGGACTGTGAAGTGCCAAAAGTGTGCTCATTGCTGTACAAAATGTAAGGGGAAGCAATGTACCTGTCCCATGTGGCTTACAAACAAAGTGAATAAATCATAAAATTCTGACCCCCAAAATGTTTTTTTTTTCCACAGAAAGAAGTGTTTCAGAGCACGGTTCAATGCAGAAAGATTCTGTTTAGTTTTTAATAATAAAAATGTAACACTGCTTCTTACCTTGGTGGATGGAATTTGACAGGCTTTACAGAAAGACTATTTTAGGGATGGAAGAGTTCCAGTCAAAGAGGCTGTGATGATCTGGGGAATGTGTGTGTGTGCAGTTTATGAATACTTCTGGATGTTATGAAATTGTTGTCTCATTCAGTATCCCAGCGTATGTGGAATCAGCCACATGCTATAAGGACTGTGGCATGTATCTCCCAGACCACGGAAACTGGATGGATTATAAATCATGATTGTTCCAGCTCAAATGTGATCACCACAGTACAATACCATGCCCACATCCTATGTGACACCAGATTTCTCCAACTTCTCTGCTGGCGTTTGTAGTGCCACATCCCCAAACAGAAGAAGAAAAATTAGTTGTTAACACTGAGTCTTAAAAAACACAGTGTCTGAGACACTGGGAAGGACTTAGATATACTCACAGAGACAATGGAAGCTTGGGTGAGACAGAGGAAGAGAGGTGCATGCTTTTGTAGCATAACTAGCTGGGGGAAAATGGAGCTGGCTACACTGGAAAGAGAGACTCCATGGTTTTGAGGAGAAGTCATGTCCAGGAGGAGAATCCTGTACTCCTTAGAAGTCTCTCACTTAAGCCTGAAGAATGCTTAAGAGCAGTGAGGAAACTGAGGCAGGGAAATGGGAACCGGTGTGTATGGGAGTGCGAGGAGGAAGTTGTTTATTTTTTTCTAGATCTGTATATTTTTGTGCAAGGTAAACTAAGGAGTAATGCATTTTTGGGACCCTTTACAAAGGGTATGTCTGTGCAGCAGCTGGAAACTATAATTTTCATCATGGGTAGACATACTAACTAACATTGCCATGGCAGACTGGTTGGTAGTTTGGGCTAGCTGTCTGAGTACAGTCCCATCCAACATCCTCAAAACCCATGACGCTAGGGCCACATTCCAATTTTTAGCATGCTAGCTCTGTCAGAACTAACACCTCTACTTCTACCATTGCTGGGAATTCCAAGTACAGTGTTGATGTACCCATAGCCTGTATGTCTGTTTACTTCCACTATTTTGTGTCCCTGATGATGTGAGCTGTAAACCCAGAGTTCCCACTCAGTTGGAAATCTGGGAAAGGGCATAGGCGCTGACTCCGTGGGTGCTCTGGGGCTGGAGCACCCATGGGGAAAAATTAGTGGGTGCCCTGCACCCACCAGCAGCTATGCTCCCCTTTATGGTGCTCTGCCCCACCTCACCTCTGCTCTGCCTCCTCCCCTGAGTGCACCACATCCCTGCTCTGCTGCCTATCTCCCAGCGTTTACTGCCATCAAACAGCTGTAGCAAGCTCTGTGGGGGAGGAGGGAGCAGGAACATGGTGCATTCAAAGGCAGGAGGTGGGGAAGAGGCAGGGCTCGGGCAGGGACTTGGAATAGGGGCAGGGAGGGGCAGAGTTGGGGTAGGGACTTTGGGGAAGGGGTTGGAATGGGGGTGGGGCAGAGCAGGAGGGGGCCTGACAGAGGTGAATTTGGGGCGGGGCCAGGGGCAGAGGGGATTTGAGCACCCACTGGCACAAGCAGAAGTCTGCTCCTATGGGAAAGGGTATGTTTAAGCTAATGGTGAGTCAGGTATGGTATTGGAGACCAAGTGCAGCTGGGCCTCAGGGCCCCATTTCCATTAAGGGGTAACAAAGAGAAAGAGTGGTGCTCAGGAGGTGTGCTAGAGATGACAAGAAAAGAGACAGTTTTGCAGCCTAAACAGGGCCAGGGAAACTTGACAAAAGCGGGTCTAGCTTTCTGGGACCCAAACACAACATATTGATGAGCATTCAGCTGGGGGAGCTCTACTAGGGCTGTGATGGGGGCCCTATGGAAGTACACAAAGGAAATTGTGGAAGAAGGATGCAACGGGAACTTTAAGGCCGAAGGAAGTGAGGAGAGGAGGCACTGATAAAAGCAGAGATAAAGACTAGAAGAAAACTATCTGCAGTCTTGAAGAATATGAGAAGTACAGTGAGCCACAATTTCATCAGCTCCTCAACTACTAAAACTCTGCTGGTTTCATTCTATTATCCTAAAAGACCTGCCAGTGCATCTGCCAGAGTGACCTATGGGTGCCTGGGTAACTTCTAGTTGGTCTTCTCCCTACTAATTTCTAAAGTCACTTGACAACTGTGTTAAAGAATCATAATTAAAATCCATAATGTTCAGCTTAATAAGATTTAATTTTAAATGGTTTAATAGCAGTGTGGCATGACTCTCTTGTAGCTGAAATTCAAAGCATATTGCTAACAAGTCACAAGTATTCTGAACAGCTACCTCCAAGGCAAGAAGCAAACATTCAAGTTTGATACAATGAGTACAAAAGCAATGTAAGTTTATTTTTCAAGTGCAGTGGAAGTGTTGGATGTACAGTTACCTGGTCAAAGGAGAAAACAGTGAAATGAATTACTTAAGCCATGATTCTAGATATTAACATCTGGATTTAATAAAAAAAAAGGATATGGATGTGCTAAGCCGGTAGTTAAAATGGTCTAAATTAACATGGCCATGCTGGTGAGATTAGGTGGCTGTTCTTTTTAAAAAAAATATATTCCAGGTTGTGCTTAGTACAGAAAGGGTTTAATATAAAATTCAAATGCAGATCAACTAATGGGAATGGCTATTATGATAATCCATTAATATACCCTATCTAAAGCAGTAAACTGTCGGTATAAAGGGGATGGATATTATTTAAAATATTAATTATGCTTTTTTATTTAAATACATAGTGAAACTAGTAATTCTATGTATTCATTTATTTTCAGCAACAAAATAAATGTTTTCTCTCTTCTTTAGACATGCAAAGATGCAAATATCCCCTCCTCCCCTCGCCCAATGAAATTCTAAGGGGTTTAAAAACCTGCTCTAACTATTCAATCTGACTTTTAAATGGTTAAATGTCAGATATGTTGAAGAGTGAATATACTTCTATCTTGGTTTGCCTCAGCAGTATCCACTGACAAACAAATCAATATGGACTTTTAGTTTGAGTTATTTCAGTTTCTGAAAACATAAAGGATATGCTCCCCCCCCCTCAGTGGCTTTGAAAATACAGTTGGTTTTGATATATTTTAACTAGACTAACTTCTGGCAGTTGCAGTTACTAACAACAAAGGCAGTCTTCCACCAAGTGGTAATTACTTTGTCTTAGATACCCTTCCATGAACTTGGACATTTTCAGTTCTGGACTATTTCCAGGCTTTTCGGTGAAGACATTATTGGTATGCATCCATAGGAATTAGCCTCTGAAGAGAAATTGCAAAGTTGTCTAGTCCCATCTAGTGGTAAAGAGAGGTATATGCTTTGTGTAACTAAATTGACAACAATGATTATGACAGAAAGGCTAATAGAAGAAAATTTATGAAAGCTCAATTAAACATAAAACTTCAGAAGTAAGGAGAATGAGCAACAAGAATTATGAATGGCCAGCCCCAAAATGTTTGTGTTTGTTTGTTGGTTTTTTCTTTGACCTCCTTCCCCCTTTTACATTTGAGGAACAATAGATTTTCACTTCTAAGCACAGATATCTTAGAGGTATGCATTAATGGATGTTGTAACTCACAGTAACAGGCTTCTTTGTTTCACTGTACTTACACATCGTGTTTGGTTGAAATTCATTTTCTAGAAAACAAAAACGTACTTTATGATCTCCATGTTTACTGCTCTTTAATCATCAAAAAAGTCTACTTTTGCACTGCAAATAGAACATATTTTACACAAATGTGCTAAAATGAAGTGTTTCTCAGTTTGTTTTGCAAATGGCTGCATATCATCACTTGCAGTGAATTTTCCAACTGTCCTTTAACAACCTCTGCCTCCCCTCTGTGTAATGGCTAAACTCATTTATGTTGTTTGTTTTCTGTCTGCTGAAATTAAAAGTACACACTAATAAGAATGTCCCTGGCTTAGTCATGTCAGAGCAAGAGGTGTGAAGCTTTTCTGGCCTTTCTACTAACCACATTGCTCAAAGGAAGAGAATAGCCACAGGAAGCTGAATATCATTAACTAAACAATCACATTTGTAGAGAAGGAAATCAAGGTTTGAATATCATTAGTGATCACTTCCATGACTAAAACAAAATGTAAGCTACACTCTATTGGTTACAGGATTCAAAAACCTCTAAAAGCCAGATCGCACCCTTGGCTTACATCGCTATGCAGGGCAATACGGAGATTCATGATACCTCTAATGCACCAGCATGGGCTCCCCATACCATAACTATCAGTGCCAGGGGACATATAGAGTTGTTACATCACCTCCACAAATATAGCAAGGAGAAGATATGGAGTGCACCAACCCATGGATCTGCCTTCACCCCCAGCTTGCTGTAGATGTATTGCAGCACTTGGAGGATGTACACTGCACCAAGAAGAAACCTGGCACAGAGTATGCCCTTGTTGGAGAAAGGGAAAAGGTGGGAGGCAGATTTTGACTCTCAATATCATCCAGGGCAGCAAAACAACACATTGTTTATTGCTCAGGGCATATGGTAAAGGCACAATCTAGGAAAAAGTGGGTCATTATCCAATAATATCATAACTAAATCAATTACCCAATAATATCATAACTAAGTCAATACACATTTAAAAAGCTCTTATTTTGTTATCTTTAAGAAAAAAGTAGGATCTATACTATTCTATTTGGTGTGTGTTTGGAGGAGGGCATGCTAGAGTTTATTACCATTTTCATTAGATCAAATGTCATTTGCACTTTGCTAATAAGAGGTTGAGCTCTTTTGGAGATGTATACCCAATTTGTATATGCTGGGCATGTTTGAAATCTGGCCCCAGGTCCATAATGATCCATATAGTGCTCATTGGCATAGGAATTTGCTTATATTTACCAAAGTATCTAAACCACGTTTGAAAAAAATTAATCAGAGATCTCTTGCTTCCCCACCTGAAATTCATTTGACTCATGCACTAGCAAACTGAATTCAGAAATCCAGGATCCTGACACAATGAGAGTTCTGTCACCAGTACTGAAGATCTTTGCCTTAGCATCATCACCAAGAACCTCATGATTGGTTTTAACTTTGGGAAAAGCAAGAGTTCTGCATCTCTGGGTGGTTGACAAAAAGAAATACAAAGTGAGATGCAATGTCTCTGAAAGTTAAGTGCCAAACTATTCACTGCTTCAAAGATCATAAGGCCAGGAACTGCACTTAACAGTAAAACTCACCAATAGAAAGCTCATAGTGTCTTGCTTCACTCAGGAGATCATAGAATATCAGGGTCAGAAGGGACCTCAGGAAGTCATCTAGTCTAACCCCTTACTAAATCATCCAACAGATTTTTGCCCCAGATCCATAAATGGCCTCAAGAATTGAAGTCACAACCTTGCCAATGCTTAAACCACTGAGCTATCCTACCTTGTTTAAACTGGCTTCTGCCCAAGGAGATTGGGCTAGAGCTATTATGGATAATTGGTGTAATTGATCTAACATGGGCACTTAAGAACTTACATATAATTGTCATTATGCAGCTATTAGAAAGGACCTCCTTTCTCTTTCTGCACACTTCTCCTGGTGGCATGTAGAAAATATGACCATGTAGCTCCCCTAGCACGGATATCAATAGCAGTTTAGCCAGTGAGGAACAACTTGGGCAGATGGAATAAAGCCACAACAGAAAGGTGTGGGTATGTATGTGAGTACATGCTCCACATGCTCTCTCTGTTTGCCTGCTCATCTACACTGCTATTTTTAGCTGTGTAGAGTCACACTGCCTGAGCCCTTCCCTATGGGGAAAGACTCCAACAGCAGGGGAAGGATCTGCCAGCTCCCCATTCCTAGAGCCTTTGCCTGTGGCAGGAAGAGATTCCCTCCCTCTGCAAGATCCTTTCCTCACCACAGTGCTAGGCTCCAACAGTGGGGAGCTGCTTGAAGCCTTTCCCCACTGCCTCCACTCCACCGGGTTCCTTCACTGACACACATAGCTTTTAAACAACAGTGTGGACACAGCCTATTTTTCATGGTTGCATGTACACGACACTCCCATTGGTGTGTAATGTAAACATCGTCCTAGGGCAGGATTGCCCTGATGGGCTGCATGTTGAAGGAGACCCCTGCCCTAAGGGAAAATATCCATTGCATTTTATCGTACAAACACACCATGCTAGTGTCAGATCTAGATGCAATTATTAAAGAGCTCCTCCACATTTCTCACAGTACCTTGTCCCCTTGTCTGTCAGAGCAGGATTGTTCCTTGTCTTATATTTATTCAAAGGGTGTCCACTTTGACATTCTACCACTTCCTTTGAAGGATTATTCCATAGGTTGATAGACTGTACTGTAATGAAGAATTTTCTTATAGTCATCCTAATTTTTCCCTTTCTATATTTTATTCTATTCCTTGAAGGCATATTCCCTTTTATTATGTTAAATAATTCTTCTCTCTTTCCTTAGTGTTCACATTCTACAAATATCTGAAGGGTGTAATTATGCCCCCCTCAGTCATCGCTTAGCCAAACAACAGTATACATATTTAGTTCTTTTTATCTCCTCTTGTGAATCAATCCTCCAGTACTCTGATCATGTTTGTTGCTATTCTCTGAACTCCTTCCAATTTGCCAGTATCTTGCTGGTAAAAAGATACTTAGAAATTAGCATAAGAGGCCAAAGTCTGTGCTACCCATTGTTTTCAATAGCATTGCGGAGAGCATATTTCAGGCAGAAATGAGTCTAATATTTCAGGTACAATCATACTAAAGCTATCTGAGCCGCTGAGATAAACTAAAACCCTCTCTTGCTGACTTGAGAGTGTTTTTATTTTAAACTTTAGATTATAATTTATTCAATCTGATTTCAGGCAAGAGCGTTTACATCAAAGCTAAAATGAAATAATTTCAGGCCTAGCCCTGTCACTCTTACTCATGTTGAGGTACAATGGGCAAGACTTTCAGTAGCACTCAAGTGGTTTAGGAGTAAAAAGTTCCATTGACTTTTGTTATGTCTTCTGCCCTTTACAGAATAAACACAGTATAAATGAGCTACATGTGCAAGTTAAGGTCAAATGACCATGTTTACCAAGTAGGCACAAACTGCCAGATTAGACAGATTCACTGCTCTGGTTGGATTCTGGCAGTTGCTAAAACAAACATGGTTAGTGAAATTAGAGGGCTTGCAAACTATTTAATGGGATGCTACCCTATTCCTTGCAATATACCCTTCAATGGGAATTGTACCAGGTGCTTTTGAAAAATTTACTTTTGGGAGTTCTAGACTTAGGCTCACTGCGAAACATATTCTGTAGTACACTTCAGAATATAGCAAAGCTTTTGATAAAATATACTTTGCTTTCTCTTCATCTACTATTTTTAAATCAGAAGTTTGACAAGGTCTGCTCTGTATGAATATATGGTGCTTATTATTCATAGTTTCATTATCCTCCAAAGGCTAGATCAGGGATCGGCAATGTTGGCATGCGGGACCGCAGGGCCAGCACCCTTAGTAGGCCCCTCCGCTTTATTTACCTGGCGTTTTGCCGATCGCGGTTTGCACTGGTGGTGGTTCACCATCCCAGTCCAAAGGGGGCTGCAGGAAGCAGTGCGGTGCTGGCCGCCACTTCTCGCAGCCCCCATTGGACTGGGACCATGAACCGCAACCAGTGGGAGCCGCAGTTGGCAAATGCCAGGTAAACAAAGCGGCAGGGCCCGCTAAAGTTGCTTACCCTGCGGTCCCGCATGCCAACGTTGCCGATCCCTGGGCCAGATTTTCAAAAGTTCTCATCATTCACAATTAGAGCCAGATTTTCAAAAGAACTCATCCCCCGTGTAAGCATTTGTATTCAGTGCTCATCCCTGAAGCACTCATTGAGACAAACGGGTGCTGAGAACCTTGTACAATTTGGTCATTTAATTTAGGTGTCTTAATGAGAACTAAGATGTTTTAAATATCCAGCTATCTATTTAAGTGACTAAATAGGAGCTGTGGATTGTGGGCTCTTCTGAAAATCTAAGTCTTGATATGCAATGATTTTTTTTTTCCTAAATTCCCCCTTGCACTGGTATTGTACTCAGGATAGTTCAAGATGGTAACTGTCAGGATCACTATACTTTGCTTTCTGAAAAAAACATACTAAGTTTGCTCTTCTCTAAACTTTTGTCATCTCTGCAACTTTTCCATGGCTTTTCAAAAATAATTGTCAGGGGAAGAATAAGCTTGCTTGTTGATTCCCTTTGTACCTTTACAAGGAATATTGTACAGACCACTTGACGTGCACATGTTCACAATTTCAAAAGTATTACCTATCTGCTGACCCTCAGTAGCCATTGCTATAAGGCCTTCCTCATTTGCTAATCATATTTTTTTTCTTTTAATTTTCCTGAAGACAAACTGTAAAAAGCAGTATAGCATCTAAGACACTTTTAATGCAGTATTAATTTCATCCCATTCTTCATTTATGAATCAACCTACTTTTTCCTCCATTACTTCTTTTTGCTGATATTTCTTATTTCTCCTTACCATTTTATTGAACATAAAGCTTTTTTCTTTTTTTCTTGCAAATTGAAATAGAGTATGTGTATTATTTTTTGGTTGCCTTTCCCTTTTCCATCTACAGTAGAGCTTACTCTCAGTTGTCTCTCATGAAGCAGTAGATGCCACTTGTTGCTCACTGTGTACTTATTTTGGGGATTGGAGCATATTTCAGGATTCTTCAGTCTCCATCCTGGTTCCACACCCCCGTTTAGTCACGTCATCATGCACTTTCTCCGAATTGGTAAGGAGTTGGTCCATGATGACTTCTCCTTTAGCTGGAGTGAATATGGAATAATGAATTGTAGAGTCTGAGTTTGAAGAAAAAGTGACCCCAATGACTAATGTTCCATATCAGAGCTGGCATACTAAAAAGAGAAGTATAACTTCAATAGTGCAAACAATAGGAGAGGCTAGCTGTCCTGAGTATTACTCTCTCTGAGATCCTAAGTATGTACTAGGGGAAGTGACCCCTATCCCTCACTCATGTGGCTGTGGCTATCATTCTGTTTTTTTGTGTGTGTGTTAGCTCAATCAGAGCTACCATGAGTAAATCTACTGGAGCTAGAAATGTCACCATCCAGCTCCAGTGTTGACTTAAAATGATAAAAACATTTTTGAACCTCTTTGAATCTAGTCTCCAAGGAGAGAAAATGGACATGTCCACCATCTTGATATGAATAAGGGAAAAGCCTTATCTTATATTACAAATGACAGAAATAAATCTTTGCCGAGGCTGCACTAAAGTCCCGATATTCAGTTTACCCCACCAAAAAAAAAAAAAAAAATCAATCCAGAGTGTCATTAACAGATGGACATCAGTCAAAAATCACATACGATAATCTTGTAGATGCCATGGAGTAATATATTAAGTCATCACCAAGGACAATAAAGTCACCCTGAACAAGAAATCTTGGTGATTCCAGTGCCAGATCTGTAAAGAGCTTATTAAGTTCATGTAACGATTATGGCAAGCAAAGATCTAGTATACACTACCTGAATCCTCAGCTTCCCTTTATCCTGGGACATGCATCTTTGGGATAAGGTATGGCCTGAAGTGGAGGGTAGATTCCAAAGGCTCAGCCATCTCCTATCCCAGAATCTTTCTTTTCTCATGTTGAGCTGAGTAACTGTATTGTTAAAGCTGAATTGAGTTAAGAAGAGCTCAATGCTCTGGCGATCTTGCCCATTAATAAATTAACACTTTGTCCACTAATAAAGAACAGGTGTTTGCAAGTTTATTACAAGATGACCATTTATAAAGTGTCATGAGTGGAAGAACTTTGGCGCTGCTTGCCAATATCTCAGACCCTTGAGATAAGGTCTTATATGGTATCAGTCAGACAGATCATAAATGTTGATCTATGCCTGATAAATTTCCCCTTTATTACTCATTCTCCCCATATCTGTATCCACATAGACCTGAGAGTTCCCCACCTCCAATATGGACCATGCCCACTTCATAATTTGGCCCTCATCCTCATTTCTGCCAGGGATCCGTAGTGCTGATCCAATCCCTCATCCCCCATTGGTAATGGATCATTGAAGGGACATAGATGATGAAGCTGAGAAACTTAGAGTGCTTTGGGAGGCACTGTAAGTCAGAGAAGCACATTAGTTCCTGGAGCATCTCCTGGGATTGTCTTTGCATGACCCTGGCTATGATTATGCAGTGTGACCCCCACATGGACATCACTTTAAATTGCTTAGAAGCCTGTGCACACGATGCAATTTGTACTTTAGGCAATACTCTTTAGGAGTACTTTCCATTAAAATTGATGATACCAGATGTATGCTTATTACCTAGTTTTTTTTAAAATTGTTTTGGTTGAAATTAGCATACCTTTATATGTACACACACATGAAAAAAAGCAGCAACAAATATCACTAACACACGATGGACAGAAATCTATTCGATGATACTCTGCACTATCCTTTAGCCCTCTCATGACAACAATGAGAGTGAAGGAATAGAAGGAAAGGAGAAATATATGAATGAGAGAATGATAATGAAAGTAGAACAGACATATGAGAATTTGTCCTAATGTAATGAGTATGTTAGTTTTCTCCTGCATTTGGAATTATTTCAATTTCCAAGAAATCTTCACAGATATTTTGAAACTGTATTTCTAATTACTTTTGTTAAATATTTTCCACTTTACAAAAGTAGTAAGAAAGGAAAGTTTCATTGTTGTTTTGAGAATGTTTTTTACACTCCATCCTTTGCCGGGGCCAATGAAGTTATTTAAAATATTAATATTCATATTTTCTAATATCATCTGTGCACTGGAAGTTTGATTACACTGCTCTACAGCTAAAATGCTTCTGAAATAAATGTAGTCAAACTTTACTAATTCTGGGTCACTGAGAACGAAAATTATGCTTAAAATTGTTGACTGGCTCTAGTTTTCAAGATATGTTATTGGGTCAGTATATACGACCCTTGACATGGGAATGGCGGAGGATAAGTGAGTTATAAAGGGAAGGGATCTCAATTTAAACCAGAAAAAACTAAAGTACATCTTTGACTGGATCTATGAATAAATCTATGACTGCGTTTGGACAGTACTTGCTTTTTAGGCAAAACAATGAATGATGCAATCTGAAGCTGGTATTGCATCATACATGATATGAATTGCATCATGTTATTCCTAGAAGTCATGGATGATTCAATCATAATGAAGCTTACATCACTCTGCTGAACAAATTGCCCTATATCAGCTCTAGAAATCGTACAGTGTTGTGCTCTCTTATTTGTCAGTGTTTGATCTGGCAAAAGGACACGCTTCTGTTTAGCCAAAGTGAGCAGAGATGCCTCGTACTTGTGTGAACAGTGCAGATAACTTCTGGTATGTTTGTGGTGAAGTGACTTTTGCATCACAAAAGCACAGTATAACCACTATGGTTAAGAAAGCCTATCACCTTTATTTTGGCTGCAAAACTGGAGATCAGGACAAGAGGTAGGCCCCACACATATGCTGCAACACTTGTGCAAAAGATCTTTGCCAGTGGTTGAACAGGGAAAGGAAATCTATGCCTTTTGTAGTGCCAATGATTTGGAGAGAGCCAACAGATCCTATCAGCAATTCTTACTTCTGCATGATGCCTCCAGTTGAGAAAGGTGTGTCAAAGAAGAAAAAGTGGACTGTGCATTATCCAAACATTCCATCAGCTATGCGCCCAATCCCCCATGGAGAAGGACTGCCAGTTCCTGATACACCAGAATCATTCTCACTTGAGTCAGACGAGGAAGAGGCTGAAACTTCTGGTCCTGAACCATCAATGTCACAGGACCCACATTTTCTCCCATCCTCCTCCTCTGAACCGCACCTCAGAACTCAAGCTGAACTGAATCACCTTGTCAGGGATTTGGAACTACCCAAGAGTAAGGCAGAGCTGTTGGGCTCCAGACTACAGCAGCGGAATCTCCTGGCAGGTGATGTTAGGGTTTCCATGTTCCGTGACCGTCAAAAGGATCTTGTCCCATTCTTCTTCATGGAAGGTGATCTTGTAGCCTGCAACAACATCGATGGTGTGATGGCAGCCCTCAACATCGTTCACGATCCAGATGAGTGGAGACTCTTCATTGATTCATCGAAGACGAGTCTTAAAGCTGTTTTGCTGTATAACGGCAATGTTTTGCCATCAATTCCAGTTGGTCATGCAGTCCATATGAAGGCAACCTATGACAAAATGAAACAACTTTTGAGGCGCATAAACTATGACCAACATCAGTGGCAGCTTTGTGGCAATTTGAAGGTTGTTGCTCTTTTGCTTGGTCTGCAGACTGGATACACAAAGTACTGCTGTTTTCTCTGTGAATGGGATAGTCGTGCAAGAGATTCCCACTACATCAAGAAAGATTGGCCACTCCGACAGTAATTGGAGCCTGGGAGGAAAAGTGTTAAGCATCCATCACTTGTTGACTCAAGGAAGATTTTGTTACCCACCTTACACATCAAGCTGGGTCTGATGAAGACCTTTGTCAAGGCCATTGACAAAACACAAGCAGCTTTCAAGTACCTCCGTGGAAAATTTCCAAGATTAAGTGAAGCTAAGATAAAGGAAGGTGTCTTTGTTGGTCCTCAGATTCCTGAACTTCTTTGAGATGATGCATTTGGCCATGCACTGCGTGGCAAGGAAAAGACGGCATGGAAAGCCTTCCAGTCAGTGGCAATACATTTTCTCAGAAACAACAAGGCAGAGAACTACAGGTTGTTGGTGGAAAACCTCCTCAAGGCATACAAAAGCCTTGGTTGCAACATGTCACTAAAGATACATTTTTTACTCTCCATCTAGATTTTTTTCCACCGAACTGCGGAGCAGTGAGCGATGAGCACGGCGAGCGATTTCAGCAGGACATTGCAACAATGGAGAAACGCTATCAGGGCAAATGGAGCCCATCAATGCTTGCAGACTATTGCTGGACAGTGACAAGAGATGCTCCATTTAATGAATACAAGAGACAAGCCAAGAAGCACCGAGTAGACACTGAATAGGACTAAACTATGTACATAATAGTTTTTTGCCTTTTGTTTCATAATAAATTTTATTTATATAACCCTTTTTCTGATTTTTAAAGTGTTACATAAACAGGACAGGTGAAATATTATCATGTAAAGTAACCATAAACACATGAAAAGACCTAGGTTTACAATTTATGATTAAAACTCTACTATCTACACAATATACATAGACATAAAATGTAAAAACTTGAATATCTTAGAAACAGTAGCCAATCAGTTGTTTTAATTGTCATATTTGAATTCAGCACATCAAAATACATAATAAATATCACATTTTATCTCTGAAGCAGACGACTTCTAAAAAATTGTAGCCCAGTGTTATTTAGAAGCATCTCATTTTAGTAATACTCTGAAATTTTGGGGATCTAAATAACCCTGAGCTCATATAATTTCATCTACATTTCTATACAGTGAGTGTATCCTTTGTGTTGTTTACAGAAACTAATTTCAGAATATTAATGAAATTCTTATTCTCCTCCAAATTAAAAATGTATTGTAGTGAGGAACTGACAGATCCGCAATAGAAAGTCTTATACATACACAGCAAGCTTGGAGAAATAAGTGACATAGTGACCTTGAGATGCTTCTTTCAAAGCAGGCAATATTGACTCTGTGACAGTGTCATATTGTAATAACTTTACTACCTTCATAGCAAATAATATAGTGAAATCAATTTTTGTGGAAAGAAAGGTGTAAAGGAGAGATAGTCATTCACTCATCTGTTGTTGCTTTGGTGTGTTCAAAGCCATTTTAGAGGACAGTTTTTCAATCTATCAGAGGTTACAGTAGTTTAACCAGAATATGTTACTTGAGGAATCACTCAACTGTTTTAGACCTTTATTTATGAATAATGGTCAGCTGTGCAGCAGTTTGTTTTACTGGTGCACATTCCTTTCTAAGCACTTACAAATTCATGTAAGTAGACTTTAAATATTCGATCTTACGTCAAAGTGCTAGCCACACAAATCTGAAATCATTCTGAAGAAATAAAAGTATAAATGCATCTTCACCCCAATTCTACATCCCATTCACCATGGTTATTGAATAGCTCTTTAAAGGTTGTAATTTATTATCTGTTTTGTGGTAGCACTTAAGGACGCAGATAAAGAATCAGGCATTATTGGGGCTGGGCACTGTAAAGATATTCAGTGTAATAAAGTTCCTACCCCTAAGATGTTTACAGTCTGAAGGATCTGTGCATGGGCTGTTGCTTTACTGTCCCTTCGTGTATGGTACACTAAGAAAAGTGGGAAGGATTTAATCGACAGCATGGGAGCCACCAGGAAAGAAAGAGGGATATTTTCAAACCTGCCTTTTGCATTCACAGAAAAGATAATGTTAGTTTCATTTTTTTCAGTGCAATTCTCAGGATTTATACCCTGTAACATGGGATTTGATAATGCCATTCATGCAGTCACTTTTCAGTCAAAAAATATAATTTCAAACAACTACCTTTCATGGTGAAGGTTTTTTAAGTTTGTTTCAATGAGCTAAAATCTCATTGATCTGGGAAATTTCCAGTCTCATTGGCTTTATGCTATGTTAAGTGGAATTACTTTCCACGGTATTCTTGTTACCCATTGACAAACTCTTTTGAAAATCTAAGCCCAAGAAAATCACATCACATTATTTAGTTACATTTCCTAAAGCAAGGAGCTGCAAGATCTACTGTATGGAATACAAGAGAAAATTTTGTTACTTCTGTAACTATTCTCTTATGAACTAGTGGCACTAATAACTAAAATCTTGTGAATAATGTTATTATGTTTATTATTAGTGGATAATTCTAAAAAAAGAAAAAATATTTTAGGTCAAACAAAATCACTCTTTTAAAAAATTCTGCAAATCAAACAGAAAAATATTCTTTTGATTTTAACTTATTAAATGTATGATTGCTTTTTAAATAAAATTAAAAGGATTTTTGAAATGCAGTCATTTTGAACCAATGAAATCAAAATGTTTCATAGTGACTATTTCAAAAAAGTAACATTTTGATTCTTTCAGAATTCTTTTTGCTTCAGCCAAAACAATTTGATTAAAGACATGAATTTGCAGAATGTTTTGGTGTTGCCAAGTCTGCCTTTTTTGTTGAAAAAAGATTCAGATGAAAAATTTTGCCCAGCTCTACTAATAACAATGGGCATCTTCTGACAGGAATATGATCTGTGCATAGTGGATTTGGAAGATAAAACAGTGGGATATGGAGGAAAATAAGAACAAGAAACTGTGCCAGAGAAAGAGAGGGGAAAATGAAGGTCAACGAAGAGAGACCTAGAAGTAAAGAAAGTACTCAACAATTGAAGGCTAGGGAACTAGTATTATAAAGACAAGGATCAATGAAGTAGCAAGAATGTAACCAGTACTTATGTATGTGTGTGTGTGGGGAGGAATACCTCTAACCTGTATATGACAGCAGAAGGTAAAGGATCATAACCCATTTGGAAATGGACAAGGAAGGCTTTGGAATTAGGAAAATGATTTGGAAAAAAGGAAAATATCTCACAACACAAGAGAAGAGGTTTGTTGAGAGTTGAGGCAACAATGAGGAGAGAGACTGGTCTGTGAACATAGGATCAAAATGTGGTTGGTCATTGTGCAGGCTCACAGGGTATGATTGTATGAGAATCTTCCAATGTCTTTGTATGTCATGTGAAAGAGCTACTCACAATAATATTTCCCTATGAGTAGTGAGCAGTGCTTCTTTCATCCATTGAGCAAACAGTCCAGACGTAGGTAGGGAAGGGTAGCAAGGAATCAGGGCTGTGGGACCATTCTCATCCTCCTCACTTATCTGTGGTAGAGACTGGTTCACTGTGGGGTGGGGGTGGGGGAATAATATATGCCATCCCAAAGAGCAGTGCCAATTATTCACCCTATGTGTATACAGAGCAGCCCTGGGAGAGATTGTGCCTCCCTGATGGCTATTGCAGTTCCACAACTCATCCACAAGTCTTTGTGAATATTACACAACTAGCCTTTAATGAGCCTGGCAAGGGAGAATGGTGGGTAAGTCGGGCAGAAAATTGAGAGAGGAAGGAAAAATCAAGGGAAATGCAGAATTGCCTGTGAGAAGGCAAATAGAATCCACCTGACTGACTAAATTAAGGAATACCACAGTGAGCAACCAAATACAGTATCAGTAAAATGTTTACTTTAATGTAAGAGTTTTTACTTCATCATTAAACTGTCATGAGAAATACCACTTCTAAATACTCCTTCCCAAAATACACAATCTTTTTGGGGATGTTCTAAGGTTATCTCAGACTCCTTCTTGTTCTGCTCTCTTATTTTTTAATGGAAGTAGATATACACAAGGTTGCATAATTTTCTGTCTTTTCTTCTTTTCTCCCTACATTAAATTCTTCTAAGAAGTGTGCATTTATCTAACATAGAAAGCAAACACACACATAACATAATTGTGCTTAAATATACCTAATTATGTTCTTTTGGCTGATCTTCACAATGGGACCATTTCCACTGTGCATAGGGTATTTATTTGTAGTCAGAGAAACAAGTCATGAGGCTGTATTGTGATTGTGTGAACTTTTAACTTCTCTTTAGTGATGTCTGTTTCTCTAGTTTTTTCTGTTTTCTTTTGAAGCCTGCACTCTCCCTGACATAACTTTCTTGAGTGACAAAACAGGTAATGTTGAGTTCAAGACCTATTGATGCAAGTAGCTCTATTTCAATTTTTCCTTTCAGCTACACCTCCATTGTGACATGCATAGGTTAGTATTTCAATAAGACAGAGAAGGCTAAAATTCCAAGAAGGCAGGGGGTTTTGTTTGTTTGTTTGTTTGTTTTAATAAACAGTGAAAATTGCTTTTATGATTATGGTGAAATGGTGCCAGAAAAAAAAACCTCCCCCCCGCTCAATTTCTAAAGCAGAAAATAATGCTGACATTGATGAGAGTTTTGTTCAATGCCTAAGGTGTCAAATTTCTTCAGTATAGAGGAGCAAATTCCATTTTCAATTGTGATCTAGGGGCTGATGTATACATTTATGACTACATACTACCAAAGGGACCTCTGCTGATGTCAACAGGAAGCTTGCAGAAAGATCAGGGTAAACTATGGCATTAATGTTATAATGAATTGTTATTGTTATTTATCCATCGCCTCACTGTTGCATTAATTATCACACACTGAAAAAATATTTTCATTTTTGGACCATGGCTATTGCTGTTCTTTGTTTCTCTGTCTTATCCACCCCCCTTGCTGTTTCTCTTCCCCCTCTATGGCATTGCCAACACAGAGTTGTACTAATTTAACTAAATATGTGATTTTATAGCTATTTAGTTAACAATGTGCAACTTTATGCAAGGACACTATTTGATTAAGCCTGGCTCCTAGCAGTTCAGCATGTGTCAGTTAATATACAGGTAGAAGTTAAAACAATATAACCAGTTTTAATCAATATGAATGTCCACACATGAGATTGCACTGAGTTAATGAATTCAAAGTATGTGTATTCTGTGCCACTTTTATGTGTAGCCAAGACTTGTGTCTTTCCTCCCTCTTCATTCCTTTCATGCGGCAACATCGGTTTCCCCTCATGCTCCATGGGCTTTTCTCTAACACTGTTCCTCACATTTTTCTTCTTCCTCTATTTAGGTGGATGGAGAATGGACAGACAGGGCCTTATCTCCCCACCACAAGCTCCGGCAAGTATAGCTAAAACAGCATCCAGGGATTATTATTTTAGACCAGTGGTAAAGGGCTGGTAGAAATTATTTCTATTTGTTTATTGAGGTTGGTGGGTAAGGTATATGATTGGGAAGCATGCTCTTTTCTTAAAGAACAGTAAAGGCAAAGGTTGGGGGAGGCTATTTGGAAGTTTATGTTTTGCTTTCCAGCACAATGAGGGTCATAAAAGTGGCAATCCTCCTTTAATGCCACCAATTGTCAGAAGCATAAGTTCATTTATTCATTTTATTTTAACTATATTTCATTGTCAACATGTCCAGAAGCTACGTGCTGGAGGTAAGTTTCTGTGATTTAAAAATTAAATAAAAAGCAAATAAAATAAAGTTATATACATTCTTAAATTTAGAATAAGATGCTCTGCTGTATTACAGACTTGATAAGTTACAAGTGACACACTTTCTTCAACACAAGGAACAAAATGAGGTGGAGTAAGGTGACTTCATTGGTCTTACACCAAGGATTAATTTAGCTCACAGGAAGGATTTTGTCCTTGTACTGAGAACAATAAAAATGTTTGCGCAACAGAAAAAGAAATAGAGGGAGAAAGATAACATACATACTTTATGTTGAAGGAATGAATATTTGTGCTTAATACACTGGAGAAATTATCCAATAACAGTTTACCCAAGTGAGAATATTATCCCATTTTGCTCCCAAGGTCAATGTCAGCTTAGGTTATTGATTGTGTAAATGCTGAATACAAAAGTTAGGACCATGCCAAGTTAGTCTGACTTGTGCATTCAGCTTCTCAAGGCTTTTCAGATATACTTAGGCATTTGCATTCTTTCTCATTTATGCCACTGCCATCTTTTTTGTCCTTGTTCTCCACAACCTTTTCAGCTTGTACCTCCTAAATGTTGAAGAATGAGTGTCCCTACTACATAGAGGAAATATATATTCAAGAATAAATTATGCTAGGTAGGCAAGAAATATTTATGACTACTGAATTAACAAATCTCTTAAATCCAGAGATAGCCTTAGCATTTTTGTATGGGTGTAGGAAGCAATTTTTCAGACTACCCAATGAAATGTCACCAGTTCCTTCCTACCAACATTCTCCTGTTATGAATAGGGCTGGTTTTTAGTATTATGGGGAGATTTTTCTAAGCATAATTTACCTGGTTTATTTAATATTTTAAAAGGTCATTGTTGAGCCATCCTGAAATTCCTGCTGCAAGAGACTTGGAGCCCAGCCAACTTCTTCTGCAGCTGTTTGAGTTAAATGGGACTACTCACCAAGTAAGCATATACTCAGTGTGACCAAGAATCAGACCTTAAGTGATTTAATGAAGAGCATAAAAGGAGTCAGTATCAGAACTAGAATCAGAAAGAAGAATCCCAGGTTCTTTGTTCCACATGTAATTCACCAGATGAGGTTCCCTCTTACATTAAGTAAAACTTGCTCATTTTACTGTTTCCTCCTCTTCTACTTTTTCACTTCCATTTCATGGTTTACTTTTGTTCCCCTGTTAAATTGGATTGTAAACCGCTATGAATGGTGCCTAGCACAATGGGACTGATCCATGCTTGGGGCCCAAAGATAACACTGTACACTTAAGAAAATATTAAGCAATATTCCTTGTGGACAAAAGCTACAGTAACTGCTCAGTGGAGGCACCATTTCATCTGTGAGGAAGCTTTCAGCAGCCCTACACCATCAGTGGTAATCTAGGCTGCACCTGCATATTATTACGGAGGTTCTATTACTGTGGGTTGCTATAACAATGTTGGTTAATAGCCATTAAGAGTAAGATTTAGGACAACTAATAGTGAGAAAAATTCAATGTGAATATTCAATTGCATTCTCAAGGTTTTAGAAAGGAATAGAAAAATGTTTTTTATTTGTTTTAAATGAAATCTGAGGTAGTATCTTATATGTATAGCTCCTCCAGATCATGGACAACCAGACTCAGCAATGACTTAAATGTTCAAATTATATACTAATAAGTAGGTATAAGTCCTTATGATTGTGGCACAGTGAGGATGTAGCACAAAAAGCAACCAATGGATGGATGCACAAAAAAAAATGATGGTGGGAGGGGCTTGAAGGGCTAGATTCTCCATTGTGCTCCAGACAGTCACAGCTTCCTGATTCTCAGGTGCCCATTTCTGGAGCAACTTAAAGATGGAGGAGAGGGGGGCAGTGTAAATTATGCCACTGGTGTTAGGTCCCTCAGAAATTTTACAGCAGTGGAGAATCAGGTACAATGGAGATGCGCTCTGCCACACTTCCTCTCCTCACCTCCCCTTCCATGTCATGTTCCTTTATACAGGGGGCATGGGTTTATAGCACTGGAGGTTTATGGCATCTAAAGCTTCATTCTTGTGGAGATTCCCCCTAAACAGGGGGAACTCTCCCATGGCCAGCTCTGGCCACTTTAGGTTCACTTTGTGAAGCTGGAAGACTGGAGAAATTGGCCCTAAGTATTATAGTCGGACCCCATGCACAAACTTTCAGCTTCTTACTATTTCCCATTGGTTAATTTTCCATGTATAGTCTTTCCTCTGCCACACCAGGTGAATTAGCCTACTGTGGTAAGGTGAACTCACATTGGCATACCCAATAGCAAAGCTGGCTCTCCTCTTATACTGCCCTTGCCAACGGTCACTCCAGTCTCAAGGTGGTCTGCCTCTTCTCATGACTTGGCTGAGTCACATTTTAGTCCCATCCCTTCTGGGGTAACATAAAGTTCAACAAAACAAATATCCAATCCCTCTGGCCAGTCTATTGCCCTTAGTTTTGTGCTTCTGGTTCATACACCCTTCTCTCAGGCCCTTAGTGGTTCTTGTCCTCTTCTCGGGGGCTTCATGTCACCTTACCAGTGGCTGGCAGGCAACTTAGGGTCATCCTCTACACTGGGCGCCAGTTCAGGGAGTCCTAGAACAAGCAATCCAAGTTAACTCTTCCAGATTCCTTGCTGCCACCTCCCTGGTCATCTTGTTACCAAACCTGTCATAAAGTCTCTACCACAGACTCACTACATTTATGCTACTTTTAGGACTGGAAATCACATTCTCTCCCCCCACAATTCAAAATGTCTCATAAATCCCAAAACAAAAATATAAATGCAACCCCCTGTAAGCCTTCTCAGTTTGGCCTGTCATCCCTTTCTCTGTTTCTCAGATGAATACCTCCCAGAACTATCTCCTGGGCAATCCAGATCGTGCACTATTATCACCAAAGGAGATTACTCCACCCCTGTGCCTGCTTTATGTTTCTCCTCTCACCAAGCTTTATTTCTCAGGCAAGGACACCAGGGTCAACTCTCCTGCTAGGTTTTCTCCTTGACCCTTCTAGTCTCTCTAAACCCAGAGAGTGACCTCAGCAATTTTTCTTCCTCCTTCTGTTTTATGGCAAAGCAGACTCACTTGCTGAGTCTATGACCGTACAAAACGGGACACCATTGACCAGTCAACATTTTCCCTCTTTCCTCACATTTTTAAAGAAGTGTATTATTACTTTTTTAGGGAAACCCATTTTCCTGATTCCTTTACTAGATTTTTCAGTGAAAATTTTAAGGCTTCTATGTTCTTTACATAAATACCCATTTTCAATAGTAAACTCTTTGCACCCCCAAAGGAGAGGATCAACTGTTTCCTGTACCTTGCACATTTCACATAATACATCTTTATATTTGTTTATTAAAAACAAATGACAATTTAAGCCACAATGGCCAGTTAAAATTCTAAATAGAGTCACTTCACTCTCTATCTAACTGACTTAGAATATAACTTTGCAATTAGAATAAGGAAAGCCTACCTCAATATATGTACACTTATAAATGGCACTCTACGGTGGAGTGTCATCACTCTTACCTTATTTAACATCATGATAAATGATCTTCCAAAACAGATGAAGGTAATATATCATATTCATATGCATCGGAATATATATATATTAATGTCCTGGGAAAATATCATAGAATTTCTCCCTATGTTTCTTTTTTCCATGTTTCCTGCCATTCCTGTCACAACTCATTTTTAATTAGATCTTTAAACTCCAGTTTTCCCAAAGGAATGTCTAAATCTATTTGCTCATGCTTAACAATAGTTTTCACCTTTTTTTCTGCCAGTCCATTGACCACTATTCTTATATGTGCGGGGATCAATGCTATTATTATGATTACACTCAATGGCGTCAATGCAGTTGTTATCAGTAATATTTCAGTAAGTATATAATTTATGCTTCCTGAAGTGCCATTTCTAATAGCCAGTCCTGATAAGTAATCAGTCAGGAGGACCACTGGGCATACCGCTATGAGCAAATTTAATGTCAGCATTATTCCTGACAGTTCAGCTGTCAAAATAGCTTCAATTTTTTTACGGCCTTACAGGTTTCTTAATACCAAGCAAAGGAATAGAATTCCCATTGTTCCTCTTTTCCTATGCAAGGAAGTTCCAGAAATACTTTTGTAAGTTGGTTCTGCTTTTACACATATCCTTAATATTTTCACTGTGATCCTTCCAAAAGAGCTTGCTATCAAATATAACACCTAAAATATGAAGCTGATAACTATGCTTATCTGCTGTCAATATAAATCCAATTTAATTTCTTTTTAGTGAATATAATTTCCTTAGTTTTGTCTTTTGAGAATTCCAAACCCTGCATGTGTCCACATTGTGCAGCCTTCCTTGGTGCTTTATTTATTCATTTAACAGCTATTGTAGGGTTTCTGGTTTGGGCCCATATGGCACAGTCATCAGCAAACAGAATGATGCCTATTCTTACCTTCATCTCTTTTGGAAGATCATTTATCATGATGTTAAATAAGGTAGGACTGATAACACTCCCCCGTAGAGTGCCATTTATAAGTGTACATATATTGAGGCAGGCTTTCCTTACTCTGAGTGTAAAGTTATTTTGCTTAAGAAATCCCTTATTCATCTATCCATGCTCACTTTTATACCCATGGTAGTCACTTTTGACATAACATATCATAAACTTTTTCAATATCCAGAAGAGTTACTATAATAAATTCTTAAGTTCTTATACTAATTATGTGCTTCCATTTCTATCTTAACAATATGGTCAATCACACTTCTTCCCATCCTAAACTAACTCTGTGCACAAAGTATAAAAACAATCTCTCAGTCACTATTTTTTCCCATGGTCACAGAGTCTATTCCACTCATTGCTAGGCTGCCTCCTTGTGGCCACTCTGGAGATTTGCTCACCACTGATTTGATGTCTCTTCTTGTGGTTTTTCCCCCGCCTAATCCTGTCGCTCATTTGGAAGCCTCTCTCATGCTGCACAAAGTGCAGCACTTTCTTTTTGTGGCTTGGCACTCCAACCAGTTCATTATAGTTCCCCCGCTCCCCTTTGGGTATCAAAGTTTCTGTAAACAAACCACCTCAGGCAGTTTCCAAAGTTCACTGTCCTGTCCTTTGTGCACTGGGTTCCAGTCTAGGGACTCTACAATCAGCAGCTAAGCTCCACGTGGCATTGCCTTTGCTGCCATTTTCCCTAGGTTTCTATTTAGTCTTTTCTCTCAACCCTGAGAGTGACTGCTAATTCTTTCTCTCTCCTTGCATCCCCTTTCTGCTATTCACTCTGTGGATTTATACAAGCCCCTCCTCTTCCTGCACAGATAGGCTGCATATACCAGCTTAACTGAACCTGAAGCATACACCTCACCTCAGCCCATCCTGAAAAGTAGCCCCTTCATAACTATTTTAACCCTTTCAGTGGTGGTGTGGGGTAAACATCCCATTGCACATAGTTTAATAACCCAGATAAGTTGTGAGGGCAATTGGCCTGTATGCTTCAGGTCCTGATTGCAGTTTGCCTGGTTTTCTTACTGGAACAGTAACCATATGCCTCCAGTCTGTTGGCAAACTCATCTTTCCATCACATTCTATTGTACAATTTAAGTATCATCCTCAGAATTCTTTCAGCTAGCTGTTAAAGTATATCAAAGCTTATATGATCCTTGCCTTGAGCAGAATATTTTGCTGTTTATTATAGCTTTGAGAAGTGCCCTCATTCCAACGTATTCATTTAAAATAGATAGTGAAGAGGTGCAAGGACAACGAGGAAACTCAGAATTTTATTCAATGAATTGTCTTTTCCTCTCACGAATCACTTCACTTGATTGTCACAGATTACTCACTCTTTGGAACTTTTCTGCCAAGGTTCTTGCTTATTTTTACTTTGGAGCATCTTACTCCATGGCTTTGGACAATAAAGTCTGGTATTGTATTGATTTTACTTCATCTATCATTCATTTTCATAACATTCACTTTTCTCTGACATATTGGTATCTTAATTATTTTTTTCCACAGTATTTTCTCCAGCTTTCTCTTTTTGCCCTTTTTAATAGTCTTTTGTAGTTCTTGTGCCTTACTTCTTTTATAATTCATTTAGTCTTCATTATTCATTGTATATTTTGCTTTCTTATATGCATTATTCTTTTCCAAAATTGCCATTTCACATTCCTTATTCTACCACAGTACATATTTTCTATCTTGAGGATAAGTCAGAACCCTGGCTAAAGCTAGGTGTGCTGCCTTTAACATGTCCTTTGTGATAATACTACTAGAATCCTCACTTATACATCGTTCATTTATATATTCAACATATTTGTTTCTAAAGAGTTCCCAATTAGATATTTTTAGATTCTAAGTAGGGAGACAATCATTATCTTTAATATTATCCTTTCCTTGACATATAATGAGAGTCGGGAAGTAGTCAATACCCATTCCCTCCTCTTTATAGATTTCACAGCTACATTTTCTTGCTATGTGCCTTCTTGCAATCCCAAGACCTAAACAGGAGAAACTTACTTAAGCTGCATTAAACATAGGTAGGTGCTTTCCCAGTCAAATTTTAAGTTATTTTCAACAATGAATTGCTCCAGATGTTTTCCATTATCATCACTTTCCCACAACCTGTTATGGCTGTTTAGACTGCTACATATAATATATAGATTTGTGGCATCTGCAATTATCTGGTTCAATTATTTGCCCTCTCATTGTCTGCATGGAGTGCAGGCTATATATTCGTAGTGATGTGGAATTATTTTGCATCAAAATCTCAATAGCATGATACACAATATTAAGACTTTTCACCTCTACTTCAAAAGAATTTAGCTTCTCCTTAATGAAGGTACACCCCATCCCTTCCTACATCTCCATCCTAGATACACACCATATCCAACAATTCTATTGTTTAGGTTCTGTATTAGCCATGTGTAACATGGCCTCTTCGGTCCTACTTCTGTCTCCATCTACAAACCATGCAGAGGCCCTTGTGCTGGTTCAAAACCCTGTGTAGTTTACTTATAATTGAGTCCCACCATCTTCACAGAATACCTAGTGCCTTTGCAAGCTGAGGGAATCCCTCTTACTGCCTGCTTTCCCCCTTTTCACTTCCTTCCTCTGCCTGTTTGTGGGCTCTAGCTAATGGCTTAATTAGCCTTTCTGTCCTGCCTCACCCACAAATTAGACACAGGTCTGCCTCATCACCTCCAATCTGCTATGCCTGATTGGCCTTGCTGAGAACAGAGTGCTGACTCAGGATTTCCTACCAAGCACTCTATCACACCAGGTTTCTTGAATGCCATCAGGTTTAGTTTTCAGAAGAACAATATTTTTCTTTAATTCCTATTCACATGCTAACAGGCGGTACACGTTCCAGCTAAAAATTGTCACCACCAGCAACATTTTCTTTGCTTAGCAAAGCATGGAGTCATTCTATGAATAGATCGCTAACATGAAAATACTTTTCAGCTGCTTTAACTATAATTCTCAAATTCTGCTTTTTTCCCCATTGGAGATGAGCAATGTATTGCTTCAGTCATAAACCCTTTGAACCTTTCTGTCTCTGTAGACATTATGTCATTTCTGTTATCCCCATCATAACATACCTTTCCACTATTTTGTTGCTTTGTTATTTCTTTCCCCTTACTGAGCTTCCTTTCTTCCTCCCCTTTTTCCTTTGATGTCTCCTAACAGCTTCCACACATAGTATGTTTTTAGTGATCTTAGTTTTTTTGTATTTCCCTAGTTTGCTTTGCCACAGTATGTTCCCTGAATGCTGAACTATGTTTTTGTTCATAGCAGCTACACTTTCATTTTGTCCCTTACACACAATTTGCATATAAATATTCTTTTCCACACTTATTGAACCTCATTTTCCCCTTACAATTATTTCCCACATGTTCAAACCCTTGGCACCTGTAGCATCTCCAAAGGAGAGAGATTCCTATTCATCTAGGAAATCTGCTACCCAACTATCAGTCTTCCTAACAGAGACCCTTCTTTACATGTGACTAAGATGGCTGTTGAGCAGCCTCCTTCTAATGGATGCTCCCTTTCTTTATAGTCACCACTCAGCTCCTTCTCCAGATGGCTTCATATTTAATTAACCCTGGCTGAGGAGAAGCATAATTGGCCAGGTAGCATAACTGGCTTGTTTAGCTGTAGCTAATATTTTTAGGACCATTGCGTGGTATCACACCTACTTACAACATTACACTCATACTGACTTGCCAATAGGTAACTTATGTCAGCACTTACATCACCTCAGTATTTGGTTCAATGCCTCTGTATTTTTGAATATTGCTAATAGGTATTGGTAATTAAAATGATCATAATAATATATATGTGATATCCAGGTAAATCTCTCTCTGTAACAGAACAAGTGAAATCTTTCTGAAGTATATAACTAGATGTTGTACAAGTGAACTACAATACCACAATGCCATTGGTGGCAGTAAGGAAAGGTTAACTTGGAGTATGTTTACAATGCAGTTAGAAACCAGTGGCTGTCCTGGGCCAGCTGCCTCAGGATCATGGGGCTAGGTTTAATTGCAGTATAGACATTTGGACTCAGACTGGAGCCCAGTGTCTAGGACTCTGCAAGGCAGGAGGGTTCCAGAGTTTGGGCTGCAGTCTGACCAGAATATCTACCCCACAATTAAATAGCTTCTTAGCCCAATCCCAGATCAGCTGGAACGGGCCCGCTTTGGGTGTCTGCAGGGTAAATTGCAGTGTAGACACTCAAACGCCACAGGAAAGAGGAAATAAACATTTTTCTTCTAGGCTAAACAGAACTGGAAGGACTAAACATCTTAAGCTGTGTTACTGTGGGCCAGATGCTTGGGCCTGCTGCCATTTCTCTGTGGTGTTTCAGCAATATCAGCAGGGGCAGGTTGTAATGTCTCGAACATAAACATGGCCAGCAGGAAATGGTAATAGCCAGATGCCATTGTTATTCAGTGACATCCAGTTGTCTTCCCGCAGCTCCCATTGACCGAGAACAGCAAATCTTGGCCAGTGGGAGCTGAGAGGGGGGCCATGCCTTCAGCAGTCAATGTCAGCAAAATGTCTTATGGCCCACAATCAGATTATCCTGATGGGCTGCATGTGGCCTGTGGGCAGCAGGTTGTCCAGCACTGCCTTAAATCCTCTAGATCCCTTCTTCTCTCCCTCCCAAGGGATAGGCTGGAAGCAGTAGCAGCATGCAGGAGTGTCCTGTGCCTACAGTGTCTCTCTGACCCTGAAATTCTTTTTATTATTTGGTTGTCATTTAAATTAGGAGAAAGTTTGTGTCACTCAAGTGATGGACCAATGGAATATAAATGGAATATTCATTTTATTTGTTTTTTTTTAAAAAATATATATGTAACAATTATTGAGTGTATTTTCTTCCCATGAAGGTGAATGCCTAACAATCTTCATGCCTTTCCAGACAACTCTCAGTCCTGAAAGTAACTTTCCTGTTGTATCAGTCCCTAGACTTTCTGCCAGTCACAGAGTATTGTATGATATCATGTTGTGGATTTTATGTTTGAAGTACACAAATGGATTATTTTGATGTTTATACACAGTGTAGCATTCTCAGAACAAGAGATTTCTTATGTACATTTTAATGTCTTGTTAAAGTGCATAATGCTGCAGAAGGTTGTAGTTGCACTAGGAGATTTCCCTTTGCACAGATGAATCAAAGTAGCTAATACTAGCCAGTCTAGGTAATACTTAGTCCTGCCATGAGGCAGGGGACTGGAGTACCATAGAATTTCAGAGTTGGAAGAGACCACAGGAGATCATCTAGTCCAACCTCCTGCTCAAAGCAGGACTGATCCCATTTCTGCCCCATATCCCTAAATGCCCCCCTCAAGGATTGAGCTCATAACCCTGAGTTTAGCAGGCCAATGCTCAAACCACTGCCCAAGCCAGCACCACACTTCTTCCTGCATCCCCCATTGGACTGGGATGGCAAACCGTGGCCAGTGGGAGCCGCAGTTGGCAAAATGTCAGGTAAACAAATCAGCAGGGCCCGCTAAGGGTGCTTACCCTGCAGTCCCGCATGCCAACATTGCCAGTCCCTGAACTAGGGTTACATTCTCAGTTACTTGAAGAAGCGGAGAAAGTGGCTCTCAGGTAATTCAGATATTTTACCTTTTTCTTTGTAATCCTGGATCATGCTGCAATTTGAAAGAATAAACCAATTCGTGGGTTTTATTAAAAAAGGACAAGCAAGCAGACATTACAAGTAAATGAATATGTCCCCAAGACTAAAACTACTATAACTTTACTACAATAATTAACACCAAAAAGATAAAATGACCATGGTGAGGGCATAATTTAAACTGGATCAATAGATCAATAGTTTAAATTTCAATAAGTTAAAATGATGTTGGTTTAATTCATTCAATCATCAAATTAATACAGCAAGTAATCAACCCATGAGACTGATAGGACAAATAATGTCTTCCTATTAATCTTGCATCAGGAGATTGAAGGAGATAGCTGTTTTCATTAGTCTATCTTGCCCTATCTAAGAGATCTTGTCTCAACAATTAAATCAGTTTAGCAAGTATAGATCTGACTGTCCATTTTGGTTTATGATCCTAATGAAGGAAGATCACCCATAGTGGTAAACTTCACTTAGATAGTCTTAAGGAAACATAGAAGCCAAACTGGTTAATGTATTCCATAACCTCAATACTACTCAATGCTTCCTCCTTAAATCTCACAGTCATTATTATAGCTAACATGCCTCTCTTCTTATTCCTCCATTCATAGAGCATATGAGTTTTAACAACTGACTTCATAACAGAAACAATTACTGAACAAGGTTTACAGCTTCACAATAGAAGCTGCAAATAACACTTACTTAAGCAAGAAAACACTATATTGATGACATTGCATCTTGAGGTTTTGTTTGGAGCCACTTCCCCCAAAAATATGCGCATACCCCCATGCTTAATCCATACATTCTTTCCCCAGTGGAACAAGGAGGAAGACACTTTTTCTCTTTCTCTCTTAGTATAAAAATAGACACCAGGGGAAAAGGGGAAAATAAGATACTTACAGTATAAAAGGAGTTTGAATATCTTCTACTTCATGGTCTTCTCTTGTGATCTTTCCTTCCCACTTCTGCAATTACTGGAACCAGGTCATAGAGTAGTTTTTTTCAGAGTGTTAGCTGCTAGTGAAGATCTATCACCAATAGCAGACTGGTCAGGCTGGTGTACCCATTGACTGAAGTCTTTTCCTGCTCTTCTTATGGATGGCCTGCCTAACAGAATTAAGAGAGTTACATCTCTCATATTTTGCTGGTGGACCAAGAAAGCACAAAATGCTTTTGCCTTGTATTTATTTTCTAAGGGACAGATCCCACATACTATCCTTTAAGCATCTCATTTTCATAGTTTTGGAACTAAATAAGTGGTCAGCTTGATCTGATTACAGTCAATTTGGTCCAATCTTGTCACAGTCCTGAGGCCACTTGTGGAAGATCTCACTCAGGATGATCAATATCTGGAAAGCTTGACTGTGGCATCCGTAAGGTATCTGTTCTATCAACAAGGCAGAAATATGACTTGCTTGGGACCCACTCAGAGGAAGCTGCTACCAGCCTTCCATTCTGCAATAAATGGAGATAGGGCCCTCTCTTATCTCCAACACTCATAATAGCCTCAAGCGGTGTTCTTAAAAATAGCTAATGATCTAGGCACACTAATGCTCTCTTGTACATCTTCTTACTAGCCCATGACAGTTGCCACATCCATTCATCAAGCAAGAAAACTAGGGAAATAGCCCCGATGCTTCAACTATACACAGATGTGTGACTTGCTCCAGTAACTTTTGACATAGAAATAAAGGGCAGTTTTTACATCTTATCAATATAAATTCCAGTTATTATAAAGCAAAGTTTATACAAGACCCATTTCACATTGGGGTTATTCACACAAGCAATCCAATTGAAGTCAATGGAACTGTTTGTGTGAGTAAGGATTGCTTATGTGCATAAGAATTGTAGAATTGACATTGAACAGTAGCAAGTTTACTTAAGTCCTGATTAACCATTGTTAGTACATCCAAAACTCCTGAAGAATTACTGAACTATTGAAGTTATTGCAGCCGGGGTGCAACATCAGGACCATAGAAACATACCCTGCCATGTTCCAAATTAGATTGAAGTCTGTGGGAATTTTGGTACGTGGCTATTGTGGTTATACTGCTGACTTGTGCTCCAATCATCAAAGCACATATGTAGCTCTGTGGAGCTTCAGTGAGCAACTTCATTTTGATGTCAATGCTGCTTATGTGCTGAAGCATGTGTGTCAGTCTTTGCAGCATTGAGGTCTAGATGAGAAAATCTTTAAGCAGTTTCCATCAAGATAAATTCCACAGGAATGGCTAAATAGCTATTGTACATTGTGTTTACTATCCAGGTGCTCATAACTGTATCAATAAAAAAATTCAGCAAAAGAGAGACTTATTTAACCTTTTAAAGGAGAATAATTACATTTAAAAAGTAAAGATGGCTTTAAGAGCAAGTATATTTTGCCACAAATTAATTTGCTGAAAATATGATGAAAACTGGAAAATGAAGTAGACATTTATCAAACAAGCACTTTCTCTATTTAATTTTTCATATATTTTATCTGTCCTTTTCCTCTGTTCAGTATACTTTTTTTACTTGAATTTTATTTTGTCCCTTATCCTGCTATGTTTCAGTTTCATTCTTCCCCTTTCTCTGATATTAATACTGTATATATCCCCTCTGGGCCCTTTTTGAATATCTGCCAAATGTCATTATTTCACTGCATTCTCAGAATGAGGTTGAACAATTATCTTTCTTTTTTAAATGATTTGAAAATTCAGCTCCCTTAATTAATAACACTTTTAAAGAGAAAGCAAAAATTACGCACAGTGTTCTCCTGTTCTGCTTTTGCTTTTGTAGTTTAATGTTCAATTCTGCTCTGATAGAAACTTGTATTGATAGAAACAGAGCATTCCTCTTACAGGTAAATACACTATTATAAATATAGCCAGTCTTTGGCAGCTCCTTGGAAGAGTTCATTCCCCAAGATCCACAAATGGATCTTCCCCTTCACTCCCATGAGGAAAGGGAGAACAGGGAAAGAAGGGATTGACAATTCCATAACCACATTTACTCATCCCTGGACCTTAAGCTCAGATACCTGTCGGTGAGTATGGGGAAGAGGCTGACTAGGGCCATGGCTAATGTGTTGTACATCATTCCCTCCATGCCCTGTGAGGAATCTACAATAAAGTCAATGCTGGAAAATTAGAAAGTTTAAAATTGTTTAAAAATCCTGGCAAAGGAAATGAAACAACTCCAAGGAGTGAAACAAGAGTTGAATACAGCAGTAGCCCTTAGAACAAGCATTGCATTTTGATATTGCTTTGAATGCAATTTCTATTAAGGAGGATCTGAGACAAGCATAAAGACTGCCTTTTCCCATCTGCAGAGCGTGTGTGAGAGGCAGGAGATAGGCAGAGTATCATACTCTGTATCTAATAAGATTTACTTTTGTTACAAAATGCAATAATGGGCTCTATCCAGCCTTCAGATATTCAGTGTAATATCTGATCTTCCAGAATAACCAGTGATACATGGTACTTATAAAAGGCATGCTCAAACCCTACGCACTATCCAGCCAAAAATATCCATGGCCCCTGGGCTAAAGATGCTATCTGTACACAGGCCAGTTTCTCTGGGAAACGTTAGCTTGATGTGGAGGGAAAAAAAAACTGCCAATCCCTTAAGCACCATGCTATTAGGCTGAAGCTCTTAGGATCAAAGCCTGCCCCTTTTTAGGGTGAAGAGACTTGATACAGCCCTTGGAATGAGTAACATCTCCAAATGGGCCACAGCAGAGAGAATACTGAGTCTTACAATTACCTGACAATCACATTACGGAGGACAGAAGAAATTTCAGTGCTGCTAGAAGTGCTCTCTAATTTAGCCTATATTTTTCTCTGTTTACTTTAATCCTACTGTATATTTTGGCAGGTCTTGTTTACTTTTTTTTTTCAACAAAATCAGATGGTTTGTTCATAAGATGAATTTTTTGAAGTCCTGATCTACACTGGGACTACTCCTGACTTTCTGATAATAATGTCTTTGGAATGCTATGTAAAACATGTCTTGAGATGAAGGGTCCTTTGTGCTAGTTCTCAGAAAAGAAAAGAAAAGAAAAGAAAAGAAAAGAAAAGAAAAGAAAAGAAAAGAAAAGAAAAGAAAAGAGTTTCATAGCTCTCTTCAGATAAAGGCAACTAATTATTCATAACATGAATATATAGGCAACTATGATATGGCCCGGGTAGAAGATCTCTGCTGAAGGTAGTATTCAGACAATTATACTGGTAAAAAAAAGAGTAAAAACTGATGAAGTCATTAAATTTTCAAAAGTTACAAATTATCCTGCAAAGCTTCACCAGCTGCAAATTAGCCTTTGCTATAGCCCTCTGCTAACAATCTATAGATCATTTTATTATTCATGAATTTTAGTAATTTCAGGACACCACAGGTCATCTTATGCTCATTTATTTGCTAAACACCTTGTGCTGGTATGCCTTTACTGAAAAATTGCTACTATTTACTTCCTGTGAGAGAAGCAAGCAACAAAGTGGTGAATTTGGCCCCAGACATCCAGTATGCCAGGCAGCATATACATCTTGCTGTCAGTGAAATAAATGAGCCCTTAAATTGGCTGTAAAGCTTTAAGAACTGAAATTTATATGTCTAGTTATCAAACAGAAAGTTCAGAACACCTGCCAATATGAAACATAATTGTGACAAACTGTTACATTTTACCTTTAACTTTTCAGCTTTAGCACCACAGCTTCATTATGAAAATCTCATCTCCATTTCTAGCCCCCTGAAAAATAAAATAAAATAAAATAACAAATCTGTTATTCCTATTTGGTGGTATTTCTTCATGCTAAATGCTGAGTTACCATTTATACATTGGGTCATATATCAGGTGATGAGAAATGTCTAATATGGTGAGTGAGTCCAAATTTACAGTGTGAAGAAAGACAAACATCCACAATTTACCAGCAAGTGCTTACTGCATGTGGACATCAGACCTGCTTTGCAACTTGTTTAGAAGGCTCTGCTGAGAATGCCAACAATGGTGAAAATGAATATTTGGTACTTTTTAAAAATCTTCACCTCAGTTACCCTTACTTACTCCAATAGAACAATAATTATCTTTATTTCTGCATTCCAAAACCTCTACTAGAAGGATGGCGTCTTTTGGACACCATAAATCCAGTGCACAAATTTTGTTTTATCTTATTTCTGGACAGTTTATAAACAGAAAAAAACAAAAACAACGGAGAAACAAAACAGCCTACAGTACTCTGCCCTTAACTCCCTTCATTGCCAAATTTATTAAATCAATTCTCTTTCCTATATGAACACATGCTAGTTATTAACCAATGATAAACAAAACCAATATTTAATGACTAGATTACATTTCCCATGATGAACTCAGAGTTATTAGAGTCTCATGATGCAACATGGAGAACTTGTTCCGAGTAAAATCTACATTGCATTGTGGAAGATGTAGTCCTCTGGGGAGTTTGGCCCATAGGAGAGAATGGCACCCAAACGACAACTCTTATAAGGCTATGTGCTACTACGGAAATCCAATGTTCTGTTTTATCGAACTGATTCAAACTGAAACATCCGGGTCTTATCGACAAAATGAAATGTTCTGTTTCAGATCAAATAAACCCAAAATGAAATATTTGATTTATACTTTCTCAACGGTTTCTTTTTTAAAAAAATCACCAACGTTGAGACTTTCCTGCAGAAAATTTTGATTTTGCAGAAACTGTGTTTTTTATCAGAATGATTTTCAAATGGAAAATCCCTGACCAGCTCTGTTAGTTTCTGTTATGCTGAAAAAACCTTCATAAAGACCTTCAAGTGGAAAAGAGGAGTAAAAAGCATTTACAATATATTTTTTTTAAAAAAATTAAGAGTGTGCTATCAAAATAAATGGTTCTGCATCCCAAACTGGATTTAAAAATATTAAAACTTAGTCATCTTTAAAAATCAAATTGACAATGTCTCTTTAATATGTGCAAATGTGAATATTTAAGAATCATTACACAATTCCACTGAAAGACAAAGACATGACATAGCGCTGCCCATTAGATTGTTTTCTGAAATAATTACTCAGAACCCAACAAAAAGATAGCAATTACTGTTAAATTCCCCTCTTCTTAAGAATTATATATATAGTATATATATAGTATTTGTTGACTCCCCAAATGAACTTTCACAAGTGTTATATAATGATAATGCAGAAAGCAGTACAAATAATGCCTATATTTCTTTCTGTACTTTGCATATTTCTGTTGACATTAAACATGTCTATGGAAACCAGGATATAAAAAATGAATTTATGCAGCTTAAGAAATATGCCTGTTACCAGCCCAGTGCACTCAAACTCCTCTTTGGAAGTTTTTTCCGGGTAGGGAATGTAGAAACCAAAGTGTCACTCTGAAGTACCTCTTTAAATATTATCCAGCATATTGGGTCAGATCATAGTCCCCAGAGATATATGCAGAGGAAACTGCACACATGGATCTAACTCTTACATCTCTGGCACTATATCCCCCTATTTGCCCTTCATGGATGTCCATCCACTGCAGGTCCACAGACTACAGCAGATGGGGCTGGGGAGGGCCACATCAACCACTCACTGCCTCTGCAAATAGTCTGATAATATATAATATATTTGGATAATAGATAATATATTTGGAGCCAGTATTAACTTTCCCTCTCTGCACTGTGGAACTTAATAGGTAGAGTTGTCTGCCTGGAGCCATGAGTCATGCCCACTGGAATTGTGCTGATAAGGAGATGAAGAGAGCCGGATGAGGCTGGGTGGGATATAGGAATCGGGGAGCAGAAGAGAGTCTCTGTGTGCAGGGCTCTGACCTGCAATAGTTTCCCCAAGGGATTCTGCAACTACATTTTTGCCTATATTGGAATGGGTAAACTCTGTCTTACTCTTTCCCCTGTAGAATGACATGAAGGAACCTCTGAAGTGAATCTGAACTGTAGCTTTTGTCTCCATGGCCTTCTTTGCATCTGCCACAGTAGGGGGAAATGGGCTATGGTGCAGAACTTTCCCTCACACTCGTATTTGTTTGTGTGTACAGGAAAGCACGTGCAAAATCTGAGAGAAGAATACAGCCTTACTTTTGCAACGTGTGCTTGGCAGAGATTTGTAAAATTGCAGACTTCATCAAGAGACACCAGAGTTGTATGCACAGCCAAATTCTGCCCTCTTTCACTGCAGAATAAATCCAGACTAAAGTTTTTGCAAAACTAGACCAGAGACCAGCACTGAGGAGGTAGTCTGAGGAAGTAACTGGCAGTCTGAGGAAGTAACTGACCTCATCTTCATCCTCCCTGTGAGGCTGACAAGGAATTCCTAGAGTTGAGAAATGGGGAATGTGGGTATAATATACTTGTTACAAGTGAGTTGACAACATTAGATGTTATCTACAAGCATAAAGGTTGATTAAAGTTACTGGAGATTTCCTTTAATCCTTTACCTTTTGCTTCTCTCTCTCTTTTTTTTTTCCTTCTGACCACCAATCAGAAACTGGATGTTATTTAATTTAGCTATGCACTCCATTGCCTTGAAAGAATGGATACATTTGTCCTATTGCAAAACTCACACAACTTTAGTGGCCATTAGCATGTTTTAACAATAGTATTACAATAATCAATGCATCTATACTTATCTCCTTTCCCTTTTGCAGCCTGTGAGCAATGGCTACAGTAGTGTTCTCTTTTCCTAGTACCTTATTGTCTGCAACAGTGACATTTCAATTCTGATAACTAAATAGACAGAAACATATATTTAATAGAGGGAAACATTGCCACTTTCATGTTTTTGCTGTGAAAGTAATTTTTTAGAGGTTTAAAAATGCTTGGAAAAAAGGACAGAAAGAAACATTGAAGATAAATAATGCATACTGAAGGCACCTCATTCTTCTTCCTGCCATTTGTGTAACACTGTGTTTGCCTGCCTTAATGGATTGATGACACCTCTTCTCATCTGTATATAAATGCCTTTAATCTTACAGTAATATGTGTTACATAAACTACAGTCAAATGTACAGACACATATATCTTTATATCCTAATGGGCTGTGAGAACTCTCTGCACACATTTTATGTAGTCTTCCACACATAATTTTTCTGAAACAAGGGCCATAACAGACACATATCCAATACCATTAAGTGACAGTTACATCTAAAATGTTGGGAGGATCAGTTTGGATAAGCATATAGTTGTTCAGATAAATGAAGAACAAGATCAATGAGAGCAAGCTGTCCAATCCATTCCTCTGTAGGACTGTTCCTTGAAGAATACGTGAGTGTTCTGTCCATTTTTTAATGGGTGAGCTGCTTATCCAAACTTCTTTCACCTTAAATACTGCAAGAACAAGTATTGTCAGAGTTTTAATATATCCTGGTTTGGGCCATTTGAAAGCAGCTTTTTCATAGTATACCCATTTCCAGACATGGGCAAAACTAACAGATTTATTTGAGCATAAGCTTTCATGGGAAAAAAAACCAAATTTTTCAGATGCATCTGAAGCAGTGGGCTTTTTACCTATGAAAGATTAGGCCCAAATAAATTTGTTATTCTTTAAAATCTGTTAATGTTTAAGGAGCCACCAGACTCCTTGCTGTTTTTTGTGGATACGGACTAACACGGCTACCTCCTGATACAGGGCAAAACTACAAAGTGCAGATGAATGCAGAATTGATCAAAACACCAAGAGTGCTCATATAATGTCTTCAAGCCTAAAAAAAAACAAAAAAAAAAACCCCGAAACACTTTTTGGGGATCTCCCTATATTAAATCTGTTTATTGTTCTTCTTGTTTATTTATTTGCTTTTGCATATGATAAAAAGGAAAACAAACAAAAATATACTTATGGGAATATTTGTCAATGTGACTGTTCTATCTGAGACAAAATAATTTCACTAGGGAAAGAAGAGGCTCTGCCAATCATTCCTAAGTAAAAAGATTAAAAGGAAAAAACACAGAAAAAGTTGACAGTGAGGTGACTTTGATATTGGACCCTTTGTACCAAATACCTAGAAGTCCTTGTCATAAAGAACAACTTAAAACACTGAGATGTCAGAATCTCATAGCACCTAACAGTAAAGCCCAGGAAAGGGAGATATACTATTCCTGACAAGTGTAATGTTTGTTGAGTTACACTCCTTTGTTTGTATAGGTATTCTAAAACATTTGTTTTGATTGACACCATAAAAAAATCAAGATCTCTTGGTGATTTTGTATGAACAATTTGGTTTTCAGACATCAGCATTTTAAAATGGGTGCTTCAAATGTGCGTAAACATCCCCCAAAGCAGGAAAGCTGTTATTCTAATTTCTTTGTTTCAGACAGTGAATGTTTTGAAAACCATAGAGCTAATTCTGCATATAGAAGAGTGGACACAACTTGATTGACTTCAGTTGAGTTGCACCCACAAGCCTACCCTCAGTGCCAATTTTGTCACTTAAGATCTCTAGTTTTTCTGTGCTTGCTTCTGCTGTTTTTTTTATTATTATTATTTGTCATTGTTGTGTATTTTGTGTGTGTGTGCGTATGTGTGCGTGTGCTACTGCAGGCCTCGGAAGAGGAGGTGGTAGCTGAAATCCAGCTACACAGTTCTTAAGAAGCAGATTCATTAATCATGGTCAGGGTTTGCAGACACAGCAATAAAAATCTAATTTAAACTTCAAAAAAGGAATTGACTCTTTCTAAATATTTTATTCATATAAACCATTTGAAAATGTTTTATTTTTAAATCAGAGGAAAGTTTTGTAGGAGAGTGGAAACAAAGAACTGCTTGTTAAAGGTCTGCATCGAGGAATATGGAGGATTTTGCAGTTTTCTTACATGGCATTCCTGTAATGTCTTGTTGCCCAATATTAATATCAAACTCAAATCTGCTAGGTGTTGTACATACAAATACCAAGAGACCTAGTCTAAAGGAAAAATAATGATGCTGTAAGTGTTTAACTTTGCTACTAACCATATGGAGATAAAATGTCTTATGTAATAATCACAATGTGTAGCAGTTGGGGGATGGAGGCAGGGGTGTATTTACACACTTGTCCTCGGGGCTTTTACCTGCTGGATATTAGGATCTTTCATTGGAGTTCATGCTCCATCATGACAGTTTAATGTAATTTATGTTATTACTGCCATTATTATTATCTTTATTCGAAACAGTTTCTTCAGTGAAGCCTAATAAGTATTTGCCCTTTGGCAGTAATGCATTTAGTCTCTCCAGATCTATCCTGCTGCACCCAAAGGAGATTTCCTTGCTGAGTGCGTCTGGCAGCGTTACTTTTTTCTTTTAGTATGACAATCTTATTCTCTTCTGATAAACTGTGTTCCTTCTTCTTGTCTATAGGGAATTTTCCAAACAGAAAAAATTATCTTACACTCTAAGGTCTATGAGACTTTGGAAATATATATAGTCCTGTTAAATAAATTGGGGTCATTTACCAAAGTCTTGACATCTAGAAATCTGGGTCTTTATATCATGGCTTACTTTCTGTCTGAATAAGCTACCTATTCTTCCTCTGTTTTGTGCCTTAAAGTAAGATAAGAGTTATAATTCTCACTGATAACTTTGGATCTTAAACAGGATCATGACTATGACACAATGGCTGCATTTTAGCAAGAGAGCTTTCTGATTCTTCTACAGTGACAGACTTTACATGAGTACTGCCATCAAAATGTTGGGTGGTCTGTTAAAGTGAACTGTGTCAAGCCACAGAGGCACGTACATAAGTTCTGAGAAACTAATATGCTCTCATTTGGAATCCATGCATAATGGATAAGAAAACCTATTTTCATATGTACAAATGGATAGGTTACAAGATGTTTTGTCACACTGTGGCCACGTCTACAGTACCCGTCGGATCGGCAGGTAGTGATCAATCTATTCGGGATCGATTTATCACATCTACATTAGACGTGATAAAGGGATCCCCAAGTGCTCTCCCCATTGACTCTGGAGCTCCACTGCTGTGAGAGGTGAAAGTGGAGTTGATGGGGGAGCAGGAGAGGTTGACTGGCTGCCATGAGGACGCCAAGGTAAGTTGACCTAAGATACATTGACTTTAGACAGCTATTTGCATAGCTGAAGTTGCGTTTCTTATGTAGACCCCACATCCATACCAGTGTAGACCTGGCCTCTGTCACAACCCCGGCTGTGAATCTTTCTTGCCTGGGGAACAATTTTTCCTGAGATCTGAACCTTAATCTGTCAGTACCCTCCATTCAGTTTTACAACTTTTAATCCATTTAATGTATACTGTGTTCATTTTATATTGTTCTCATTTTTAATAAAAATGTCACGTGGTGTCATGTTAAATGCCTTTCAGAAATCTAAGTATATTACATCAACCAAACTTGTAATCTCATTGTCTGAAGGTGCACCATTCACAGCTGTGCTGGCCTTTCCTCCTGGTCACTCAGGGGATTAGCTCTTGAAGCCGATGCCCCCTTGCATGGTTTATATTCCATCACTTCAGTTCTCGTCTTCTTTCTGGTCTGCAGCACCTCTTTTTCTCCAGGACCTGCATCATCCTCTTGTGACTCAGCCCTCCAGCTAGGTCACTCAGCAATCCCTCTTAAGGAGTACAGTCCATCAGCAGTCCTAGACAGTATTCCCATTCACTGCCTCAGGTCTATGCCACACCTTCAGTGGCTCGTAGGGGAACTGGGCCCATCCTCTACTTTGTGTTCCATTCCAAGGACCCCCAACCCAGTAGTTCTTGGCTTTCTTCTCTGAGTCCTTACTGCTCCTTCCCTGGACTGCTTCAACAACTCTGTTTCCCCTTCTCTCTCTGGGTGTACCAGGGAATGACTGCATCCTGCACATCTCTGAAGCCTCCAAACATTCCTCCCTCTTCCCAGGGAGTGATAACTGCCCTTTTCCAGAAGCCCCCATTTGTTGCCAGGTACCTGGCTTATACAGGCCCTGCTTTTTCCTGCATGGCTGAACCTGCTTCCAATTAGTTGCCTGCTCCCTGGTTCTTCCTCCAGATGCAGTCTGTGGTATTAATTGACCTACTTGGCCATCTTAAGCCATTTCAGTCATGTGTGGAGTGGACACCCCATCACACACATCCAAGACTTATTGAAAGTCAGTATTAGTGGTCAAGCAGGCTTCTCAGAGAGCTCTTTTAAAACTCATGGATGTAAATTATCCAGATCTGATGATTTACAAATTTCTACTTTCAGCAGCTTCTGTTTAACAGCCTCCTGAGATATTAGTAGAATGGCAAGAGTGTAATCATTTGATGTGACTGCATCATTCATAAGCACCATGGGCCAAATTTTCCTGATTCACTGATATAAATTTGGATTACAAGACAGAATTTGGACTTCTGATTTCAGCCTAGTCATTAACTTCTCTTTAGAAAGGTCTTTAGTATTTCTTTTATAAGTTGTGTACTTTGTAGGATAGCTGCAATATGAATTACATTTATTTATTTATTTACTTTAAAGAAATCCTGAGTGAAAATACATTTTATGGGATTATTTGATACTCACAGAGTTAACCCAAATTACATACGACCTATTCTACATGAATCAGTGTGACTCAGAAGAGACAGCACTTGTAAGCTAATGACATGGATGATGACCTCTGATTTTTATGGTTCTCTGCACTTGTTATCTGAAGCAGTTTTAAATCAGCTTCTTCGCACTTCTTGTTCAGAGCAAGTTTGGTGTTTAAAAGTTGCTGAGTGTCCAACTGAAAAATCCTTAGGCTTTTAGAAAAACAGAAAGCAGATTTATAGTTACTGTATAAAAGTTAAAGAATTAAATCTGAAAAATTGTAAATAGAGTCTAATTGTATCTGTTCTCTTACACCGTGTACTATTTTCTGACTTGTCTGTATCTTTTACATGAGAAGATGTATCTTTCAGCTGTAGCTTCCTAACCTTTTGCTGTTGGTTGGAGACAGTATTTATAATGAAATCCAATATATCTTTATCAGACTGATGTGCTGCAGTACAGCAGTTATCCCAACAAGGTGGAAGACTGGCAAAACAGATACCTACCTCAAATTCCTCCTTCTGACTCTCAGTTACTCTTTTAATATGTACTTTTTAAAGTATCAAGATACCGTTATATTGTTCTGAAGACTAAACAGTTCTTAAAATGAGCATAAGTTACACTGATGCTCACGTTAAAGTCCTGTTAAATTTCCAGAGTAGTGTAAAAGGATCTAATGCAAATATGAATTGGACCTTTAATCATTACTTTTGTTCAGTAATGTTTGAAATAGGGAAGTTACTCATCTACAATTGGTGTTCAGTCAATATATGCCCTGTGTATAGGACATATAGGACATACCTCTAAAATGTATCAAAGCCCAGACTATCTTAAAATATCAGGGCTTTCAGGGACCAACTGACCTTCAGTCCAGGCTGTGGAACCTGCTTTGTGAGGTTATAGAAGGAGACACACCCCCTTCCCTGCCCCATGAGCCTGTATTTTCCTCAATATCCATAGACTCAAATGTTGTCTCTGAAAGCATGGGGACTGCAGATGTGGAACAGGAGCTGTACTGACAGTCTTTTAAGAGAGGCAAGTAGCCTATCTTTCCCCTTTGAGTGTTGTTTGTACACATCTCAACTCCTCAGAAACTGACTAGCAGTAACAGGTCTTTAAGGAGCCAGGTTTAAAGAGATGACTAATTGTTTAATGAACCCAAGCTCACCATCGACTCTTATGATCAGGTCAATAAATAATGCCACAGAAAGGTATGGACAAAGTCCCAGGTATCGCCCTTACATATTTCTGCAATGGGATTATTACATGGCAAGTGTACAGTGCAGGCATTCATTCTCCAAGGGGTCCAGTTCCCTGATAAACTGGAGCTGGAAGTGGACTTAGGGGAAGCCATCCTGAAAAGAAGCTGGAGAATAGGGTTGTGGGTCTTAATGTCTAGTATAATATGGAGACAAACCACTTTTTCTCAACCCCTTTACCATGAAATGAGGGGAGGTGATGGGATCTCAGTAAGAGGCTAGGTTGAGATGTGGCAGGGTGAGGGTGGGAGTGGGGGTGGTAACAGTAACCCTCCACCAGTTGTGGAGGTAACCTTCACTGTATGAGTCATTACCATAGTTTCCACCTTTTATGTTAACCAAGTTACATCCCAATTAAACCATATCCCTGGTATCTTGTCTTCCTGCATGCCTAGGTAAAGATCAGGTTCTGCAGTACATCCAGTCTTTGCTGGGGGATGCATCAGTAGACCCGCTCTTAGGCCCAGCAGCATTTTGGAAGCTGCTCAAACATTTGCCCATGGACATGTTAGTTCCTGCACTTGCTTGTTCCTAGCCCTGTTCTTGGCTTGGGTAACCCAGTCCCTTAGTTGTAATTCCTGACTAGGAATTCCTCAGTGGCAGAATGTCTTCCAGGAAAAGTGTTGGACACAAGCTGCCTACAGCTGCTATTGGCTTAAAGGGCCTACAGATAGCCAATAAAGTCCCAGAACTAGGCAGTTCTGGCTGGGGAGGGAATATGGTCAAAGTATCCATGGATCTGCTGACTGAGTTCATTGTTACAAAAGCCTCCACAGTTTTTTTAAAATCTGACCTTGTAATATTTTTCAAATACAATATAATCTAGTACACTGTTATTTCTACAACCTTACAGAATGTTGACCTTCATCTTACAATTGTCTGCCTGTCTAGATGTTCCCAGTCTTTCTCTCTGTCTCTCTGATATCTGAGCAGCAACTGCAAAGTCTATCTGCAAACATTAATATCTATGTATTTAGCAATCAGTTTTACAGAGGACAAAACTTGCTTGAGCTTGATTGAACAATATTGAACTGTACTTTTCAACCTTATTTAGAGCTTGATATCAAATCTCAGCCTGTACCATTTATTTATGTGGATATGTATTTAAATGAAATTCATACTATCTATACACAGTAATTAAATCTTGGTACATTTAGAATGAATACTTCTTACAGCACATTTATTTTCAGGAAGGGAAAATAAAGCTTTACGTATTATATAAAAAGACACGTTTGGTGAGTTAATATATTTTATGTGACCAGCTTTGGTTAAAGAGACAAGCTTTTGAGCTTATACATAAATTGTCTTCAGTATTGTATACCAGACTGGATATTTCTACATAATTTTCCCTGTGTAAACAATCTATTACATTTACTCAGAGGCAATATCAACAGATAGTGCATTGTCACAGGATAATAATCTCTGGTTGCTGACTAAAAGTTACAATGAATTTCAAAAGTAAATTTCGATCATTCAGAACATTTTATTTTCATAAATTCAGTAGCTATTGATGTCTGTGGCCATGTTCTATTCTGTTCTGCTGGTATATTTTGTCCATAATCAAATGTACAAAATGTGCCTTGTGAGATATCATTTCAAAGCGAATAACTATCTGGTCAATAATATCAGGTGAAATGTATGCAGCAACATTATATGTAATGTTATGAAATTCTTTTTTATAGTGTTATTAGGATATGTTCTAAAGCCCTGCCTAGGCAAAGGTTGTTAAACAGGTCTATCCTAAACAGAGGGATGTCTGTTTAACTCAATTTACATATTAAACAAATGTTATTAAAGCTAATGTTTATATATATATATATATATATATATATATATATATATATAATTCATAGGCTGGGAAAAATGTGTCTGTACATCTGGGTATAGCGCTTAGATTATCCACAAATACAAAGTTTCTTTTTAAGTCATATGATATATAGGGTTGGTCTTCACTGGGGGCGGGTGGGATTGACTGAAGATATGCAACTTCAGCTTCGTGAATCAAGTAGCTGAAGTCGGTGTATCTTCAGCCGACTTACCTGCCGTCCTCATGGCGGCGGCAGTCGGCGGCGCGCTCCCCCGTCGACTCCAGCTTGCGCCTTGCATCAAGCTGGAGTTACAGAGTCGACGGGGGCACCGCTAGCGAGAAATAACGAGACGCGAGAAATAGATTGCTAAAAGATCGATGGCTGCCCACCGACCCAGCGGGTAGTGAAGACATACCCATAAAGTACATAATCAGCAATAACCCTAAATTTAGGTGAATCGATTTAGCAATACAGTTTAGATATCAGAATCCAAAAACACTAGTACATCCCTCATGAAAAGTTATACAGAGATTTGATTGTGGAAAACAAAATATTTCAATGAGTAGAGATTTTCCCTCAGTAATTGAGAATGAGTATAGGTTGTCCATTTAGAGAGAAAAAAACAGTCCACCAGGAAAGTATTTGAGTTAATTTCTGGACTGCTATTAATAGCAAATAGGGTCCTCCAGACAGCAGGAGGAGGAAATGGCAGGAGATAAAGTAAATTTGCATCTTGACAAATATAGATGGGAAGAAAGAGCATGGAGACACCTTCCCCAACAGACTCCATGATGCCTTCTTTACTGTTTGAATAAACTTTGCTTTGGGGGGTTAGTCTTTAGAAAAATCAATTTCAAGATTGCACTGGATATAAAAGAAAGGAGCAAAGAACCCCAAGTTATCTCCCTCTCTTTCTTTTTTACCTAAGAAGGCAAAGACACCAGCTCACAACTGAGTCCAGAATGGGTGCAGCTGGAGAGAGAGAGAAACTTCAACTGGAAACTCTTCAAATCCAAAATGAATGGGAAATGAAAAGAAATGTCAACATTAAATCAAGATGTGGGAACAGAGGGTGGAAACTCCTCAAGAAATAATTAGTCCTACCCAAGGAATCCTCCTGTGGGATAAGTTGTGCCCTGAATACAAAGGAAAAGACTGTATTGAAAAAATATCTTGCTGCCTTTGAAAGGTGCTGTGAAGTACATACAATTCCAGAGGACAAGAAAGTTCCCACAGTGACTGCAAAACTCTCTGGTAAAGCTTTAAATGTATTTAATGAAATGCCAATTGGAGAATCAATATAATAGGTCTCTTACACCCTTATGTTTTATGATTCCATATGATTTATCTATATTTTACCCTCTGTCAGTGAGTATTAGCGCAATATACTGTTATATCATTATCATAATATCATTGCTGTTTTGGAAAGATATATATATTATATATATATATATATATATAATGTTCTTGCATATATATGGTGAACACTTACATGCATCTTACATTAGCCATATGTATTAGAATGTTTTTTTTCCATAATGTTAAATGAATATTTTGTTTCTTTCCTAAGCAGTAGTACCATTTATTCATGAAGGCTATAAGATTAAATTCTTCTTTTGGTGTGTAGTGTTTCAGTACTACAACCCCCATTGCCATTCAAATGTGAAGACTTTGCCATCCCTTATAGGATTAAAATGCTTACAGTTCAATCTTGCTTTCTCAGGCTTGGGAGGAATGTTCATTTCAGATGTCTTTGATTCATGTTAACAGAGCATGAAATAAACAAAAATTTATCATGAGAGTTTCATAGCACTAATTAACTAGATGTGCTGACATGCCATGGATTTCATTTACATCAATCTCACAACAGGACATTTTAATTTTTTTTTCAAGTACCTCTCTTGTCTCTCCCTCCCAAAATAATGTGAATTAATTAATGCCTGCAAAAATAATGAGTAACCAGTGAACCAAATAAAAGTGATGTTTGCTTTTGCACCATATAAACTGTTCCCTAGAACACAATGTGAGCCATGATGATATGAATGATTCATGTGGATCATATCAAGACACATGGAAAGTAACCTGTGCTGCATAGTTAATCATTTAGTCCAGGGGTCTCCAAACTATGGTCTGAGGGCTGGATCTGGCCCACGACTTTGATTTGTCCGGCCCCTCAACCAACAGCGGAGAAGCGAGCAGGCAAAGGCTGCTGCAGCAGAACAGACACACTGAGGAGGCAGGGGGAGGGGCCGCTGGCAGCAGCTAGCATGTGGGAGCAGCTCAGCCGAGCTGTGCAGAGGGGTAGGTGTCCCCCGGGAGCCAGAGTCCCCCAAAAGGAGAGCCAACTTAGGTGAGAGTCACTTCTGCAGCCGAGCAGGCACGGACCCTGCCTTAGAGTAAAAATACAAGCCAGATGCTTAATTACATCTCCAATAAATGGAATAAAGAAGATGGAAATAAAATTAAAAAATAATGTGAAATGATTTTTAATGTATTGACAAATTATTTTGTGTGATTTCACGGTACCTGCATTGATTATACAGCTATATACCTGATTTAGAATTTAATTCAACAATAATACAGTAGTGGGTTTTTTTTTTACTATTTGCATATATATTTTTTTCACAGTTGCTTCGGCCTGCCAAGCCCCTTCAAAAATCTAATATGGCCCTCATCTCATAAAGCTTGGAGACCCTTGAGTTTAGTCCAACATAGATTGTTTTTGCTACCTGGAAGTGGGGAAAGGTTGGTGACTCAAAAGTCTGAATTTCCTCCCAAATTAGGAATTCTGTTCTACTTACTATTGATTTAAACAAAACAAAACTCTTCCCGATAGTTGGAGTAAAGGTTTAATGGAATTTTCTTAATTGAGGTGCAAGGAGATCTCAGGGCCTGACACTACTCTGAGGCCAGAATCTCAGTTGTTGAAGCTATACTGATTTACCACTTTTTCCCCTGTGTTTTTAGTGTGAGTTGGTTATAGGAAAGTTTCAGCTACTTGAAAAACTATGAAATACATTGAGCCAGATCTGATCCCTGAGAAAGATTTCTTTGCAGCCTTCTTCCTTAGTGTATTTCCAGCCTTTGTTTATTGTACTTAACTAAGGCTACAGGCAATGAGCAACTCACAGTTTAGCATCTGACTTCTTCCTATTGGCTCTTAGGAGTGTTTATTTGTGTAGATTTTTTTTAATGAAGAAATTTTGAAGTGCTTTCATATTCAGAGCAGTTTCACTGCTAGAGGTTTTAATGGCAATTATCTTCATGCATATAATATTGCCTATGTAAATCAGTTTGTGGTGTGGCTTCCTATGCACCAACCACTGAATTGCATGTACCTCTGAGATGAAACATAGCAAAAAATGGAACCACAATGCTAAACAACAGGTTAGGATAGGAAGTGAAGAACACCACCTTATCCAGTTGATGCTTCTCATCTGAAAGCATCTCCAGTGACACATTGGCCCCTAGCACCTTGCTAAATAGCTTGTTGGCAACTGAAAAAGACAATATTTATACTGTAAATTATCTCAAGAAAAAAACTTTTTGTTCTGTGTTTGTCCAGCACCTAATAGAATGGGGCCCTGGTTCGTGATTTGAGGCTTCTAGGTGCTACTTCAATTCTAACATCAGATAATAATAATAACTGAGTTACCACATACTAAATCACCAATGCTACTACCTACATCAGAAATCTGACAAAATACACAAGTAAATTAATCTTGCTATGTAGTGGGTTAGGAATCGACCCGCCCCTCTGGCTCAGATGGAGGCCACTCTAATTCATTGTGTCACTCTATGGTCAGCCCAGTCACAGGAAGAATTAGAAAATCAACGGCAGCAATCTATGGGGTTCTGACCCTCAAGCAGGGCAGAGCAGCGAACAGTTAACGGGCCCCTGGCCCTCAGAGAGGACAGAGCCATAATGAGTCCAGGGAGCTCTGGCTCTCAGGCAGGGCAGAGCAGCAAATAGTCTCAGGCAAGGCTATTTGCCCTAAGGTAAGGAGGATGCCACCCCTAGGGTGGGGTTATCAGCTGGGGGTAGGGGGACCGGGCCCACCCGACTTCACTGGGTCCCAGCTCAGGGCCCTGACAGCGGCAGAGGGCTCCACCACTGGTTCAGCAGGGATACCACTGAAACATGCCAACCTGAGCACTAACATCAAAACTGGAATAAAGTCTGGTTTCCCTGGGCTACTTCTTACCACAATCCTGGAAGTGGGGTTACAGCGTCCAAGCGTCCTCCATCTCCTTGGGGTATTTGACCACTAGTAATTTGAGCAGCTCCTCTCCAGACTCGGTTTTCTCTAGGCAAGAGGCCTGCAGAAAGCAAGACATGCCTGCCTCCTTCCCCGGTTCTCACCCACGTCGCATTTCATAGAATCATAGACTATCAGGATTGGAAGGGACCTCAGGAGGTCATCTGCTCAAAGCAGGAGCAATCCCCAACTAAATCATCCCAGCCAGGGCTTTGTCAAGCCTGACCTTAAAAACTTATAAGGAAGGAGATTCCACCACCTCCCTAGGTAACCCATTCTAGTGCTTCACCACCCTCCTGGTGAAATTTTTTCCTAATATCCAACCTGAACCTCCCGCTCTGCAACTTCAGACCATTACTTCTTGTTCTGTCATCTGCTACCATTGAGAACAGTCTAGATCCATCTTCTCTGGAACCCCCTTTCAGGTAATTGAAAGCAGCTATAAAATCCCCCATCATTCTTTTCTTCACAGCATGAAGTGATGGTGTTGGCCACTGCTTCCTGCAGCCCCCATTTGACCGGAACAGAGAAGCACCCACTAAGGGTGCTTACCCTGAGGTCCCGTATGCTAAGGTTGCTGATCTCTGCTATAGAATTAGAAACACCTGAATAAAGACACATACATCAGATCAAATCCTTTAGCAAAATCATATTACCTGTGATTTATGGAGTCTATCAATAATGAAACATTGCCAAATTATCATTTTAATTAGTTTAATACATGCTCTTATTATGTTCCCCCAATCAAATATTGTGTTTGAATTTCTTCATACTTAAAGGAAAATGGCTAGACAACATCTTAAGTAGGAACTAATATAGGGCAAGGACAAGTGTTATTCAGAGATAATTTCATCCCCTGGGAAAATATTCTAGATGTGCTTGTTATGAAAAACCCTACAATTAAATGTACTGAAACTCTGGGGTGGGGGCAGGGGGGGTGGCAGAGAGAAAGAGAGAGAGAGAGAATGAATCAAACAGACAGTGTCAATCAGGAGAAGGAAAAGGAGAGAATAGGTTACAAAAATAAAGTTAAACACAAGAGTCAGAGGAAAAACTAAAGGATCAATGCTCCCACTCCGCACCACTCTTCATTTACGCGCATGAAAGTAATGAATGCATAAATATGAACCATTTTAAATTAAAGAGGAAAAATATATGGATGCAGATCAGAAAAAAAACAAAAACATCCTCCTAAATTCCATGTCATACAAGCCTGAGGAAACCCACATTAATTATCCCGCATAGTACTAAAGCCAGATAGAGGATGTGCTGATTTTTGTCCTAAGTACAAATTTATATTTATGTTTCCCCACCATTTGAAAACCCATCAATGGCCCAAAACAGGATATAACTCCATCAATGTTCTTGTTTGAAAATAAAACTGATTTTCCATGATGGTTTTTAGTCCCAGAATTCTTTGTATATAAAACAGGATTCTTTGTGCATGAATCAAACTGTTTTGTATCTATAAGTCCAAGGGCACTGAACTTCAGAGTTATGGAATGTGTATAATATTTTTATACTGTCCCAGTTGACCTGTGGAAAATATGTCCTGCTGTCCAGGAAAGGACCACTTGTGGCTGTGGAGGGATACTTGCTATTGAAAATGTCTTAGGTGATCAATGAGATAATGACCCTTTCAGAGATGGTTTTAGCTCATTCGGAATTACTTATTTCCACAAGAGTTTTCTATAATAAGGACTTGGTTACAGATGTCTTTAGCATATTAATCTGATATGATGAGATACAATAAAATGGCAACTATCTTTAGCTTATTTTTTAGGTAAACTAAGATATATTAAAAAGAATCCCAGGTGTAGATCATTTATGGGAAAGAGATTTCCTTTGTTTTCTAGACACAGTATGAAGAGCAGAGCTGCAGGGAGCTGGTTAGGATAGAGTCAAGCTACAATCACTTTTCCAATCTTCACATTGTTGATAATGTGTAACCTTTCTTTCTGCATTCTATATTGTGCTTTACTTATCTTGACTAATCTTTGATTGATAAATTCCAATTGACTCTGATTACATGACTTCTTAGTAATGACAGAACAGAACTCAAACTCAACTCTCCTGAGGATAACATGAGACAGGTACATGAATTCTAATAAGAGAATGGGAACTATTGTCTAAATGGAGAAACTGCTGTATGATGTTGACATGCAGTAAAGCCTTGTCTTCTCCACCACCAAAGCAAATAGGAGTGGTTGCTTTTTCATTAGGTATTCACATGTGGCCATAGGATTTCTTGTGATCACATTAATCTATTCCAATCAGGACTGCAATCTGAAACTGCAGCTTTTCCACCCTTAAAGCACCTCTCCAAGTTGCCAGTCATAGATAAGCTGGTGTTCCCTCTTGGTCACCCAAAAATGGGAGCCATCAAAGGGAATGAGGAGCTACAGCTGGGCACTGTTATACGAGCCAATCAGATATGGCACAGAGTCTGCATTACCAGTGCCCCATGAAGATCTACCCAGCAACATTTCATTCCATAAAAACCACCCACCTCCCTAGACATGAGGGAACAATATGTTTCAGTTTACTTCTCTCTCCAATATGCCTGAAGATTTTTTTCTCTACATATCCAATCCTCATATAAAAACAAATACATACACTGAATACCTAGCATCCTTAGGTACATCAAAAGCTGATGTGAAGCTGCTTCTAACTGATTTCCCACCTGAAGGGATATGGAAAGTTAGAAGAAAATGTAGTCACGGTTGTGAGGGATATAGCACAGGATGGAAATGAAGTGCTGGTGAAGTCCTTCTCTTCTCTGAGGTCAGACAAAGATGGAGCCTCAGGTGAGGACTTGGTGTTAAAACACATCCCCCAAAATGATATCTGTAACAAGTTAAACAGAGGTTATAAGGAGTGTGTTAAAGGCAGACCAGCCATTTGAAGCTTGATGTTCTAATCATAAAACTAAAAGTTTCAGGCTAATTTTTTTTTGCTTACAGGACTAAAACTCTAGGAAGGTTAACACAGCTGCTAAAAGAGTGTTTCTTTTGAAGTTATAGGATACAATGCCCAAAGAGGAGTGCAAGATCAAAATCTTCAGTTGATAATGAAAATAGATTCCTCTCCTGCAATTTTCACATCTCATCTTTTTTTCATAAGAAAGAGGGATCAGAATTACAATGTCCCAAGTGTTCTACTTTCTGTAGTACTTTGACCTTTTCAGTGTTCTAGTTTTGATTGCTGCTCTTTTCCCACAGGTCAATGGGCCTGTAAACAGAATAAGGAAATGACAGTGAGATAAATTGAAGACTAGTACAAGTATAAAAGGAGCATGACACATGACTGAAATTTATAGAATATTTGAAAGTATCATATTCTGATACTTCATTTTTGTGAAAAAGATAAGAAATAGAACAATTATAAACCATGCTTATGACAGTGTGAATGGGAAATGGCAAAAACCTAACTTGTTCTTACTATATTTTTAAGATTCAATTTCATGGTGCTCCTTTGATGATGTCTCTAAACTTAATAAAGTGTAATTATAGAATATTCTTGAGATCAAATGTCTTAGTAAGCCAATCAGAATATTGGAGTTCTAAAAGGCATATAATACTGTACTTTGATATTCAAGGCTGAATGGCTATTAACAACTTTCGTTTAAATAATCCTGCTGAACTGGAGAAAAAAATATTTAGGTAGAATATAGCTTTAAAAAAACTCTCTGGGCCAGACAAAACTAAAGTTCGACTATTTCACTGTACAGATACACAGACACTCATGTGAGGTTGTTTGTTTGTTTTTCCCCCATGGCCTTCCCCGAAGATTTCAATAAAGAAGATATGTGTGCAAGGATTTCAGATTTCATATGTGACATATTGTGTGTTATCTGCATATGTCATGTGCATTGTTTGCTGTGTGTAAGCCCTGCTGGTTCCTTCAAATGGAAAAAACTTCTGAAGAAGACACTAGGCTTTGTGCTCACTAAGGCTTCACCAAGGAAAAAGCAATATCTTATGAGACTACTCCAGATTTGGGGATCTGGCTGAGCTGAGTATGGCTCAGGACCAAGAAAGGAGAGAAAGGTGATTTAAATAAAGAAATATCCCCTAGCATAATTTACAGAATCTCTAAATTACACAGGCCTAATGTTTGCCTAAGAACCAGTCTGCCAACCAAAGATCACAGGAGTACATTATGCTGAGCTTCTGCACTATCTTGGTCTCTTCATATCCTTTATTCATCCCCAGCATTTTCCCTGCACTTGGGAGAGTAGTGTAAACAACTGTATAACAACATGGAGAAACATTACCTCAGGGGAATCCCCAGCTGGCCTCATCGGGTGGGTCTCTATCCCTTTTTTATTGCCAGAGTGACAAGATGAGTGCAAGCAGGGACCAGAAAGTTTCCCTATATCTTCAGAAGGACACAAGTGGAGATCAAGATAATTATATCTCCAGTTTTGTGGGCAGCTTAGGAAAGACACTCCTTATAGCCCTCTCAAGTTTTCTTCTTTTTTATTTCTCTGATTTTGATCTAGTAGAGGACATGTATCATGACAGTAGCTGACTGTTTATAATTGGAAGAAACAATACTGAATATTTAAAAGTAATTCAGCTGCAAGGTTTAGCATTATTAGAAGAATAATTAACGATGCAAAGTAATTATACATATGCTACAAAGCATGCCTTAGTTTGTCAGTCATCAGATACTATCATGTATATAAAACTTATCCCTTCTGGGGATTTCTAAAAGCTTTTATTTTTAATTGGTGTAATCAGGTCCACATAACTGTCCTGAAAATGTACCAACCCAGTGATAAAATTTACTTATCTGCCCTCTACCATGACTGATAATAAAGAAAATTAATTAGATTTTATTTGCTCATCAAATTCACTCATCCAAGGTAAGAGAACAAGTAGAATTTTGTTAAATTGGTTTATACAGATAGTTAATAAACCTAAACCACGTGCTTTCCACAATGCTTATTTTTCACGGAGGTTTGCATTTCTGTGAGATATTTGTTTCTTTCTAGACACTGTGAATAATCCAATAATAATAAAATGTATACCTTGATAAAGCTGGTATTATCCCTAAATAAGAACTTGCTGACTTTAAACTTTGGAAAACCCTTGTGAACCTTCCTATCCATAATGTATAGACCAACTAGCTTGCTCAATTTTGTAGTTGGTCTATTATCCATTTTGCAAACAGCTCTTGCATAGAACACTTCCCAGAGACGGTACAGCTTTCAATACCAGCATCATTTTAAAGGCAAATCACCCTGGTTAATTTTAAAATGATCAGATTGTTGGATAGTGGAAATCGAATGTGTTGTTTTTTTCTTGTCTTCAGTGCTGTTCACAAATTCAATGTGAAAATTGTGTACAAACCAACTAATAAACATTTATGTGATGTGCACACTACTTTAAGACAATATTAGAATGATTAATTACAACATCAAGAAAGAGAACTCAAATTAAGCACATTGCAAAAACTGGGTTTAAATTATTTTAAAGAACTTTCAATCAAATACCAGGGAAATACTAATTTACACTATAAAATGTTTAATAAGAAGATAAGATCTTTGATTTACTTAATATTAGCCATTAAACAAAATAGGAAGAACTAAGAAAGTACAAATATAATGGTAAAGGACACTGTTAATATCCTACACTAGAATATATCCATTTTGGAAAGGAAAATGGTAGGGTGCATGCATATTTCTATACCTTTTCTTTAAAATGAGAGATGCATGGCAGAGTGAGTGGCTTCTCTGCTGGTCAGAACAAAGGATCCAATGGTCAGGGACTCGTTGAGAGAGCTGTGTGAAATACTGGATACCAGAATTTAAAAAAAGTAGACTTCATGTTTGCGTTTTGAGAAAAATGGCAATTGTGTATTAACTCATGTTGATAAATTCCAAGAAAAAAATACCAGTAGGATCAAATACTACAGCTTAATATATCCTTTTCAACTACTTCATCCAGTGGGTGGTTTAGGAGCCTTTTAACACTACATTACATGATTTTTCAAGTATTCTCTAACCTTATGGTCTCTTCTCCATCTTTATGGTTTGTGGACTTCAATTGTAACTCTTACAATTGAAGTCCACAAACCATAAAGATGGAGAAGAGACCATAAGGTTAGAGAAATTACTAGAATACTTAGGTTTGGTGGAGGGAAAGGAGAGGATGAAAGTGACATCAGGGGAGGTCCAGGGTATTTAGAGAGTATCTTGAGGCATAAAGCTATAGTTATTATTTTGTGTGAAGAGAAGATGGAACAGAAGCTGGAGAAGTAGAAGTGGGTAAAAGAGGACATGGGGAGTTATAGTTCAGCCAATCTAGCTTTGATATCTGGAAAGATCCTGGAAGAAATTACTAAACAATTAATTTGTTAAAACCTTGAGGAACATAAGGCAATAAGTAATGGCCAACATGTATTTGTCAAGAAAAAAATATGCCAAACTAACCTAATTTCCTTCTTTGACAGAGTAACCATCCTGTGGATGGGAGGTGGGGGAAATAGTAGATGTAATATATCATCAAATTAGTGAGGTTTTTGACAAAGTCACACATGAAATGCTCATAAGCAAACTAGGGAAATATGTTCTAGAGGAAATTATTATATGGTGGATGTACAAATGGTTGAAAAACCATGCTCAAAAATTAGTTATCAAGGTATGCTGTCAAACTGGAAGGACAATATCAAATGGGGTTTCTCGGGTATTCATCCTGTATTCAATATTCCATAGTATTCAATATTTTTTTCATTAATTACTTAGATATTGAACTGGAGAGTATGTTTATACATTTTGAAGATTATACCAAATTGGATGGTGGGATGGGGGGAGGTTTGCAAGCACTTTGAAGGACAGGATCAGAATTAAAAATTACTTTGAAAAATTAGAGAACTAGCATGAAATCAACATAGAATGGGGAATAACTGTCTAAGCAGAAATACTGCACAGAAGGATCAGGGGTTATTGTGGATCACAAATTGAATATGAATCAACAATGTCATGTTTTTGCAAAAAAGTCTAATATAGTTCTGGGATATATCACCAGTATATCCAGCTGAGGCCTCACCAGTGCCAAGTAGAGCAGAACAATTACCTCCCAGGTTGGCATTGTGAGGTCTCAGTGGAGGCCTCAGTGTGTCCAGTTTTGGACATCACTCTTTATTAAAGAGGTGAACAAATCAAATGGTCCTGACAACAAAACAACAACAGCAAAAATAAGAGGTGTAGAAAACATGACCTATGAGGAAAGGCTGAAAGGATTAGGCATGTGTAGTCTAGAGAAAGGGCAGCTCAGGTGTACATGGTAACAGTCTTCAAATATGGAAATGGTTATGAGAGAGGATAGTGATTAATTGTTCTCCATGTCCTCCAAAGGTAAGACAAAAATAGTCATCTTAGTTTGCAGAATGTGAGATTTAGATTATATTTTAAGAAAAAATCTGGAACAGTTTACCTAGGGAGGTTTTGGAATACCCTCCACTGGAGGTTTTTTTTCAAAACAGGTTTCACAAACAGCAGTCAGGGATGATCTAAGTATTCTTAATCCTGCTTCAATGGAGGGGGATGGACTAGATGATCTCTTGGGGTCCTTTCCAGCCCACAGTTCTATGATTCTAAATATTTCTATAGGAAATATGTATCTAGACCTGTGAAATTTACTGCTACAGGATAAGGCAAACAAGAATTAGCCATAAAGGAATAAAAATAGAATGCAATGGGTATGAAAAGTATTCATCATTAAAGGACCCTTGTCATTGTGAAACTGCACAGAGAATAAGTTTTCTCTTCATAACTCAGGGAAAAAAAAAGGATTTCAGCAGTACTACAGGAATCTTGGGTGTTTCGTAGGCCATAATGTCATGTGCATTAAAAACTTCAGCCCTCACAGTAAGTGGTAGTAGTAGTTTGTATTTTGCTTTTTATCTGAAACTTCTTCCCCTTATGCAACACTACCTGTCAAAGGAAAGAAGCTGAAATCTTTCTTTGTGTTAGTTTTCTTTTTGCTCTCTTTTATTTTGTCACAATTGGCTCATCATATTTGATTTGCTGTCAGACTATGAAAGTATAATATCTTTATATGATCATACAAAACCATAGCTATTCATGCTTTGTTACATCTGAACTTCAATCATATCTTCAGATGTTTAGAAGGCATTCTAGAAAAAGGAACTCATGTCCAAGCAATTTAGACACTGGGAGACATCTTGACCAAGAGATGAAGACTAACATTTCTCAAATTTTATTTTTCCTTCTTTAATTTAGGCTGAAGTAGATAAGATAGCTATCCCCTACCATTCAAAAATTATAGCTAATTGCTTCACATATATTTTAATAATTGGCTTTCCTCTCCCCAGTGCATTAGTACAGAGAGTTCTGTACAATACAGTCAGTAAACTACAATCATATGCAGTGCAGTGAAGACAAAAATAAAGATATCTGTAAGCTGGTGAACAGATGCAAAAGCTGAGAGAGTTAAAATAAAACCCAAAAAGACTCTAAACAGGATCAAAGTAGCAGAACACTTGGTAGTAGCCAATGGAGACCTTTCCAGATTTTAGTAAGCAAAGCTGATAGTCTATTCTGCATAAATAGCCTATCTTGCAACACATTTTCTCTTTTTTTAATCCATTCCCCAGATGAACCATGTGATGGGCCAGGAACCTGGATTCTGTTTGTAACCCCTTACATGCTAAAACTTAAAAGTCACATTTATTCCCTGGGACAATATTTCACAATTAATGTTAGTGAGACAGTGACATTAGGTCAGCTAAGAATCACAGACATCATGGTAACAGTAATAAAGAGACCTATTCTTCCCATCAATATGCATGCATAACTCCCAATAAGATAATTTCAGAGTTGATGTAGTCAGATGGAGAAGAGTTGCATAAAAATCTGATCTTTGCTCATTGGCTCTACCAAAACGTTTGCATGTGTATTAACTTGACAACAGACCATTAAACACAATAGCTATGTAGACAAAATTTAACCAGAAAATAAGTAAATACAAATTTTACAAACTTTAGAAATTCTGGTACTGCTACACTTTGTTTCACATTTCATGTTCCATGAAAACGAGGAGTACTTGTGGCATCTTAGAGACTAACAAATTTATTTGGGCATAAGCTTTTGTGGGCTAAAACCCACTTCTTCAGAGATATAGAGTGGAACATACAGTATATATATATATATCACACACACACAGCATGAAAAGATGGGGGTTGCCATCTTATCCCTGATCAACCTAAGATACGCAACTTCAGCTATGCGAATAGCGTAGCTGAAGTTGATGTATTTAGATCAACTTACCGTGGCATCTTCATGGCACTGAGTTGACTGCTGCTGCTCGCCTGTTGACTCTGCCTGTGCCTCTCACTGCGATGCAGTTCCAGAGATGATGGGAGAATGCTCAGGGATCGATTTATCATGTCTAGACTAGACTAGATGCGATAAATTGATCCCCGAAAGATCGATCACTACTTGGCAACCCAGTGGATGGTTTAAACTTGGCCTTAGAGTTTCTTCTTAGAGTTGGTATGGCAATCTTTTCATGTTCTCTGTTTATGCCCAGATAAATGTATAAGTCTTTAAGGTGCCAGAAGTACTCCTTGTTCTTTTTGTGGATACAGACTAACATGTCTACTATTCTGAAACATATTCCAATAAAATCTGATGACTTGTTATTGACAATTACTAAGATTTTTATTTGTTTACATTGTTTCGAAAAAAAGAAGAATTTTCTAGCCTTCTGAACTCACAAACTGAAACAAAGAAGAGAAATAGTTCTACATCATATTTAACTCTCATGATTTTTTTTTACTTTTATGTTATAAAAAAGATAACCTAACTAGAATGAATCAAATCTTTTAGCATGAAAGGTAGTAAGGTTTGTAATATGTAAATTGCTGCACAATATTACTGTGGACTTGTCAGAAGGGAAAAAAATCAGTAGTTTCATTGAACAGACACAATTTAGCTTTTTATATCTATGCAGTGAGCAAATATAAGAAATATAACCTCTTTTCATAGTGTAACCCTTCTGCCCATCAGAGTTGGCAGCAACAAGGGCCAGGTTCAGTATCCAGGGGTTCCATTCCAATAGCACAATACAAAAACCGGCTTGAGCCCCCACCCAGTGACCTGGGACAATCATATACCACCCCTCTGGGCGTCTGTAAGAGACAATACTTCCCTTCTCGCAAGCACAGAGTCTGAGTGTACCAAAGCCTTTTAATAACAGGGAGAAACAATGTGGCATTATATTGGGGAAACACCACAAACAAGGTTAATAAACCAAACCATGAACCAGAAGCCCCCCTCCCAGCAAATAGGCCGTGGCCTTCCCTTTGGCTCTTGAGTTCCACAACCCCAAAAAGTCACTCAATAGTCCCAAAGTCCAGCAGCCCAAGAGTCTCTGTTCTGGGTCAGTGCAGAGTTCAAAAGTCAATTGGCAGAGTCTTACCTCCCAGCCTGGGTGGAAATGGAGGGTAGGGCAAGGGGCACCTTACGTGGTCTGAGGCCGACTGCACCGCCTCTCTGTGGGGTTCTGCTGCAGCCCTCACCTCAATCCGCTCTTCTCGCTGACACTCGAACTGCTCTGCAGCGCCAGTCACTCCACTAGCCGTCCTGCTAGCCGACACACGGACAGCTCTGCGGTGCCAGTCACTCCGTCAGCAGCACAAACGGCTCTGCTAGTCGACACATGGACTGCTGTGCTGTGCCAGCCACTCCGCCAGCAGCACCAACTACTCCGCTAGCTGTCCTGCTAGCCGACACACGGACAGCTCTGTGGTGCCAGTCACTCCGTCAGCAGCACCAACTATTCTGCTAGTCATCCTGCTAGCCAACACACGGACAGCTCTGTGGTGCCAGTCACTCCGTCAGCAGCACCAAGTATTCCGCTAGCCATCCTGCTAGCCAACACACAGACAGCTCTGCGGTGCCAGTCACTCCATCAGCAGCACAAACGGCTCCGCTAGTCGATACATGGACTGCTCTGCTGTGCCAGCCACACGAACTGCACCCAGGAACCGCTCAGCTGAGTCCGCTGCCAGTTGCACCCAGGAACCGCTCGGCTGAGTCCACTGCTTTGCTCTGCTAGCTGCACAAATTGCTTGGTGCCACCAACATGCCTTTAGGCCCGCCCCCACTTAACTCAGTGCTCAGTGGTTTCAGCTCTTAAGTGATTTCAGCTCTTAGTGGGGGGGGGGTCAGCACCTTGGCACAGGTACACCAGCAGACTCAAAGTGAATTCAGCTTAGCAGGCTGAACCAAGCCTCCTAAGGGAATCAAAATTAGCTCTAACATTCCACAGTGGAGAGAGGCACAGTGCAATAGGCCTGGGAGGGGGAAGCCCTTAGACAAGTCCCTCACCAAAAGGTATAGAGACCTGCCCATGGCATCTCTCAATCTCAGAGTGTTCTGAAACACATGGCCCTTGCCCAGTGAGTGCTACCTAGATGATGGCGAGTCCCTCCATCATAACAAGGGCCAAGTACGTGTCCATAGTCCTTCATTCACCAAATCAGGGTAACATCACTTTATATTTCCTGCCCCAATAACATAGAAACTGGGGCTCCCACATCAGCCGAAGTGGCCATGTGGGCTGCTGTGGGCTCAGGCTAGGTGCAGTGGGTATGTCTATGCAAATTGATCAGCCTCAAAGTTATTTTGCAAAACTCACTGCAATTCCCATAGTTCGCCACCAGATGTCAGAATATATCTCATTCCTGACACTACTTACAATAGTGATTGTGAAGACCATTTACACACTGAAAATCCTGTGGTATCCCTCCCTGCATGACAGGTACATCTGCAATAGCCACATGGGAGACCTAACATCCCCTATGTACCAATTTAGTTTCAGCTTGGAACAAGTTGAGCACATTCCAACAGGTCAGGGAAAAAGGCCTTTGGTTTTTATTTATGTAAATTTGCTTGTTACTTTGCCCATAGTGAAATGCAGATTCAGGACCACATTCTGCCACTGGTTGTGTACCTGTGGCCCAGTGTAGTCTGATGAACCTGCAAATACATAATTGAGGGGAGATTCTTGCCTTCTTCCAAATAAGCCTTTTGAACAAAATGCTAAAATTTCAGACACTGGAATAGATTAGCTTGAAATTTCCCAGCTCCTGCATTTAACGTGTCACTTTGGTAAATAAATCTCTGAAGAATAGACATGGTATAGCTTTAAAATTGTAACAAACACACATTTTTTCAGGGCAACAGAAAATAGAGGAGACATATGTTTGATATTGGATTAAGAATAAAACAAGCAAAGTCTGTAGCAACTTCAGTACAATATCTAATTGGCTATGTAATTAATGTCCTTAATTAATCTAGTTAGTCTTTAATTTTCAATAATGAATAACAAAATTTCAAACCTTTTGCCTGTAATGAAAGATATTCCCCTGAGCTTGCAGCTTCATTCCTGATGAATAAAGCAATATCTGTTTAAATCATACTCAGAGGATAGCAAGTAGTAATTCTCATGGGAATATCACTTTCTGCTGTAAACTGCTGTGTAATAAAATGTCATTTCAAATACAAAAATTGACTTGTGCAGTTCCCACTGAATTGTTTAGACACAAACAGAGCTATATAATCATAAGACAAAAAGATTCAATGGCTTTAGCTACAATAGCTAAACAATGCTCAATACGAATACCATAGTCAGTTAAAAGACTAAGTTCCCTGAACGCAGCTACATGCAGGAGAATGCAGATTTGACTTCAATAGGATTCCATGCAAGCACCAAGTTCCCCACCTGTACATCTAATTTCAGGATCTATGCCTAAATTAAGGTTAGCTGTGTGACCTGACTATTTTTCTTTTTCATGTACACAAGAGGCTTTCACTTTGATTTACAATAAAAGCTTTGTTATGCAGCATGTTGGGAGAATGGGGGATGCTGGTTAATCAAAAGTTCCAATTAACTAGAGTTATACTTGCCAAGGGAATACCAATTTTCAAAGAATTAGAATACAATAAAACGAATAAAATATAAAATAGCATACAGGTAATCACCAACCCAGTGGTAGTACTGCACTGCAGAGTGGTTCATTTCTTCAAGCACTTAGGTGTATACAGGTAAAGTTTTCTGTACAGTAGCTTATCTTATGACACTACATATCACTGTGGGCAGTGCATGACGTACACCCATACCGCTAAAAATACACTTAACACTAAAATTATACTGAACATAATTTAATCTTTCTTTGATGATTTAGAAGGCATTTCAGGATCTTGCAGTGCCTCAGAGTTATCATTATCAAAATCAATTCTCAAATTAGATGTAGAAGATGTAGGAGACTGGGCTGAATCTGTAATAATCCTATAACACACCCTGGAAGCAGCTTTTCTGAATAAATCCCTGATATCAGCTTGTTTACTTGCCTTCTGCCTCATTTGCATAAAAATAGAGTGCAGAATGTGCAATTGCATTACCTCCTGGGCAGTATACAATTCCCAACTACTAGACTGAAGATTTGTATTGGGAGATATCAGAAATTCTGGTTAATAGAGTTTTATGGTTGATATAGTGCTGGATAACACAGAATTTAAGGTATATTTTATCTAAATCTGAATAATATAACATTGTGATATCAGCAGCCATGGAGAAACCTCCAAAAATTCTGAGTTTGAATACAAATAAACAATCGGATATTCAGGGGTGAAATCTTGGTGCCCATTGCGCTCAGTGATGAAACTTCCCTGGACTTCAGTAGACCAAGATTTTGTCCAAGGTGTTTGTTCTGAGATTTTGCAAAACACTGTTCTGGTCTCTTAGCTTCTATTTCCATTTGCCTTCTATAAAATAGGGACAAAAAACTGTAGTGGAGGATACATTAAAGATTTGTACAGTGCTTTGAAAAATATTAAGAACTATGAATATTTGTGAATAGCCCACCCACCTCAAGAGAGTGCATTGCTGGAGAGAATGGCAACTATGATAAATGAATTAAGTCCCTATCTCCAGCTCCCACCACAGAAGTAGCTTACCTGTTTCCCTCTTGTTTTACCAAATGCAGCTTTTTACCAATATAAGAATGATATGGTTACATCTAATACTTGCATAACATAATTAACATATATTTCATATTCCTCTAAATGACATTTCTTCTATGCTTACCATACCTGTAGAATGCACCAAAATTCTCAAACTGCATACCATTTTTAAAAGTCCAATTTCTTGTTTAAGTTCAACAAGTTGCAGCAAATTAATCCTTGTATACTTCTAACAACTTCTTTGAAGAATTTCAGACTTGATTTTAATTGAAGCATAGCACCATGAAATCATTAGTTAAAATTGTCAATAACCTCTCAAAATGCTAAAATTGTGGAGCTAAACTTGCAAAGCAATGAAATCCACAATCCCAATACTGATTTATTTGAAACCTATCTATAGATTACATTAGGGCCAAGTAAATTGCAGCTTGAAAGGCTAATGATTTTTGGAGGTGTGTAAATCATATTGGGGCTATTATTTATTTTGTGTGTACTCAGATATTCAGAAATAGAGTCAGTGAAAGGAATTGAAATGCTAGTAAGTAATCCTTCTTTTTCCCGATGACACCAGAGATTTACAAAGTTCATCCAGGGAAAATAATACAATGGATTAAATGTCTTATAATATTTCTGAAACACCACTGATGTTTAAATAGATATAGAAGCCATTCTTAGATTACAGTGTGTCAGGCAGTGATAGGATTAGTTAAAGACTAAAGGCAGGAAAACAACATGTTTAATATGAATTCTGTAGAAGTCTCTCAAATATCTTCTCTCGTCCACCACTTTTTCTTTAATTTACATTCTTGGTAATATGTCATTTTATTATATATAACTAGTCTAAACATAATATGTGGATATTATTTATGGAATATAAATAAATGCATTTTCTTGATTTCAATATATTTAAAATAACTAAGCAATATCTGTAATTTGAAAATATCAACAGCTTTCTGAATTAGTCCTTTTTGCATCTAAACTAACCACTTAGTTTCCCTTGGATGCTTCCATTTATTATTGTTTGCTTGTGAAAGACAGTTTATTAGTATTTGTTGAGCACTGACAGAATGTTCAGCACTGTAGAGGATTTCAGTGGGTGGTACCTGGCCCGAAGAGCTTCCAATAAATGAAAAAGTTATAACACAAAGGCATTGTCTATACAGGGGAAGTTTCTCCAGAAAAAAAATCAACCCAGTTTTAAAACAAATTGGAGCTACTGTGTAGAGAAGGCTCTGGGAGCTAGACCTGTTTAAATAACTGCATTAATTATTTACATCCACGGTCTGAGACCCTGGGAAACCTGGGTGTTTGGAAAGGAAGCTCATTCTTCCTAACGTCAGTTATATCTGTCTACCAGCTCTCCAGTGAACTAGATTTGAGTGCTGGCGCAGTCAGATAGCAACAGTGCTACACCATTTCTATTGTCAACATTGTCTCTCGCTTTCAGACTGGTAAGTCAGCCTATCATCAGAGCTATTCTATTGCTTGAATATGAGAACAGTTCCCTCCCATCATAATAGAGGAATGCTGTTTACACCTGTATTCTTGTCTTTGTTCTCTTCTTCTTCTGGCTCTCTGGGACTCAGTTCTGATTCCATATTGTCTTGTTCTAAGAATAGGTGCTAGAACTAGGAGTGCTGGGGGTGTTGCCACACTGTAGAGCTTGAAGTGGTTTCCATCATATATGGGTTTAAAGTCTGGTTCAGTGGCTCCACTCCACCTCCACTCATCAAATTGTTCCAGCACCTATTGTTCTACACATTATTTTCAATATTACGGTTGTACAGGTTATTGCAAACTATAGGAGGAGAGGGATACAACACAGTAAGTTCCTCATGACAAAAGTCAGTACTGTTTCTGTACGTAGAGAAGCTTGTCAGTATTTATTCTATACGGTTTACATCCTGCAATTGATAGCACATGGGTAAACAGCTACATTTGCATTGAGTCCAGTTGAAGTCAATAGATCTCTTCACAGATCCAGGGATTAGCCTGTCTCTCAATGCAGGATCAGGGGCCTACCTCATTCCAGCACAAGAGACTTCTGCAGATCCCTGTGGACTCATAAAATTCACCTTCTATGACTAAAAAGTATACAAATTATTACAGTTCAGCAATCATTTTTAACAGTTCAAATATTTTGTTATACATAATTTTAAAAAAAAAAACAATATTTATTTTGTATCCATGACTCACTAAAAGTAGAGTAAATGTATTTGTGTAAACAATTATTGTTTGTATATACACATTAAATGTAGATAGGATTATTTGCCCAGCAGTTCATTTGCATAATGAAGCTATTTTTAATCAGTGCAGACTCTTCCAGTATAAAACAAAACAACTTTATTTTGATTGCAGTATTTTAATCTGTTAATCAAAACAATATTCGAGTTACAAGGGAGAAAACAGAACATCCATGCAAGTCCAATTTTACAGTGCAACTAACAATTTTTTTAAAAAATAAAAAGATATACTAGGAATAGAGTTCGCTCCCAGGATAGCCGTAACAATTTTGTGCCAGTATAACCCAGTATATGTTTTGAGACTGTATTAATCTTGATTTAAAAGCTTCATTGTAATACATGATCCTCATTAATATTAGCAAAGGTTTTCTTCCTTCAAACTCTTTCTTTCATAACATAGATGATAAATGGATTATTTTACCTCACTTGTATAGATTAAATTGGTTTAACGATTATTAGAAATTAAACCAACAACATACACTGACTGTTGTTCAGGGTCACTGTTAAAATAAGATATGTGAAAGCATTTTGACTCAAATTGCCTCGAAGATGACATTGTATTAGGCAAACCCTACGTGAAAGTTCATTTACAGCTTGAACTGAATTATAGTATGAAGAGGCAGAATCCCTCTTGCACATGGGGGTGATGTCCACAGCACTATTAAAGACTGCCTGTAGAACCTGAAAGATACATCCTGCTTCCAGAGAAGAGCAACAGGAATGATTAGTGGTCTAGAAAACATGACCTATGAGGAAGACTGAAAAAAATTGGGCTTGTTCAGTGTGGAGAAAAGAAGATTGAGAGGAGGCATAGCAGTTTACAAGTACATAAAAGGTTGTTACAAGGAGGAGGGAGAAAAAATGTTCTTAATCTTTGAGGATAGGCATTAGGAAAACAGTTCCTAACTCTCAGGGTGGTTAAGCACTGGAATACATTGCCTAGGAATGTTGTGTAATCTCCATCACTGGAGATTTTTAAGAGAACATTAGACAAATACCTGTCAGGAATAGTCTAGATCGGGGTCGGCAACCTTTCAGAGGTATGTCGAATCTTCATTTAGCCAGGGCTTCGTGTGCCAGTCCAGAAGGGGCGGGGTTTCGGCCAGAAGGCGGGGCTGAAGGGGTCAGTCCGCCCCCTTTGGGGTTTCCCCCGCAGGATCCTGCCAGCCCGCTGTCAGCCTGGGCTTCCTGTACTCAGGCTAGCAATGGGAGCTGAGTGGGGCAGGCAGTGGGACCCCAACTGGCAGGAGCCTGAGGGAGAAAGTTCAAAGTGGCGGCGGGCTGAGTGCTCAGCCCACTGCCACTTTGGCATTTCCCCTGCTGGCGCCAGCCGGAGTCCCACCACGTGCAGGGAGCCCAGGCTGGCAGCAGAAGCTGAGACCAGGAGCCTGCTGGGGAAACACCAAAGCCACAGCAGGCTGAGCACTCAGCCCTCCACTGCTTTGGGGTTGCCTCCAATGGCGCCTTCCCAGCCGGGGTCCCACTGCCTGTCCCAGTCAGTTCCCGCTGCCAGCCTGGGTTCCCTGCACCCAGGCTGGCAGCAGGAGCTGACTCGGGCAGGTGGCAGCTGGCAAGGTGGCAGCGGGGGAAACTCCAAAGCCGCGGGGGGCTGAGCTCTCCCCACGTGCCAGCTGAAATTGGCTCGTGTGCCACGTTTGGCACACGTGCCATAGCTTGTCGACTCTTGGTCTAGATAATAGTTAGTCTGCCATGAGTGCAGAGGACATGACTCATTGACCTCTTGAGGTCCCTTGTACTCCTAGGTTCTGTGATTTGCTCCCTTTGGGGGGTAGGCGGCAGTTGTATTTCAGTAGGTCTATGCTGTTCATGGAACCATAGAATCATAGAATATCAGGGTTGGAAGAGACTTCAGGAGGTCATCTAGTCTAACCCCCTGCTCAAAGCAGGACCAATTCCCAAATAAATAATCCCATCCAGGGCTTTGTCAAGCCTGACCTTAAAAACTGGTAAGGAAGGAGATACCACCACCTCCCTAGGTAACCCTTTAGAAAACCTCTGAAACTCTGTCCCTATAGCACTGACCTGAGTTACTGACCATGTTCCCATGTTCTCATTATGACCTCAGCTCATTCCCCTCTTCTGTGTATTAGCACACAAAGCCAATAGGGAGCTCTAGTTCATGGCACACAAGAGATTATGAGGTCTCCCTGCGAAGGGCGCCAATTAGATGCAGAGAGGTGATTCTCCCAATTTATGTCCCTGGGGCAAGGAGTCAGTGTTTTGTTTACAAGCAGAGTCAGAGTCATTAAGGTAAGAAAAGCCTGGTAATTTAATTAAGAACTTGGAAGTCTTTAGATGAACCTCTAAAACAGGAATCTCTCTGCAGGGGTGTGGGGGGGGGGGGGAGTAGGGGAGTGTTGAAGGGAGAATGCAAGGATTTTGAAGAAATGCTGCCATGCCCTTACATTCAGGAAAGATAGGGATATGAGGGACGTAACTGAAAAGAAGGGACAAAAGCCCAGGGAAGGAATAGCAGTGATATAGAGAAGTTCCCACTCTACCAGTGGAACATATGTGGCCCTATCACCTGAATATCTGAGCGCTTCACATCATAGCCCCTTGGTGTGGTAGAGGAGTGCTGTTATCCCCACTGTACAGATGAGGCTCTGAGGCACAGACAGACTAACCAATTTTTCAAAGGTAATTAGGGACCCTGTGAGATTTACAAAATCACCTAGAAGGTTCGGTGCTTTGTAAATTCCACGAGATGCCTAGATGCATCTTTAGGTGTCTAAAAACCTTTGAAACTCTATCCCTATAGCACTGACCTGAGGTCATACAAAAAGTCCATGGTGAGGGTGGTGAGTATAACCCAGGTCTCTCAGGGCTAGCTCTATCCACTGGACCAGCCTTCTTCTCTGTTCCATGCTTAAAAAAAAAAAAAAAAAAAAAGGATTCAAAGAGATGGGAGCAAAACCAAGGCCAGTTCTCTGTGACTCCAGCAGTTGGTCCCAGGTGATTAGGAAGGCTGTCATGGTCGACAGTATGAAGAGCAGCAGAGATCAGGAAGGATAAAGAAGAGAATGGGAGTCAGATAAAAGAAGAGCCCTTAACTGCCAATGGATGGCAGGTTCTGCCCCAGGCTGAGTTGTACAGCAATACCTGCTGTGCAATTTTAGTTTTTAACTGGAAACCATTTTGTTTTGTCACATTTTGTTCTGAGTTTGAGAAAAGTAATAAAGGAGAAAGTGTCATATGAGTATCAGATGTGATTATACATCAAATTCTTAGGGTTTCAGCTGTATTCAGGCCAATTCCAGAACAAAAATATGTGTTCTGTTCAGATCCACATCATCCTGAAAAGGCAGCATAGTGTCTGAACTATAGAAAGGGAGGATGGGGCAGCAAAAGGAGCAATATGGCTGCCGGACACCAAGGAGGACTTTAAATGCTTGGGGTCACTAAGAGATCAAATCAGCTCTCTTGTTCCTTCTTCCAGAGCAGAGAAATCTGATGCACATTCCACGTCTATATTTCAAGCAGAAGTACCAGCAAATGGAGCGGAAAGGCTCTGGCATGGCCGAGTTCAATTGCTCACCCCCCTCCTACCCTTCCAGACTACAAAGGTTGGCCATTCCTACTCTGCTAAGATGGGGGCAGGAAGCAATTAATTTGACTTAGGGCAGGGTTTTTCATTATGTTTGTTACTCTAATGCTAGTATACAAATAGAATCTAGACTAGAAGGCAGAAAATACTCACACTGACATTGTTATAATGAAACATTAAGTAGGCAGGGATATAACTTCCATTCCACTTGTCTACATTCAGATTTGTGAGCATTTAACAAGACATCACTATTCAGCATTTGCCCTCAGTAAAGTTTTGCTGTGATATTAATTTTTCCTGTTGCATAAGGTAATCTTTTTTTATAACTATCTCTACAGAATAATTGGTGCATTTTAAGTACTGTGGATTAAGAGTGCCCACTAGTGTCAGTTTCTATTATTCAGAGCTTTTTGATGCATTTCCAGTAATTGATCCCAAGAAAAATAACCCACTGGCAGAGAAAACACTGGAAGGAACAAAAGCTGAAAGTTTGTCTTCATTAGAGCTTGTGCAAAATATAATTTTAAATGAAAGCCAGACTGGTCTTCTTCTGTTCTGTGAATACCAACATATCCAAGAAGAGTGTTCATTTTAAATTAATGATTATGTTTGTAAGTCTGCACTAATAGTATCATGCCTGCCTTTTGGGACCTGAAGGTGAATTAAGTTGTGAGTTATAGATGACTCCTTGCCTTTATAGATATCCAAACCATCACATTCAGTTTAGATGCACAAGAAACACAATTTCTGAACAATTAAACTAGTATATTTTATATATACAATGGCCAATGTAAAAAGCTTCAGAAACAAGAGAAATTGATCAAACAATTCCCTTTATTCTCATGTTAGGTCCTTTTTCCATTTTGTTAATAAAAAATAAAGCACATTGGTGGATGTAGTCTTGTACTATAATTTGAAAAGAATAATTTAGTCCTTGTGCTCCAAAAATGCAACATCTTTATAATTTGTGAGCAATGGAAATATCCCCAAGATTATTGAAGAATAAAATAAACTACAAAGGAATCAGGTTAACAATGATATAATAATTAAAAAGCAATAGCCCTTTTTAAAGAAAACTCACTGTGATTTTCTAGTGAAGTTTGCTGTCAGAATCAGGTAATTGAATATTACAAACTCTGCTAAAGTGATTAGAGACTGAGCAATCTGGGAGGTTCCGGCCCATCCTAAAGCTATACTACATGGAATGTAGTTCCCAGTTACTTCAATTGGAGCTATGCAAATGTATTTGAGAGTGGGATTTGGCACTGTATTGCAATATTTACTTGATATGGTTGCTCAAGTTACAAAACAGAGGACCTAATCGTGCAGTTCTTACACAAACAAAATTCCCATTGAGGGATTGCAGGACTGGCCGTGACTAAATTCACTTTTCAGAAATAGGATATCATTTTACAATGCTCTAGACAAGTACTGTAGTATTTTTAGAGGCAAAACACTAGTAGCTCACATTGTATTTTTGCATGATCCCAGTATTTCTGATGTTCACAATGACATAAAGATGATGCCTATGGATTTCAGATGCATGCTGCCATTTTTGAACAGCTCTGTTTGGTAAGTAAACATACACCTTTTAGAGATGTAATCAACAACAATCAGCTGAGGTTCATGCAGAATTCTTTGAGGCTAACTTGGTTTTAAAATATTGTGTCTAGATTTAACCAGGTCAGTTCATATCAAAAGCAAGAGTAACTGAATTTATAAAAAATATTGGCTGCTATAAACACTTTTTCTCTTCCATATGCATGCATGTATTAAATTAAATTAAATCACATCCTTTGTTTTAACCAAGTGCACTATGTTCCTTTCCAGCTCATCTTAGACTCTTATGGGCCCTGACCCTTACTCAGGGCTTGGGTACACTGGCACTTTATAGCACTATAAAGCCTCCAGGAGCGCTATAACTCCCTACATGTCCAGACTGGCGAGGCACGTAGAGCACTATAAACCCACAGTTATACAGGTCCTGGTAATCCTCCCTTCTCAGAGGATTAACAGCTATTACATATTGCCTGTTCCGTATTATCGCAAGTGTGAATGGGCATTAACACTCCAAGTGCTACAAGTGATCTCTGGAGAAGCCCCAGGCCATTTAAGGCAATTGACGTCTCTTCTCTTTGTTTTGAACTCGGCTGGAGGAATGCAAAAGTACGTTTTCAGACTTTATCTCTTAACTATGCAAATGGGTCTCAGTGTGGACAAGCTATTGCGCTATCCCTATAGCTGTATAGGAGGGCAGGTATAACCAAAACCGCTGCAAAACTGTAAGTGTAACCAAGCCCTCACTCTGATCCTTATATGCACTGCATGGGGATAGGTGCTCATAGGAATGTCTCTGTGCAGTCTCCACATTGAATAACTTCAAGAAGACCCTCAACAAATTTACCTAATCGGACAGAATTTTATCTGAGTAGATAGAAACATACAGACACAAAATTTGAGTGCATACATCATGAATTAATGTACTGACCAACAGTGATTTAACACTAGTTTATAAAGTCCAGATTTTAAGGCCAAATGAGACCACTAGATCATCTGACCTCCTGTATATCATAGGCCACCAACACCACCCTGCACTCACACACTAAACCCAACAATGGAAATGAAAGCAAAGCAAATGAAATCCACAGGAGACTAGACCGTTATGTGCCACAGGCAGAGAATAGGTGGGGCTGAGGTGCACCAGTGCCCGAGATACCTGCAATGGCAGGGAAATTATTAAATTAGATGTTCCCAGATAATCTTGGCAAGTGGCCCACAATCACATGCTGCAGAGAAAGGCCAAAAAAACCCCCCAAACCCAGCAACAAATAAACAACAACAACAAAAAAAACCCCACTGTCCACTTGGCTTGGGCGAAAATTCCTTCTGGATCCCTCAGATGGTGATCAATTTGATTCTGACCATGAGACCAAGAACCAGTCAGCCAAGCACCTGAGAATATAGTCTATTCAGAATATTGTACTCACTGCCAACTTTATTTGTGCAGCAAAATCCTTTCGGAAGATAAATCAAGTTACTCAACCTGAATTATATTCAATAGTCACTGCAACCGACACACCAGACAAAGCTAAGTCTTTCTGAGATTTAGTAGATTATTTTGTTAAAACTGTGTAAACTGTTGGAGTGACTCAGCAGATACAGGTCGCTTTTGGCAGGAAGATTCCCCCCCACCCCAAAGGTTAGTGTTTATAATAAGAAAGTAAAATAGTTTAACAATACCAGAAAACAAATGAACTGTAGACTGGGACCTCTTCCCAGTCCAATCCCATGACCCCTGTGTTTGGAGCCATAAATGGTTAAAAGAACTTGTCCTCTGTTTGCTTCCCAAACATCCACTTTTATTGCCTTTCCTATGAGCATCTGTCCGTGGAAAGTGGAAAGTGGAGCTACAGTTAAACTCTTGTTAACCTTCTCCTGTTCTTTGAAATGGAGCAATGTGGACAATAATAGCTGTATTTGGTATGTGCTAAAATGTCAGTATAAAATACCTTAATGTTACAACTAAATTGATATAACTGTAATCAACTTCATTTTAAGATTTATGTACGTACTTTAATTATGTAGTCCAAAGGATTGTATTAAAATAAGGTGTTAGAAAACATTTGCTTGCAAATAACTATTTCCTTTTGTGACAGGATCTAAAAGACAGTGATAGAAGTTAGATCCATTAGCCCCAGATTAAGCAGATCTCTTTTCCCCGAGTAAGATAATGGGTTGTTCCAGAACAATCAGGAAGCTTCTGGAACCAATTCAGGCAGGAAGGCTAATTAAGACACTTGGAGCCAATTAAGAAGCTACTAGAATCAATTAGGAGAAACAGCTGCAATCCACAGGGCCCTTGGCTAGAACCCGAAATATGAGTCCCTGCAGTCTGTACCATTGTTTAGAATGATTCTTTCCCAGTCACCATGCACATGGCCTGCTTCACAAATGATCGTCTTCCTATTTCCTTCCTGTCCCTCCTGAAACCCTTGGTAGTAAAGGGGAAAAACAGGGGCCACACCTTCATAACACCAGTCGGGGATGCACTGAAGGAGGCATCCCTGCACTCACCCAAGTGCAGAGCTGCAATTGTGAATGCCATTTGCATGGTTCATTTCTGTGAACTAAATAAGGACTTGTTACAAACAGGAACCTAATCTCTTGACATGTATCTGAATGAAACTCCAGAGTTAAGACTTATAGTTCCCTGTTAGTTGCGTCATATGAAATACAGTACTCTATCAAAAAGTAAATTAAAATATCACTACCCAAGACGAATTATAACCAGCTTTTACTGGGAAGTTGATTGTAATTTACCTTTTATGTCCTACGGCAAATTAGTTATCCCTAAAATGTTTATGCTCTAATTGTTAACATAATTAATCTATTAACCACAGTTTGAATGAGTAGATTATTGCAGGAATATTTGATGCCATGCATACCGACAGCATTATATTTTAGGAACGTGGATGCTCATTATCCCCACCCCCACCCTCAGGGGTAATGGACTAATGCTGCAAATTACATTGACTACAAATAGTTTTAATGATCATATCTCAAGTTCAGTGAATCTATTTCTTAATGAGACATTTTCATTAGTCATGACAATCTAATACACAATGCCGTAACAATAAAGATACTGATTTCTTTTCTTAAACTTTCCTCATTCTGAACTATATAATGGAGACACTAATTATTTGTTTAAATACACGAAAAGTATCAGCCATCCATAGCACTCTTGTGGCAAAGTAGGTAAAATAGGGAGGGTAATAAGTTTATTGAAATTGAAATAAACAATTAAGAAGCTCCATTATATAGTCCAGAATGAGGAAAGTTTAAGAAAAGAAATCAGTATTTCTTAGGTGATGTTATGGCATTGTTTATCTGACATGAGTGGGGAAACAGCTTGTCTAACTTCCCGCAGCCCCCATTGGACTGGGACGGAAATCTGTGGCCAGTGGGAGCTGCGATCAGTGAACCGCCAGGTAAACAAACCGGTGGGGCCCGCTAAGGGTGCTTACCCTGCGGTCCCGTGTGCCAAGGCTGCAGATCCCTGTTCTAGTGCTTAAGCACCCTGACAGAAAGTTTTTCCTAATGTCCAACCTAAACCTCCCATGCTGTAATTTAAACCCATTGCTTCTTGTCCTGTCTTCAGTGGTTAAGAAGAACAACACTTCTCCCTCCTCCTTGTAACAACCCTTTAAATACTTGAAAACTGTAATCATGTCCCCTCTGAGTCTTGTCTTTTACAGATTAAAGCAGGGATCGGCAACCTCGGCACGTGGGACCGCAGGGTAAGCACCCTTAGCAGGCCCTGCCAGTTTGTTTACTTAGCGGTTCGCCGATTGCTGCTCTCACTGGCTGCGGTTTCCTGTCCCATTCCAATGGGGGCTGCGGGAAGATACATAAAAATATTTTAGATTTTTCAGAAAGTCTATCGATATTTTAGTGCACCTTGGTAACAAGCCAGTCTCTTCTCTAGAGCTAATTAACACTTAGTTAAAAGTGGGGGATTCTAAAAGACTGTATCAGTTTTCAGTAGATAGGAAGTGCATGAAAGATGTGAATAGGAGAACCAAAATAATGGAAGTGAAGGTGAGGAGGGATGAATGTGGATTTAACAAAGAAATTAGGGAGGGATAGAGAGATTTCATTCTCTTTCCCATGCTCTATTAGTCCATAATACTGCCTTTAATCTCTATCAGGACTTTTCCTTTCTAGCTTTTCCTTATGTGAAATATGGCCTTTTCTAGCCTGACATTTTTACTTTAACCATTTACTTCCTTACTTCAGTCTCTCCCATTTCTCTGTCCCTTCCTATCTAGTTGTCACAAACTGACACTTAGGATTCATAGTCACCATATTCTGTATCTGTCTCATTGCAGGCTTCAGGTAGGAGCCTTCATCATCTATTCTAGTTTACAACTTCACTGCTGCTCCCAGATTTCTCTCTTTTCAACATCTCTGTTATTATCATACTGGCAGTCCAGAGGCCTTCCTTGAGAAAGAAGGAAATTAAGACAAGATTTTCTAAAAAAATCTGCCTAAAGTGAGACACAAAGATTCATATTTAAGCACCTAATAAGAAGTTCCAAGTATTCAGCAGCTTCCAGTGATTACAGATGAAAAATGACAGTTGTTGTATGTGTATCTTATGATTCCATTCCCCAAGTGTAAGAAGATACTACTGTAAAAATCCCATAGTAAAGAAGTTCAAAACAAAAGGGAAATTAAGTTAGAGCAAAAGTTGCTGATTATATATCTGGTTCTTTAGCATCTTGAAGGGATAAAGAGCTTTCATGATGCTGGGGGCTCAGCACCTTTGCTTACTTATAGCACTTTACTGTATTTTGCTAGCAGAGCTTACAAAGGGCCTAAATATGAACCTGGAAATCCAACTTTGCCTTAACATATATTTTCTCTTTTTTACAAATATAAAAGTTTTAAGTCAAGGAAGAATCAAAGCTTCCCCTCTCCCCCTTTCCGTGGGGAACTCTGTGTGCTTATATCATTAAATAAACTGTTCCAAAGAGAGAACCTGCCAAATTGTAGATGATATTCCAGCTTCCTAAAGACTATTACAACATTTAGTAAAGCTCTATAATACGTCTTCCTTGTTAGTATAATTCCTACAATGTGTACTTTTGTACTTTGTGGTCTCCATTTATTTGTTTTGATCAGTGCCAGACTGGTTTCAGTGAGATCAAAAGATTATAAATTGCTAACTCCAGACTTGATTGAAACATAGCAGGCTACAAATCCATGAGATGGCTTTTCTTATGTCAAATGTAGGTCAGTTTCATTATTTACTTTGTTGTTGTGTCTCTTTGTCTGAAGTGGTATTGAGAGAAAACAAGCTAGTTTACCTAGTCCAATACAATCCTTACTCTTACCATTAAACCCTGTGCTAGAAGTGTTCATGTTATGTACAGCAGAATTTTCTAGTTATGCATGACATGTCTTTTCCAGAAGACTAGCTTGTAGGCAAAAATATTATCATTTGAAAACTACCTCACAAGACATAGTTAGTACAAAGATTATTAAAATAGTGTGTAGGGTGTAAATACAGGAGTGGTAGGCCCTTCTTAGGTTGCGTCCACAGCTTTGGGGAGCCTCAGACCAGGTCTAGCCTCCTGATAAGTCTATCTCAGCATCTCCTGCTCTCTGTATGTCTCTCCTGTTCTGAGGCAGAGGCAGCTCTGCATATAGAGTTACCTGCTCCTTCCTAGTGTTCCTTGCAGATGCATACAATTCACTTTGTTCCCATGGGAACTACATTTCCCATAACTCTCTTGCCTTAAAGGGTCAAAACCCAGTAATGGGTATGCTAATAGTGCCTCTTCATAAAAGGAACAGAATGCCTTTTACAGTGGTGTTAGATGATCAGTGAAAAAAAATGCCAATATGACTCCCTTGTTGAAAAGTAATACATTGTGAATTGTAACAGATTATACTTTAATTCACCCATTGGTACTTAAGTTCTTGGAGGCTCTCTCTACTAGGGACAAGGTACCATTTGCATCTTAGAAATCTGTGAGGCTAGAGTAATATTCACCCATTTATGCAGCATTACTCTTTCAACTTGCCGCCTATATCTGATGCTCACTTTGGGAAAACACTTCTGCAATCCTTGTTTCATTACAATTCTTCATCCATTAACCTGGAGATTATTACACTGTGTACTAGGTTCCCACAAATAAAAATAAACAGAGGCTACCAATGGTTATTTACCAGCAATTGTAGATCTCTTGGAAAATTGCCTTGTTTTTGGTATAGGCATGCATATGGATAGTTACATGCACTATTCACCTTCTGCTGTTCATTGGAGTTCTACACTCTTAATGACTCTGGTTTAGTGGAGGAAATTCAGGGTATGTCTACGCAGCAAACAAAAGCCCGTATCTGGTCCATGACAGTTGACTCAAGCCTGTGGGGCTCAGGCTCCAGGGCTGCAGTTGGAGCTCATGCTCTGAGACCATCTCACCCTGCAAGGTCCTGGAGCCCAGGTTTCAGCCCAAGCCCAAAAGTCTACACATCAATGAAACAGTCCCTCAGCTTGAACACCTTGTGCCTGAGGTGGCTGGCATAGGCCAGCTACTGTTTTTTCTTCACTCTGTAGACATACCCTTATATGGCTGGGGGCACAGGGAAGGTTACATGGATTTTGATAATATAGGCACAAAACCTCCAGTGCCTTGATGTAGAGCTCATGGGATCCCAATGAGCATGACTTTTCCATAATATTCTGGAAACTCAAAAGTGCCAGAGGTTGTAACCTACAAATGTGGATACTCAGAGGAACATTTTTCAGTGAACCACAGTTACTAATATGCTTCCCTTTCTGGTTGAGACATTGAACATCACATCAGCAACAGGTCTAAACTGATTGTGTGAAATGAGTTTTTAAAAAGAGGCTTATAATAAGATTTGCCTTTTTTGTTTGTACTAGAAACTCAGCTTTGCTTATTGTGCAAAGCTAGAAGGATGCAATTTATTATTTTGTGACAGATTTGTCAGATTTGGTTGCCTATTTGTAGGGGGATATTTTTTACATGTTTATTGCAATCTGAAGTTTGTCTCTTCTCCAATGAGTTTGCTTCTTGTACAAAACATTTTTTTCTTCCAACACTGGGTATCATACGTATATAAACTTAAATATTTAGCAAGTGGGAACTGAGTGATTTAGCAACACAGTTCCTATTAATGTTACAGGGAAGTGTGGTACTAATTTTTTTAATATATTCTTGTTAAAATATACCTAATTTTATTAGAAGCAGAAGCAGTCAATAAGATTCTGATTATGAAAATTTCTTAATATGGTTAGGATTACCAGGGAAATCTTTTAAAATGTAAAACTTTCTGGAGTAAAACTATTACGTTGAAACCCCTATACCTAATAAAAAGGTCTTTTTTCATGCTCCCTGTAACTTTCTACCCCTCTCTGTTCAGCAATTTATCCTTTTTCTTTTCACAAAATTTCTGAGTTCTGTACATTGTTGTATCTGTCAGGCTGCATGTCCCCTGCCATGTTGAAAATCTTGCAAGAAGTTCAGGCTTTGTGCAAAGGAAAACAAGTTGCTCAACAGTAAGGATAGGAGGCCTCTAAAATAAGAAATATTTGAGTGGTATAATAAATGTGTTTTAGGTAACTCATCATTTACTGGAGCAGTGGGCTTCAGTTTGGGAATGATAACATCCCTTGTTAATATGGTTTCATTTATTTTTAAGAATATTTTATTTAGTTTAACTTCATTGAGAGCTCTGTTCTCCAAAGGAGATAGCCACACATCTCTTCTTATGTAAGGGGACATTAATTGCATTTATATTCTACAATGTCACTGCATTTCTGAACATTCTCAGGATTTATGTAAGGTGCTTATTTCTATGATGCACTTACCACTTAAAACAACAAGCAAGAGAGATGACATTCAACCTGAAATGTGTGAAAGGCTTGCAAATTCTGTACATGCATAGGCTGAGTTAATAACCACACTCTGATTATCCATTTTCTGTGTGATCTTCATTAAGAGTTCACTTTCTTTCACTGTAATGACAGAGCCTCAAGATCAGAATCTGCCTTCAGTTGTATGTTTGCAACCCCACTGATATCTAAGGAGTTTTACAGGTGCAACTGAGCTCAGTACTTGGACTTCAGTTTTGACTTATGATAGAAGATACAGCATTAAGCATTTGCCTTACCAGAAGGGAGTAAATAGGGTTTCAGGATATATTGTGTCCCTTGTGTGCAGCTTAGTCTGTGTGTGTTTTTCCCCCCAAAGTATAATTCACCTTTTATAAATTGCCAGTACTAGTAAATCTTGTTTTTTGATATGGTATGCTCATATGCCCACTCGTAGGAAATATCTTCACCATAGCTGAGCTTCAAGACCTTCCTAGAAGTGGGTGTGTATATATATATATAATTATTCCTAGCAGTGCCACCTGCCAGAGGCAACTTCACAGATCAATTCATACTGTAGCAAGTGCTATTTATCAGTTAATCTGGTGGGTATTACTAGACACTGCTTTTCAATAAGTTTCCTGAAGCTTAGCGGTGGTGGGAATTGAGGGCAAGGGAAAGGGAAGGCATACAGCAACACATCTAAGCAAGGTGAATATGGAGGGGCAACACTCTTTAAGAACTACAGTTAAGGCAAGAAAATTCTCTTTTTTCTGATACTAGGAGAAAATGGATTACTGAAAACTATATTGCTATTTCAGAGTTTAGCGCCATTGTATTTCTCTATTTTGTAAAGCTCATTGATTCTACATACTCTATTATAGATCTAAGTTTAAAAGGACAGAAATGCATGTAGCAGTAGATTGCTTAATTTATTATTATTATTTATTATTATTATTCTGTTAATACATCTGCTGTAATCCCTTGAAAAGGGGAGGAAATCACCACGTTTCTGAAGGAATGCTTCTATTATATCCTTCACTCTTTCACAATTTCCCAGAATTTTGCATGTAATAAATAGGAGTGCACTTTCTGCAAATTATTCCATTTTAGTTCTTTTTTTTTAAGTAGTCAGACAAAACTAATCTGCCCATGGAGGAAAGAAAAAGGTGCAACCATTCTTTGTTCCTACAGAAAGGTGGAAATTAGTCCAAATTCATACAGATCACAATCACAACAACTCCAGGAAGGGGCAGTTTTCCCTCAGCTCTTGCTGCTGTGGTCAACATTCTCTCAGACCACTCTGAAAATTTCTGGTAATGTAAGATATAAAGCAGTGCATAAAAGATTGGTTCAAAGACATAGAACGTAAGCAAGTGTTAGTGTATGGAAAATCAGATCCATAATTCTTTCAATGCAGATATATTACGGAAGCTCAGTGGACTTCACAATTCTTGGAAAAGCAGCTTAGCATGATTATAAATACCTGTCACCTGGATATTCTAGTGTTGCCGTATGCCAAGAATCTAAGCTTCAAGCAGACATCCTAATGAGAGTGCACACTGTGACAATCTGCTAGGTAACCTATGATATGCATAGCAATTTCATAATTTTTATATGCGGGCCTTGCCTATGGATAGTAGAGGTCTTCTTTTACTCCTATCTCATCAAATGCAGGTAAAGACTCATGTAAAGCATCTAAGAAACACTCTGAATGATATACACTTCTTCTTAGCTTTTCTTGTATAAGCAATTTTTGTTACTGTAGTTGAATTTGCTGATAAGCACCTGGAACATCCTTTTTTAAAATCCTGAGATTATTAAAACTTCTCTTAACTTAATGCACAAAATTTTTTGTCCATTCTCCATTCCTTAGATAGCAATAGAATTTACTAGATAACTTAGTTTTCTGCATTATCTATATTATAAAAGTAGCACTTTAGCGTGAACAGGGACGTAGGAAATATTCAGCCTCATCTACTTGTTATAAATTAGTAACAGTAAAACACCACAGCCTTACATTAACAGCAGAAGCTGAAACAGGAAGGTGGCCCAGTGATTAAGGAACCTAGTTTATAGTTCGGAAGACACAGATTCAATTAATTGCTCTGTCATAGACTTCCTGTTCTACCGTACGTAAATGAGTTCACATCTTTGTGTCTTACTTCCCTATTTGTAAAATGGGGATAATCACATTTCCCCATCTCACCCAGTAATGATTGTGAAGTGCTCAGATATTATGATGATGGGACTATACAAGTACTTAAAATATAAACTAGGGAGCTGATTCTTATGCCCTCCTCAACAGACCTGGTAACTGTGAGAGAAGAATAGCAGGGGAAGATTCTTTACAATATAACAGCTGATTGTATCATGTTATTGCAATCACACAGTGCAGAGATTTCTATTTCATACTTACATCCAATAACTGCTCAAGACAAATACATTCTATTGTCAAAATGTATATGGAATAATTCTGCTTGCATCCAAGGCAATGGCATAGTGGATTTGCTTTCAATGACAGGAGAATTATTCCTATAATTAAAAGAGTTGGTGGAGGATAATAGAGTAGGGAGTTTGTTGAATATTTAAATTATATTAAATATTAAATTTGAATAATAAGTTATTTGCAATATGTTCTTCATCCAGTTATGCAGCTGTTCAAGTATCCACAAAAAAGCCATTGTCAAAAAAGGTAATATGGGGTTGGTCCTGCATTTGATTAAGTCTATTTAAATATAATAATTATTAGCAATACGTTGAGGGTTTTTTAAAAAATACACATTATATTAATTGGTAATTAACATATGAAGACGACAAAAGCATTTTAAAACATTTCACTTGCACAAAACTACCTGTGAGGTAGAGGTAGACAAATATAACTTCATGAAACTTCATGAAAACTAGTGGAATGTTACTTGTATTTTTTTCACATATCTGTTCCTGTCATAATGCAATAGCAAACATTAACACGGTAAATATCATTGTAACTAAATAACATATCATATAATTCTTGTGAAATGCTAATGAAGGGCTTAAGGATTTTGACAAACAATGGTAATTTGAAAGCAACTGGCCATTATGTATATGGTTGGAGTTAACAGTCGTAGTGCATTCCTCACTCACAATCATCAAAGAAAAAGCCCACATTGGTAGAGACACTGTGAGCTTACTTTCTGTGTTAAGATACTACAAATATGGATTCAAAGTAAGGTCCTGTATCCCTGGACAGTTTGGGTTCTAACGGGGCAGAAAAACTGAATGAGAAGACAGAGATCCCCAGAGTTATTCTGGGAAGCTCAGAACAACTTTTGGGAAACAGGCAGTTTATTACATCACTGTCACAAAATTACGAACTGTGATTTAATTACCTATTATATTTATCCTGCTTTAACCTCTCATTAACTGTCATAATCTGTCATAATATGACCCTTTCTTTTTGTAGTTTATAAGCAAATGAAATTGATTGTGTTCCAGAGGGATGTAAGGATTTCATTACATATTTTCTGTAGCTACAGCAGTCCAATCGCAGATCACCATTATTCTTCAGTTACAAGGACAAATTCAGATCTGGTGTGCCTGAATGCAATTCTAGTAACTTTACTGTAAGTCGAATGAATTTCACCAACAATCATTTTGCCAGAAGGATTTCCCATACAAATGACATTTGTAGGCTTGCTAGATAGCTAGCAAATACACAGTCAGAACTAGTTTGGTGTTAGTATTTCTAATCCCCCAGAAGGACAGTAAGCACTATGACATTGTTCTTTGGCTAAGAAGTGTCATAGGTAACAAATCAAACATCAATGCGTATCAAACATTTTACAGAGGTCAGTTACTTCTCCAGTGATGCAAATTTTAACACTCTGTGGTCATAAATAACTACTTAGGATAGGAGGAAATAATTGCCACCCCTGATTTCCCCTGCACTGAATCTTTCTTGTACAGTTGCACCCTGAGGGTTGAATAAAAAGTACTAATATCATAGCTGTGTCCATGATCCAGTCATTGGCCCCTGGGTTCAATTTTAGCTGAAGGCTGCAGCTACCATGACTGGAAGTGTATCTTTGTGTGAAATGAAAGATTTAAGTGAGATTGTATGGTAAAATAAATAAAACTTACTTAAAATGATGCCAAGCCAGTCTCTTTTCTCATATGTTATTACAATTCCCTTTGCATTCAGAACACCTGATATTTTGAAGCTAGTTTACTGCTGAATGTGGTAAGATGGTTCTACCTCAGACATAAATCTGCTGGTAGTTTCTTGAGGCTCCTAAGCACTGAGAACAAACAGTGAGTATTCCAATGACAAAACATAAACTTAGTGTCTTCTGGAAAATTTGTTATGCTAAAGCAGATTTACACAGCTATGGGATGGCTCAAGAAAAGGTGCAATAAAATCCATCTCAGTTCTTCTATCACTTTTCCACTTTTCCAGAGCAGTATCAGCATCCAGAAAGCAAACATTACTTAGGAACTTTCAGTTGCTTGTGCTTTCCTTCAATCGTTTTACAGAAATGTGCCCAACCTTTACTGAAATATATTCTTGAAATGCATACTTAGTTAGCTACATGGTATACCTAACTTTCTCTGAGTCATAGTATCCTAAATCAAATCAGGCATATCTGGAACTAGTATCCACAAAATGCACATATTGAAATGGATGGAGTCATCACAACATAGTAAGCCTCAACAGATATTTTAATATTATTATTTGTATTGTGGTAGTCTAACTGTAGTAGATGTTATAGAAACACATAGTGGAAGACAGTCCCTGTTCAGAAGACCTCACAGCTGAAATGGAAAAGACAAACAAAGGATGAGAGGGGAAATAGAGGCATAGAAAGTTGCACAGCAGTGCTAGGAAAGGAACTCAGTTCTTCTGAGTTTCATTCTAGTTCTCTGGACACTAGACCATGCTGCCTGTCTGAATACAAGGATCCACTGAGCTTTTTTAAGATGCTATCAAACTCTAAACAACAAGTGTCAACTACCACATCTTCTCTTGTAAGCCATTCCCTAAACTGAAGTGCACTCAGACATTTATGAAACTCTATTTAGTTCATTTTGAGCTTGGAGGCTACACTTTCAATGGATTTCTTTTATGAGTCCATGACTTGTTCACTCCGCAATTCCCAAAGTGTCTCTATGTGCAAATGCATATATATACAGCATGGCACTTTCACTAATTTCCCCCATATATGCGGAAAAAAAAAAGAACTTGTGTATAAAAATGAAAATTATTTACTTTCAAACACTTCTGAATCTTGATGCATTTCTTGTTCTAAGCAAAATGAAGATATAGTGCAGTAAATGTGATTTACCTGATTTTAAGAGACAAAAAAAACATGTTTTGTTTTATTATAAAGCACTCTAATTGTGCAGGCACAAACCTATAAGCCCCAATGTCAATAAGACCTTTTCTGTGCTCAGGGTGAAAATAGATATTACTGAATTAGTTCACTTTCCAGTTAGCATAACTAAATGAAGCCCAATACCTTCAGGAATGGCTATCGTTACCAACAGTACTCATATGGCCTCCATTACTGTGGTATATTATCATCTCACCTTATGCTGTGAGGTAGGGAATAATTATAATTATATCTATTTTACAACTGATGAGCTGAAGCACAACAACACAAAGAGTGGGATTCACAAAGCTGATTTTGGCTCCTAGAGGTCTAAAACCAACATTTAGGCACCTCTGGCATTCACATACTTCACAGCTGCTGACTAACCTCTTGGCAGCTAAAGTCTCTGTCTGCATAAGTTCCCCCCCACCATTAAAATGTCCATTGCACCTACATTTAGGAGGCCAAGAACATCCCCAGCCATTGAAGTCCTGACAAAACTGTGCAGCTGCTTGGCACCTAACCCCACTGGTGTTCTTAAACAAGGTGTCCCACTTGCCTATTTTTTCTTCAGGGCTAGGGTACAGTAGATGTACCCTGAGCAAACAAACCCCCACAAAAGACACCAAATGGGAAGTGTTTTCTCCAACCTGTCCCCCATAACCTTCATCCCAGTGGTTCATGGCCTCACCTGGAATGTGGGAGACACTGCTTCAATTTTACCCTTTGCCTGATATGGAACATGGATTTCAACTTGGCTCTTTCTTTCCCCAGGACTCAGAAGAGTGTCCTCTTAACTGGCAAAAAGGTGATAAGGGAGCTGCCACTTCTCCTTCCTTAGTTTTTTCTTGAAAAAAAGACTGATTTGGCTTAGGAGAGGGTTCATATCTGAGAATCCACAGTGGAGATGAATGCTTTCCTTCAGCCTATACCTAGGCAACTGAATGAGGGGCTAGTTTTGGCATCTCCTGTTCGGCAGCTGGATTTCATGAATCCCATGCTTAGATGCCTAACTCTCTGTGTTCATTGCATATGTAGCCTAGGCACCTAACTCTGTGCAGTGATTTCCAGTAGCCAGCAGGGTGCCTTAAAGTTCAGTATTACAACACTTATGCGTTACAAATTATTTTGGTATCACATCACTCAGGGAATAATAATAATAATAATAATAATAATAATAATAATAATAATAATAAATTAATAATTGACACTGCTAAGCAACATAAATTACAGTCACTTTAGCACTGGTGTGGATAGTGCTGCATCAACAGGAGAGCTTCTCCCCCCGTCATAGCTACCGCCTCTCATGGAGACAGGTGCTATTAAGAGAGGCTTCAGAGTGACTTAGAGCATCTTCACCAAAAGCACTACAGTGGTACACCAGCACCGGTGCAACTCTGCTGCTCTAGTGGCTGCGGTGTAGACATAGCCTGAGTGGCGCAGCAGCTAAATCACTTCAAAAGTCAAGCAGGAAGCTTGCAGTAGATCAGGGACATGAAGTCACATTTGCGAGGCATTAGGCCAGAACAATAACTACTGGACCATCCTTCTCAAAATAGTTCTTTTGTCCCGTGTCTCTCCCCACAATGATCAAATATCAATTTCCTCACATGCATTGTTGCCCAGCCTACAATTTCCAGGTTCCTTTTGGGACATGCGTGTCCCATAATATTCTTGGCCCTGAAGCTTTGAATAGGCTATGCTGGACCTGTAACATCCCTTAAATGGCTAGCACACCTTGGTACAAAGCACTATCTTGAATCTAACTATTTTTCATTTTTTAAAGAACATAGTTCTGAAGCATTGACAGCAGAAGTGAATGAGTTAACCAGATTAAACAGACAAATTTCTTTGAAACTGTAAGTAATTTTTCCCTTGATGTATGTCTCTTTAAAATCTTCAGTAAAATAAGTCAAACATAAAAATAAAATATTTCTCAGTTTTCAAAACATTCAGCTTCACATTACTAGACATTTCAAGTTGTCATTAATCGGTGTAAACAGATAGTTTGTCAGGTTTTATTTCTTAAACCAGCTATACTAAACTTCATTTCATTCAGCAGGAACCTGAAAGTTTTATTGGGGACATTTGACAGTATACTAAACTTTGAAATGTAAACTTTGAAAAGCGGCTGTGCTTTGTATTAACTTTGGTGACTTAACACTCACCAAATGAACGATAGTGGTTGCTTTATGTCTAAATCTTTGCTAATAAGTGTGAACATTTAGATGAATCAGAAGACTGCAGTAATTATTTGATTTGCCTGTACCAAGATTTATATTAATTTCAAGCATGATCCTGTCACATAATACTAGAATTTAATTTCAAGAAGGATTATATATAGATTAGCTGTCCTATTAAGAAAACACAATCCCAAATTTATGTGTGATGTATCACAGTGTGAAACCATCTTTCTTTATTAGGATTGCACATGATGTCCTATAAGATGTAGGAATTAGATACATTGTATTTAAATATAATTCAAATATGTCTACAATTTGTTAAAGGGATTTCTGCTTTCACGAATTACAACAAACTAATAATGTTGGAGCTGGATGTAAATGGGGAGAATAATGTAAGAAGAAGTATAATTTATAATATGTTGATCAAGCAACTGTGATGCATGCCTTAGGTTCATAAATGTTGGATTACTGAAATATCATTTATTATGAACTGGTAACATGTTGATCCATTGCAACCAGCTAGCACAGAATATGACAAGATGAATTCTGGAATGGATGGAAGTGCTACCTTTCTGCCACATTGCAGTTCCTACCAACTCTATCGCTTCACACAAAGATTGAGTCAAAAGGGTTGGTTCATCTCACACCCTTAACATTTCATCTCATCTTAAGGGATAGGGCTTTCTACCCTGGTTTTGGAGAGGAAAGCTTAGAAAACAATTGTACAAGAAACTGACTGCGCCTCAGGTGCAATGAGACCTCTCAACTCTTGTTGATTTCCTGGAAAGTGAAAAGGCTCATCAGCATTTCAGAGGGATTCAGCACTGTGCAAGATTCAGCCCTCAGGGTAGGTTTTTCAGAAGTGACCAGAGTGACCCTAACTCTCATTCTATTGACTTCAGGGGGTGTATTATTTTTTTATGATTTACTTCATTCAGAGAGGCATTAGACTAGTGCTGAGCACTTCTGAAAAAGCCATAGACAATATACATGCTGAATATGTACTGGGGGTGTTGAGGCAGGTTTGTATTTGGCATGGCTAGCTCATGCCACCATTCATGGCTGCCCTTTCTACTGTGGCTGCACTACTACTTTTAGAGTGTTAGCTCAAGAAGTCTTAGTGTGAGTCTGTCTAAAGAACTGGGATTCACACCCCTACCTATTAGTGTGCATGTGTCTTTACTTCAGCAGTCCCCAGACTTCTATCATATTCTTCATCCTGAATTTAGAATGACTGCAGTGCTAGTCCCTTTTAAGACCCATTTGTCATTTCTGAAAGCCTTCAGCCTGGAAAATCAATCTCATTTTATGTCTTTCCTGTGATTTTTCTTTTTTTATCTGTTTCATTTTGTTTTATGGCAAGAGCCGAGAAGACCATTGATTGATAGGAACCTAAATAATAAGATTAGTAGCAGGATAGTAGGAGTATTTATTAAAGTGTATGAAGAAAACAGCTGTGATGAACACAAAGATGATATACAGAAATGTAATGATTTAATGCAAACCAATCTCTGCAGTTTTCACTTAACCAAAACCCTCAATGACTGTGTAATCCATTGTTTATAATTCCCCTTTTCGGTAAAAAAAGTAGATATGTGTCCTGCCACAAAGTCTATAATCTTGGTAGATAATACATAGATGAAGGGCAGTATGGAGGGAATGGGTTGCAACACCAAGAATATGATTTAGGGAGAAAGTTAGTACATCTTAATAATTCCACAGTATTTGTCTGGAGGATTTGAAACTAATTTGCTGTTGTCTTAGACAAAATGCTGGATTGAGGCAGAAATGGGACTTTAGTCCTAATCCTGCACCTTGAATTGGAGTCTTGCCACTGATTGTGACAGGATGTGCATGGAGTAGGAATGAGAAAGTAGTATAGTATAGGACAGTTAGTTGTTAAGCTGATATGCAGTGAAAAGAGGTTGCTTCAATAGTTGTACTTAAATAAGGACTGCAGAACTGGACTCTATATTCATTATGTTGGCATGGGCACTATATAAGGATTGAAACAGCCCTACTTGAATAACTGATGGCATAAGTTACAAAGAATTATTTTTAATTACACATTCTTCTAATTTTTAAGAATTATTTTCCTTTCACTTTTATGGTGGGCAGAACTTAGAGATATTTGTGGTTTTTGGTATTTGTTTCCAGTCAGCTCTGGGGTGTTTCTGTAAAGTATGAAAACTTTGTGTGGCTGTGGTCAAAAGAAAATGAATGTATAATTTCAACACTGGTGGGAAAAGTAATTGTTTACTAGCTTAATCCTCAGATCAAATCTCAAACAGATCACAAGCATTATCTTAAGCCCAAGTTTGGATACGTGCCTCCTACTTCTCTTCCTTAGGCATTAATAGGTTTCCTACTTTTAATGAAAAGAAACAAAGATGAGCTAGTGGTTAAGGCACTTCTCTAGGACTGCAGAGGAACTCTTTATTTCCTAGCTAAGTGACAGACTTTATATGTGACGTTGGACAAGTCATTCAGCTGACTGAATTAGCTCATCCATAAAACTGTGTAACCTCTACTAACCTCTGTCAAAGGCAGGACTGGCACCGGGGAAGGGCCAGCAAGCACCATCTTCCAGGAAGCATTGAACTGCTGTGACACTCACATTTTCCTTTTTTCCCCCAGTTGACTGTTTGTTTGTTTTTTTCTCTCTTGGGTTCTGAGGTGGAGTGTCAAGAACATTTTATGCCCCGGCTGGCAAAAGGGCTCTGGCCACTCGTGCTTACAGAAACACTGTCAGTATTAAATCCAGTAATGAGTGTGAGGTACTCAGATACTCCAGAGATGAAGACCGTAAAGATACAGAAATCAAGAATGAACTCTATGATGGACTGACAAATCTTATGGCAATAGTTGCTGTCTTCAAAGCTCAGACGTCATAAGACTTCTTGGACATTAGAGTGAGTAAGTACAATGAATTCTATGATATTTTTCTCAACTAGATGTAAAGTGAGCTCCCATTTAGAGCACAGCAGAGGAAGTGTTAGACTTCTACTGGGGTGAACTGTTTCTAGAGGTAGTTGGAATTTTTTTTTCTACATAGAAAATTTCAGTGAAAATATTTTTTTATATTTTGTCAAAAATTTCAACAGATTTTTGTTGAAAAACTTAACCCCCTCTCCCTCAGCTGAACTCATTTTGCTTCTCAGCAAAGTTTAAAATATTCAACCCAAACATTTTCAGTCAAAAACACTGAAAACCAAAACCTGAAAATATTTCAGTTTTCTAAAGAAAAGAAAATACACAAATTTTCATGGACACTTCTGGAAGGGAAAAAAGACAGTAGTTCGGTGGAGCACCAAATATTCTAACAAAGTGTCAATGGGAAAAAAAATGACAATCAATCTCTGTAGCACTTGGGATGAAGGAAGTAGAGGATACAGAAGAGGAGCCAGGCTTTAGAGACAGAGTATGACCCCGTTACATGCACACCCTATTACTTTCAATTACAGACTAAAGAAACAGGGAACTCTGGATGGACTTCAGTCCTAAAAGGATTCCATATCTTGTACACCCATCTCCCTCTCCAGGTCCTGAAAAGCAGCAAAGTGAAGTCTGAGAGTGCATGCCCAGTCTCTACAGGTGACTCCTAAATAAGAGAGCATAGGAATAAGGGTTCTAACAAAAGGGGGGCTCTGAAAAAAAAGACAATTTGTGCAGAGGTGTTTAAGGATTTCCCAAGGAGGTTTGATCAGTTGTCTAGTTGATGTTGTGTAGTAGTATTGGATTGCATGCAGTGGAAGGAGAGGTTGGGCTAGGGAGTTTCCTTATCAGAGTGTGGGGAGTTATAATTGGCGTTTAGTGGTCTATGTGAAATGAGTTGTTGATCCCAGTGATTATTAGAAAGAGGTTCATATTACCTGCATCCCATCCCAACTGATATTAATTGCTATCTTTGTTCGCAGTACCAGCAGACACCAAGAAGTGACCAAAAATAAAAAGTAAACTATTCTTTCCCTTAGTGGTGATCCCTGAAGAATGAAAGACACTGGCAGTTTTGTGGGGAATATTCTACTGCCACTCTTCAGGCTGTATTTGTTCTGTGGAGTGAATGCCAGAGGTCTCCAGTAATGTGAAAGATGGCATCTTTTACAAATATTACAGTCACATTTAATACCCTTAAAACACTCATATTTGCTGACTGTCCCTGAAACTTAGGATTGTAACCTTAGGAAAAGCTATCCAGTGGCTTCAAAGTATGTTTCACTTTGTGAAGTGCAAATCATATTGGAATGTAATCCATTTAATTTTTTGAAGTGAATGTAAATAAAGCACATACATGACAGAATATTCAAGATCACTGATACATTCATGGTGATATTTTACCATAGATACTTTACTCTGACTCTACACAATATACATCTGAATCATTCTGTCATTTTTCATTTCTGCCACCTCAGCTATTCAACAGAAGTGTCTAATTTGGGGTGGGGGGGAGGAGGTTAAAGACAAAATAAATAAAAAATGTTTAAGTGTAATTCCTAATATTCAGGATTTTATTTTTAAAGCCCCACTTAAAACAGCTCGCATTGTGACTACATACCAATCATGCTTGTGTTGCTACTGTTCCAGAAAGATGTCTGAATGTCACAGACACACAGGCTTTATTTATGTTTCTCCTCTGCATAATTGGTCTCAATAATGCATCTTCATCTTCAAACCTAGAGTGTTGTGTATTGGTTCCTCGGGGGAAAATATCTTCCTCTGAGATAGTGTTTCTTATGCAGACTTGCATCAACAATAAATGAAAAGTCACGTTTCTAATGTTTCTAATGTCTGTGCTGAAAGTCCATTGTATAGAAAATCTATTTTCTCTTGTTTAGCTAGTATTATTTGATATTTTCATTTAAGAGTTTGGGAAAATTTTAAAATATTTTATATCTCTTCCTCTAAAATGACTTAAAATGAATTGCATTTCCAGATTTGTTTGCTTTTCTGAGGTTCACCGCAAAACTCCAAAGGCTCTTAAGCAAAGTAAGCTCTCATGGGATAAGTAACTGGTTAAAAGATGGGAAACAAATGGTAAGAGGAAGTGGTCAGTTCTCAGAAGGGAAATAAATAAAGAGTGGTTTCCGCAGGGAGCTATACTGGGACTAGTACTATTCATAAATGATCTGGAAAAAGAGGTTTACAGTAAGGTGGGGAAATGTGCAGATGATACAAAACTTCTCAAGATAGTTAAGTCCAAAGCAGACTGCAAAGAGCTACAAAAGGATCTCACAAACTGGGTGACTGGGCAACAAAATCACAGATGAAATTCAATGTTGATAAATTTTAGAAAGTGGTAGTCGTATTAGTCTGTATCAGCAAAAACAACAAGGAGTCCTTGTGGCACCTTAGAGACAACAAATTTATTTGGGCATAAGCTGTCGTGGGCTAGAACCTACTTTATCAGATACATGGAGTGGAAAATACAGCAGCAGATATAAGGCAACTTCCATCCTTTCAGGTGTATTTATACCTGCGCCTGTATTTTCCACTCCATTCATCTGATGAAGTGGGTTCTAGCCCACAAAAGGTTATGCCCAAATAAATGTGTTAGTCTCTAAAATAAATGCGCATTGGAAAATATAATCCCAACTATACATATAGGATGATGTGCTCTAAATTAGGTGTTACTACTCAAGAAAGAGATGGTGGAGTCATTGTGGATAGTTCTCTAAAAACATTCACTCAATGTGCAGCAGCAATCAAAAAAGCAAACAGAATGTTGGGAATCATTAAGAAAGAAAATATCATATTGCCTCCATAAAAATCCATGATATGCTCACATCTTGAATATTGCACGCAGATGTGGTCACCTAATATCAAATATACATAGACAGTGAGAGAGAGAGACAGAGACAGAGCGAGAGAGAGACATTGGAAAAGGTTCAGAAAAGAGCAACAAAAAGGATTAGAGGTATAAAACAGCTTCCATCTGAGGAGAGATTAATAAGATTTAGATTTTTCAGCTTGGAAAAGAATAGCATACTCAGAAGTTAAGGATGTTCTTTTTTTTTTCATTTATGTGAAAATTTAAATTTCTGCCGAACTGAATAATGAGATTTTCTTTTGTTTTTTTGTTGTTTGTTTTACGCTTCTTCCTCAATGTCTAGGATGGGGTTTTTTGTTTGTTTGTTTGTTTTATGGTTCCTTCTCCTACATTTGAGGAAAATGGAATGTAAGAAATACTGACATTTGATTAATAGTAACTTATTCTGGTAACTTCCTACATGTGAGGGCAAGAATACAAATTGTGGGGAAAAAAAGATTCAGCATAAGTTGTCTCTAAATTCAATTAGGAAGAATCATACAATCTTTATGGTCAAGAGGAAATGATGACTTTGCAAAAATATCATTGAAAATTCTTTTTTAAAAAAGTCAGTCACCTCTCAGAGGTCCCATTAAATCTTGCCTGTAAAATTTATGGTATTAAATATACTAATGACTATAAGTTGCAATATTTTTACATGGCCACATAAAAGAGATTTCTTATTCAGAATGACCTCTGTACGTACCAGGAGTAAAGGAACCGATGTTCTATATCAGTGTCTTCTGCTGGCTATTTTAGGAGTACCATCTGATCTTACTGAAAACTAGCAATTTTCTGTCTAGTCTAGATAGGGAATATATCTGGTCAAAAGTACAAAGGAATTTAGGTTCTTTTGAAAAGGAGGAATAAAAGTAGGACAAAATGAGGGGGGTTGATCAAAACACAGGAAGCCCTATTAAAAATTGTCCAACTCAATAACACAACATGGTTTTGGTAAGAGTCTAAACAGTAGAGGGAAGAGTTATTCTATAAGAAAAAAAAGTGTTGAAAGTTTTCAATAATTGGGTGATCTTTATTTATCAAGGAATAGCTGCACAAAATTTGTTAAAAAGAATACTTTTGGGATTATTTTATTTGCTTTATACTTTTTGAAGCTTTGGAATACACTCAAGTGACATTTTCAGTCTTTCTATGTGAGCAAGAGGGCTAAAAGTTTACTTTTATGTAAATGACAGCTAAAATTATCATAGAATAACACAAATTCCAGGATCTGGGCTTTAGGAAAAAACTCTAAGAGCTATATTCACAAAATATTTAGGCACCAAACTTACAATTTAGGTACATTCAAGAATCAGGCCCCAGTGGTAGTCACATAACCCCAGCTCAGCTATATCCACTGGAACAACCTGGTCCAAATGTTTGTTCACTCTATCAAAAAATTCTAATAGATTGGTGAGGCATGACTTTCATTTATAAAAGCAATGTTGTCTCTTCCCCAATAGTGTTCATCCGTGTGTCTGATACTTCTCTTCTTTACTATAGTTTCAACCAATGTGCCTGATATTCAGGTTAGTCTTACCAGTATGTAATTGCCAAGATCACCTCTGGATCCTTTGTAAAAAACAAAGAAACAAAAAAATGGTGTCACATTAGCTACCTCCCAGTCACCTGGTACAAAATCTGATATAAATGATGGGTTACATAATACAGTTCTGCAATTTCATACTTAAGTTCCTTCAGAAATCTTGGGTGAATACCAGTTGGTCATACTGACTTATTACTGTTTATTTTATCAATTTGTTCCCAAACCTCCTTTACTTACATCTCAGTCTGGGACAGTTCCTCATATTTGTCACCTTAAAAGTATGGCTTAGATGTGGGAATCTCCCTCACATCCTTTTTACCCCATTTACCTTCTCCAAAACGGCCTTGTCTTTTTTGACTGCTCCTTTAGAATCTCAGTTGTGCAGTGGACTTATATTGATTGCTTGGTAGTCTTGCTGCTAATGATGCACTTTTTTTTTAATGCTGTTACTTTTTGAGTCTTTTGCTAGTTGCTCTTCAAATTCATTTTGGCTTGCCTAATTATACTTCTGAACTTAGCATGCCAGAGTTTATGTTCTTTTCTAGTAGAATTTCAACTTGAAGTTTTAAAGGATGTGTTTTTGGCCTCTAACTACTTCTTTTATTCTGTTGTTTTGTCATGGTTGCATTTTTTGGTTCTCTTACTATTCTTTAAAATTATGGGAACACTTTTAATTTGAACCCCTATTATGGTATTTTTTAAAAGTTTCCATGAAACTTGCAAGTATTTGCCTCTTGTAATTGTTCCTTTTAATTTTGATGTAACAAGCATCCTCATTTTTGTGGTATTCCCCTTTCTAAATGCTACCATCATGTTTTTTTTTGGTATTTCCTTCCCGCTACAAGAATATTAAATTTAATTATGTCATGGTTGCTATTACAGAGCAGTTCAGCTATATTCAGCTCATGGTCAAGATCCTGTGCTCCACGTAGGACCAAATCAAGAATTTCCTCTTCCCTTGTGGGTCCCAGGATTTGCTGCTCTAAGAAGTAGAAACTTGAAACTTTTTTTCTGCATCCCATCCAGTCAATGTGAGGATAATTGAAACCCCCATTATTATTGAGTTTTCTATTTTTTTAGCCTTTCTAATCTCCCTGAGCATTTCACAATCATCACCACCATCCTGGTCATGTGGTTGGTAGTATATTCCTACTGCTACACTCTTATTTTTAAAGCGTGGATTTTCTATCCATAGAGATTCTATTGTACTGCTTGATTCATTTACGATGTTTACTATATTTGACTCTATGCTCTATTAGACTCAATAACTCTGTACCCTGGTGGTTAAAGCACTCACTCAGGCTATGAGAGACCTAGGATCTAGTCCCCTTACTCCAATGACTCTTTATTATTAATTCAGATCATGATGCAACAGCTTCAATAGGAGAGATTGAGAGAGACCTCTTCCACACATCAGAATATCCCAGAGTATTAGTTAGGGCCTTCACGTGAGAGGCAGCAGAGCTATTTTTCTATACCTAAGGCAGAGGGAGGACTGGAACCAAATCAGTATCCCAACCACTGGACTAAAAGTTGCAAGGGAGTGCCTTCTTCCCTCCCTCTGGCTTCTTGTCAAAATGGCATAAGTCCCTAATACTAAGAGGGAGCTTGTAACTGAAAATCTCAAGCAGAGGAAGAAGACTTCCTGAAGCCTAGGCTTACACACCTATTTCTGTGAGAGTGTAAGGCTTAGATGCCTCAGCTTGGCATCTCCCATTGGGTAGTTTAGGTAAAGAGCTGCCTACCACATTGGCTTTTGTGATCCTCATTCTGATTCTGCTAGGCACCTGTCTTTCTCCATACATTGTATAGAAAGCCTAGGCACGTAGGCTTTGTGAATTGCAGTGAATTTCTGGGTGTCTTAAATTAGGTGTGGCATTTCTTGATGTCATCATACTTAAGAGGGTTTTTTTCTGATTCTAGCTCTAAATATCATGAGACCCATGATAAATTTGCAAGAGTTGGTGACACTGCAATTTTTTTTTACTGTCACTCAGTATCCGTAACATAAAATGCTTTGTGTGACATTTACATCAGTAATAATACACTATGGTAGGGATCGGCAATGTTGACACGCGGGACCGCAGGGTAAGCACCCTTAGCAGGCCCCGCTGCTTTATTTACCTGGCGGTTCACCAACTGTGGCTTCCACTGGCCCCGGCTTGCCGTCTCGGGCCAATGGGGGCTGCGGGAAGCGGCAGCCAGCACCGCTCCACTTCCCGCAGCCTCCATTGGACCAGGACGGCGAACCATGGCCAGTGGGAGCCGCGGTCGGCAAAATGCCAAGAAAATAAAGCAGCAGGGCCCGCTAAGGGTGCTTACCCTGCTGTCCTGCGTGCCAATGTTACCGATCCCTGCACTCTGGCAATGTATATGACATATAATAATAACTATATAGGAGATAGTGAAATAATGTGATTCTGAATTTTGAATCTATAGAAAATCTAACTTTCTGATAGTGTCACAATTCACAATGGGAAAAAAAACCCAGACAAACAGTTTATTTGATGAAAAATGCAATTTTGATTGACCCAAAACTATTTGCAGATTTGACACTCAGTTCTGGCCACTCACAAAATGGCTGGGAGAAGCAGAGGTGCTGCTGCTACCAACACTGTCCTCACTTCCCCAAACTGTATCCTTTAGTTCCATGGTTAGGGCACTCAGCTGTGCTTGCAGCAGACCCAATGCTCAAATTTCTGCAGGCTTTTTAAATTAATCAAAAATCTGAAAAAAATAAAATTTGGTTTGGTCTAACTCGGTTTTTTTTAACTGCCACCGAACCATATATATAGTCACATTTCAAAAAAAAATAATTCATCAGTTCTTTACCCAGCTCTTGCATCACTTGAGCAAGCATAGCACAGACAACCAGCTCCTCTCTTCCAGAACAAATTCCTACCACTGCATCTAATCTCATCATGCTGTCTGCACTCTAAGTATCCTCATTCAGTGCTAGACATCCACAGAAGAGTAAGAAGTACCTAATAAAAAAGAAGAAAAACACTTAGCCATGTTAAACAACCTAACACTTGAAAGCAGGGAGCAACATTGTAATATAACCAGTATTTTGTCAAAAACAAAGCAATAACATACAAATATTTCCTAGATAACTGTCTAGTCAGATATTATAAACTTACTAATTTTGCCTTCATTAATTCACCATGCTATGATTAGTTTGCTTAGTTTCCATGTCAGCAGCTGACAGACTGCATTCCACAGACTGCATAGCATCTTTGGGGGTTGTAAAAATGCAAGTATCTCCTCCAACAACAATCCATAGTGTGCTGGGAACAATAAGACAGAATTAAAGTACAAAGACTTTTTTTTTTAACTCTGATAAAAGCTCTGCATTTTTTCACTAAGAGTGCAGAATAATGAAGGAAAAATCTCCCAGATGCATCTTCATACTTTATTTTTTCAGCTCATTTTACTGCTCTTAAAATCAGATTTCTGTCATATTTTCAAGTGCATATTTTCAAGTTTCATAGGGCTATAAATAGAGATTTCCAGCTCCCAGTCAGAAGAAGGATAATGGCATTAAATTGAATAAGGCATGGTAGACCAGTGGATCTAAAACTTACAATAAGTATTTCCATACAAATTCATCTTATATGGTTCCCTCAGGGCATTGCTGAAGTCTTCCAATACAAATTTTACCTGTCATTTTATTGCCCGATGGATCAATTTTCTAGGCTTTGAAAACTTTTATTTTTCTTTTATAACTTTGCTACTGTATGGGAGTGAAATAGTGTACTGTTTTTATTGTAAAGGGGTCCTATCCTGATAAGCTTTAAAGTAACTTTTTTATGCTAATATAAAACATTTCAAAGAAATTATTTGCCCTGTCACACAAATCCTAAACATAAACCATACTGTAAAGTTTCCTTCTTTGTGAAATAAAATAACTTGGTCATAGGTTCTCCATCTTATTTTTAATTTTGCTGGTGGGTGATGAGTAGCTATTGGTTGTGCAGGTCTTCTAAATCATTTAGTTTTACAGGACTTTGTGCCAAACTTTCTCTAAACTGCTGACATAATCAGTCTCAAGACCTTTTCACTCAGACAAGGCCATGTTAGCTTCCTCAAAGCTGGTCCCTGTTCTGTAATTTTGATATTTTGGGGGGGATGGTGTCATGGATGCACAGCTTCTGTGGCAAGCAAATATGGAATATTTTCTACAAAATGCTGGCTTAAGCATGATTTTTCCTAGCATTAAAGTTTGCAATATGTGACTCAATACAACCCTTATTTGGGCCAATTTGCATAGCTCCAACAAAAAGCCTCACACCTGATTTGATCTCAGGCTTTAGAGGTAGGTGTTTCAAGGCAGAGTAAGCAAAGATAGCCAGACATAAGAATCAAGGTTAAGGCTAAGAAGCCTCATCTTTCAGGTTAACAAGCTACTTGAGGGAAGTCTTATATTCTGGAACTTTGATGCTGATCATGTTTGCAGGAGGCTGTCACACAACGTCAATGAACAGGCTATGGCAGCCTTTGACTCATCTCCCTGAATGTGAAAAAGACTGCTAGCCAGATCCTTAACTATTCCAGCTTCGGTGCTGGAAGACTCCAGAAGAATAAGAGCTGAAGAGGTCATGAACCCCATTATTATAAGCATCTGTTTTTTTTCTTTTGTTTTTATTACAAAACATCTCAGCATTTTCCTTTAATTTTAGGGTGTGAAAATGATGTTATGCACATACAAGTGTGTCCATGTGGGGAAGACACCAGGAAGAAAGTTTCCCAAGTTTAAGTAATCTTAAATATAGTCTCATGCAGATACTCATTAAAGTGTGTTGTATTTTCTGTGAGTTCTAAGAAAATTAAAGGTGTCAGTTGTAAACTGCCAAACAAGAATTAAACATCCAGTCACCAAATTGTTTTGTTAAAGACTGTATTGTAAATCTCTGTTAGGTAGTCTGAAAGGGGAGGAAAGGGTTAGACACCGCACAAGAATTCCAGTCTAAGTAGGAAGCTTTGTAATTGAATTAGAGGTTTCAGTTCAGACATAAAATAATAATTTGGTTTTATTAGCAAAAGATTAAATCAGCTCCAAGTTCCAATTTGATTGACTTGGGTGAAATTCTTTAGTGGACTTTGTAACCAAATGTGCAGCCATCTTGTGACAGATTTCTGTTCCCAATATGCTGGTGTCTCAGTTGATGATGCTGAGGCCACAGGGTCGTTTGGAGTGGAGATACAGGAGTCACCAAGTGGCTAAATTTTAATGCTTTATTATTAAAATAATTAAATAAGAGAGGTAACTGTTGAGATTGCTCTCATGTCACTCGAAGGAAGAAAGTGCTAGTGCCTGAGAGCTAACCCACTTTCCTACTTACACACGAACTACTTGAGGCTGGTCAAGTCTGGGTGTAACATAAGAAGAAGAGGAGGGGGAAGGTGGACGGGAGTTCTGCCCTGTGCACAGGTTGGCCAGGGTCCTGCAGATTTCTGACTTGCTTTGGCTTTCAGGAGGGTTTTTAAGTCCTGGGTTCTTTTGAGGACTCTGTTCCTGGTGCTCTTTGTACCAGTCCAAACCAGACTTTCGTGGCTTCTTCAGCTTTTCCAAAATACACCGGCTTCAGAGACACTATAATGGTTGTCATCTCTCTCGTTGGCCTCCACTATCTCACTAGGTTTTGCAGTCCCTGTAGGTTTGTGCAGATGAATCTTCCTTTCTTACAGCTGGATGGGGTGGAAAGCTATCACAGAATACTTTGCAATGCCTGCAACAGCATGAGCAACACACAGTGCTGATCTGCCTCCACAGGGGACCTCAATGGGGTGTGGGGGTAGTTCATAGTATGACAACCTCTTCAGGTCCTTCTTTAGGATTTATAAGGATTGATAATTTGGAGTATTAATCTGGTGATTTAACTAATTTGATTATTTAATGCCAATCCAGGACTGAACTAATTTATTTATTTGACCTTGATTTGGTATTTGTATTGTTTTATTCTTTGTTTAACAATATTAATAGTAGTTTAGCTTTAGTTATATGTTATAATTATTTGTTTTCTTTATTTTACTTTTAATATAATTAATAAAATGTGTTAAAGAGATACTCAGTCACATATCTTTCAATAAGCAAATCAGCTTCAGAATCACTGAGAGCACGGGTGAATATTAGCTAGTCAGCCTAAAATCTGCCCCCCTCCCAACCAATTAGTTCTCACATATAGATCAATAGTCACTTACTATGAATACCAAATCAGATATATTTTCCTGTGTACACGTAAATTATGAACCCAGCAGTTGAAATTGTATTATCTATTTTAATTTCTGTTTCTTACAAGTCAAACCTCACTATCTTGTTATTTTTCATTGTCATCCTGAAAAGTTTTAAACTCAAATGAACTTGATTTTAGAGCTCAGATGGTTGCAGTAGCTGTGGTAGCATCTTGTCACAGGTGTAAAATGAAAAGTTGCTCCTTTTAGAAAGATGGCCTGTTCTCTCCTTTAGGCATTATTTCCCAATCAAAAAGTAAGGGGAAAATAATTTTAACTGCATCTAAAAATCAGCTATGTAGGATCAGGAAGAATTTCCCATATTCTAGGACAGTCTTCGAACTTCGGAGAAAATAATAAATATCTGGTTGGGCTATGAACAAAACTTTCAGTGACATTTTTCACACATATAACATTAATAAACTTAAAATATCACTGGTAAGTGTTACTTCAAAGGGAATAAAAAGAGCAATATCTCTAAATAATATTTCATAGTCACTCATCTATATAACAAGATAAAGACAACTGAAGGCCTCAGGGAACTAGCTAAATAGGGGAAAAAAGCAACACACTTTTACAAATGGAAACAAAACAAGACTTTAAATTTAAATGAAATGAGATTTCCAGGTTCTATTGAAGCATTATTTCAAAATGAACATGATTATTTTGTTTAGCAATTTCCCGTGGAAAACTGAAATTTCAGTGTTCAGTGGGAAAGAAATAACATCTCAAAAGAAAGTGAAAAACTCATTTCATTTAGACTGAAAGTATTATTTTTTGTGAAAATGTGAAACAATTTCAGGTTTTGATATTTTGTTTTTTTCCCCCTTCCCTTCTCTCTTTTTTACTAGTTTGTGCCCTCACTGTGCTCTTTTTCTTTAATTTAGCCATTACTATGTTGAGGAGAAATTGGGACAATTTGGGAGTGAAATATCATTGTCATGATTGTTTTCTGACACTTTATGTTTAGATTTGTAGTGGAAACATGAGCACTTTCAGCAATGCTCCTCTGCTGTGTACATTGGCCAAACTGGACAGTCTCTACACAAAAGAATAAATGGACACAAATCCGGCATCGGGAATTATAACATTCAAAAACCAGTAGGAGAACACCTCAGTCTCCCTGGTCACTCAATAATAGACTTAAAAGTGTCAATTCTTCAACAACAAAAACTTCAAAAACAGACTCCAACATGAAACTGTAGAACTGAAATTAATTTGCAAAGTGGACACCATCAAATTAGGCATGAATAAAGACTGGGAGTAGATGGGTCATTACAAAAGTAATTTCCACATACTAATTTCCCCCTACAGTTACTCATAACCTTCTTGTTAACTGTTTGAAATGGGCCACCCTCATTACAACTACAAAAGTGTTTTTTCCTCCTTTGGTATTCTACTGTTAAATGAATTGTCTCATTAGACAGACCTCCTACTTGGTAAGGCAACTTCCATCTTTTTGTGTATTATGTATATATACCTGCTTCTGTATTTTCCACTCCATGCATCTGATGAAGTGGGTTCTAGCCCACAAAAGTTTACGCCCAAATATATTTGTTAGTCTCTAAGGTGCCACAGGGACTTTCCATTGTTTAAGCATTTTCTAAGGGATTTCTGGCTCCTGTGTCAATTCAGAACCTCCTACTGGGGAGATCTCAGAGTATTTGAGTTAGCTTGTATTTGTTAATTGCATGAAGTTTTATTCATTTTCAGATGTTAAGGGCTGAGAACTGGAATGCTCCTTTTGCTCTGTGCCAGTGAAAAAAGATTTCCCCGGATTCATATACTCTTGTCAAGTACTTTTCCTGCTTCAGGAGAATCTATTTCACAATTATTACTTTTTTGAGTAGCATATCCTGTGATCTTACCATCCAAGTACGTAGATGAAAGAGCTCTTTTATGTGAACAGAAAAAGCTAGTGTCTGTGGAAAATCTGCTAGCTGATTAATGTCCTGATACCTGAATGTATCTCAAAAATATGACTTATTTTCCCTACTTTTTCTGCCCAAACTATTTACTATTTTCAAAGAAAGGTATTCAACAGAAACAGGTGGATTTTCCCTCCCCAAACTTCCCACCATTAGTGTTTCAGACTGTCATTTGATCTAAAACATTTGGAAGTCCACACACTTTTTTTTTCTTTTTTGAGAAAGTGCATCCTCACAGCAGAAGTAGCAGAAGTAAGAAAGGATCGAGAGATATTAGTCTGCACACTTTCGGAATGCATGAAAGTTGTGAAGCTGCCTGTGTGACAACAACAGGAGATTAATCTTACTTTATCATAGCCAGCAGCAGGGAAGGTAAATAACAAAGCATGTGTCAAAAGAAGCATAAAACAGCAGTTAACAAAAGTGTGGGTACTTTTTACTACAATGAATCTGCCAATCAAATAAAAAGGTTACAATAAGAAGAATTATTTTTGTGAAGATTTTCTGTGGAATGATGATATGCAAGATAATTTTTTCCTCTAATCAAAACTTTATTTAGATTCAGTCGGGCACTTATTCTAGCTGAATAGCAAATATCTTCCTTTAGGAAGATAGGAATTTACATAATAAATTGGAACTTTGAGCCATCCAGTCAAGTATTCTAGCTTTGTCAGTGACCAATACTGATACTTTAGAGGAAGATAAAAGAAAAAGCAACTGTAAATGTTCTCAGACAAATTGTGCAGTAACTCATACTGGAGTGGAAGAGATTGACCTCCAGTAACGAGGTTTCTCAAATTAGGTTCTCAAACATGAAATATATATATATATAAAATACAATTTAGCTTGATTATAAATATGATTATCTGACATTCTTTGAGGTGCTGTGTATTGAACTGGCCAATCCCCTTACATGAATTTTAGTGGAAAACAGGATGGGAAGGGTTGTTTTTATTTGACGCTATACTGCACAATTCATGTTACGGTGAATTCCCTAAGTGATTTTATTGGGAGACCATAACTAAATGGGTTTTGTAGCACATCTATCATGGTAGTGTCTGATCACAGAGATCCTTTAGACAGGCTGAAAATTCTGTGGCTGCAGGGTGCGGGGTCTAGATGTGGGGGCAGGGTCCTAAATAGGGAGGGCCCTAGAGAGTGCCAAGTTTAAGGAATCATGTGCGTTCCTTATTCTTGAGACTGAACCTTGCAGAGCACAAGCAAAATGGAAGAGGAGCTACATGTGCTTTGCAAGCAGCAGAAAGACACGATCGATGAGACAAAGCTGTTGAGGCAATTTAGGCTGGTGTCTTGACCACAGATGACAGGACATCTGGATTTGGTTCAAATCCAAGTCTTGAGATACAACTTGGTAGGGCAAGAATATAAAATTCCTTCATCCAATTTTAACTCTCAATCTTAGAAGGTCCCTTTTCCATATACTTCTCCACTGCTGTAACGGAAGGCAATCCTCCTGTACTGAAACCCAGGACTCTGCCTCACTGATGTTTGCTGGAAGAGGTTTAGCATACCCTTGGCAGCCTATGAAGAAAATTACCCATAAACAGAAGGAAAGGTTGTAATGATTTCCCTGTCTCTGATGGAATTGCACCTTCTCTATGTCCCTGCCAAATGATTTGTACCAGGGACCCAAAATTAATTTGGTAAATGTGGCAGGTTGTATTTTTAAAGGAATCTGTTTGCATCAAATGGAGCACTCACACAGGATATCTCACAGTCCTGCTTAGATGTCTCACACTGAACATTTTTATACTACAGTACCAATAGTGATTGCTGAATTTGCTTGTTAAGTGGTGTTGCTTCCTGCATTGGTAATGAGAAAGGGTTTTGTTTAAATAATAAACAAATTAATATATTCCCCCATCCATCATCCTTTCTGTCTGCAAACACATGCACCCATAGTGCCCACACTGAATTGTGAGCAAAGAAGAACATTTAGTGGGACCTGTAGCAGGTTTCAACCCTTACTCAGATTATTTCTGCTAGCCCTCTCAATGACTTCCTCTCAACCCCACCCAGACTGGCTGTAAATCCTCTCAAATAAATAAAGTTTGAAACAAAAATCTTCATGACAGATTCCTCATTTCTCCCTAGGCGTCTCTGGTGGGTGCACGTGTTTCCCAGTGTATCTCCACAGTTTGGAAGCCAAATGAAAACAGTTCAGTCTCCTTGTCCTTGGAACGCTTAACAGGCAGTCCTCCTTTTATTGGTGTCTGTCCTGTTATGAGGGAAGAGGTGAATTATAAACTGTCCTTCTTTCCAGAACTTGCCCTAATATGTGTGACAAACATGGAGCTCATAGCAATATTAACTACATTATTACCTATCTAATAATTTACTGAACACTATGTGACCTAGTCAGGGGAAGTGATGTTATGTTGGCATTATTAAACGACTCTGTACCAAAATTTATATTGGAGGTAGTGCAATGTTTATTATGCACCTATAACGATCAGATCAGTGGGGTCTGTATCAGAAGGCAACGTAATGGCTTCCCAGATAAGAACACCATAGCACACGCTTGAATGATAATGAAACCTTTACATACTTCTAGGGTAAAGTGACACAGCTGTTTTACCAGGTAGGGAAGCTAGCGATCAGAAGGGCTACAAATAAATTAAAAAGTGGTTTGCTTTCTCTCTGTGTCTGCCTCTGTCGTTCTAAAGGTTTCTCTCTGACCCGTAACTCCTGGATTGGGATAGCCTGGACCAACACAGCCTCCCACTTTAAAGGATCAGTATATCACATTACAGATTGTTAAAATGCTCGTAGCACATCACTGACCTACCTGGCTTTTCCACAGGTAGATTCCTTTTGAACTTTAGTCTCTGTCTCAATTTTTGATGCGGCTCCTTCCTGCCGTCAAGTCTGCTTACAGTGATCTTCTACTCTGCAGTGCTTTATCTGACATGAAGTGGTCTAGAGTGTTTCCAAACACTGGTGAAACTCAGCAGAGCAGAGGATTGGTCCATTTGGGCTCAACAAGGAGTGACAGGAGCAGCACTGTAAACAGAAACTGCCTGACAAAACATAAGTAAGGATCTAAGTATACCCAGCAGAATGAAAAGCTGGTTGTTTAAAGATGTTATGGCAAAGACTAGGATTGGGATGGGAAGAGCAGCTGGTGGAGAGAAAGAGATCATGAGGAGTAAATGGACTGATATATCACATGCAAATGATGCCACCCAGACAAATGTTGTGTGTTTTTATTTACTTCAATTTAATAACTGCTTTAGTAAATTATTATTAATGATTATTATTTGTAATTTAATTTAATGGAACTCTGAGCAGGCAAAAGTCCTGCCTTTGTGAAGCAACTGCACAGGCAGCCTTTGATTATTCTAACTATCAATAACAGCCTCATGCAAGTCTAGAGTATTTAATTTCCTGTTTCTGTTGTTTTTTTGGATTTCACTGATGAGCCAAAAAAATATATATCAGCATTTTACTGCACTGACAATGAAATAGTTGATTGAATAGGAAGAAAGGGACTTGAACTGTGAATTGTTCTTCTACATATAGAAAAAGCGGTCCCAATATAAGTAAAAAGGTGTAAGCAGAACTTTGCACATAATCTCCAAAACTTTCAGCACTTTAGAGATTTTCCCCTTACTAATTTTTAGTATCTAGACACAAGTAACTTGACAATGGTTAGGTTACTGGTATGTTGAGAGCTCTGCCTATCATGCTGATGGATAATGTCTCATTGTTTCCTTGTGATCCCCTGTCAATCTGTGTCCACCTGGTGTGACTTATATTACATTTAGATAGGTCACAAATTCTTTGTGGGGCAGAGACCATCTCTTTTTCTCTGTGTTTGTACAGAGCCTAGCACAATGGAATGCTAGTCCATGACTGGAGCTTCTAGTGGAACTTCAAAATAACTAAATAAAGAGCCAACAATATTGTGTTATACTAATCCTTTGAAGCTTACACTATATCCAGAAACACCATTCATTTGATAATGACATCCCCTTCTCTAAAGCTTCTAATTATTTCTCAAGTTCTTTTATGAAAACTGTTCTCTTTCAGTGTCCAAATAAATAACTCAAAGTTAATCGCTACAAAGTGGCTTATGAAAGAATGAAAATATTAATATTGATATGATGGATAAAAGGGTCTGAACCTAACTATTTTTAAAAGAAATTGTGATTATATTAATGGAAACCTCTGAGAAAATTAATTTGAAGCCATACTTACAGAGTTCAAAGTAGTAATCAATTATTTAGACTTCATCACATCAAAGTGAATTCTAAATTTGAAACTGAGATATCATGTATTCTTGCAAACTCTCCCTTAGTGGCATACCAAAAATGTACAGCTACCAAGAGAAAGATAATTATCTTCCTATGTCATATAGCAATGGGTATTTAAAAGCCTTTGTGCAACAGGCAATGCAAATCTAGAGCCTTGTACATAAATTAAACACAAAAATATTATATATAATCATAGGTCTGGAAGAAAACCTGAGAGGTCACTAAGTCCAGTCCCCTGTGCAAAGGCAGGACCAAGTAAACCAAGACCTTCCCTGACAGGTGTTTGCCCAACCTGCTATTAAAAACCTCCCTTGAAAGTCTTATTCGAGTGCTTAACTGCCCTTATAGTTAGAAAGTTTTTTCTTAATATCTAACCTACATCTCCCTTTTTGCAGATTACTTCTTGTTTTAAGCTTTTGCTTCTTGTTTTATCTTCAATGAACCCTAGTTGTGATGTTTTCCCAATTTAATGCTGAGTTGTTTACCTTCTGTTGTTAAAGAATTTTTTGCTACACCAAGACACTGTGCTTGCTAGAGGGGAATCACTGACTCTTTGAGGCACTCAGAAGTATGTATATAATTTTTCTAGGTCACTAGGTGGGGGCTTGAGCCAGTTTTGAATTGTATTGTTGAAAAGGAACCCTTAGGTACTGAACCTAGCTCTTGTTGCTGTCAACTCTGCCTGGAAGGAGGTTACATCTCTAATAGAAAATAAAGGAGAAAAGAATATCTATTAACTCTATTTTTATTCTTTAAAAAGGAATTAATTCATAATTCCCAGGATTCATCATCAGTCATGGCTCCAGAACTTTATTCAGATGTAATTCTGGAACCCCAGACATGCAACACAAAACCATCAAACATCCCACTTTTGATAATAAGTCCCTTAAGTAACATGTTTCATTATCCACTTTGACTCAAATAATCTCACTAGCACACAAAAAATGGAATATGTAGCCTTTACTGGGTTTCATTTAATCTGTAATAAGAAGTGATTTTCCTTACAATCACTAGCTTTTGGAAAACTGAAAAATGTCAAAGCATAAAATTTAATCATAAGAGCAGCCAGGTCTCCTTCTCTTTAGAACAACTGGATATTTTTTTCTTAATATATTTCTATTATCTTCTCTTTCTCTATATATTAAGCATTCACTTCACTAATGCATTTATCATTCTTTCCATGCTACCTCAGGCTATGGCATTATCAGATCTTAAACTAAACAAAGTTGGGCCTGAATGGTTAAGAGATATTCAAAAAAGGAATATTTAGATGCTGGTGGAAGTGCTGATTAATTGTTATAATTTTTATATATCACTTTACAGTCACCTAACCTTGCTTAATAGGGTACTTCTCTATGAATGATCCTATGAATCTGCCTGGAACTAATGTCACAGCATATTTCCAGTGAGCACTATGCTTTTGGAGTTCTTTCAGATGAGATGCAGAAAAACTTCAAAGCACTTTTCAAAAGAGTAAGACTAAAAAATCTGGTGCCCAAATCTGGCCAATTATAAGCCTCTGAAAAATTGCTGTTCACATATGCTCAGCAGAGTCGTCATCAGTTTTGGCAGCTAAAATCTCCAAAAAGTCCATCCTCAAAGAGCAGTCTGCGGTCTCTCACAGCTCCTAGTACTAGACTGTATATACATCATCCCCACAGAGTGACTGGACATGCTACCAGACTTGCCCTGTAATGGTGTCTCCCAGATGCTCTGGACCGGGCACCAGAATTTAGAGCAGGGGCATTATCTCTCTGGGACTCCCAATGATCCTCTTGTTGGCACCCAGACAATGTGGGAGAGGAAGTCATGTGGATTTGGAAGAGAAAAAGGAGTTGCCTGGGAAAGAAGTCTGGTGAAGCTGGGGCTGGAGAATGAGGGCAAGCTATAAGTAGCTGAGCAAGGAGAATATTCCAGAAAAGAAGACAGTGACTCAGAAACAGATAGAGGGGAATCTGGCCTGAGAACCAGGAGAGACTGGTTTGGTGAGGAGTCCAGGACTGATTAGACAAGGAGGTAGAAGACTAGGTGAGAGGGAGTTAAGGGCTAGGAATCAGTGAGTATAGTGGAAGGGGGGAAAGATTTTGAGTCAGTTTACTTAGTAGGAACACAACTGAATGAGATGACAGAGCGTAGTGAGAGACTGGGACTGACTGGACAAAGAGACTAGGACAAGAAACAATGGAAATGGGCACAAAGAGAGGCAACAGATCTGGCAATGAGTTGGATGCAGATGGGGACCTGAGACTGGCATGGCACAGCGATTCGGAGAAGGAGCCAGGGATGGGAAGAGAAGGAGACAAGACTGGGACTGGACCAGGTTTGGGGGGATAGGGCAGAAAAAGCCAACCTTGGGGAGAATGGGCAGAAAAATCTATTCCCTTTGCAACAAACTGTCCTCCAGTGCCTGGAATGCAACCTAAAATCTCTGGGTCTCATAATTTCTCTGTGTAAGTAAATATCTGTGAAACTCACTGGCATATTTCCTCATTCCACTCATCTCTACTGAGGATTTCAACCTCCTACTGTTATCAATTATTCCATTCACTCAAATGGCAAAGGATTGCCACCCTGCAGATGACCTATGTGGATGTAAATAATACCACATGGTGGTATTTCTGGGGGGCTTCCAGTTTGATTTATTAAAAAAAAAATTGTGCACAATTTCTTAGGTTAAAAGAACTAATAAATGAGCAAAATCAAGCACTCAAAAGTTAGGAAATGGCAGAGTTAAAGTGGTCTGTGGAAAATTATTCTACTTATTCATATACATTATGACATAGTCTTTAATTTTATGATCATGTGCTATTTTTAACACATGACCGTAGCCTCTTTCAGCTCATGGAGGAAGAGCATGATAAAGCTCTTATGGTTAGATATTGATAATTATGATGTTTATTCTTCAAGAGGTATTAGTTTCAAGAGACATCTTTAAATAAATAAATAGGAATACTCCACCGAAGACTAGCATGGCTTTTGGAGTCAACTTGATGAGGAGGTATGGAAAGATTACATGACTGGTTTGAATAAGAGTTAGGAGCAAACTTCATATCGAAAGACCAGGCTCCTGAAAAGGACAGCAGGAGTAGCAAGGCTATTGTAAGGAGAAAAAAAATTAGACCATGGTAAACTTGCAGCTAAATATATATTTTACAAAGTTCAATTGTGTGTTGTACATAAGAGCAAAGCAGCATTTTTGGGACCCAGAGATGGGGGTAACTGGGCTGAGGGGAGCTTAGAAATTTTTACAAGGAAAGCTTATGGTTTGGAGAAGACATATGCATATAGGCCTCTTGCCCTTTTCGCCCTTTGCTCTGCATGTTTGGTATCTTTGGATACAAAGGGATAAATAATGTTTTATTTTGAATAAACTGTTTGTGAGTCATTTTAATCATCCACTGTCACAGGCTCCCAGAGAGAGAGAGCTTCTGGGTGTCACATGTTAACTTGATTGGTGATTGGAGGGTTGAACTAACTATTGAAATCCAAGAAAAAAAAATATTTTAATGTATTTGTCAAGACTTTTCACCTCAGTTAGAGAAAAAAAGAAAGAAGGGGAGCAAGAGAGAGTAAAATAGATGTTACTAGTACTTAGAAAATGTTTATCTCAGAGCTTTTCTTTAATATTTACTTCAACAGAAAGCAGCCTATAGCCTATTACTCCCTTTGAGTAATATAAGGACAGGGATATGGAGAGTGTCTAAGATTTCATGCTGAATTTGTCTTTTTTATGATGTACTGTTCTAAGCAATAATGAGTAACAGGGTTCTAGGTGCTCTGCAACAAACTCTACAGAAAATCTTCTTCATTGAAGCTTTCTGATTTCAGTGGTGCTAAGCACCATCTTGCATTGAAATTTCAGTGGCAACTTGTACCACTTTAAAAATGTTAATGAATAGTTCAACCACTATATTTCTTGTCTATTTTAATAAGTACAATATAAACCTCAGTTCTGAAAGGTATTTTTGATTTTTAAAGCGACCCAATAATCTGAGACACAAAGCTGTATATTGACAAATATAACAGTGCTGCAGAAGGTATTGGGGAGGAGAGAAAGTGGAGAAGCTGCAAGTTATGGAAGTCATACTGCATTTATTTTTCTTCTTGTTTTACCCAGGCCACAGGTAATTGAAGATCTGAATCTTTTCTTTCTCATCCCATTGCAAGGGAGTGAAGTGAAAAGATGATCTGAGAGTTTATGGGGTTTGAAGTCCTCTTTCTCTGTTCCAGGAATACTTGAGAGCAGCCAGATGCCTATAACCATAAATCCTATTACAACTTTTACAAAAGCCAGATTTTGCAGCCTTCCAGAACTGTAAATATCGCAGGGACTGTAGTGAGCAGTAGTGCCCCTGTGAGAACATGTAAACTGTATGGGGTATATAATCCACCATTAATGGAAAGAGATGGAGACTTGGAGTAGCATTATTCAAAGTATATAAATCCCATTTTCAAATGTAAACTAAACATTTATGCACTTAAGTTACGTGGACTTGGCATTCAACTTAGGCTCCTGAATGCCCAATTCATTTAAAAAATGGATTTAGGTCACTAAGTCACTTAGGCATTTTTGAAAATATCATCATTTGGGCTTTTTAAATAAAGCATACTTTCCAGAACCTGGAAGATGAAGCTTCACAGACAGTTTTTTTTTAAAAAAAAGTCTTGGACCAGAATAAAATGTATGTCTATCTTGTGCACTCTCAGTATTAAGGGTGGGGGAATTGACACCTTCTTACTTCATTCAGGAAAAGCAGAGAAATTTCTCCTAAGCATTATTAATTAATATTAGCTATAATAAATAAGCATAGGCAGGAAAAGTGGAAGGTACAAAGATACCTCTCACTGGATTGTCAATCACAGTTCAACTGATTGAACTAGCCAAGAGCTAACAAACCAGTACTTTAAGCCTATTGATAGACTGGGAAATTGTGGAAAACTGCTTTAGGTAAGATTTGTTTAAACAAATTGAAACCTAACAGTCTAAAAAGATATTGATACGATGTTGCTAAAGGGACAATTTAGATTTTTACAAATAGAAGAACAATTGTCAGATTCACAGAATTTCAACACAAACCTGGCACAGTCTCTGCTTACTCCTGGTGGTGTTGAATGTGTTCCACTTCATATTTTTTTCATATTTGTAATAGGCTTGAAGCCAACACATATACTCACATATGGGATAATGCTTGGCATAACCAGATGTTTAGAGATGCATTCTTCTAGCATTGACATCTGGACCTGGGTTTCCTCCCTTGGCACATTCCCTTTATGACTTTTTGATTGGCTCCACTGCAGGCTGTTGTGACAGCTGTTTAGTGGTCTGTAGGCTTGGTAAAATGTTGCTGGGCTTTTTTATGTTTCTGGATATCAGATTCTTTGACTCACACAAGAGCATGTATAATTTAAATTTTATTTTATCCATTGTGTTGCCTAATAAGTGAAAGTGATCCATGATAAATTGATCCATGATTCAGGACTCTCATATGAGGAAGGGAAGGATTTATTCCCCATGTCTCTGTTTATTCATTATGACACTGGAAAGTTGTTTATGCATCTATATTTTCTTATAAAAGTTACATGCAAAATTTTAGCAAATAATTAACAACAGCCGCTGCATCTACTTTAAAGGAAAATATTAATTACTTAAAATGCAGCTGTAAAAGCCATCCCTTTTAAACAGGAACCCCTGTGATCATCAGTTCAGTAGTCAAATCAGCTCTTTATAAAAAATCTTATCATGATTTAATACTGTATTACAGAGATCGGCAGTGTTGGCACGCAGGACCACAGGGTAAGAACCTTAGCGGGCGTTGCCACTTTGTTTACCTGGTGTTTCGCCCACTATGGCTCCCCCTGGCTGCAGTTCGCCATCCCTGTCCAATGGGAGCTGCAGGAAGCGATGGCCAGCACCGTGCCGCTTCCCACAGCCCCCATTGGACTGGGACGGCGAACCGCGGCCAGTGGGAGCTGCAGTCGGCAAAATGCCAGGTAAACAAAGCAGCAGGACTCACTAAAGGTGTTTACCCAGCGAACTGCGGCCAGTGGGAGCCGCAGTCGGCAAAATGCCAGGTAAACAAAGCAGCAGGGCTCACTAAAGGTGCTTACCCAGCGGTCCCGCACGCCAAGGTTGCCAATCCCTGAATTAGTATTAACTCTAATTCTCGAACAATACAGGTTTGCATTTCAATGCTCCAGTCCATTTAACATGAAATAGCCCTAATTACCATTGACATGCTTTTCTAACATGTTTATAAAGGCTGAAGTTGGGTCATATTACCTACTAGTTGCTTAACCCTTTCTGGCTCTTTGTCACAACATCATATGCCCCAAGCCTCTCACAGTTTGCAAAATGAATCACTCCAAAGTCAGGAAATATCAAGGTCAAGGCTGCATGTACAACCTTAACTATGAACCCTTGTACGTATGCATATTGATAATAGATTTCACCTCCTGAATGGTTGTGTCATACGATTTTCCCTGGAAGCTTTCAGGGTGAAGATATTCCTATGCAGAAAGCCGACAAAAGGTCTAATGAACCACTTAAGTTCTACCTAGGCCATAATTTGAGGAATAAACTGAGACTTAAATTCTATATAGAACTTGTGTGGGTCTCTGCACAGGGTTTAATTTCATATGCACTATGCAGAGAATGAGGCAGCATAGCTATTTGCTTTTGTTCTACTTATTCTATTATTACTTTACATTACATTAACTACATACTGTCCACCCTGCACACTTAATCAGGTATGAGTCCTCTGAACCCCTCCTTAACTATCTACTTAAAAGTCATTACTATCTGATTGCTGCTCAGCAGCCTTTGTGAATTAAGTCAGAAGTCTTAAGCAGATGTCCATAACATAAAAAGTTAGCACCATACTTGGCAGTACATGACACAACTATAGGAAAATGTTGGAAACCAGGCATATATTGGTACATCAGATAATGAATTATTTTCTGACTCTTAAGGTGGTCCCTACAGTTCAGGAATGAGATGCACTGCTGATATAGTGTGGTTAAGCTTGTAGTACTATATCTTTTCTGTTTATAAAGAGAGAAATTCGGTCTCCAGTAAGTCACTTGCCATGAGCTATACAGTCACACACAGACATGAATTAAAGAACAGCTAAATCAGGTGAAGAAGATGGGGTGAGAATGCTATATTTGAAAAGCTCTTACAGTATGTAGAGTGAAGACTGAATCCTAGAATGTGTAGAGTAAAATGTTTTTGACAAGGTTTCTGAAAAAAAAAAATAAAGAAAAGGCCAGAAAGGTCACTAATGGAATGAGAAGATACTTGCAGGTCTTGTGATAAGTAATAAAAACTAAAACAATAGTTCCCGTGGTAAATGTGCTTCTATTGCATGTTCAGGAGCACAGGAATAGCATCTAGGAGGGAGCTTCTTATCATATCCGCAATGTGCCTCATGTGGCAAGTGACCAGGATTCATGCCCAAATTTGCTTCACTGGCTGGATCATTAGCTTCCCTTGCCTGGGCTAGGTACTGCCGGGAGTGTGGAATGAATGCCGATCAGATGAGTTACTCATAAATAATTTCTGTTGACCCCAATTACAGGTTATTTTGAAAAAGAACCTATTTGCCTTCAATCCAATTATTAAAAAAAAAAAAAAAGGTTCCAGATTGAATTTTGCAATTTGTTGTCTGGAAGAAAAATCAGGGGGGAAAAATATCCTCACCTGTGCATTGTGTACATAGGATATATCTACCTCCCACACTAGAGTATATCTAAACACAGTTGCTGGGAGGGCATTTCCCAGTGTGGGTAGACATGTGTTAGTTATGCTTGAGCTAGCATACTAAAGAAGCAGTATGAACAGCAGCTTGGGCTAAGTACAATGCTGCCTGATTCCCTGGTCATGTACTTGCCCTTCCACAGCCACATTGCTAATTTTACCATGGTAGTTTGAGCAGAGTAATCACATTTGTCTACCAACACTGGGAAGCGCGCTCTCATCTGCTCTGTAGACATACCCATAGTGAACAGTTTTTAATAACATTGGTTCAACATTTAGAAAGTGTACTTTACAAATTGCAATCATGAAAATGTTTCAGTGAATTTAGGACTTTATGCTTCAAGAAATGAAATTTACAGCTCTATGTAAATTATGTTTTTGAAATAAAGTCTGTCAGTGCTAAAATTGGGCTATATCAAGTAAGCCTTGTTCATGTCAATGAACTGCTATTCTTATTTATCCCCAGAAAGTCAGTGGGATTGTTTAAATAAGTGCTCAACAATATGAATGAAGATTATACAACTGAGCCCCTGTGGAGAAAATTAGAAAATTTCAATTAATATGAGTTTTGCCCTTGACACTAACAGTGGAAGAATGAAGCCCTAAGAATACAAAACTTCTAACATGCTTTTAGGTTAATTTTTTCATGCCTTTAGGTTAGGAATGGTCTCTTTTATTGCAAGAATTCCAAACTTCCATATTCGGTAGAAAGGCTAGTCCTTAGACAGTTAAGATCTACATTAAAATAAAAAATTGTAAATGTCTCATGGTTTTTGAAGTGTGATATGCAAAAATCCAACACAAAACAGAATAAAGAAAATTTACGAAAAAAATCAGAGGATAGGCTAGATTAAAAAGAGATTTTTTTTTTTCTTAAAGAAATTCCTGCTAGGAAAAATGTGCATAATAATCGCATAAGGGGCTAACAAAATGATGGGAATATAGAATATAAAGAGTCAAAGCTCCCATGAACAGTTGATACTCATGTAATGGTAATGCTACTTAAGTATCATGTAGGCATTCGCATTACAGTATCATCAGAGGTAATATTGTAACATTACATATTGATGTTCTGTCGGTACATAAAGGTATTTTCATTTGAGATTAAACTGACAGCAGAGAAATGAAAAGAAATTAAAAAAAATCCTAGTTCTCTTCTGTTATGTTATATTATATTAAAGATTGCATTTCTTGTTAGTACATGATTCACATTCTGTCATCGAAAGCCAAAATATTTTCAAGAGATTGTTTTTTTCTACCCGAAGTCAATTCCACATTCAGGTAAGATGGAGTGGCAGTATGTGAGATGAACCAATGCATTCAGGCTGTGCAACGAGTGACATGTTGGTTGGCTCTGTATTTTAGTGCATGGTTTGGAGTTATGCTATCTCTATTGTAATGTGTGAGATATTTCAAATTTGATACATATGCACAAGTGTGAGCATGTGCCCATGAAGAAGTTATTCCAGGACTATTTAGTGGTAATATTTAAATGTTTCAGACAGTGCATAGTCCTGACATTTATACACACCATGGATATCCTTTAAGGTAAGGGGTTATGAATGAAAGACAGGCAGTCTGTTTGTTGCTTGAGTGATGTAAATATTGAGAGCAAATGTTGACTGTGTTGTGGTCACACGTTTCTGAATACACATCTTTTTACCACACGACTTCCATAATTAAACCAATGATAACTTCTGAAATTAATATGACTTAGAGACCTTGTAAAAATACAGAGCTAATGCTCTGTGATATATAAGAGACAAAAGCTTTGAGATCAGTAAGGCTCTCAGCAGACACAGAGTCCTGAAATATCATATCTATGTAGGATCAGTGCCTAAAATATTAAATTCCAAGATAAAAGACAAGCACATTATGGGGTCTATACAGTTTTGCACAATTTTTGCTGTACATTTTACTTGTGACTGAAGCTCCAACTTCCAGCTCATATTTTTTTATGCACCTTCAAGACAGCAGCTTTTACAGAACTGGTAGGTGCAGTAGACTCAGCTAATTCCCTGAGGCAGCACAGGGAGTTGGGGGAGGAATGAGGAAGAAACCAGCTAAGAATCTTGCTCTATGAGGGATGTGGTAAAAATATTTCTGAAGACACTTCATATACATATACTTCATGCACTCCTCCTTCAGGGGGGCTTATCCGCTGCCCTGCCTCTTCCACCCAAGGCCCTGCCCTACCCCACGCTTTCTATCCAAGGCCCTGCTCTCACTCTACCCTTCTTTCCAGCCAGGCCACCAGTGTGCCCCAAACTTCATCTATTGCCCAGAATAGTCCTGAATCCCAGCCAGCCCACAGGTGCCCTGAGCAGCCCTGAGCCCAGGCTGGATGTCCAGTATCTGGAGGAACCCCGAGTCCCATCTGGCCAGTAGAGTCCAAGCCCTGAGCCCAGGCCGCCCAGAGGAGCTCTGAGTCCTACCATGGCCCAGTCCCAGGGATTCAGCGGGGAGCATTAGCAATGGTTTGGGGAGGCTCCATTTTCTGCCACCCACGTCTATTTGCCAGTCACAAACATCCCCCCTCCAAAAAAGACTAAAATACAAAGTACTTCAAAGAAGACATTAACTGCAACATCAGAAAATAATATAATTTCTACTTGAAAAGAAGTACATATGATAAATGTGGCAATTATTGTGAACAGACAGGACAACAAATTAAATGCTAAGAGAATGGGGTAGATAGACATTCATGACAGATGTTATGAGGATGCCAATAGACAGATTGCCAGACAGCTAAGTCAGAGAAGATACTGACAAATTTACTGCAAGGTAGAAACACTTAAAGAAGGTCAGAAAGAGAAGAAGAATGATGTTATTTAATGCAAATCTATAGCAATTCTATGCTCAGCATCGTAAAGAAATATGATGCAATACTTGATTACAGTGGAGTAGGGGAATGTTGCATTTTTAAATACAAATCTTTTACTGTAAGGGCAGCTGCTTTACCTGGATAGCTCCTATTTCTTTTTAAATAATATTTTAATTAGTTAGCAGGGTCAGCACTTTGACCAACTAAAGTAAGGGAAATAGAGAGAGAATTTACTTACCCTTCCCAAATCTATCAGAGAATGTGAAAGGGACAGTAGACACAATTAGGAAATGACACATGCACTTAAATATGGAAGATATTCAATGTACAGTTTAGATTTATGCAGAGTGTAAGAGTAGTCACACACATGTAAATAAACTATAATATAATGAAATGTTAACCTGTCAATGAACTGGGCTGTTTACGATAGTAAGGAGACAAATAAAAAGGGACATGACAGGAGTACACAAAATAAACACTGTAGAAAAATAAATTGGACAGTTATATTTATCTTTTTTTTCAAAATGCAACAACAAGGGGACATAAATTTGTTGCCTTGCCACTTCATTGTCAAGCTGGTAAACATATTAAAAAAATCACAATGCATCTCTGGAACCCATTGTGTAAGGGGTAATCCCTCATGCTTCAGGAGATCAGCCTATTGCTAACTGACTGGTTTAGGATGAAACTTCCTTTTTAGCAGGCAAGTTATTCCATAATTTTTCTTCTTTGGGATTTCTTACACATTTCTCTGAGCCATATGGTTGTGAATACAGTCAGAGACAAGATTCCACAGTGGATAGACCAGTAGTCTAATCTGAATAGCATTTTCTATGGTCTGACAAAGGAGATCAAGTTCAATAGGCTAGATCCATGAAAAAGATCGTGGATATTTAATTATTGGATTTCATTTTAACAGATAAAGGTTTAGCTATTAAAATTTGAAATGGATAGAAGTGCTCTTGGTAACAATATTTTTATATATTAAGAACTTTAGAATTGCCATGCAGAGTCAGATCAATGATTCATTTATCCCAGTGTCTTGTTTTCCAGCAGTATCCAGTGCTAGATACTTCTGAGGGAGTGAACGGAACAGGAAAATGTATCAAGTGATCCATCCCCTGTAATCCAGTTCCAGTTTCCAGTAGTCAGAGATTTAGGGACACCCAGAGCATTGGGTTATAACAGAAAGTTGGCATACATATTATAGCATAATTCAGTCTTTAAGTAATGTCAGGGTAGATCATTTTTATTTATTGCTTCTAGGGACTAAAACATACAAAAGAATCAATATTTACTAATAAATATTATGCCTGTTAACACTTTGACTGTGTAAGATGGAATTCCTGCATTTTAAAATAAGGGGCAGTTTTAGTCTTTGTTTTTAAATCTTGCCTTTTCTACACTCCTTTGTACTGATGACAGGCAAAAACACAATCTGGAGGGGTAAGGAAACATACTTTATAAGTAGGCTCCAGTTAGAGATAAACAAATAAATAATAGTTAATAATTTATTCAGTGAATGTAGCCTCCTTATCTGATTGAAGAATGTGTGAAAAAATCACTTTCAATTAATATTTATTATTTTAATTTATATAAGTCTCAGTTCTCCTACAACTATTTGTATTGAGAACAGTACCTTCATCAACCAGCTCTTCTTTCAGGTCACATAATGTGTTGCTGCTAATAAGAAAGATGAAGAAAAAGAGACCTGTACAAACAGTCTTGCTGCCATTGAAACCATTCCCAATACATTTAGAAGATGTGATAATGTAATTGAATTTGCTGCAAACAGTTTCTATGCAGGATACAAAGTATCATTCCACCTTCACCATTATGCAAGCTACTCAGCTTAACATTCTGCAAAATATTCACAAATGTCACATATTGCACAATATGGCCAAGCATGAGTGCAGTCAAGGTGTTTATCTATGAGGTTGAAGGGTTAGCAGTCTAAAGTTTGAATGAGCTTTCACCCTCAGCAAAGAGGATTCACGAACTGAAAAAGTGTTTCCAAGAACATAATTTTTCCTTTGTATAAAATTCTGCTAAAATGTTTGTCTTTTATTCCAGTATTTGATTCTTCAGGCTTTTGAGTCCTGTTTTCTGTCATAAAATAAAGTACAAATGCACCCTTTCATCTGTAAAATAATCTCTGACCAAAATGTGGGCTTGTTCATGACAACTGCCTGTTCCTTTGTGACTGCCCCATCACATGAGCCTAGGAACTGTAACAAGTGCATGAAAGTGAAATATTGAATGAGACCAGAAAATTCTTGAGGGGGTGGAAGAAGGTGTAAAATACACCAGTTTAGACCTCCTTAAACTCATATATCATTCTGTACCAAGGCATAATGTATTCTGTTCTATACTGTTCATATTCTTATACTGTGACTTTCACTCATAGATTGTGCGCACTGAATGAGGCAAAGTCATTGTGGATAACATAGTAAGGGGTTATGTCACTAAAGTCTATCATAATGCATAGATATGGGCAACCTTAATTCTGGCAACTTTGGAGTGCATGGCTTGCAACTTAGCTAATATGATTTTAACAAAGTATATTAAGGTTAATAAAGTCAACCACTCATACATTAGGAAATGCCAGAATTGTTGCCTCTGCAACCTTCTGAGTTCCCCTCATGTGTATAAATTATGATCCAGTCTTTAATTACATGACCCCACAGTGTCATTTCCATAGGACCCCGCCCTCATTCAGTGTACAGGACAGACCATGTTGTGGAGCTGAATTATAACTGAGCAGAAAATGAGGTTGTTGTCTGTAAGTCCCCGTCTTCATTTATTAACAGAAGTTAGGTGGTGTGAATGAGGTAGGGGAAAACAGCACATTTAATTTCTTTATGCATGTTTCAGGGGTTTTGTACAAGTAAAATTCATTAATATCAGTGAAATATGCAGATATTATAGTGATCACCCAAGATGTAAAAGATCATAATGCATATGTGCAATTAGAGTTGCACAGGGTTTTAACCAAAACATTTTTTTCTAAATGATAGCATGAGAATCTCAGACAGTACCACCAACCAGGGAGAGGCAGAAGAGTGTTCCTTTTTAGGGGGTATTACAAACAAATATTTAGTTTGTAGATAAAATATCATTCTGAACAGAGAAGAAGACAGGGAATTTACATGTCTCTACTAAAATAAGCATGAATGAAACAATTAGAAAATGTCACTGTTGTCCTGTGCCTATGTGGGAAGATTTTTAATAATAATCTTGATGAGTCAGTGGAAAGAGTTTAATTAAAAGAAAATCAAACTTTTTAGTGTGATGTAAAAAGTTGTCCCTGATTCCTTTCCACTGAGAATCTCAAAGCGAATATTAAAGTGTGTCAAATAATTAAGGAACAGTGCCTTTGCTCTTAAAGTGTGTCAAATAATCAAGGAACAGTGCCTTTGCTCTGTGGGCCAAGCCGGGCTCCCCGCTGCCCCTGGGGCTCTTAGCAGCGGCGGCAGCATGGGCTGGTCCACAGGCAGCCAGCCTCCCCCCGTGCTAAGAGCTCCGGGGGCAGTGAGGAGCCTGGCTCGGCCCGCGGCATGGGGAAGAAGGCACAGCTGCTGAGTACTAGATCCTCCCTTTCCCCACTCCACCACCGGCTGCTCCCCTGGTGGGAGGGACTGGCCCACCACTGCGCTCTGTTCTTTGGGTCAAGAAGTTGGAGAAGCTGGGTGTTTACTTTGCCTGCAAGGTACCTAGCCAGGATGCGGGGAGACGCACGGGCCTGTGGAGCTCCGGGTGGTGGGCAGGTCCAGTACTAGGCCTAGGGAATGGTGTATGTGGGAACAACCCATGCATCCCTCCTCCTGCCTGTGCCACCCCCTCCAACACCCACCGACCAGCTACCTTCTCCCCTGTACACCCCCAACCCCAACAAACCACCCTGTCCTGCCACTTTTGCCTCCACCTGGCAACCCCCCCCACAGCCATGGTCACCTTCACCCCTGCATCAACCTCTCTCTCCCCCCCACTGCCTGCCATCTCCTCCCTGCCCACTCCTCCCACAAACACCTCCCTGCCACCTTCATCCCCCTGGAACAACCCCGGATACAGACAACCCGGCCCCCCGCCAGCCAGTCCCTTGCAACAACCCTCTTCTGCCTACTTCTCCCGTGTGCCATTCCCTCCCTGCCACTGCACCCCCTATTATAAGCCCCTTTTGCCTCTGCACAATCTGTTCCCTGCCACTACATCCCCACCTTCTACACTTCTTGGCCACCTTTACCCCCTGCAACAATCCCATGCACCCCCCCCTCTGCCACCTTCACCCCCTGGAAGAGCTCCCATATGACCCCTCTGTTTGCAAGTAAAAATATGACTATACATTATTCATTGTGAGTAATCCACCCATACACACACAAATACACGAACAGTCCCATTTTAATAAATATTAAGGTGGCTATGAAAGAACTGTATCATGATTAGTGGAATTGGAGTCAGAGTGGGAGTCAGCATTCCCTGGAGGCTATTGACAAGATATCAGAGGAACAAGGAACATGGGGAATTAGGCTGGAATAACTCATCCAGGCCTGGCCCTAGACCAAATGTCACCCAGATGAAGAGTGGTTTTGGTCTCCACTCATTTGTTAAAGTTTTGAATACCTTATTTTGTATTGCATTTGTAGTCCATTTCACAATTTTATGCACAATTTGCATGCATGATTTATCCCTGTCATATAAGACAATACATTTGCATGCTGAGATCTGTAAATCTGTATTTATTTATTCATACCATACATAAGTAAATTTTTTAAAAAAGTTTCCTCTAGGCTTATAGAAACCTTTTAATTTTAAGTATAACTGAAATGTACTAATATCAAGAAAGAACTGTGCACCAACATTGGGTGGACCAGTATTAAATAGAGCAGGTGAGAGCCTTAGAACATTAACCCTAGTCCTTTAGTTCTAAAGGTCACTTTTCTCACTTTTGCCTTTGTGAACTGAAGTACAACATCAGAGAGATCTAAAGACTGGCCATTGGCATTTTGAGGTGGCAGAATAGCAAGCAATGTCAGTCTCTCATTGTCCATCATTGATCAATATGTTTCAATGAGTCTGAGAGTTGAAAAACTGTGCTCACCACTCACAACTGTGACTGGCAGCAAGAGCAAAATCCTCAAAGCTAGCTACACATTAGGAAAAAAATGTTCTTCAGCTCAGCATCATGAATGAACTGGAAAACTTAGGGTGGAGAGTGCTTCCTGTGTTGCAAGATGTGACAATTGTAGTACAATTTGACATAGAGGTTTTTATCATTGATGTCCGAATATTCCCCATGTGTCAGCATCCAGTTGAAGTCTGTACAATTGCTCAGATGTGTTTTTCTGTCCCCCACCAGCTTACTAAGGTCATACAAAAAACCCAGGTCTTCATTTGTCCAAACCTTTCTTCAATAGACACTCAAGCAGTGTCAATGAGATAGCAAAAAAACCCTCCCTATTGAATTTTTCTTCCAAGCTTCCCATCACCCCATCTCTGCCTTTGTAACCAAACTATCTCTTCTTCCAATGAATATGAGTTTCCTCAAAGACAGACTCAACTCCTAAATTTTTCATAATCTTTTGGCGGCAGTGATGGCATCTTCAAATCTCTTCTCCACAGCAAAATCAAGACAGCTTCTCATCAAAGTAGTAGTTCATTCAACGTGATGTCCATTGACTGAAGGTACATCTACAATATTAAATTATATTGAATTTATAGAAGTTGATTTTTCTGAACAGATTGTATACATTCGATTGTGTGTCCCCCCCACTAAACGCACTAAATGGGGCAGAGTGCATTCACTGTACCGAGGCTACCATCGACTCTCGGAGTGGTGCATTGTGGGTAGCTTTCCCACAGTTCCCGTAGTCTCCGTTGCCCATTGGAATTTTGGGTTTAGCTCCCAGTGCATGATGGGGCAAAAACATTCTTGCAGGTTGTCCTGGACGCATCTCATCAGTCACCATTCCTTCCTTGCAAAGTATGGCAGATACTCATTTCACGCCATATCACAGCTAGCATGGAGCCCGCTCAGCTCACCGGTACATTTGTGACCATTGTAAATACCTCTTGTAAATCCAGCAGTATTTGTAGAACCTGCAAAACTGGCTGATGAAGCTATGACTGCACGATCACAATAGTGATGAGGACATGGATACAGACATTCTTACAACAAATCCATATGGCTATTGGGACATCATGATTACATTGTGCCAGGTTCATGCCATGGAACGCTGAGTCTGGGCCCAGGAAACAAGTACAGACTTGTAGGACCGCATAGTGTTGCAGGTATGGGATGATTCCCAGTGGCTACAAAACTTTCACATGCATAGGGCCATTTTCATGGAACTTTGTGATTTGTTGTCCCCTGCCCTGAAGAGCAAAGACACCAAAGTGAGAGCAGCCTTCACAGTTCACCCATAACACAGGTAATGCCCACCCAGTTAGAGCCCAACCTTTCCGGGTGGCTCCTCGCGGCAAAGCTGCTATAGAACGGGAGATCCAGGACATGCTACAGATGGGGGTAATCCGCCCTTCTCGCAGTGCATGGGCATCTCCAGTGGTTCTAGTCCCCAGACCAGATGGGGAGATATGCTTTTCCATGGATACCGTAAGCTAAATGCGGTAACTTGCCCAGACAACTATCCAATGCCTCCCACAGATGAGCTGTTGGAGAAACTGGGACGGGCCCAGTTCATCTCCACCTTAGACTTAACCAAAGGGTACTGGCAAGTACCGTTAGAGGAATCTGCCTTCATTAGAAGAAGAAGTCAGCCTTCATTACTCATGCAGGGCTGTATGAGTTTAATGTGCTCCCTTTCAGGCTACAAAATGCATCCGCCACATTCCAAAAACTTGTCAATAGTCTCCTAGTAGGATTGGGAGAATCTGCAGTGGCCTACCTTAATAATGTGACCATATTTTCTGACTCCTGGGCAGAGCACCTAAAACACCTCCAAAAAGTCTTTGAATGCGTACAAGAGGCAGGACTAACTGTTAAGGCTAAAAAGTGTCAAATAGGCCTCAACAGAGTGACTTACCTTGAACACCAGGTGGGTCAAGGAACTATCAATCCTCTACAGGCCAAGGTGGATGCTATCCAAAAGTGGCCTGTCCCCAAGTCCAAAAGACACGTCCAATCCTTCTTGGGCTTGGCCGGATATTACAGGTGATTTGTACCACACTGCAGCCAAATCGCCGCCCCACTGACAGACCTAACTCAAAAGAACCAGCCAAGTGCAGTCCAGTGGACTGAGTAGTATCAAGAGGCCTTTAACCAGCTTAAAGCGACACTCATTTCTGACCCTGTGCTCAGGGCTCCAGACTTTAATCAACCGTTCCTAGTAACCACAGATTCCTCCGAGCATGATGTGGGAGCAGTTTTAATGCAGAAAAAATCCAATCAACAATTGCACCCTGTCGTGTTTCTCAGCAAGAAGCTGTCTAAGAGGGAGAGCCACCGGTCAATTCCCAAAAAGAAATGTTACGCCATTGTGTACGCTCTGGAAAAGTTATGCCCATACGTTTGGGGACGACAGTTCCACCTACAAACCGACCATGCTTCACTGAAGTGGCTTCATGGCATCACCGACAAAAACAAAAAACTTCTTCGGTGGAGTTTAGCTCTCCAGGATTTTGATTTTAACATACAACACATTCCAGGAACTTCTAATAAAGTGGCTGACGCACTCTCCCATGAAGGTTTCCCAGAATCAATAGGTTAAAACTGTCCTCGAAATGTGGGACCTATTGTTAGTTTTACTGTAACCAGTAGTATGTTTAAAGGTGCATGTGTTTTATTAATTCTGTTTTTTCCTAGAGCTCCAGGAAGAAATCGTACCCAGTGACTTTCCAACACCGTTTGCGATTTGGGGGGCAAGTCATAAGTATAAAGTAGCCTAGAATTAGTGTTTACCAGTAAGGGGTTAAGCTAAAGGTAACCTGAGAGGTGGACAACTGACCAATAAAAAAATCCTCAGAAGACAAAGAATTTTGAGTTTCAGGTTCTCTCTGGGTCTCTCTCTGTTCAACTCGGCTATGGGATAAGTCACAGCTATTTCTTTCACTGTAACTATAAGCTTTTTATAAAGTAAGGTAGTCAGTAAGTTTACCTTCTTTTTATCACTTGGAAAATTCTCCAGTGGGTGGAAATTTATCTCTGTGTTTCTCTAATACTGTAAAGCTTTAGCAGAAGGAAAAATTCAGGGAGAGGGTTGTCTTTAACACTTTATTAATTATTGAAGTGCTGTTCTACTAATTTTCTGTAAGGGATTTATTCCTTTCTTTTTCTTTAATTAAAATCTTTCTTTTAAGAATTTAACTGCTTGTTTTCCATGGTGTAAGATCTTGGTTTTGGATCGGGCATGTCTTGCAGGATCAGGCGAGGTTTGTTTTTGTTTTTTTTTCTCTCAAGCTTCCCAGGGAAGGAAAAAGTTTGGGGGGCTTAGTGGAAAGGGAATGAAGGGTCCCAAACTCCCCTTTGTCCTAGTTTTTAAAATACTGAGTTTGGTGGTGGCAGCAGTTAGTTCCAGACACAGGAAAAGTTTGTGTTCTGGGTGGAAAAAGATAACCTAAGCTGGTAAAATAAGCTTGGGGGGTTATTTCTTTTTTCATGCGGGTCCCCACATCTGTACCCTGAAGTTCAGAGTGGGGAGGCAATCCTAACAGTGGCCATAGCCCTGTGGAAGCTTGCAACACTGATAGCTACCAGTCAGTCGGGAATCAGTTTGGAGTGGGCAAATCTACTGTGGGGGCTGCTCTGCTGCAAGTAGCCAACACAATCATTGACCAGCTGCTATCAAGGCTAGTGACTTTGGGAAATGTGCAGACCATTGTGGATGGCTTTAATGCGCTGGGGTTCCCTAACTGTGTTGGGATGATAGACAGAACTCATATCCTTATATTGGCACTGAAACATCAGGGAGGCCAGTACGTAAACCGCAAGGGTACTTTTCCATGGTGCTGCAAGCACTGGTGGATCACAAGGAATGTTTCACGGACATCAATGTGGGGTGGCCAGGAAAAGTGCATGACACTTGCATATTCAGGAACTCTGCTCTGTTTGAACAGCTGCAGGAAGGGACTTACTTCCCAGACCAGAAAATTACTGTTGTGGGGGAGGGGTTAAAATGTCTATAGTTATCCTCGGGGACCCAGCTTACCCCTTAATGCTCTGGCTCATGAAGCCGTACACAGGTACCCTGGACAGTAGTAAGGCACAGTTCAACTATAGGCTGAGCAAGTGCAGAATGGTGGTAGAATGTGCATTTGGATGTTTGAAAGCTTGCTGGCACTGTTTGCTGACTAAGTTAGATCTCAGCAAAAAATAATATTCCAATTGTAATTGCTGCTTGTTGTGTTCTCCACAATATCTGTGAGAGTAAGAGGGAGACATTTATGGCAGGATGGGAGGTTGATGCAAATCGCCTGGTGGCCTGTTTCACACAATGAGAAAACAGGTGATTAGAAGAGCACAGCAGGGTGTGCTGCGCATCAGATAAACTTTGAAAGCCAGTTTCATTACTGGCCAGGGTACAGTGTGACAGTTGTGTTTATTTCTCCTTGAAGTTACCCGTCCCCTATATATATTAAAGGAAATAAAGTAACAATTGTTTAAAAGCCATTCTTTATTATTTGTTGAACAACACATTGAGAGAAATCGGAAGGTAGCTCGGAGAAGTGAGGGTGGGATATTAGGTTAGGAAGGGTTAGAGGTAAAGGAAAAGGGAAGGACAGGTCCAGAAACCAAATCAAAATTTTGTCTACGCCAGCCTTCTGCTGCTTGTGCAATCCTCTCAAGTTGAGTGTGTGGATCCCCTGAGCCTCCCCCTTCCCCCGCCCCATGTTCTTGGGCATCTGGGTGAGGAGGCTATGGAACCTGGGGAGGAGGAAGGGCGGTTATACAGAGAATACAGCTGCAGTCCGCAGTCTTGCTGCCTTTCCCGCATAAGATCCACCAGACAACGGAGCATGTCGGTTTGCTCCCCCATCAGCCTGAGCATGGCATCTTGCCTGCTCTCACCACGCTCCTGCCTCCTCCCATCACACGCATCCCTCCTCTCATCACATGAATCTCTCCTCTCTTTGCATTTATTGCATGCTTTATGGACTCCACAGTTGTTTGCCTCCATTTATTCAGCTGGGCTCTATCAGTGTGGGAGGACTGCATAAGCTCAGCGAACATGTTATCCTGAGTGCATTTTTTCAGTCTTTTAATCTGAGCCATCCTCTGGGATGGAATTGATCGGGGGCGCGTTGAAACATTTGCACCTATGGGAGGAAAAAAAGGGAGGGTAGAATTTTAAAAGATATGTTTCAGAGAACAAAGGGGAGACTCTTTCTCAGTGAATCAGGTCATTCATAGTACACATCATATGTTCTTTCTGTACAAGGTCACATTTTGCCTTTTATATTGAAGTGCCTGACAGTCTGGTGTGACCAAGGCATCACACGTGGCTGTGCAACAGAATTCAGTTTGCAGGCAACCATGGTAAGGCCTGGGGCACACGGAGTTCTGCTTCTTCTGCATTCATTTCAATACTTTTGGACTGTGGCACTCCCCTTTCCCATACCAAGCAATGCATACTGGGTTTCTCATTTAAAAGGAGGGCCTGGCCTGCGATCTCTCTGGGATGATCATTTCACACAGCACGCGCCGCCCCCGCACCCTTTAGGCCCAACACTGACACCCCTGCATGAAAAGATTACCCCACCCCCACCACGTGGCTCTGATTAGGGATGAGCCCTTTAAACTAAACGTGAACAGCCCAGTTTTCCCCAACCCTCACCACATGGCTCTGATCAGGCTCTGATCAGGGATGAGCCCTTTAAACTAAATGCGAACAGCCCAGCGTGGATGGGTCCCCTCCACCTCCACCACATGGCTCTGATCAGGCCTCAGCCAAACGCAGACATCCAGCGTGAATGGACACCTCTGTTGTTCCCTTAAACAAATTCCCCTCTTTATCCAGATGCCCATGAATGATATCACTCTTGTGAGACTGACACAGGGAGATAACGAACAAATGTTGTTTGCATTCACCCAAAACCCAGGAGCTTTCACTGCCATGCTCTGTGAAGCAATGATTCCCGACTACTTGCTACTGGCCTGTCAGGGTAAAGTGTCCTACCATGGAGGACGGAATAAGGCAGCCCTACCCAGAAACCTACTGCAAAGGCTTGCAGAGTACCTCCAGGAGAGTTTCATGGACTTGTCCTTGGAGGATTATCACTCATTCCTCAGAGACATTAACAGATTTTTCCAGTAGCTGTACTGGAGGTGAATGCATCACAAGTCTTCAGGGCAAATGAATCATTAAACACCCTTGCTTTTAAACCCTGTATCATACTTAAAAGGTACACTCATCAGAAGTGCCTTCTCTGGCATCAAGCTCCGGGATCCAACCTTGGAAGAGGGTGGATGTCATAGGCTCCAATGTTAAGAACAATTCCTGCCTGCCACAGAGAATGGATTCACCACTTGCCGCCTGTGCACTGTTCTCCTGCTCCTCTTCCTCCTCCTCCTCTTTGTCCTCCAGGAACTCATCCTCCTCACTCCATGCGACTCCCCCACTGCAGGTGTCCATGGACAATGGTGAGGTAGTGGTGGCGTGACCCCCCATAATTGCATGCAGCTCATGGTAGAAGCAGCATGTATGGGACCGTGACCCAGAGCACCCGTCTGTCTCCTTGGATTTTTGGTAGGCTTGCCTGGGCTCCTAGATTTTCTGCTCTGTGTCCCTGGAGTAGCCTCTTTCCGTCATGCCCCTGTAGACTTTAGCGTACGTATTTGCGTTTCCTTTTTCAAACGTAGTTCTGCCATAACAGATTAGTATCCTCATACTGCGATGAGATCCAGCACCTCCCATGTGGACCATGCTGGAGCTCGTCTGTGAATCTGGGACTGCATTGTTGCCTCTGATGGTGGACTCTGCATGGTTGCCTGTGACGGTGGGCTCTGCATGGTCACCTGTGCTGATGAACACACCACGCCGGCCAAACAGGAAATGAAATTCAAAAGTTCCCAGAGCTTTTCTGCCTACCTGGCTAGTGCATTAGAGTTGAAAGTGTCCAGAGCGGTCACAATGGAGCATTCTGGCATAGCTCTCAGAGCCCAATAACATTGAATTGCATCCACTGTACCTTTAATCCGTAACTGCGATGTTGATTTTAGTGTTACTCCACTTCCTGAGGTGGAGTACAGAAACTGTCCTTAAGAGCCCTTTAAATTGACAAAACAGGATTTGTCATTTGGACAGAATCAGTTTTAATTCAAATTAATTTGGCTAATTCCGAAATAATCACGTACTGTAGACCAGGCCTGAGTTTGTAATGCCTTGCTTATTCTATCTACTTGATACAGTATATCGTGCCAAACCACAACTGAGACCGGGAATCTGAAATCAGTGATCTGATTTGCCAGGCTTTTCACATTGTGTCAGATTCTGGCTTCGGCTTTATTCAATTGCATCAGTTCCATCAGTGCATCATACGCCTCAGTCACTTAGTACCGCACTTGCCTTACACTGTCAACGCGGTTCTTCTAATGAGTATCACATAGCGGCTTCATGGTCAGATTTGTAATATTGTCCATGAGCATCTTCAACCTGATAATTAATGCTTAAAACAGGATATATATTCTTTGCAGTACTCCAAAGAGAGATAACTGAATCTAAAGAAGATGATGATGCATCTGACAAAATGGCAGCCACAAGGGAATGGCAGCCACATAGCATGAAGCAAGCTCTTGGATTCAACATAAAGATCCTTGCCAGAATGTTATTGTTTTTCCCTTCATATTCATACCATTGTCATAGCTGTGGCAGTCCTGAAGCTTTATTTTATTCTCTTTCAGAACTTTCATAAACAACCCTGTTAGGCTTTTTCCAGTAGAGCCATCCACAGACTGAAAACAGATAAAGTGTTCCTTTACTTGGATACAGCCATCCTTGTCGTCAACAATTCTTACTGTAAATGACATCTTTTCACTATGACTAATGTCAGGAGTGCATTCCATTACTGCGGTGTAGTACTTTGCTTTGCTCAGCTGCATCAATATATTATCAAGCACCTTCCTTGGCATAAGGTCAATCAATTCATTTTGAATTGTTTTGTTGTGGTAATGGCCCATTTCTTCTTTTTGAACTACCTGACATAGGTGCTCCGCGTGCCATCATTGCATTTCCCAAAGAGCTCTACCAAACCGAGGAAATTACCATTATGTTCAGTGAACAACTTATGCAATGAGCCCTGTAAAGCCAAATTATTCTTCACAAGGAAGAGGACAATTGAGATCAGACGCTCAAGCACCTTCCTACAATGTAGGGTTTCTACGTTAAAAATGCACCGGCTTTCTGTGTCTATGAATTTGTTCAGCTTGAATCTGGACCCGACCTCCATCTATTTGGAATAGGCTGTAAAATGGCCAGCTGGCTTTTTGTGTTGTTTCAGAGCATCAGCTAAAGTAACTGTACCGAGAAAGTGCCAGTGATTGTACTCAGAAAGTGCAAGCAACAATGTGGCATTTTTGTCATGTAAGAACATAAGAGTGGTTATACTTGGTCAGACCAAAAGTCCATCTGACAAAACCTTGTCTTCTGTCTTCTGGAAGTGGCCAATGCCAGGTGCTTCAGAGGGAATGAATGAACACAAGAGGTAATCATCAAGTGATCTATTCCCTGCTACCCGTTCCCAGCTCCCGGAAACAGAGGCTAGCCATTGATGGACTTATCCTCTATGAACTTATCTAGTTCCTTTTTGAACCCTCCTATAGTCTTGTCCTTCACAACATCCTCTGGCAAGAAGTTCCATGGGTTGACTATGTGTCGTGTGAAGAAAAATATTTTGCAACAAAACCAGAACACTGTCAGTAGATGTGGAGTAAAGTAGCCTATACCAATTCAGTTTCTCAACATTCTAAAGCACTCTTTCACAATGTGACTTTGAGAAGTGCTGCTTCTGCTCATTTACTGGAAACATCATATCCTCGATTTTGCATGGCCCATTCAAAACTGTGCAATCAATATTGGCAGAGTTTAGGACAGCCAGACATAAAGCAGGATCTGATTTGTGGTGTGTAATTTTTCTCACTGCTGCTTCTATCATCATGTAAGGCTGAATCTTTGTTATCATTTTTCTCCTTTTCATGTAAACCAGATTTTTCTTTGTCATGACTCTCTTTTTCACATGAGCCACATTTTTCTTTATCATCATTCTCCTTTACACTGCCAGGAAAGCTGGATGATTCTCCATCACTTTCCTCATATTTTCATTCCTTATCTTTAGGTAAATCTGCTAATTCCTTAGTAACAGGACTTCAGTCATTTACTCTTTGGGCCTCAATTTCTTCTGCACTAGGATAACCACTGCTGCCTAAAGCCAGGTCTAAGTTGTTCTGTTTCAATGGACACTATTTTAAAAGCATATGGGGATTTTTTTAAGGATGATTAGTGTCTCAAAGGAAAGCTGTGACTAGAAGGTGACCCCACAGTGGAACCTGTGTACTTACCACAAAGGAAAACTCCATTGGCACAACATAATCCAGTAAGCAAGGTGCTCAAAAGTGTTCAGAGCGGGAGTATCATAGCACATGAAGAGACAGTACAACCTGGGTAAGCAGAAAGTGGTGATAAAGAACCCAACATGCATACTATGTATCTGCATAGACCCAAAACTATTCAACTGAGCATTGAAAACATGCCTCTGTCTACTGCCCACACTTGATAATATCTTGCCAGAAATTTCCAAAGACCGAATCCTGAATGTCTGGATGTGAAAAATGGGTTTTGACACTAGTGTGACCAGATGTCTGGAATTTAAAGAGACAGTCCCAATTTTGGGATGTTGTTCTTATATGGGCTCCTATTACCCCCCACTCCCTGTCCTGATTTTTACAGTTGCTGTCTGGCCATGCTATTTGGGACACAAAGCTAGATACAAGATTCTAGCTTACTGACAACCTTTGTAACACCATTTGGTGACTACAAATAGCTTCACATACTGATGGGATCAAGTCCAGGCCCACAGGTGTTCCAGAAAAGACACACTCAAGTCCTGGAAGGGCTGCGTGGGGTGAAAATAATTGCAGATGAGAACTTCACTGTAGGCGAAGGTATACAGAAAATGAACAATACCATGACAGAAAACCACAAGCTTTTCTATAGCAATGCAAGGACAACACATAAAACCAAACACAGAAAAAATGTGATTCAAAGAGCATAAGGTGACATATACTGAACATCTGCTGACAGCAGAGAGACTGAATATGGATCCCAAAAAGATCAAAGCAGTCAGAGACAAGCCAGAGTATGTGAATGGGGTACAGAGCTTCATAGGAATTGTAAATTTTCTGTCCAAATTCATCCACACATGGATGCAGTAGCAGAACCCATATGTCAACCCACAAACTGGATGTTGAGTGGGATTGGACACGTCTCCAACAGCAAGTATTGAACACACTGAAACAAATGCCCATGTCCTGAAGTACTACTAGCCAGGAGAGCAACTAGCACACCAGTATGATACATCAGAGGTCAGACTAGGGGACCATGATGGTCCCTTCTGGCCTTAAATTCTTTGAGTCTATGAGACTGGGCTTTTACGGGAGCAACCAGTTGCTTATGGAAGCCAGGTCCTGTCAGAAACTGAAGAGGGGTACACCCAAACAGAAAATTAAAAGAAAAAAAGCTTTTGGTTGCAGTATTTGGAGTGGAGTGTTGATGCACCACCAGTGCTACAAGGTAGAGGATCAGATATTGTGCACTACGGTTACTGGTGTTAGTTGACACACTGAGCAGGTCACATATACCCCAACATCAACAAGTTGAGGGAAGAAAATCAGGACATTGAATCAATTAATATGATGCACTGTCTCCTGGTTTCTATAGCAAAGCTGATGGAAATCAAAGAGTCTATGGAAAAGGATATCCGATTACAGACAGCCAAGAGACCAATACTAGCAGGGACACCAAAAGATAAAAGCCAAATACTGGTAGAAGCAGAACCATATTTTCAAATTAAAGAAGATCTGAATATCTGGAATGAAATTATAGTTTTACGACAGAGAGCTTTTGACCCTGTCTCATTACTTAAGGATGCCATAGCTCACAGTACGCCTGAATATTGATAGCATTGTCTCAGATGGGCACGATACTGGCCACCGCTTCCCACAGCCTCTGTTGGACCGGGACAGTGGACCGCGGCCAGTGGGAGCCACAGTCGGCATACTGGCAAGTAAACAAACTGGCAGGGCCTGCTAAGGGTGCTTACCCTGCAGTCCCGCGTGCCAACGTTGCCGATCCCTGGACTATTTTAAGTGGGACACCTGAGAAACAGGGAATGAAGGGAGTTAGGCCAGAAGCAAGTCAGCCACAGGGACAGAGCAGTTCAAAGAGCTTTAAAAAGTTTTACTTGTTCAATTTAAACTGAATTTTGCTTCACACTTTGTGAATGAACTGAACACCTGATCTTGCAGTCCTTTTTCAGGGATAACTCCCATTGATGCCACTAAGTCAATGGGAGTTTTTAAGACTGAAAGGACTTTAGGCATTACCTCAGTGTAAATGTTGCTGCTGCTGCTGCTGATGATAATAATAACAATAATATTAAAATAAATAATAATAATAATAATAATAATAATAATAATAATAATAATAATCAGACCTTTAAGTATAAAAATCACTGTACATTTCCTTTAGTCATCTGGTAACTCACAGACCTGAAGTTTAAATATGCAAAAGTAAAGGTTTGACTTTGAAATTATGGTTTGTATATTCTGACATACTAATTAAGTACAGTCTCCTTAACTGACTTTGGAAATTCTATCAAGCTCTTCTCTTGCATTATCTTCAAAATTGCCAACAATGTGTTTTTCATTTTTTTTTTAAAAATACATCTGTTTCTTTACTTCCTGCATACACCAGGCATGCTAGAAGACAAGAATTTTCAATGATCTACAATCTTAGTCTACATGCCATTTGTATATATTGAACTCTATATGCTTTCGGAGCATAAAAATCTTGTTACATTTATGAAACTGATGACCTAAGAATTCTGTTTAAAATTAAAAGGTAATTATGCTTTATGTTGTATTATGAAGCTATCAGAGCACTGAATTAGGATGTCTAAAACCTACTTTTTTTCAAAAAAAATAAATGCTTTTATTAAAAGCTTGGGCAGATATCTTAATGAAGTTGCAATAATGAACAACATCCTTACTTACAGCCAATATTTTTTGTTGGAGCCTTCAGCCATGGAGTTGGGATTTGTTCCTGATTTGGCATTCCTGACTGGCATTGAGGTCTGCTTGTGTGGATCCAATTGCAGGGCAAGGTACTTATGTTGGAAGGTACCAATGAAGGAAAGCTTTCTTATTCAGAGCAGCACTTAACAATGCATCATTTTAAATCTATGCCTCAATCCAATTGTCATCAATGGGGGAGATTTTCAAAGGCACCTAATTCCAATTAAAAGTCAATAGCAATTAGGCCATCTGTACCTTTGAAAATCTCTCCCAATATGATTTATTCATATTTTTCAAGTTAATCACATATATAAATGCTGCTTGATTAGGGATGGTTTCCTGAATCTGTATCTACAAATTGTACCAAATAAAGATGGTTTGAAGCATGTGCTTAGTTGCTTCTCTGAATTGGAGCTTTTCCATTATTTAGCCAAAATTTTTAACTCAAATACAAAGGTCATAGTTTGATGAAAGAACAGGAAGAAGAGACTGAAATGTTCCTGATGAACTGTTAATTCCTTCTCTACCATTATTTAAAAGTGAATATCCAGATTTCTATCCCAAACATGTATTTGCAAAGGAGAAGGTGTCACAGTTTGTGGTAGGGTTGCCAACTTTCTAATCACATAATACCAAATACCCTTGCTCCCCCTGCCCCTCCCCTTCACTGAGGCCTCGCCCTTGCTCTGCTTCTTCTCCAAGGCACTGTCCCCCTCCACCTTACTCCATCTCACATCACTCCATCACTCATCTCCCCCATTCTCATTCACTGTCACTGGGCTGGGGCAAGGGATTGTGGTACAGGACGGGGTGGGGACTCTAATTACGGATGCAGGCTCCAGAGTGAGGCCAGAAGTTATAGATTTATGAGGCAACTCCAGGCAAGGGAAGGGGCTTGGAGTGCAGGAGGGGATGAGAGCTCTGTCTGGGGGTGCAGGCTTTGCGGGGGGCAGGAATGAGGGGTTTCTGGTACAAGAGAGGGCTCCAGCTGGAACCAACGAGTTCTGAGTGCAGAAGCAGGCTCAAGGTTGGAGTAGAGTGTTGGGGTGTGTGCTCTGGCTTGGGGTGTGGAAGGGGATGAGGGCTTTGGGGTGGAAGAGGGGGCTCAGAGCAGGAGCAGGGGGCTGTGGTGTGTGAGGGAGCGGAGGGCCTGGGCTCTAGGAGGGAGTTTAGGTCCAGGAGGGATCTCAGGGCTGAGACTGGGGTATGGCTGGGGTGTGGGCTCCAGGAGCGATTTTGGATGTGGAAAAGGCTGGGACATGGGATTGGGGTGTGGAATACCATGTGGGTTACAGGCTCCAGAAGGCAGTTCAGGGCTACGGCAGGGGCAAGGGTTGGGATGTGGGCTCTGGGAGGAAGTTACAGTGAGGGAGGGGATTCTGACCAGTGGACTGGGGTATGGAAGAAGGCCAGTTACAGCCAGGTGGCATTTGCCTCAGGCGGCTTCCAGTCAGTGGCACAGAAGGGCTAAGGCAGGTGGCTCCATGCCTGGATGCCTGCCAAAATTTGTGGTGGAAATGGTAGAAAGTTATAGATTTAAAATCAGATGGAACAGGTAGTTTTTTTACACATTAAATAAGTAAAAGTGCAATGGTATTTAAAGGCAAATATAAGATAGCATTAGCCTAAGTAAAGTTCAGTCTGTTTTGTATTCTTATGTTTTACTTGCATATCTACAAGTTTTCGTTTTGGACAGTATGTGTCTTTTTGTCTCAGAAATAAATGTTTATAAAGTGAATCACATCAGAATGTGTTTGATTCATTTCATAAAATGTTATAGGTTTTGTATTTGTTTGCTTTGGTGCCAGGCTTTCTTTACCCAGTCCCACATATTTCAGAAAAGCTAAATTTAGCCAAGAGACAACCCCAGGGCAGCCAGTTACAGAGTGCCCTCGAGTTCCATTGATGACAGTGGAATATGAGCACCTTCCAGGAGACTCTCAACGTCTCTGCATGAGTTGTTAGAAGCAGAAAAAGCTGTGTAATACTTGAGGGATAAGTGCACTATTGTAGGAACAATTGGATGTGTTTAGATTCAAACACTTTCCTCACAGATTACCTTGCACTGTATGATCTATAGTACGATTTCAGAAACCCTTTCTATTTATCACAGATTCCAAGGGCAGGTCTACACTCCAGCGGGGATCGACGCTGTGAATTGATCTATCAGGGGTCAATTTATTGCATCCAGACTAGACACAATAAATCGATACCCGAAAGCTCTCCCGTCGACTCCTGTACTCCACTGCCATGAGACGTGCAGGTGGAGTCGACAGGGAAGCGGCAGCAGCCAGCTCATTTCCATAAACATGCCACAGTAAGTCGATCTAAGTACGTCGACTTCAGCTATTCTATTCTCGTAGCTAAAGTTGCGTATCTTAGATCGACCCCTCCCCCCAGTGTAGACCAGAGGCAAGACTAGTAACATAATACATGTAGTATTAGGTAAAAAAAATAACAAAAAAGGCTGCTACAAATTGATGCCGACTACCAATCTAAGACAAGCAGCACAATAGACATAGTGCTTTCTGCTCCTCTAGAGCTTCATTGTTAAAATTGCTTGATTTGTGGTCTGAGAGAGAGAGAGAGAGAGAGAGAGAGATCCAGGAGGTAGAAAAGGAAGACACAGAACAAGTGGGTTTTTAGTGGTTTTGTCACAACAAAATGTTTTCTCCTCCATGTCATAGCTCTGGGAGAATGTAATGTGATAGCTAGAAATCATTCTCTGGTTAATTGTTTCAATTACAAATCATTTTATTTTATTGTTGGTGGTATTTTTATTGGGGTGAGAGGAGGGAAATGAGGGGAAAACTCAAATAGGGGTTGGTATTTTGGAAAGAGGTTAGAGACATTATGTGGAATGGAACTTTCAAACCAATACCCATACACTTGTGCCAGTATATCAATGACACTAAAACTGGGATTCAATTAACATTTTCTCCTCTTTAGTCTATTCCCAAATTTATGAAACAGAGTTTTAAAATAAATATTTTAATGAGAAAAATTTTGATCCCCTCTGTTTCTTTCAATTCAAGAGTCAGCAACAACTCAACAGTAATAAGTAGGCATTCTCTCTTTTACTCTTCAGACAAGACAAATCTGGTAAATCAACAGGGATTAGATTTTCATAAGGTATGTCTGAAAATTTAAAAGACTGAAAGGAACAGTGCAGCAAATAAGTCAGTAAAATATAAATGGACAAAATTAACTTCCTACATTTTCAGGTGCTGCCTGTTTACATGTAAAGTCATTTAAGATAAGTCCTTGTGTGTATTTATTTTAGGATGGGAGTACTTAGAGCAATCAGGAGAATTAACACCAAAATTTCATAAGGAACTAGGTTTTGCTAAATAATTCAGAAAAATAAAATAGATTCTTTTGCAGCTTAGACTGGGAAACCAGGCTGGGGGTATTCAGTTCAGCTGGTCTCGGCATAACAAGGCCTCTGTGGATGTAGCTTTTTGTGATCCCTATTTTATTAAATGTCAGAAAGTGTGATGTTGAAGTCTCATGTTGAAGGCTCATGTAATGTAGCTTACCTTACACACATAACCTTCACAAAAAAACATCTTCCAAAGATGCTTGCTAAAAGATTTATGGCATCATGCAAGTTTTACGCCAGTGAGTGCACTAATGGCTTTCCCTGATGAATCCCTCAGGAGTCATTCTGCCTAGAAAATGCCAAAGTATAGAGTAGCACTTAAGCCCCACAACAGTATGTTATAGTTTGTGTAAAAAGTTTTAGGACACAGAAGATAAAATATTAATACATATGAAAATCTCAAATCTAAAAGTTTAAAAATCGTATATACTTTGGGGTATCTAAAAAGCTTTACATTTCACATATTAGGTCTTGGGGATGACATATATCTTATTTTCAGTGGAGTTCTGCGGATTTCCACAGGTGAAATAAAGAAGAGTCTACAGATTTGATGGTAACAACATAAGTCAGACAGCTAAAATAATACAACTTAAACAATTAGTGAAAACCAATGTAAAATAAATTTTTAAAGACACCTAGGGAATTAGATGCCCAAATGCAATGACTCTCAGTGGCAGATAGGTGCCTGCCATTAAGCACTTTTGAAAATCCCATCCATAACTATCAGATTCATGATTATAATGATCATGAAATATTTGTGGCTTTTTTAATGGAAACAGGTTTCATGGACTCACCATAATAAATGAGACACTGAAGAGGACACAATAGTGTAAAAATTATTTGAAGAATAATAAGAGAACCCCTCAGTAAATCAAAGGAAGATTTCCCTGTCAGTAGATCCAAGATATATTCTGGTCAAATTTTAACCCCAGGAAAATAAGGTAGCCTTCTCAAGAGAATGACTAACAACAACAACAACAATTTCTTTTGACTTGCTCCACACATTATAATAGTTTAGATAAGAACTATTGTTTAGAATATTCCTGAAAAGAAAATATGGCTGGCTCCACACATTATACTAGTTTAGATAGAAACTATTGTCTAGAACACTGCCTGAGAAGAAAAATGTAACTCTACGTTGTCAAAATGAGCACTGCTGCCATAAACTGAATATATTATTGGGTTGGTCTGAGAAGCACCTTAACTGTGGTGTTGAAAATAAGAGATTGTTTGTAACATAAAGAAACCCTGTTCTTTTAACCTGCCCCCTGAAATCAATGTCACCTATAGTAGTCTATGGAACTCAGTGTCATGACATATCAATATCACTCAAGTCAAGAGCTTATTACAATTCGATAGATGACTAAGTATGAAATCCTGGCTACATTGACGTCAATGAAAAAAATCTCATTACCTTTATCCAGGCCAGGATTTCATCATAAAATTTCATATAGATAATGAAAGCATCTGATGTTACCATTTTATTTATCTATACATACAATATTTATAAGGGAGATAACACCTCATGCATCAGAGCATAAGGCAAGTACTAACTGGGGTTGAAAAGAAACTTCTGTTATGAGCAGGTTATCCCATTACCAAGTTTCTTGTACCTCCTGAATGTTCTGGTATTGGCCACTTGCATAGATAGGATACTAGATTAGACTGACCATAGATCTGATCTGTGAGAGTACTCATCATTCTATGAGTCTAGTTGCATTCTAACAGAGCTATACAAGTAAACACCTGCATTGTATACCAAAATAACCAAAAATACTGATACCAGGGTGAATCATGCAGTCCTTACTCAAGTTAAACTCCCACTGTGGTTAAGTCAAGTCAATGGGACTGAAATCTACATTAAGTAAAAATTGAAGTATTAGGCCTTTATATGAATCTGCCAAAGCCCGTGATTTCTTAAGATAACACTTTCTGATTTCTCTGACTGTTAGCTAGTGTTCAACCATACCAACTATAACAATGTCTGGAACTTTAACTTAAGTTACAAAGAATTAGCTGAAATAAAGCATAAGCCTGCGTGTGGGGTAAGGTGAGCTCATGTTTATATTAAATGTTGTCTTCTGTGACACTATATATAATTTCACAGGTTTAGGTGAACCAACTGGTTTAGAAAAAAATTAGAAATGTAGACCTAGGAAAGAAGCAGAGCAAATTTCCTAAAATTAATGGCCTTTTCAAGTTAATTAAACTCTGGAACCTGAAAGGGAAAGGAGCAACAATACAGGGAAGAAAAAAATAAATGACAGACACATGTCCAGAGTTGCTCTCTGATAATTAATTTAACAACAATGAAAAAAGAATTCTCTACAACCTGGTTTTCTTGCTAGTTTAAAGGCATTACTTTGAATTTTATTTCTTTACTTAATTTACTGATGAACAGCTTTTTCAGCAAAGAGAGAACTTGAAAGACATTATTAAAATGACAAAGGCCCTAATGAGCAACAGTCCTGAAATAATATTTTATGATAGTGAAAAATCATTTTAACTTGTCTTTTCCCTCATCGAAGGCACAATAGAAAGAGAGAGAAAGAAATGTGCTTCTAATGGCAGAGTCTTGGAGAGTACAAGATATGAATAATCCTTTTTGAAATATTTTTTTTTCACTTTGGTTTCCCTTGTGATAGCATGAAAAAGATAAATAAAAATGCCCTAAATGAGAGCATGGGGTCTTAAAATAACAATCTTAATGTATTTTTATTTTGCCATCTCTTTCTCTCCAGAGAAAGTAACAGTAAAAACTGAGTATGAGACAGAAGAGTACTGTTTTCAGTAAATTCCTTATCTGACCTTGAATTTAGAGGGCTTAAAATTTAAGTGCCAGGTCAAGGGGTTGAATTTTCAGGAGGACCTATTTGCTGCTCAAAATAGCTGAAATATTTTTCAGTCTGGAATTATTTTTTTTAAATGGACTGTCTAAGCTGATAGACTAGAACTGTGACTTCTTTATTTTAAGTCTATTGACTATATCATATGATTTTCTGAGGGCCAGGACTATAACAGGTTTCAAAAAATAACTACATACATTCACAGAGGGTAGCTGCATCAATGGCTGTTATCCAGAAAGGGCAGGGATGGTATCCCTAACCTCTGACAGAAGCTAGGAATGGGTGACGGGGTGGATCACTTGACAATTATCTGTTCTGTTCATTCCCTCTGGGACACCTGGCACTGGCTACAGCTGGAAGACAAGATACTGGGCTAGATGGACCATTGGTCTGACCCAGTATGGCTGATCTTATATGCATATGGATAATTTAAATTAGCCTTGCAAAATCCCACTTTTCCACTGTCCCAGCATTAGGTGAGTATGACCAATGACCTTAACTTCTGGAGAATCTAAGCTTTTATTTTTAATAAAGGAAGTTTCTAGCAGCATGGTTGTGAAGAAAACTTTAAAATAATGGACCAAGTATAGTAACGGATGCTGAAGAAGCTAAGTGGTGTGAGAGCAACTTCTGCTGTTATACAGATGAGCCTGCAGGGATGCCTTCTTTCCACCAACTCCAGTGACCCAACTGAAATCCTGGCTCTCCTACCTGGGATTCATGGGGTGGGAGAGTGAAGATCAACAGCTCCTTTCACCTTTCAGCTTGCTCATGCAATGCCCAGAATGCTCCTCCTTTGCTCACCTTTCTTTTCATTTCCTTGTGCCTCTGTATTTCCAGGTTAAAGCAGCCAGCAGAGGCAGAAGTGCCAAGACACTCCAAGAAAGATTATTTTTGTGATATTTCCAATCTCACTGGAAGAAAGAAGTAAAAGAAATCTTTGTAGAAAGCCTGTTGTCATGAGAATTCTAGTGCACTTTTCCATTTGCAGGATCTTTGGATAATGTTTAGATAAGGATGCACACTTTGGGGTACTTATCTGAGACCAATGTGAAATTTGATATTTACTCACAATTAACCTCTGGGTAAGAGTGCTCTGGAAATTAGTCATAGGATTCTGTTTTGAGTAATATCAGGTTGGAGTATTTTGGGTGTGTGTCATTATGGAACATGAGGTGAGGTTGTCACTGTGCCAGAGCTCATCAATAATGTCCACTAGTTCAAAAAAATATAAATGCAAAAACCGTGACAGTTCTCTGCCTTTGAATCAAACTTTATTTTGTCAAAGACAAACCAATCCTTCACAAAGTAAAATAAAAGAAAATCCTTTTCACACTCTGAGATAGTAACATGTAAGAAAAAAATTACAAATGGACAAAAGAAAACTATTTTTTAGGTCAGCTTGGAAATGTTTATCTGCACTTTTGTTTTAATGAGAAAAGATAAGTCCTAGAGCTTTTCTCGTTTATGGAAGCAGGACAATGAACTGACAACACATGCAAGAGAACATAATTCCAAAACTATGACTGCCCTTAAACTTTAATTGTTCAATATTTTAAGGGAATTTTTTTTTGTTCTTGCTTTAACAATATGGCTCTGATCATGCAATAGTTAGTAGACTGCTGTGCTCATTTCAGCTCCCTACTTAAGTCAGCCAGCACTTCACAACATCAAGCCTCTCAGATAGAATGAATGGCAAATAGTGAGTTGTGTGAACATTATATAACCCACACACCTCCTGGGTGTGGTGTTCTGTTCCATCTAGTGGTAATGAGATCACTTAGAGAGAGAGAAGTTGAGTCTGCTCTACACCCTCAGCTAGCAGTAGAGCAGTGGTGGGCAACCTGTGGTACACAGGCCACATGTGACCTATGAAGGTAATCTGATTATGGGCTGTGAGACATTTTGCTGACATTAGCCATCTATAGGCATGGCCCCCTTCAGCTCCCAGTGGCTGCAGTTTGCCGTTCTCAGCCAATGGGAGCTGCGGAAAGTGATGGGCTGCAGGGAAGGTTAACGTCAGCTAAATAACTCGCATCCAGCAAACAGATTACCCTGATGGGCTGCATGCAGCCTGCGTGCTGCAGGTTGTCCATCACTGCATGAGAGCGTCATACACTAAGCTCCAGAGGTCCAAGGCTTGATACCACCTGCCAACGACTGGGGTCTGTCAGTGTTACAAGTTGGGGCTCATCCAGGATTTCAACTGGGAGGTCTCTGAAGCTCAGGATGTGCTTCCTCAGCACGCAATATGTATTATGAGTCTGCTTTTCTAGCTTTTAGCTCATGCAGTAGAGGCTTATGAGCTAACCTCCAGAGACCCCAGATTTGATCCTGCCCACCAATGAAAAGGGTCTGCCAGGGTTAAAATTACAGAAGTTGTTTCTGGAGTTTCTAAATCAGTAGTGGGCAACCTGTGGCCCACAAGCCGTGTCAGGATTGCCTCTCCACTCTGAACTGTAGGATACAGATGTGGGGACCCACATGAAAAAAGAAATAACCCCTCCAAGCCTATTTTACCAGCTTGGGTAAAAATGTTTTTCCCCAGAACACAACTTCTTCTGTGTCTGGAACTAACTGCTGCCACCACCAAACTCAATTTAGGGTAGTTTGGGACCCTTCTTTCCCTTTCCACTAACCCCGCAAACTTCTTCCTTCCCTGGGAAGCTTGAAAGAAAAACAAACAAACTTCGCCTGCTCCTGCGAGACGTGCCTGTTCCAAAACCAGGATCTTACACAATGGAAAACAAGCAGCCAGATTCTTAAAAGAAAGATTTTAATAAAAGAAAAGAAGAAAGGAATAAATCTCTTCTAACCATCAATAGAACAGCATCTACCATAATCAACAGAAGGATTCAGAAACCAAACCTCTCCCCCAAGGCAACTTTCTCCCACTGTTGATATCTCTGCTGAAGCTTACAATATCAAGAAGCACCCAGCCAACACTCACCACTGAGAACTCTCCAAGTGATAAAAAGAAGGTAAACTTACTGACTACAGAAGTGACAAAGAGTCCTGTGGCACCTTAAAGACTAACTAAATTTTTTTTAGAGCATAAGCTTTCGTGGGCTAATACCCACTTCGTCGGATGCATGCAGTGGAAGTATCCAGGGGCAGGTATAAATAGGTAGGCAAGAACCAGGTGGGAGATAACAAGGTTAGTCCAACAGGCTGAACCAGCTTGTTGTCTCTAATCAGGGAGGGTGAGGTGTTCCTCTAGCAGTTGAATTGGAGGTGTGAATAGCGAGAGAAGAGAAGCTGCTTTTGTAGTTAGCTAGCCACTCAAAATCTCTATTCAGTCCCAAATTGATTGTGTCAAATTTGCAAATGAATTGCAGCTCTGCAGTCTCTCTTTGCAGTCTGGACTTGAAGTTTTTTTGCTGCAAAATGCTGACCTTTAAATCTTCTATGGTGTGTCCGGTGAGGTTGAAGTGCTCTCCTACAGGTTTTTGAATATTGCCATTCCTGATATCTGATTTGTGTCCATTTATCCTTTTTCGTAGGGACTGTCCAGTTTGGCCGATGTACATAGCAGAGGGACATTGCTGGCACATAATGGCGTATATTACATTAGTAGATGTGCAGGTGAATGAACCAGTGATGGTGTGGCTGATCTGGTTTGGTCCTGTGATGGTGTTGCTGGTGTAGATGTGTGGGCAGAGTTGGCATCGAGGTTTATTGCATGGATTGGTTCCTGAGTTAGAGTTATTATGGCGTGGTGTGCTGTTGCCGGTGAGAATATGCTTGAGGTTGGCAGGTTGTCTGTAGGCCAGGACTGGCCGGCCTCCCAAGGCCTGTGAAAGTGAGGGATTGTTGTCCAGGATGGGTTGTAGATCACTGATGATGCGTTGGAGAGGCTTTAACTGAGGACTGTAGGTGATGGCCAGTGGTGTTCTGTTGTTTTCTTTCTTGGGCTTGTCTTGCAGCAGCAGGCTTCTGGGTACACATCTGGCTCTGTTGATCTGTGTCCTTATTTCCTTGTGCGGGTATTGTAGTTTTGAGAAAGCTTGGTGGAGATCTTGTAGGTGTTGGTCTCTGTCTGAGGGGTTGGAGCAAATACGATTGTACCTCAGTGCATGAAGAAACTTGCACAAATACAGACAGATATCATCTTTCTCTCCAAATGCAAACGGATGGACATCATACCAAATGGACTGAAGGTAAAAAATCCATTGCTTTCTACATACTGCACAGACTACAGTGAGAGATTATGCCAGACACTATCTAAGAAACTGAGGAACCACCTGATCAGCATCCTGTACAGCAAACAGGAAAACATCAAAAAAGAGCTTTCCAACCTGGAGACCTTGATAAACAACCAACCCTCCACACAAACAGACTTTACTAAAATAAGACAGGAGATCTATATTACACACTTCACCTCTCTACAAAAGAAAAAGGACTGCAAGCTATCTAAAATCCTGCCTGCCACATGGGGCCACAGCAGTGGTACCCTTAACTCACCCAGCGGTATCGTCAATCTATCCAGCTACATACTCAGCCCGGCAGAAGAGTCTGTCCTATCTCGAGGACTCTCATTCTGCCCCAGCACCCCCACAAACATGATACAATTCTGCGGTGATCTGGAAGCCTACTTTCGCCGTCTCCGACTCAAAGAATACTTTCAAGACCACACAGAACAGCGCACTGATACACAGACACCATCCCACCAGCAGCACAAGAAGAAGAACTCCACATGGACTCCCCCTGAGGGTCGAAATGACAGTCTGGACTTATACATAGAATGCTTCCGCCGACGTGCACAGGCAGAAATTGTGGAAAAACAACATCACCTGCCTCACAACCTAAGTCGAGCAGAACGCAATGCTATCCACAGCCTCAGAAACAACCCTGACATCATAATCAAAGAGGCTGATAAAGGAGGTGCTGTTGTCATCATGGACAGGTCTGACTACCAAAAGGAGGCTACCAGACAACTCTCCAACACCAATTTCTACAGGCCACTTCCCTCAGATCCCACTGAAGAATATACTAAGAAACTGCACCGTCTACTCAGGACACTCCCTACACTAACACAGGAACAAATTAACATACCCTTAGAACCCCGACCGGGGCTATTCTATCTTTTACCCAAGATCCACAAACCTGGAAATCCTGGACGCCCCATCATCTCGGGTATTGGCACTCTCACTGAAGGACTGTCTGGATATGTGGACACTGTACTCAGACCCTACGCCACCAGCACTCCCAGCTATCTCCGTGACACCACCGACTTCCTGAGAAAACTACAATGCATTGGTGACCTTCCAGAAAACACCATCCTAGCCACCATGGATGTAGAGGCTCTCTACACAAACATCCCACACAAAGATGGAATACATGCTGTCAGGAATAGTATCCCTGATGATGCCACAGCACAGGTGGTTGCTGAGCTCTGTGACTTCATCCTCACGCACAATTACTTCAAATTTGGTGACACTATATACCTCCAGACCAGTGGCACCGCTATGGGCACCCGCATGGCCCCACAGTATGCCAACATCTTTATGGCTGACCTGGAACAACGCTTCCTCAAATCTCATTTACTCACGCCCCTCCTCTATCTACGCTACATTGATGACATCTTCATCATCTGGACCCATGGGAAAGAAACTCTGGAAGAATTCCACCATGATTTCAACAGCTTCCACCCCACCATCCACCTCAGCCTGGATCAGTCTACACAGGAGGTCCACTTCTTGGACACCACGGTGCAAATTAATGACGGCCACATCAACACCACCCTATACCGAAAACCTACTGACAGCTACGCCTACCTTCATGCCACCAGCTTCCACCCCGGGCACACCACACGATCCATTGTCTACAGCCAAGCACTGAGGTACAATCGTATTTGCTCCAACCCCTCAGAGAGAGACCAACACCTACAAGATCTCCACCAAGCTTTCTCAAAACTACAATACCCGCACAAGGAAATAAGGACACAGATCAACAGAGCCAGATGTGTACCCAGAAGCCTGCTGCTGCAAGACAAGCCCAAGAAAGAAAACAACAGAACACCACTGGCCATCACCTACAGTCCTCAGTTAAAGCCTCTCCAACGCATCATCAGTGATCTACAACCCATCCTGGACAACAATCCCTCACTTTCACAGGCCTTGGGAGGCCGGCCAGTCCTGGCCTACAGACAACCTGCCAACCTCAAGCATATTCTCACCGGCAACAGCACACCACGCCATAATAACTCTAACTCAGGAACCAATCCATGCAATAAACCTCGATGCCAACTCTGCCCACACATCTACACCAGCAACACCATCACAGGACCAAACCAGATCAGCCACACCATCACTGGTTCATTCACCTGCACATCTACTAATGTAATATACGCCATTATGTGCCAGCAATGTCCCTCTGCTATGTACATTGGCCAAACTGGACAGTCCCTACGAAAAAGGATAAATGGACACAAATCAGATATCAGGAATGGCAATATTCAAAAACCTGTAGGAGAGCACTTCAACCTCACTGGACACACCATAGAAGATTTAAAGGTCAGCATTTTGCAGCAAAAAAACTTCAAGTCCAGACTGCAAAGAGAGACTGCAGAGCTGCAATTCATTTGCAAATTTGACACAATCAATTTGGGACTGAATAGAGATTTTGAGTGGCTAACTAACTACAAAAGCAGCTTCTCTTCTCTCGCTATTCACACCTCCAATTCAACTGCTAGAGGAACACCTCACCCTCCCTGATTAGAGACAACAAGCTGGTTCAGCCTGATTGGACTAACCTTGTTATCTCCCACCTGGTTCTTGCCTACCTATTTATACCTGCCCCTGGATACTTCCACTGCATGCATCCGACGAAGTGGGTATTAGCCCACGAAAGCTTATGCTCTAAAAAAATTTTAGTTAGTCTTTAAGGTGCCACAGGACTCTTTGTCACTTCTGCAATTCCAGACTAACACGGCTACCCCTCTGATTCTTACTGACTACAGTACTTGATAGAATCTATAGTTACAGTGAAAGACGTAGCTGTGTTCATCCCATAGCCGAGGTGAACAGAGAGAGACCCAGAGAGAAACTGAAACTTAAAATCCTTTGTCTCCTGAGGAATTTCTCATTGATCAGTTGTCCACCTCTCAGGTTAACTTTCGCTTAACCCCTTACAGGTAAACACTAATTCTAGGCTACTTCACACTTATGACAGGCCGCACACAGCCCACTGTGGTTACTCAGCCTACAGCCAGTCAGGCCGGCACTGTGCCACTTGAGCATTATTTAGTGGTAGGGGGAATCCTCAGCTGCCCCTTTAGGGCAGCATTCTGTTTCTTTGATATTCCTCAGGGCAGTTAGAACTGACATGAAGGATTGAGCCATCTGAATGAGTTGTGCCTGCAGCTATCTGTGTCGCTATAGTGGACATGAAATTGTGAGTCAACACAGAAGGCTCATCATCTGTGTTAGAGTCACTGAGCATTGACAGACTACTCTCAGTTTTTTCCAATGCCACTGCCACAAGGAACTTCATCAGCTCAAGTGGGGAAATGTACAGTGCCATGAGACTTCATGCAGATTAGAACCAGTCCCAATATAACTTTATCCTGGGTTTATGTACTAATAACAGAATCAATGTCTTATTTACTAGTGCCCTTTTGTTCTTTACTTTTCACCAAGTGGTCACCTCAGTAAGAATATAATAACTGGCATACCAGATCAGACTAGTGGTATATCTCGTCCAGTTTATTCTACACCAATGTTCCTCTTTGTCATATGTGGTAGCTACCAATTATGTGAATGAAAATGTAAAGAGAAAATGTAAAGACATCCAGATCACATTAGGTAATGAAACAGGTATTTATTTATTTTTTGTAATGGGAATGGAGGGCAAATATTTGACTGAAGAGAAAAAGAGGGAAGGCTATAAGACCATCCACTGCCTTATCTACCATCTTCTTACTAAAGTTATTTTCTTCTTCAAACTTTTGCTCTTGCACAAAATGTTTCTCTTCTATTCCATGTAGAGCTGGGCTGAGTATGAAGTCATCTGAGGAAACTGTATCTCTCATGCATTGTCCACTTTCTCTACATTACTGTGAGATGCCTACAGGCAATATAGGTCCTGCCTCTGCAGTTTCCATTGGTGCATCACACATTATTTTTCACAATTATGCCTAAGTAAAGCAATCTGAATGTGATGTACTAGTGATGCTTGACTGCACAGGCAGGATTCCTGTTAGTAGGTTCTATGCATACAATCCGCTGAATATGAACATAATTTCCCTAAAACTTGACCCATGTCTAAGAATACCTGTCCTCAATGGTTTAAAGTGCATTTCAGATTTAATATGTATAAACAAGATGCTGCCAAGGTTGCAAATTAAAGAATTTACAAATGTAAACTAAATAACCTACACTCATTATCTACTTTTGTGTGTGCATTTTGGTGCTTCTTAACAACCTTCCCACAGATACACTATGTCTATCTTCTAACAGCATCACTCAATTTGCACGACAATGTAAGAAGAGAAACTTTTCACAAAAGGGAACTGCTTAGACTGAGGATAAGTCATAGCACCCTGGCGAGACAACCCGGGTGTTCACTCCACAGTGAGACCATTAAAAATGCATGATGGTAAAATTAAATTCATTTTGTGGCATCATTTTTAAAGTAAGTTTTTAAGTTTTAGAAATAGATGCAAATAAGCACAAGCAAATATAAAAATGCACATATGGAAACTGACACCGCACGTAACAGTGTAATGGAACAAATATACACAAGCTAATATATATTGAAGAAACTGGTTGAATTATACCGTGTAGCCACAATGGTTTATAATTCATTTCAAGACCCAAATGTTCAGCCTTCTTCCATTGGCTCCACTACCATCAATGTAAGAAACACTCTTTCCACAACCACTGTAGTTCAATAAATCCATCTAATTCAATCCATGGACAGGCCTATGAATGACAGTTTGCCAAAGTATAGTCATTGTAGCCATCTCCTGATATCAACCCCCATGCTATTATAATAGAAAATCAGAAGTGATCTGAAATGATACCTGGATTAATTTGACTTGAGACCTAATATTTGGTCACTGAATAAAACAGTTGCCTAAGATGCTGCCATGGTTGTTGAGCTTTTCTCCTTACTACAATTATTTTGTTGATAATATCGTCATGTTTTTTCTATAACTATATGTTCAAAACTTTCTTAATAGTTGCCATTATCTTTATCTTTTATCTTCATTTATTATTCTATCATTGACCTATTTGATCTTTAGCTGCCTTGAAGCTGACTTCTTATATAGATCTGAACAGGATTTAACTATACTATGTGTGTGTGACCTCGATAAATAAATAAGAAAACATTACTATTATTGAAAACAAAGTAACAGCCCAAGTCTTAACAAAATCCAGTTGGGAACAAGTGTTCCAGTAAGACTGCTGCATACCCATAACATTAGTTTTAAAGCAAGAATGGGTCTAGTGCATTACCAGCAAATCTTTTTTGAAGCTAGCATTAACTAGTGTTTGCATCTATTTCTTTGTAACTGGTTATCATTTGAATTTGCTTGTATGGGATTATGACTATAGCTCTATTTAGCTCAGATGGAATAATAGAGATAATTAATGATTCAAGGAGAGTTCCCTACATGTACTTCTTTCTCCTTTAAACTGTAGTTTAGTGATCAACTCTAAGAACGATGTGCCCCGTTGCACTGTTAATGTAATTCATATGGCATTACGGGGGGAATCTTTTGTGTGTGCTTTCTGAACTTTTCTGAATTATGTGCACTAATGTTCTGTTGGCAGAGTCCCAGAGCATCCAATTGTCCTGCTGGCCTATTTCAACTAGCAGCAGGAAGAGGAAGCTGTCTGAGCAATTCAGATCCACCATGCTTTGTGCTCTTGCTCCCCTGGCTTGATTTCCAGGCATCCCAACACAGCTTGACTCTTGGCATCTGACTCGTAGTTCTGATCTCAGATTTTTTTCCTACCTCTGACCCCCAGGTATGCCAATCCAGCCTGACTCTGGTTATTGACTTGAGGTTCTGATTTCAAGTTTGTCTCCTGCTTCTGGTCTCCCAGTATGCTGCCAGCTAACTCTTGCCTCCTGTCTCATAGCTGTGGACTCAGCTCTGACCACTAAGTCTGGCTACCCATGACCCGCCTATAGCACAGCTTTATTTGATTTTTTTTTCTAGCACTTCAAGCTCCCACAAAAATCCATGTTATCCTTGTGATAGCTGTTCATTTCATGAGACATCATTGCTGTTACTCTCATCCTTTTCCACACACAAGTTGTTCTAGTTCAACCCCACTCAACAGTTCACATATGTGTCCACAATGTACCTTAGGAAATCTTTTAGACCCTCTAAGAAATGTATAGTTCTCACAATGATTTTTCTTTTTCTTTTATAAACGAGCATGATAGAAATAAGAAACTTTTTGTCTAATGAAAGTTTGTGAGCCTGAATTACAGAATTTTAGGGGGAACATGAGAGAAAAATTACTTGCCCTTTTAAATCCAGTTCATGAATATAGAATATATAAATTCATAATCAATCCTGCTCCCATTGATTTAAATGAGAATAAGATCAACCTCCCTATCTGTAATAAGGAATATGGAATCACTCTAATATTTCAATCAAACTATCAAACTGATATATATATAGTGCTTGCCACAAAAATCCTCCACTTAGCAAAGTATACAATAGTTATTTCCCATTATAAGTATAGGAGGAAATTGCTGTATCTCTTCAACAACATTGTATGGTAAGTACTAGGGAACTGTTGACTTTTATGTGATAACCAGATTAGCAGATACAAATTTTTTAAAACTCGAAAGCTGATAGTGAAGAAACTTAATCAAAGACTAACACTAAGAAGTCTAAGTATGTCTTGATTTTACAAGGTTTTGACCCTATTGACTTGAAAACAGGCCACTTAGATACCTAAGTATGGATTTAGATGCCTAAATTCAGGCATCCACATTTGACCTTTTGAGCTGCCTTATATAAAGTGCCCTTTGAATCTGATGGACAGTAAAATTGGTCTTGTTGAAATATTATCTGGAGAATTGTTTCTTGTTGGAACTGAACCTGAACGTTCCACACCAACAGAATGCTATTGAAAGAAACTGAAATTAATTTACATCTTATTCATATAATGACGTGTGAACCAAGTTCATGCACTGTTGACAATTTAGAGAAGTTAATTTTCTGGCAATGTGTCAGAATATCTGGTACAATACGTCATAAAACGAGCTTCCTTTTTCTTCCTTTGCTGGTGCAGAACAGTTGAAATAAGTTGTCAAAACAAACATGTTTCAATAAGGTATTAGTATGCAAAGCTTTTAAGACTGGCAAATTGTCTTTTTCTCCCCTCCCAGTGGCACATTAACATGACGACTTCCAAATAGGAGAAAGAGGGACTGAGAAAATAATGGAATGCCCATGGAGGACAGCATTGTAAAGACTTACTAGTGTGAGAATATTTTCATTTACCTCCATGGGCACTGGATCAGGCCCCGGTTCGGAAAATCCTCTGTCACCAAAGTATTACCTGTACATCTACATATGTAACTAAATTATATGTTATTTCAAACTTCAAAAAACTACCATCTCAAGTAATCTCCAAATTACCCCTTTCAATTTCATCAGATGGGACAATGTCCAGTCTACATTAGTAAATCATACAAAGGGAATTAAAGCACAACCTCCAATCACAAGATTTAAAATATTTTCAAAAATATATTTTATTTATGATATTAGAGAGAAAATAAAAGTTGCAGATTCCATACAGCTAATCCATCTGACTTCTTTAGAAAAGATATACAGTGTTTTCCACAGAATTTCAAATCTGATACTGCCAAGAGTTTTTTATGAAAACAGCATTATCAGTTTTTTTTCTCATTCTGAAGAATCCTATTCACTAGATAGGATCAGCTAATTCTTTTTGTTCCCATGCTTAGACTTAAAACATAGGCTTGTCTGCTCTCAACAGATAGGACTTGTTCAAGAAGTTATTTTACAGAACACAAAAAAAGATAAATTAGAAATACACATCTACAATACTTGATAAAAACAATAAGGGAATACAAACTTGAGTTTAAAGACATGTTAGTAATGAATCCAATTTACTTGCAAAAGGAATGAACAAAAGATGTGTTTTCCCCTAGGAGTTATTGATAAACATATTGTGTTATCCCACTTAAAATCTGGCATGATTTTGCTTTACTTTCATCCAATGTAAAAATGAATTCATTGGCAACGTTTTATAATTAAACAATATAGAAAAGAAATTTACAAGGGTAAGATTGAGCACAGGGAAAGGAGGAAACAAATATTGATATTAGAACTTTCCTCTATTAATAGCAAAATATGCAGTGGAGTACAACTGATTACATAAGCCTAATGTGTGATCGCTTAAGTCAGCCCATAGACAGAGATCAACATTCTTGTCAACATGCTAATGAAAAGGGTTGACCACTTACTAAGAGCCTGAGATTTTGGAGAGCTTATGTCAGAGAAGATATATTTTAATATAATTTAGATGCATATATACAGATAATTCTTTGATAAAACAAGATTTTCCAAACTAGGGCCTGATCCAAGGTGCATGGAAGTAAATTAAAGTCTTTCTGCGTGGGAGAGCACAGAAATTCTCCATCTTTTACAGTGGCGGGTAGTAAAGACTTAAGAAAGAAAACATTCATGAAATGAAAATTATTTTAAAATGTATTTAAAATAATCCAAAGAGTTTTCAATACATGTGGCAATTATATGACAATATGTGAATTCTGATTTGTAAAAGATATTTTTATTCAGTTTTATTCTCCTCTGTTATGTAAGACCCATTGGAAACAGTGATTGGAGTTTATAAGTAATATTGAAATCCAGAGTCTAATAAATTCTCAATTATTTATTATCTCATCACCTGCAGAGTGGGGAAGGGAGAAAGAGTCATAGGGTATATTATCTTTGCTTTGCTGTGAGGAGACTAACAGTAGAACACTCCTGTGGTCAAAAGTTCTGATTTCCTAAAGATAATGAATACAATACTTTTAAATCTAGCTGACAGAAAAACAGACTGAAAAACAAAACCAAAAATCCCCTCTTTTTTTCCAGAACATCTCAGTACATTATACATTAACATATGTTAATTAACTGTTTGCAGGAAAGAAAATCTATTTTTAATATAAAAGCCCTTCAACATGACGACAAATTCATCAGCAAGAAAAAAATGAACATTTAAGGTTAGTTAAATCAGTGAGTTATGGCCTCTGGAGACTTAGGTTTAAATTTGGCCTTGAGCTAGGAAGAACTTGGGTTTGGTTGCTTTATTTTAGTCCTCAATAGATATTGAATCTTAACACAAGGCAAACTTTATTCAACTTAGCAGAGATCAGCTATGATTAACAAATGGGACAGAGGTGAATTGGCTGAGTTGTTTAGGAAACTGTACAGGGCTGCTCTAATGAACTCCTGTCAGAAATTCACTTTTCCGAGTACCATGTACATTACGATTGCATTACTTTTAATTTTTTTTTACAGATTTTGTAGACTTTAAGCCTAGGAAAGATCATTATGATCACCTACTCTGTCCTCCTGAATAACATAGGGTTTTTGTAAGGTTTTTTTTTTATTAGCTATCTTATGGGCATTCACTTTTCAGAGGCAACAATTTAACAATATATGTGCATCATTTTGTTATACCCAGAAAAGACCATGGAGTCCCATAATCCAAAAATGAAACAGATTTTCATAATCAAGAGATGTGAAAGGCAATGCATTATTTCTTTCTTTCAAAATCATTACCTTCTGATTTATACTAACTGAAGTATGGCCTATGATGGAAAAAGGACCACATCAATAAGAGTACATGTAATATCATACCACTATATCTCAGTGAGATCATGTGCGTTCAATTAATTTATACAAATATAGTAGAAAATGAGTGTTAAAACAATGGCTTCAATTTCTAATATATAGTTTTGTCTCAGTGTTCTCTTAAGGTTATTGGTTTCTGTATGAACTCTACTCTGATTACCTGATAAATCTACATGTGAAACATGGGTTTCCATGGGAATGTTGTGTTTTTGGTTTTTGCTACTGACTGGTGCATTGGTTTTTATAATCCAACACACTATGTGTAAAGCACATTGTGTTATTACAAAACTACATTCTGAATGTTATGTTCTTCACTTCAGCGAATCAGAAAACAAACTAATTCTCTATAACTACTGGGTGTTTGGGGCTTTTTTAAAGGCCCAGGGAATGAACACTGAACAGGTGTCAGTCAGCAGCTCTGTCCTTATGCCACATCCGTGCTCTTGAGAGAGAGTGTCTGGGGTATAGGCTATGAAGCTATGCTACATACCTAAAATAAAGAAGATACACTGTGGCTGGAAGTGTAAACAGATATCCATTCATTTCCTTTATTATCTATTGCAGGAAGATAACCTGGCATGCTTACATCCCTTCCCCCACTCCGCATTATAGGCCATCACCTTCCCTAACTGCTGGGCTCTGGTGCAGCTTAGGTGCTTTGCACATATGGACAATAGCTCTATGGGTTGTAGCTCTTTTGTGAAAGGGAATGGGACCTGACTGTGTCTTTTTTCACTGGGTGCTGCAGAAGCAGCTACCACGATCAGTAAATAAGATGAGGAAGACTTTGTAGCACTCTAGAGACTAACTAAGGTGATACAAAGTCTTCCTCATCTTATTTACGGATACAAACTAATACAGCTGCTAATCTTAAACCTACCAAGATCAGTGTATCACGAGATACAGGGCATGTTTGTGGGAGTTAAGGCAACGTGGACTAGTCCATGTATTTAATGACTGATCATTGTTTCATCCTCTGTCTAGACACAGGTGACCATGTTGGTCATCTCATGGACACAGATGACAACACAGATACATTGAAGGGTGGTTACTCTTTTCCACAACCTAAGAACATTAAAACATAAGAATGGACATACCGGGTCAGACCAAAGGTCCATGCAGCCCTATATCCTGTCTACCAACAATGGCAAATGACAGGTGCCCCCAAGGGAGTGAACCTAACAGGTAAGGATCAAGTGATCTCTCTCCTGCCATCCATCTGACAAACAGAGGCTAGGAATACCATTTCTTACCCATCCCAGCTAGTAGCCATTAATGAACTAAACTCCATGAATTTATCAAGTTCTCTTTTAAACCCTGTTATAGTTCTAGCCTTCACAACCTCCTCAGGCAAGGAGTTCCACAGGTTGACTGTGTCGTGTGTGAAGAACTTCATTTTATTTGTTTTAAACCTGATGCCCATTAATTTCATTTGATGGCCCCTAGTTCTTATATCATGGGAACAGGTGAATATCTTTTCCTTATTCACTTTCTCCATAACACTCATGATTGTATACACCTCTATCATATCCCCCTTTAGTCTCCTCTTTTCCAAGCTGAAAAGTTCTAGCCTCTTTAAACTCATAATCATTTTAGTTTCCCTTCTCTGAACCTTTTCTAATGTCAGTATATCTTTTTTGAGATGAGGAGACCACATCTGTAAGCAGTATTCAAGAGGTGGGCATACCATGGATTTATATGAGGACAATAAGATATTCTCTGTCTTATTCTCTATCCTTTTTTTAATGATTCCTAACATCCTGTTTGCTTTTTTGTCACTGCACATTGCATAGATGTCTTCAGAGAACTATCCAGAATGACTCCAATATCTTTTTTCTGATTAGTTGTACCTAAATTAGCCCCCATCGTATTGTATTTATAGTTGGGGTTTATTTTTTTTCAAATGTGCATTACTTTACATTTATCCACATTAAATTTCATTTGCCATTTTGTTGCCCAATCACTTAGTTTTGTGAGATCTTTTTGAAGTTCTTCACAGTCTGCTTTGATTTTAAATATCTTGAGCATTTTAATATCATTTGCAAACTTTGCCATCTCACTGTTTACCCTTTCTCCAGATCATTTATGAATAAGTTGAAGAAGATTGGTCCTAGGACTGACCCTTGGGGAACACCACTAGTTATCCCTCTCCATTCTGAAAGTTTACCATTTATTCCTACTCTTTTCATCCTGTCTTTTATCTAGTTCTCAATCCACGAAAGAATCTTCCCTTTTATTCCATGACAACTTAATTTACATAAGAGCCTTTGGTGAGAGACTTTGCACACTGGACCTCCCTTGTCCACATATTTGCTGATCTCTTCAAAGATCTCTAATAGATTAGTAAGACACAATTTCCCTTTACAGAAACCATGTTGACTTTTGCCCAATAATCTTATTCTTTACTATTGTTTCAACTAATTTGCCCGGTACTGACGTTAGACTTACCAGTCTGTCATTGCTGGGATCATCTCTAGAGTCCTTTTTAAATATTGGTGTTACATTAGCTATCTTCCAGTCATTGGGTACAGAAGCTGATTCATAGGACAGATTATAAACCATAGTTAATAGTTTTACAATTTTACATTTGAGTTCTTTCAGAATTCTTTGGTAAATGCCATCTCATCACAGTGTCTTGTTACTGTTAAGTTTATCAATTGATTCCAAAACCTTCTCTGGTGACACTTCAATTAGTGACAATTTCTCGGATTTATCACCTACAAAAGAGGCTCAGTTTCGGGGAATCTCCATAACATCCTCAGCCATGAAGTTTGAAGCAAAGAATTCATTTAGTTTCTCCGCAATGACTTTATCATCTTTAAGTGCTCCTTTTGTATCTTGATTGTTCAGGGCCCCCACTGATTGTTTAGCAGGATTCCTGCTTCTGATGTACTTAAAAAAATAATTGTTATTTCCTTTTGGGTTTTTGGCTAGCTGTTCTTCAAACTCCTATTTTGCTTTTCTTATTGCATTTTTACACTTGATTTGGCAGTGTTTATGGTCCTTTCTAGATACTTCAGTAGGATTTGACTTCCACTTTTTAAAAGATGCCTTTTTATCTCTCACTGCTTCTTTTGCATGGTTCTTAAGACAAGATGGCTCTTATTTAGTTCTTTTACAGTGTTTTAATTTGGGTTATAAATTTAAGTTGAGCCTCTGTTATGGTGTCTTTGAAAAGTGACCATGCAGCTTGAAGGGATTTCACTCTAGTAACTGTACTTTTAAATTTCTGTTTAACTAACGCATTTTTGCATAGTTCCCCTTTTTGAAATTAAATGCCACAATGTTGGGCCACTGAGGTGTTCTTCCCACCACAAGAATGTTAACTGTTATTATATTATAGTCACTACTTCCAAGAGGTCCTGTTATAGTTACCTCTTGGATCAGATCCCGCACTCCACTCAGGACTAAATCATGAGTGGCCTCTCCCCTTGTGGGTTCCTGTACCAGCTGCTCCAAGAAGCAATCATTTAAAGTATCGAGAAATTTTGTCTTTTCATTTCATCCTGAGGTGACATATATCCAGTCAATATGGGGATAATTGAAATCCTACTATTATTGAGCTCTTTATTTTGATAGCCTCTCAGATTTCCCTTAGCATTTCATCGTCACTATTGCTGAACTAGTCAGGTAGTCGATAATAGATCTCTACTGTTATATTCTTAATAGAGCATCAAATTACTGTCCATAGAGATTCTATGGAACATGTGGATTCATTTAAGATTTTTACTTCATTTGATTCTACATTTTCTTTCACATAAAGTGCCAGTCACTCCCAGCACCCAACCATGTACAACCTGTTCTGTCCTTCCCATATATTCTGTACCCCAGAATGATTGTGTCCCATTGATTGTCCTCACTCCACCAGGTTTCTGTGATGCCTATTATATCAATATCCTCCTTTAGCAAGAAGCACTCTAGTTCACCTATCTTATTATTTAGATCAGGAATCGGCAACCTTGGCATGCGGCCCCACAGGGTAAACACCCTTGCTAGTCCCGGCCGGTTTGTTTACCTTCCTCGTCCGCAGGTTCAGCTGATCTCAGCTCCTACTGGCCGCGGTTTGCCGCTAAGGTCCAATGGGGGCTGCAGACTCCACTTTGGTTTAAGCAGAGCCCATCCTTCCTGTATAGGTTCCCTCATCCCAAAAGTTTCCCCCGTTCTTAATAAATCTAAACCCTTCCTCTCTACATCATCATCTCATCCGTGCATTGGGACTCTGAATTTCTGCCTGTCTACCTGGCTTTGCGCATGGAACTAGAAGCATTTCTGAGAATGCCACCATAAAGATCCTGGCTCACCTTGTTGCTCACTTGTATGTACCAGCTACTTTAACTAACTAGAGGGAAACTTCATACTTCTGAAAGTGAGTGCATTTCCCTAGCTGGAAAAGTGCTGGTCCAGGTAACATATAGAGTGCTGGGGCAGAAAATTCTATATTTGCTGCTGTGAGATTTGTGTCTTTCAACATGTGGGGTGAAATTGTCTGCAAGAATAAAAACTGGAATGAGAGAGAAAGTTTGCCTTTGAAATTTAATCCCTACAGTCCTGTTCAGTATCTTTAACTCAAGGTATGGAGCTAAATCAGCCCAGCACAATCTATCTTGATTTGTCACTTGATCAATAGCAGCAAGTCACTGCTATGGTACAATACAGTTCAGGCTGGCAGACAGGCACCAATTGAAGCAATGCAATTATTTTAAATTAATTACATTAATGGAACATCTGCTTTGCAAAACAAGAATGAATATGGAAATTATGTTTTATAAGTTATCTGCATTAGGCATAATTGACTTAATTATGAATATTTTTTACATTTTATTAATATAATTATAAAACATGACACACAACTGAATAATGCCCTACCAGTATTGAAGATGTTAAGCAATTTACTTAGAGTCTTTTTTTGTTCTCTCCTGGACTAAAATGAAACAAAACTACTTAACATGAGCCATATGCAGCCCATATACCACAACATAAATCTCTGTGTGGTAGAATAAAGCATTAACTCCACCATATTAAATCTGATTCTATTGAAATTTTGCTCACTCCTTAACTCCAAAAATGGAATAACCATTTATTTATGTCATTTGTTGTTTGAAGAGGGGCATTTTATGCTTTTCTTACTGGAGAATAGCAGTTCTATCTTATCTGTTTAATTAGTTCATTTCACTTTTTTTTCCAAATCCAAAACCCCATAAAAACATTTTCAATCCCCACCAACAAATTAGGAGGAGCAGTTATTCATCCTTTATCTTTATAGTTATCACATAAAAATAAATGTTTATGTACTATTTCATATTTAATGTAAAGACAGTCTTGTGAATTAGGGTGGGGTGAGGAATAAAACACCCACCTCCTAAATCTAACTTTCTCTCTGGTTAATGCTGTTTTCCTCCCACAGTATTTTTAGATATCTATATGCAGTTATAAAATACATATATCTACAGTGCAAATCTCTTTATCCAAAATGTTTCTGGGTACCAGAATCATTTAAATCAATGGAGCGGTAGATGTACAGAGCTCAGTGAACCACTGTATGAATTACCAACTGGGGACGTTAGTATGCTGCATTTGACTGTTTCATTTTTCTGGGCCATGAATATAGTAAGTAGTATCATACTCTCTCTCTCTCTCTCCCTCTCTCTCTCTCTGAAATATTCAAAAGTTTGGAAATGTCAATGTTACCTTAATTCAGCCTTTTGATGTATATTATAATACAGTTGTTAATTATATTTCCACATGCTAATTTTTTCCACTGGAAACCTGCCTCCAATGCACAAGGGCACTAGAGCATTTCAAAGAAAAGTTCACACAATTTTTTAACATGGGACAAAACAACATATTTTCCCCTAATCTTTTTCTCCAAAGAGGCTGAACTTGTTTGGCCGAAGTAAAAAAATAAATAAATAATTTAAAAAAAATCAATCAATAAAACAAGTTTTAAAAATCTACTTGAACCACACACCTGACATGGAAAATTTCTGCCCAAGCAGTTAAAAAGTTTTGCAACATTATAAGCAACTACAAGCAGGATCCTATCAAGGGGAAGCTGAACAAAAGACGGAACTATTAGCCCTACTTATAGAGCATGAGAGAGAGAGAGAGAGAGTAATCCTGGCCCTAATGAAGTCATTCTTTTGATATTAACGTAAGCAAAACCTAGATTGCATCCTAAATTTATAAACATTATTAACAATACATCTTAATTGTTTAATAACATGTTGTAGGAGGCCGGAAGAAATTGTAACAATGGGCAACTAGAAGCGTTCCCACCACACTTTCGGCTCCAGGGAAAAAAGGGTATTGTAGTTCATGCTGCTGCTATTGGTTGCTGCACTGTTATCACATACTTCAAATGCCGGAGTTAACTGGTTCTCATTGCCTGCTCGTCTTGTGCAGTACTAATGAGACACCTGCTTACATTATGTAATACTAATAAGATAGAAACAAGGTATTAGTTATTCATGAGGTATGCATGAGATGCAAATGTTCCTGTTATTTCTTTGCCTGTGTTCCCATGAGCAGTGGGCTTCATCCCGAGCATTGCTCCGGTGCGTCGGGCTTTCCCTGTCCCAGTGGCAGCAACGAAGGGAGCCCCCGTTGCGGGTGTTTCACTTTTGCCTTCAGTAAACTCACTACTTTTATTCAACAGCTGTGTGTGTGCCTCATTCCTACGGGACACCAAGTACCCTGCAACACATGTGTTTCCCTGTTTAGGGTCTGGTGAATAGCCCACTGAAGTCAATGTAAAAACTCCCTATGAAGTCGGTCCATTAGCAAATAAATAAGAGTTGGTGACCCCATAATGCCAACTGTATTAAACACAATCTGTTCTATTTTACATTTGGATCTCAACTGTTTAAGAGAATTTAAAACTTCTTCTTTTCTCTATGCTAATCTATAAAGTTAGCAGTTTCAAACTGATTATCAGTCCTCAACTAACAAACCTTTCTTCATACAATGTAGGGAAATCTTTTGCTTTAATGGCCTTAGAATTAAAAAAGTCAATTTACTTCTCTTTTAAGGCCATATGTTGCCAATCAAGTCATTGCTGAAATTCCCACAGACATCAATGGCAGTTGTGCATATGGATCGTGGGCAATCTATGGCTCAATAATACAAATGCCCTTCACAGTTCACAAATAAAATGGATAGAATTTCACATATTCTATGAATGTTTGGATGGTGGAAATAAGAGGTGAAAATAACAGATATCTTTTATGGGGAAGATCTTCAGCTGGTGTAAATTATCATTAACTTCAATGGAGACATGACAATTTATGACTGCTGAGGATATGCCCTTAAATATGTTAACTTGGTACATTAATAGTATAGTAAAGCAATATCTGGAAATCTATAGGACTCTACCAATGAAAAAGGAAGTTAATCAGACTCTTTTCTTTGATTGAAGTGAGTTTTCGTCCTGGGGCTATAAGTTTTCCAGAAGTGTATATGAAATTTAGCAGTGGCTAATTCACATAAGGTAAAAAACTAAAGAAAACAAAACATGAATTGATTTCATTCAAAGCTGTTCTCAGAATACCAAATTTTCACTGAAGTTTCAGTCTGCCATCTATTTGAGTGTGCACTTTTCCCAAAGAACCCATGAATTTTAATCACATGCTTCATTTTAAGTACATGTTTAAATGTTTTCCTGAAAAGGGATGGACATAAACATGTGTTTATATGATTTCTAGAGTTAGGCTATAGGGAAAATGGATATTGGGAAAGCAGCACATGGTAGACTGAGCTAAGAATACTGAATGGAACAATTCCATTCATTTTTAGTTTTGTTTCATGTTCATCATAGGCTATCAAGGCTGAATGTTAATCAAAAAGATATGCTCAAGGAATTTTATTTTATTTTTGGGGGTGTTTTATGGCTTGTATTATAAAGGAGGTCAGAGTAGATGATCACTTTTGAATCCCAGTAAACACTGTTTTGGGAAAGAGGTAGTGAACCTAGGGTGGAAGAATGTGTAAAAAATTCCATAAAGTGTGCAATTTTGGCCTGAAAATGACTGCAGAAGTCCTGTATTAGCTCATACACAGATTGAATGCACCTCAAGGATGTTAAATGAACAAGCTAAGTGCATGTATTGTCTCTTACATGCTGTACAGCAGGAATCGGCAACCTTGGCTCACAGGACCGCAGGGTAAGCACCCTTCATGGGTTCCACTGGTTTGTTTACTTGACGGTTCGCCAACTGCGGCTCCCAGTGGCCACGGTTCACCATCCCGGTCCAATGGGGGCTGTGGGAAGCGGCGGCCAGCACCATGCTGCTTCCCGCAGCCCTCATTGGACCGGGGTGGCAAATCGCAGCCAGTGGGAGCCACAGTCGGCAAAAAGGCAAGTAAACAAACCGCTGGGGCCTGCTAAGGGTGCTTACCCTGCGGTCCTGCATGGCAAGGTTGCCGATCCCTGCCCTACAGTTTCAATGACCTCTTTTTTCTTTCTGTAGGTGAAATATTTTTATTATGTATCAGCCTCTTGTGCAAACTCCCTGTCTTTCTTTGCATATTCTTTTCTGTTCTTTTCTGTACTTTGTTCTATAAACATTCTAGTCCTCCATTGTCCCTGACATTTAATACATTGCATCTGCCTCTTTCTTACCCTTGATTACTTTTGACACTTCCTTCCTTATTCACATTTTTGTTGCTTTTTTTAAAACCTATGATGTATTCATAACAAGATGACACACATAATCTTTGGCACAATATTCATTTTCTTTTGAACACTTTGCATTTCCCTGTGTCCTTTCTCTCTATCCCATTCAATTTCAATCAATACTGTGCTCTGTTCTTCCAAATATATACTTTCTGCTGATGTTTGCAAATGTATTTTGCTGAATTTTATTGGCAAAGTTTTCAAAATCATGTAGCAAAATGTGCATGGAAACGAATGTGAAGATAAAAGGTAACAGCATTCAAAAAATATTTATCTAATTCATAATAGATAACTACGTGTAAAAATCACCTGTTTGTGTAATAATACTTTATTTGTGTGAATAGCTGCATATTTTGCAGGTGCAATTACTTTTCTCTTGCTCCGGGCATATATATTGTGAGGCCAGTCCAGCTGAAGAATTTTGAAAATGTGATCTTGTGTCTCTACTTTTATGCCCAGGCAGCTAAGCAGGTTACATTAAAAAGGTGCAAGCAAACAAAAAGAAATGCAATTGATGTTATAATAGTCTCCAGCAAAATTTAAAATGATTATTTTCCTTAAAAATTTACATTCTTCCCTTAGTATATGGAATATCTAGAATGATGTAAATATTGATTTAACTTTAGCTCATTTTTTAAGACAACTGGCAGGTTTTTAAGGATTTCCAGTGTATCCTGTTAAGGAGAAATTTAAAAAGAAATACTGAGGGGTCCTAATGTGTGTGTTCTTTCCACTCTTTTTTGATCTAAAAGGCTAGGGTTGCTATATGGTGCTATGAAAGGCAACTGAGTGATAATCTCTGATCTGACAAGGATATGAAAGACTCATCCCTCAGTACTGGGTTAAAAATCTTCTTTATCAACCTGTGCTGCCTCAAGGGCAGACATTACTGTGAAAGGAGATGCAATGAGACTGGTGTGTCAGTCATGGCTATCCATGAATTAAGGTTTGATTTCGTCATCTCTATCTAGAAATATGTCTTAAAAGAATAATCATATACTCTGTCTAAACTAGTTTAACAATAATTGACTTAAAAATATTGGTCCAAGTGAGAAAAAAGGTAAAGTAATAAAAATTTAATTTCCGGCTTAATTATACTTATTTAAAATCAGATATCTTGTCAGCTGAAAGATGCAAGTCTTTAGATCAACAAAGAACCCCTAGAAAATTTTGGACCCAATTTTTACAGCTCAGGCCTTATTTGATATTGTTTTACTTTGCTACCTGGCCATATACACTGGATCACATTCTCTCTAACCATTTAGATTTTTGTGAACCCTCTCCCCTCCCCTCACTGCATATAGCTGAAATATAGCCAGGATCACTGCAACACTGTTATCTATAGTGTCAAAACTGAAGATTCAGGGTAAGTCTATACTACCTGCCACAAGAGGCAGAAGCGGTCGAATCGCTGCCGTGAGAACGCCCAAGTAAGATGATCTAAGATACGTTGATTTCAGCTATGCTATTTGCATAGCTGAAGTTGCGTATCTTAGGTCGACACACTCCCCTCCCGCACCGCCGCACTGTAGACCTGGCCTCTCTTATCATGATTTTTTGAGGGGGTGTGTAAAAGTTGAAGTGCAGACTGTAAAGTGAAATTAGTGTCTATTTTCAGTTGTTTCATGAGGTACTCCATAAAAGATGAAGTTTTTTTTAAATAAAACCTGCCTTTAATGTCTGTTTCCTTATTTTCCACACATACTGAACCTATATAATTGTCATGTTTAGCATTGTGGATGTGTTTACTTAACCTGATTTCCACCTTTGTTGTACGGAGCAGTTCTGAGGTCAGCAAGATTACCATTTCTAAAATTAAAACTCAAATACTTTCACTGTAAGAAATTCCCTCAGATCAATAGAATAACTACATAAAATGGATTTTGGAAGCTGAATCAATCATTCTAATATGTCTTTTAAAGAAAGGTATTTTTATCTTAAAGTTATCTCAGTTAGAGGATGACCCTTTTGATATGTTAAGAACATAAGAACATAAGAATGGTAATACTGGGTCAGACCAAAGGTCTATCCAGCCCAGTATCCTGTCTACCAACAGTGGCCAATGCCAGGTGCTCCCGAGGGAGTGAACCTAACAGGTAAGGATCAAGTGATCTCTCTCCTGGCATCTATCACCTCCCTCTGACAAAGAGAGGCTAGGGACACCATTCCTTACCCAGACTGGCTAATAGCCATTAATGGACTTAACCTCCATGAATTTATCCAGTTATCTTTTAAAATCTGTTATAGTTCTAGCCTTCACAGCCTCCTCAGGCAAGGAGTTCCACAGGTTGACTGTGTGCTGTGTGAAGAAGAACATCTTTTTATTTGTTTTAAACCTGCTGCCCACTAATTTCATTGGATGGCCCCTAGCTCTTCTATTATGGGAAGAAGTAAATAACTTTTCCTTATTCATTTCCTCCACACCACTCTTAATTTTATATACCTCTAAAATCTCCCCCCTTAGTCTCCTCTTTTCCAGGCTAAAAAGTCCTAGCCTCTTTAATCTCTCCTCATATGGGATCCGTTCCAAACCCCTAATCATTTTAGTTACCCTTCTCTGAAACTTTTCTAATGACAGTATATCCTTTTTGAGATGAGGAGACTACAGTATTCAAGATGTGGGCACACCATGGAGTTGTATAAAGGCAATAAGATATTCTCCATCTTATTCTCTATCCCTTTGTTAATGATTCCTAACATCTTGTTTGCTTTTATGACTGCTGCTGCACACTGCATGGACGTCTTCAGACAACTATCCACGATGACTGCAAGATCTTTTTCCTGATTAATTGTACCTAAATTAGCCCCCATCATATTTATGTATAGTTGGGGATATTTTTTCCAATGTGCATGACTTTACATTTATCCACATTAAATTTCATTTGCCATTTTTTTGCCCAATCATTTAGTTTAGTGACATCTTTTTGAAGTTCTTCACAGTCTGCTTGGATCTTAACTATTTTGAGCAGTTTAGTATCATCTGCAAACTTTGCCACCCCACTGTTTACCCCTTCCTCCAAATCATTCATGAATAAGTTGAATAGTCTTGGTCCTAGGACTTACCCTTGGGGAACACCACTAGTTACCCCTCTCCATTCTGAAAATTTACCATTTATTCCTACCTTTTGTTCCCTGTCTTTTAACTAGTTCTCAGTCCATGAAAGGATCTTCCCTCTTATCCCATGACAACTTTATTTATGTTTATAGCGGGTTTGCCCAACATCTTTCAGAAAGTTTAAGCTACTGAGTCTGATCCTAGATATGAAAAGGCAATAACACGACAAATGTAAAAATAGATAACAGAGGCATTTCATCATAGTGCACTGTTGAAGATCATGGGTTTTTAATACAAATCCTTATTCATTCAATGGCACTGTTCAGGTGAGTATGTGCTACTCAACCTAATAAGGGGGGAGTAGATTTTTTCAAGTCACATATTGAAAATATTTAATTCAGCATTGACCTGACAGTCAACATTACTTGATGATCTTGCTTATCAGTCCCTGGGTCTTGAAATTCTACTTATCACAGAAAGACAAACTGGCCTTAGGTGTTGCGATGCTGAGTATTTCAGTACCTAACTCTGAGGCATCTAGAATCACAGGAAGAACACTGAGATCGACAAATGCTGAGTCAGGTATCTAGGTTCCCTGTACAATGATCAAGGAGAGACAGATGCCTTAGAATGTGTTTCACAAAACACAGCACACTAATGAGGCTCTGCCTAAGCTAGCCAATAGGAGATACTGCTGACAGGAGTGGCACAGGCCAAGCATGCATAGGTGCCTCTGTCTGGAGCAGGGAAATGCCTCTCTCCACTTGCAATCCATGAACAAGGGGAAGGTAGGCTTTCCTCCCTCTATCTCCTGTGTAGGGCCCAATTGGGTAGGTATGCTCAGAGGACACTTAATACCATGGAAATTGGAGGCAGGAGTGGAAGAAAGGAGGCCAACCACCCTTTCTAGCAATCTTTAGTTCAATGCCTAGGATATTCAACTGGGATATGAGAGACACCTTGTTCAAGTTCTCCACCTGTGTGGGGCAGAGGAGGAATCTGCTATCACTCAAATAAGTGCTCTAACCACTGGACTAAAGCTCAATTTCCACTCTCTAACTCACTTAATATTGCATTATTCAATCTAATCAATGAAACAAAGAGACCTTTATTAGAGGGGAAGAAGAAGGACAAAAGAATGCATTTAGGAACGTTAGCAATTAATAGTATATTAAGAGAGACTCCCCTGCCTGCACCAGGTTGTCTTAACAATGTTACCAACTTCCATCCTGCTCTGGCAGTTGTGAGTGGCTGATACATTGCAGCCACTTGCCTCCTCCCCACTCAGTTTGGTGTTCTTGGCTGGTGGAGTCCAAGAATTCTAGTAAATCAGTTTGTCAGTCCCTAGGGGAGTGCAGCCAGAGGTGTTCTGTGGGCTCTACCACCTGACCCAGCTGAGGTGATTTCAAATTTGTTTCTGGGTAGGGAAGTCCACTCCCAAGTCACTTAGTTAGGCTGTCATGTTCCACAGCTTCATCCCAAGCCATTACAGTGCTCTTACCTGAATCACTCTTGCCTCAGTATGAGGGGCTGACCAGCTGTTGGCTGCTCCCTTACTAACCACTGCTAGGCAACCAAGGAGCCCAACTGAACCGCCTTGGAACTAATGGAGTAATCAAAGATCCTGACTGGCTGCTGGTTTAGCAGCCCTGCTTACATGCCTTGGCCATACTTCAGCTTAGTGGCTTCTCAATGTGTGCTACACCTGTAGCTGAGCTTGTTCTTGATCCAGCTCACTTCCACTCAGATCCCTGGCTCTGCTGCTGCCTTATACTCTGGTTAACCCTCTAGCATTTATCCTCTGTCCTCTTGGTACTGACCATTGCTCATTGCTGGACTCTTCCCATGCTGGACCATGGATTGATAAATGAACTCTCATTTCAACCACTAGGCCTGCCTGGCCACAGTCAGGTAAGATACTCTGAATGATGCAACATCTAATGTTTTATAACTACCTCAGCATAGCTCTATAGAGAGGATTCAGAGGCATATAGGACTCAAAAGAGTCTTGACTGCTGGAGTGCAGTCCCAGCCTCTTTGCTTTTTTATGGATGAGCCAGGCTTCCCTACCCAACGTGCTGGAATGTAGACTCAGCCAGGGTGACTCCTCACTGCAGACATATTTGGTGCAATTCTTTTGTCCTTTCATTTTCCAACAGGGACAGTAACCTTTTATTGCCCCAACTCAAAACTTATTTGTATTTTAACCAAATAGTTGCATGCATGAAATGTAAATAAGGCCTTGCCCAGTCAGTGATCTCCCCTAGCACACCATCAGATACCAGCACAGAGCTTGCTTCACTATGGAGACCCTGCCCATCTGGTTCTCAAGATGCTCTGAGCTGCCCTTCTCTCTGTTCACCTACGTGTGTCAATGAAAGTGAGCTTCCTATTTTCTAGGGCTCAGGTCCTTACAGTTATATATGACAAATGGCATTCTTGCCCAAATTTTGCACCTGCTTTGAACTCAGTTTTCACAGGTATAAGTGAAAACAAATGTGAAAAGCAGTGAAGAATCAGGCCTAATTTTTGGGTCTGATGCTTATAAAACAAAGGCCACTTCACACTACTATGCCACTAGAAAGGTGCCTCAGTTTAAATAAGAATCAAATCCTTTATTCATATTTTTAGAAGTAGTTGCAACTAGGATAGTGTTTGGTTGTCTTTTTCTGTAATTCTTAGTGCTTACATTTCTTTATTTGTATAAGATACAGTAACTCCTATAGGGTAGCTGGTAACATGAGCAGCCATTTTCTTGTTCTAGCAACACTGAACCCAATCCAGTTTTAGGTTTTTTTCAGGTAAAAATCCCTTGGAAATCAATTAAAGTTTTGCCACAGTAATGATTTAAGAATCACACCCCGTTATGTGATGTATCTTCATGGAGCTCAGAGGCCAGATCCTCAGACTTCACTGGAACCAGTTTGGTTTATGTTATCTGAGAATCTAGCCCCTCACATTCCAAACAATCTCTCTTTTTTCCTCTAGAAATTAAATCCCAAGAGCTGTATACCTTCATTTACCTTCATTTCAATCAAAAAAGTTAATTTTAATTAAAATTCTCATTGCTTGACTTTGATAGGATCCTGGAGTAATACAATATGTTGAAAATATACACACCAACTAATTGTGATTGTAATAACTAGCCTGTGTGTGTGTATATATATGTGCTGTGTTATGTAAAATGATCTCTCTCTAAATAAGATTATACTCTCTATGGACCTTTCCCTGTTTGCATAGTAAATGAATATATAAATGAGCAAATAAGTAACTTTTTAATTTGTATGAAAACTTTTGCTACTTTGGTGACACCTATACATGTGATTATTGATGTTGTCTTTTCACCACCCTTTAATATACAGAACAATCTATTTTATTTTTATTTTTTATTATTTATTATACTATTACTGTTGAATTCACCAGGAAACTCTGACTACTTTGTACTGCTATGCTGATGAAAAGTAGCTATAAATCCCATTTAACTGGCTGATTCAATTGGATTTACAGTTGTCATGCATCACCATGGAATGCAAGTGAATCTGTCCTTTTATTTTTGTTTTTATATGTGTTTATTATATTTATTACAGTAGTATCCAGAAGCCCCTACCAGGATCCCATTGTGTTAGGCATTGTACAAACACAGAGTAAAGATGGTTCTTTCCCAGAAGATCTCATTAAGTTAAATTTCATGAAGTTCCTAGATGTTTTTGAAAGTATTAGCACTGTAATGTGATAGAACAAAGTACAGAGAACTGTAGGAAGATAATGCCTTCTAAAATAACTACCAAGGATTACTCTGAGCTATTTATTTTAGTTTTTCTATAACACAATAGTAATAACAATTATGATTTGTCAAATAAATCTCATCCTGAAAAAGGTGATAATATAAGCAAGCATTGATGGAAGTCACAAATTTAAAATGAAATCAAGGAACCATACAAATTACAAATATAAATGACCTGCTTGGTCATAATTCTTCCTGGAAGTTCAGGATTGTTCTGTGCAGTGTATTTTCTGGTGTTTCTCCAGTCCTCTCTTAAATGTTACCGATGTTGGGATTTCCACAACTTTCTTTTAGAGACTATTTCATTAAAGGTTCTTTTCAGGGATCGGCAACCTTGGCACGCGCCCCCCCCAGAGTAAGCACCCTTGGCAGGCTTGGCCGGTTTGTTTACCTGCCATGCCCGCAGGTTTGGCTGATCACGGCTCCCACTGGCCACGGTTCGCCTCTCTGGTCCAATGGGCAAGCCTCTTCCCACGGCCCCCATGGGACCGGAGAGGTGAACTGCAGCTAGGGGGAGCTGCGATCTGCTGAACTTGTGGACGTGGCAGGTAAACAAATCAGCCAGGCCCACCAAGGGTGCTTACCCCGGGGGGCCACGTGCCAAGATTGCTGATCACTGATCTATCTGTTAGGAAGACTTTAAGTATCTGGGGTCGATTCTCAGCTGGTGTAAATGTAATAGCTCCATTTAAGCCAACGGAGCAACAGTTTGCCCCACCTGAGCATCTATGTCTCTGTCCTACAGGAAATATATAAATTTAGGGCTACAGGAACATAGATTATCCATGTGCTCTTGTTGGGTATGGTTAAGTCAGACCTTCCATATATTTTATTTTGAAATACAAATTGTGTCATAAGGGTAGCTGTTTGAAACCCTGTTCCAGCGGTGGTCAACCCATGGCCCTTCAGGATAATATGCTGGTAGGCCGCCAGACTATTTGTTTACATTTGCACGGCCGCCTGCAGCTCCCATTAGCTGCGGTTTGCTGTTCCCGGCCAATGAGAACTGTAGGAAGCAGTGTGGCCGTGCAAATGTAAACAAATGGTCTGGTGGACCACCAGCGGATTACCCTGATGGGCACATGTGGCCCGTGAGCCACAGGTTGCCCTGTTCACTGATCCTATTAAGAGAATCATGTGGGTGGACCCATAGTGAAGTCAATATGCCAAGGATCTCCCGAAGGAGATGCTGTGTTATCTTTGCATAGCTCTGACCCTAATATGAAGAAGCTTCTCTATCTTCATAATAAATCTAAAACTCATGGAATTTTAAGCAGGGTCATAACATATGCTGGAGTTCTAGGTCATCAAACATTGATTCTCAAATTGTAATGCGTATTTTTGTTTATGAAAATTAAATTATATCCATTTTTCCCATCAGGGACATGACACTCAATTTGTGAAATCTAGTATCAGCAGATAATACTCAAGTAAACTTGGAGACAGATTAAAAAGTCAGAACATGTATTGTGTGCTGGTCAAGGAGGCTTTGTTTTCTTTGACAGAAGAGCAAATTAATTTCATATATGTGGTAAAATACATTTAAACTCCAAATTCAAAGGCTATATTTTAGACTTAGATATACATTCATTTAAAATATACCTGTATTGCCTGAACTGAGCATTCTTTGCCTATTCTTAAATACACATTACATTAATGGTAAAATTTGCAGATAACCCAACGTTGGTGGAGAGGTAAATAATAAGGGGAACAGATCAGTTATAAAGACTAACCTAGATTGTTTGGTAAGATGGTCTCAATTAAACAACATGTGTTTTAATACAGCCAAATGTGAGGATATATCGGAACAAATAATATATCTCATGTTTACAAGGCAGGGGCCATAACCAACGTGGTGTGTCTGAAAAGGACTTGAAAATCATGATAGATACTTAGTTGACTGTGAATTCTCCTTTTGGTGCTGTAGCTAAAAGGGCTGAAACAATTGTTGGATGTAGAAATAGGGGAATATCAATTAGGAAGAGGGACAGTGTTCAGTATAAGGCATTAGTGAGACCATTACTGTAAAAGTGTGTCTACACTTCGAAAAATACACTAAAAAACTGAAAAGAGTTCAGAGAACAGCTGCAAGGATGATTTGAGAGTTGGAATACCTGTTTTATATTGAAAGTCAAAAAAAAAAAAAGCTCAGTCTATTTAGTTTACTCAAGAGAAAGCGATGTTTTGATCACAGACTGTAAATACTTACATATGGGAGAAATTTCCGACAGTAGACAGCTCTATAATCTAAAAGAAAAAGCCACAATAAGAGCCAATGGTTTGGAAGCTGAAGCTAAAAAATATACTATGCCTCAAACAAACGTTATGGGCTTGATTCAGAGATTACTGGGGGAAGATCTTTTGCCTGTGTTATACAAGCCAGACTGGATGATCATAATGGTTGGTTCTGGTCTTCAAATCTATGGAATACAACATACACTGCTCTTTTAAATGACTTTCAAACATTAATCAACATATGCACCCCAACTAGAAATAAACCAGAAGCATAACACACACTAATAGACCCTATGCAACTTTGATATTGGAAAAGATGATAGCACATACTAAAGATCTCTAGGATCGTCCATTAGCTAAAAACCTTAATGATTTTGCGTCTCATTATACCATGCGCTGGTAAATATGTTGTACTGAAGGAATTTTTATAGTAGGCATAGTACATAGTGTTGAGTATACATATTTACCATTATAATATATATCTTCAAAGGTGTGATTTAAAAACTAATTCTGCCTGAAAAGGGAAAACATTAATTTGTCTTCTTAAATAGAACAATAAATTTATGTCAGCAGTGTAATAAAAATTATTCCATGTTACTTTTTGTGTATCAGGAGTGGTAATTAGAGTATTACTAGAGTTCCAAATATATAACCCTTTTTCTCAGGTTTGTGATTGATTTGTGCCGGCCAGGTTAAAATAACTTCCTGGACTATAATTAAGGGTCAAACTTTCTGAATTATTTGCTGTAAGTGTAGAATTAAGAAGACTGAATAACCCAATAGATTTAATTAAACAATAATGATCTTTTCTAAGGCTTTTAGCAGCTGTGAGGTGATACTGGATGTAGGGACTTTGTTGAGTTCTGCGGCTGGTGAAAACTAAACAAAGCTATATATGTTTCACATTTAAAAGAAAATAGAAGGCTTTAAATTAAAGTGTTACCTAAAACATATTCATTTTTGTTTGTAAAATCACAGTTACATGTACTAATAATGCATTGTTCTCAAGGTACTGAGATCTTTCATGACTATGTCCTGATATGAAAGCCTCTTGCTAGAGTCGATGATGGGGTGGGTGTCAGAATATTTTCAACGAGTGCCCATGGGCTTTTTGAATAGGACAGAGCTGATCAAAACCTTTCCACTGAATTTTTTTCAGCAGCAAAAGCCTTTTCTAACTAAGCAAGTTTTGCAATAATAGTAATGATAATGTAAATTAAATAAATAAAAGTGTTCAAAACTTTACATTTTTGATGAACATTGTCAAAACAAATGGAACAAATTTTATCTTGGTTTTTAATCAAATATTTCTTTTCATTTCTCCCCTTCCCCCACTTTTTTTTCTTGATTGAGATTTTCTGTTTGGAATATTGTTCCTTTTTCTCTTTCTTAAAAAAAATAATCTTTTATGTTTTGCTGTCTCTCTCCCTATTGCAGAAAAAATGGGAGAAAAATATTTTCCCTCCTTTTTCTACTGTTTTTTCTACCTTTTTTTTCAAAAGTCTTATAAAAAGCGGCATTTAAAAGTGACTCTTTCATGATTTATCCACAGTGAAACCGTCATTGGGCCAGACACCCAGACAGCAAGTGGGATAATGACTCTGTAGTCCAGTGGTTATGGCCCCACCTGAAAGGTGGGAAACCCTAGGTCCTAGTCCCCCTGCTCCAATTGCTCTTTCATTATTTATCCATTATTTAGAGAATGAGGGTGCCTTCCAGCAGAATAACCCTGAGCTCAATGGTTAGAGATCACATCTGAAAGGTGGAAGACCCCTATTAAAATCTCTTCTCTCCCGGTACTAGATGAGGGGATTGAAGCTGGGTCTCCACGTCTCAGGTGAGGGCTCTAACCATGGGGCTAACAGTTATTAGGTGAACACCCCTTGTCCTCCAGGATTTTGAATGAGACCTGATCTGGTAGGCAACCTGTAAGCATGTAGTGATTGGGAGCCACATGGGAGATAGACATTCAGGCTCCTAACTTACCTGGTTTGGGATTTGCTCTGGGGTTTAGGCAGGAGAAAGGCATCCAGCCATACAGGGTAAGACTGTACTACATTTGTTCAGAAGCAGAAAAGTAGGTGCCCAGGGAACTTTTTTACCCTTGAAAACTTAGGAACCCAGTGAGTTCAGGAACCTACAGGGTTCCACGGGAGTTTTGTGGATTACATTGGAGCCAAAATTGGACCTAAGCACCTAAGTCTCATGTTATTACCTTCGTGGATCTTACCCTAGGCGGGGAATGAACAATCCCATGCCTTTGAAAATGAGGTCACTTAGCTGACTAGATACAGAGCATTGAGAAAGTTTGGCCACAATATTTGATTTTTGGAAACAGTTCATGAACATTGTTTCGTCCAGCTGGAAGGTCCTGCAGCAGCGTTTTCCCCACTTTCCCCAGCCTTCTTTGCCAGGCCACTTCTCTCACATCATTCTAATGCTGCCTAAAAACTCACTTTTGATGTGACATCTATGACAGTGTTTAAAAAAATAAATTGATGAAACCACCAACGTGTTTATGTGCATAACCGTGATCTTATTATTTAAATCCCTCATCTTTCCTCTTCATGTCCCTTTCACCCTCATTTTTTTTTCCTGTCACCCTCATTTATTTCACATCAGTTAGACTGTAAGATCTTTGAGAGGAGCTGTCTTCACTTGGTTCTGTAAGGTGTCTAGTATACTTTTCGGTCCTTGAAAATAATAAATAATATTTCTCATTCCATTTTGCCTAACCATGTTTCCTTCCCCAGAGGTGGTCTCATGGGTGTACTCACATGTATTGTGTCAGTGGGGCAGCATGTGGGTTGTGAAGTGGCTTGTCATACCCACTCCAGGTCGACATATAAGCATGACAATAAATCAAGCACTGCATTTTTGTTAAGCGAGAGGGCCACAGAGTGTGCACCTCTCTGTGGAAAGTAAGCAATTATTTATCCTATAGTTTACAGAAAAGGAGCTGAGAGTCAGGAAAGGTAAGTGACTCAAGAAGGAAATATTGTTGTCCAGGGAGTGTGCATGGAGCTGAGAGTTAAAAAAAAAAAAGAAAACAACAGGTTTGTAATCCTGATTTGAATACTGAGTTGTTGCATGATCCTGGATAAGTCTTAACACCTAGAAGTCTCAGTCTGTTTACCTTTCTGCAAAATGGAAGCAGTGCTATTTACTTGCTTCAGAGAGATATCAGAAGCATGACTAAACAATGTATGTAAAACACACTGTATAGTGAAAGCTGCTCATTGACAGAGGCGGGACTAGAATGCTGAAATTCCTGATTTGTAGTACTTTATTGAATTCAGATAGTCGGGGGCGGGGGCTGGTAGAGGTGGGGTAGGAGAGGGAATCATGGACGCATGCAAATTTGAAAATAGGCAAAGCCCATTAAATAATTAAAATATTTTGTGTACTTTGGTGTTTTGTTACTGTGACTGTCCCATTGTTGTTAGTATAATATAGTACTTTCAAGTTAGATTCTCTTTATTTACTGTCCTGGAAAGCAGTCATTGCTAATTTTAGATGCCACCTCTTGGGACTTTATACCCACTATTCTCGCTAAACAAAAAGAAGATTCTCAGTAGTACTCTATCTGGGATAGATTCCATGCAATATGCACACTCATATTGGGCTTACACAAATGAAAGATTTTCCCTAATACATCTTGAGAGGTATTGAGTATAAGATGGACTATGCAGAGAAGGGCACCATATTTCCCAAGGATGAACATCTTAGAGCTACATATGTAAAAATAGCTCCTGACCCTTAACAGAAAAGAATAAAATAGCCTGACTGCTCTCCATTCCATTAGTGCTCTTCCTTTAACTTGTAAGATATTTTATTATTAAATGGCAAAAGTTTCAGTGGCTTTTGATAGAAATCATTTTTGATATGCACCTGCCTCACACATACACGGAAACCTGCAGCAGTAACAAAGAGGGACAATATACCTAACTTACTGAAAGAACTATTTGTCTGAGTTCAGAGACATAACAAGGCATTTTAGTGCCTGGGACATATTTGCATCCCACAGAGGCAATGCATGGGGGACATGTTTCCCCCGCCCCAATTTCTGCCATTCATTTAGCACAGAAGTTTTCAAATTGTGTGGCAAGCCCAACTCACAGTTTGAGAACTGCCGCCTTCTGCTGGTCACTGCTTCCCGTAGCCCCCATTGGACCAGGACAGTGAACCATGGCCAATGGGAACTGCGATCAGTGAACCAGCAAGTAAATAAATTGGTGGGGCCCTCTAAGGGTGCTTACCCTGTAGTGCTGTCTGCCAAGGTTAGTTAAACGGAAATTAATAGGTAAAGTGACTAAAGTGAAATCCCTGCAAGCTGCATGGACACTTTTCAAAGACAACATAATAGAGGCCCAACTTAAATGTATACCCCAAATTAAAAAACAAAGTCAAAGAACTAAAAAGGAGCCACCGTGGCTTAAAAACCATGTAAAAGAAGCAGTGAGAGATAAAAAGGCATCTTTTAAAAAGTGAAAGTCAAATCCTACTGAGGTAACTAGGGAGGAGCATAAACACTGCCAAATTAAGTGTAAAAAGGTAATAAGAAAAGCCAAAGTGGAATTTGAAGAACAGCTAGCCAGAAACTCAAAAGGTAATAATAAAATGTTTTTTAAATACGTCAGAAGCAGGAAGCCTGCTAAACAACCAGTGGGGCCCATGGATGATAGAGATACAAAACGAGCACTTAAAGATGATAAAGTCATTGCGGAGAAATTACATGAATTCTTTGCTTCAAACTTCATGGCTGAGGATGTTAGGGAGATTCCCAAACCTGAGCCGTCTTTTGTAGGTGACAAATCTGAGGAATTGTCACAGATTGAAGTGTCACTAGAGGAGGTTTTGGAACTAATTAAGAAACTTAATGGTAACAAATCACCGGGACCAGATGGCATTCACCCAAGAGTTCTGAAAGATCTCAAATGTGAAATTGTGGAACTATTAACTAGGGTTTGTAACCTGTCCTTTAAATCGGCTTCTGTACCCAATGACTGGAAGATAGCTAATGTAACGCCAATATTTGAAAAGGGCTCTAGAGGTGATCCCAGCAACTACAGACCGGTAAGTCTAACATCCATACCGCGCAAATAAATTGAAACAATAGTAAAGAATAAAATTGTCAGTCACATACAAGAACATAAATTGTTGGGCAAAAGTCAGCATGGTTTCTGTAAAGGGAAATCATGTCTTACTAATCTATTAGAGTTCTTTGAAGGGGTCAACAAACATGTGGACAAGGGGGATCCAGTGGATGTAGTGTACTTAGATTTCCAGAAAGAATTTGACAAGGTCCCTCACCAAAGGCTCTTACATAAATTAAGGTGCCATGGGATAAGAGGGAAGATCCTTTCATGGATTGAGAACTGATTAAAAGCCAGGGAACAAAGGGTAGGAATAAATGGTAAATTTTCAGAATGGAGAGGGGTAACTAGTGGTGATCCCCAAGGGTCAGTCCTAGGACCAAGACTATTCAACTTATTCATGAATGATTTGGAGGAAGAGGTAAACAGTGAGGTGGCAAAGTTTGCAGATGATACTAAACTGGTCAAAATAGTGAAGACCCAAGCAGACTGTGAAGAACTTCAAAAGATCTCACGAAACTAAGTGATTGGGCAACAAAATGGCAAATGAAGTTTAATGTGGATAAATGTAAAGTAATGCACTTTGGAAAAAATAACCTCAACTATACATAAATATGATGGGGGCTAATTTAGGTACAATTAATCAGGAAAAAGATCTTGGAGTCATCGTGGATAGTTGTCTGAAGACGTCCATGCAGTGTGCAGCAGCAGTCAAAAAAGCAAACAAGATGTTAGGAATCATTAACAAAGGCATAGAAAATAAGACGGAGAATATCTTATTGCCTTTATACAAATCCATGGTGCACCCACATCTTGAATACTGTGTACAAATGTGGTCTCCTCATCTCAAAAAGGATATACTGGAATTAGAAAAGGTTCAGAGAAAGGCAACTAAAATGATTAGGGGATTGGAACGGGTGCCATATGAGGAGAGATTAAAGAGGCTAGGACTTTTTAGCTTGGAAAAGAGGAGACTAAGGGGGGATATGATAGAGGTATATAAAATTATGAGTGGCGTGGAGAAAGAGAATAAGGAAAAGTTATTTACTTCTTCCAATAATAGAAGAGCTAGGGGTCATCCAATGAAATTAGTGAGCAGCAGGTTTAAAACAAGTAAAAAGATGTTCTTCTTCACACAGCACACAGTCAACCTGTGGAACTCCTTGCCTGAGGAGGCTGTGAAGTCTAGGACTATAACAGGGTTTAAAAGAGAACTGGATAAATTCATGGAGGCTAAGTCCATTAATGGCTATTAGCCGGGCTGCATAAGGAATAGTGTCCTTAGCCTCTGTTTGTCAGATCGGGGTGATGGATGCCAGAAGAGAGATCACTTGATCTTTACCTGTTAGGTGCACTCACTTTGCGGCACCTGGCATTGGCCACTGTCAGTAGACAGGATACTGGGCTGGATGGACCTTTGATCTGACCCAGTACTGCCTTTCTTATGTTCTTGTGTATGTTCTTAAGGTTGCCGATCCCTGGTATATACTGCTTGAAAGGGCAGTGACCATGGAAAGCCACCAGCTGTTCATCAGTGGCAATGCTTTAATAGGGAATCAAACACCTGTGCAGAGTACCAAGAAATAAACCCTATATCTCTGAAATAGGAGTAAGTTTTCATTATGGTTTGAAATCAATAGACTCACAGACTTTAAGGTCAGAATGTATCATCATGATAATCTAGTCTGACTTCCTGCACATTGCAGGCCATAGAACCTCAACCACCTATTCCTATAATAGACCCATAACCTCTGTCTGACTTTCTGAAGTACACAAATCATAATTTAAAAACTTCATTGAAATCAATGGTGCTACATGGTAGCATTGAATGGTCATTGAGTCTTCATGGTCATTTGACCACAGCTCCTCTAATGTTTCTCTGCTAGATCTATAAACATCTGCTAATATATGCCATCTCAAGTGGCACAAAGTTATGTATCAAATGCATACTGCCAAGTGCTTCCAAACAACTCAGCTCCATACTTCTTATGGCATTGGAGATTTAGCATAGCTTGTGTCAAGAAAAGCTGCAAGCATAATAGAGTGTCCCTGACACGCTGTACGGAGTAGTTCATCAATCCTGGAGCAGAGGGCAGAATGCTTCTGGCTGGAGGTTTTGCTGGTGTCTGTGCTGTCTTCCCCTATTTTTTCAGCTTTGTTTGTGGACAGGTAAAAGTTAGCAGGCACATCCTGACTTTCCTGAACATCAGTACCACTGGAGTCACTTTCCTCAGTGATTTCATCTTCCACTTCTTCCACACCACCATCGTGCAGCAGGCCCCCATTCAGAGTCATCAACTCCAAACTGCACGGTGTGAGAATCATCCATTTCCTCTGTGAAAATTCTCAGGTGCTCTTCATGAGATAGAATCAGAGAAGTAGCTGTGTTAGTCTGGAATTGCAGAAGTGACAAAGAGTCCTGTAGCACCTTAAAGACTAACTAAAATATTGAAGCATAAGGTTTCGTGGGCTAATAGCCACTTCGTCACATGCAATGAATCTGACGAAGTGGGTATTAGCCCATGAAAGCTTATGCTTCAATATGTTAGTTAGTCTTTAAGGTGCCACAGGACTCTTTGTCACTTCATGAGATAGAGTTTTTCTTGCCAGCTTGTGCTCCCAGTACACAGCAAATGGAGCTTTCAAACACAGCCATGGCTATTCATGGTAATAGGCAAAAGAAGTTAAACTGAAACTGCTTCTCTCAACAGTGAGTCTTTTCCCCAGCAACTGCATCTGTCAAATTTGGGCTTTCCAGAAAATGTATCTGACAACTGGGGCTTCCCCAGAAACTCTTCCTAGCAAGAGTAGGCTTCCCATAAAATCAGTTTGACAGTATTACCTTCAAAGAAACTCCGTTTGATAGACAATTGTGATGACACATGAGGGAAATGTTAGCTGGGCTTTCACGGACCCCCAAAGAGCTTTTTGGTATATATTTTTTGCAAACAAAAACCAATGAAAGTATAAAATAATGCTGAAAGATTCATGTAACTAGTGTCTCAAAATAATAATTAAAAAACCCCAACAATCTGATACTGAAATACCCGCATAATTAATTTGCAGTCTACCTGACTTCAGTACCTTTTGAGTGACTTTTTGCTACACTAAAACCACAACAGGTATGCAGACAAAAACAATGCTAACAGATTGTCCTCATCATAATTTGAGAATACTTAAAGAAAAAAAGGCAGTGGTTTACCTGTCATGCTTTTTTCTTTTTGTACACATTTGGGGTCCAAGAGGCCCCCACAAATTCTTGGAAGTGTAGAACTTTTCCTCATAGACCCCGCCATGTTAGTCAAACTGACTGACTGACATCTTTTAACATCCCTTTCTTGATACACAAAACCCATAAGAGATGGGTTGGTAGAATCAATGTGGAAAAATACATCTCGTTCTACTTTGAGAATACTTCATGTATGAAAAGGTACAGGTTTGTCACACAAAAGACTATTTACGTTTTTGGGTATGTTGGTGTCAGATAGACTCCAAAACCTTAGGGAGGTTAGAATCAAAATTCTTTTTTAACTTATTGTTAATAGAGATGTGACTAGGATCATGTTAATTTTAATGCCAGGGATCAATTTAATTTTAAAGAAATGACTAACATATCCTCTTCAATTTTATAAGGACCAATGTCAGCTTTTAAAAATAGATTCCAATATGTATCCACCCCATTATTCACTGGCTCGGAATTATATTTGCCTGAGGCATCTCTGTGCATTCTCCATTTATCTAGTAGGACATCTGATTTCACTTTCACTTTATCCATTTATTATTTTTTTCTTACATTTTTCATTGTTTGGGGAATTTCTCTAATTGTTTCAATATTAATGCAGGTTTTCCTTACCCTGCATTTAAACCATCTCCCTGATAAAATACCAATTAAACTTCCCCTAATAATAACTTTCACAAACTCCCATTGTGAGTGCTCATGGATGGTAAAGTCTGGTCTATCATTCAAAACCATTTAACTTTTAATTTTATCCTTAATTTCATTCAACACCAAGGGAGACTTCAAAATAAAATTATAAACCTGCCAGTCAGTTATCAGGAATGTTTGAATAATTTGCTCTGTACCCAAACTGGTAGGTACATGTTCTGATTAAATGATTGTTCTTCAAGCTTGACCAAAGCCATTCTGGAACATCTTGTTCATGTGTCAAAATCTTTTAAGATTGTGTACACACAGAGAATTGTAAATAGAAAATAATGCTATTTGCCCTTATGGAATTTACTCCAGTTTGAAACCAGAATAGTTTTAACAGTTGCAGATTGTGATTTATAGTGATTTTGCCTGCCTACACTATGGATTTATGCCAATGCAGTTATAAAGTGATTAGTCAAAATTGGCTGAAATTAAGGCAAAGTCCCAGTGTAGACAAGACCTCAAAGAAGCCAGTGCTAAAATATTTTCATTTTGCATCTGTGGAAACCAAAACTGGATAAAAAGAATGAGAACCTGGAATTTTGTCAATCCCAGCATTACATCAGCTATGTATGAGAATGAATGGAAAGGACTCTTTTCTCTCAGAGCAGACTGAGGAATACTTAATGGCAGAGAGCTGCTATCAATTGTTATTTAATTCTTAAAAATTGTATAAAAATATTTAGGAAAAAAAACAGAATCCTCATCTAAACTTTGGAGAGGCTCATTAGAATCTCTAAACTTTAGAGAGTACACCAATTACCATCTATTCACCAAAGCACATAGTAGATACATTGTCCCCTTGGATTACTGATGTGCTAGAGACGAGTACTGCAATGCCACTACAGCAATCATACAGAGAAACATTGAGCCTTTTCTACCCAACACTTCAGGGATGGATTCTCAGAACCACGGCTCTCTTTGTGTAGTCCCCTGTGATGGGGCACAGCACCATCTCTGGAAAGAGTTTTAAATCCAGCTAGATAATTTGTAAAAACATCACACCTTTAGAGCTGACCGACATTAGGCTGTACATTTATTCTAAGAGTCTAAAACAAGACTTTGGCTCGTATTTTTTTCATAAGCCATATTCCTAATATCACTTGGCCACTTTGTACTTTTGCAGTCCATCTACACAATACATTAGGATCATCTGATTGTAAACTCAGATGAACATCTTGGGGTCTTGAGCAACTGACTATACAGAAGTATCAAAATACAATCAAAGCAATATCTTTAAACATGCCACACTCAAACGCCAATAGTAACATCTAGGAAAATGTGATATATATCTCCATCCTGTAGTGGCTGTCACAGGAAGAGACAAAGTGAAATGGCAGCTTGCATTGATATATCTGCAAAAGGTTTAAAGAATTTGTGGACAAAAGTGATTTTTTAAAAAAGGGGTTGCTGTCCATCCAGTCTTGCAGAGAACATTTGAGAAGAAAATCTTCTAGTTGTTTACACGTTGATCTAGCTTTTATCTGACACCCCATTAAATCTTTCTAGTGAGCTTTCTAACACAAAACATATACTCCTAGTTAGAGCTGAATGGTGATTCCTCACACAAACAACCCCTGTTTCTAACGGATAAGGGGTTTTGCATGAACAAGGAGATTTATCATTCCTCCTATGCTTTATTATTCTCATCTTTCAAAATTCTCAGGGACTTGATCAGGGAACTAAAGCAATATATTGAGTGACTTAGGTGACCAATCACACATTGTGAATATTTGAATGGAAAAGATTGCAATCAGCCTTTGGGCTGAAAATTGTTCATCCAATCTATCGAATGAATAGTTATGAATATTGGCTACTTTCACAGAAACCAGAATCCTTCTAAAATAATTTGTAAATAGCAAAACAAAGGCTAATTTGAAACAAAAGTTGACAATATATAAATTGACTAGCTCTGTTCCTTTGTATCCTGGTTTATAAAATCCGAGGGAGAGAGTACTACTTTATACAATCCTGGTATAAATAGCTTATCTGAATTATATTTCAAAAATCCATAATAGTGCTGTCGTTACCTGTCTCTGAAAACTCTTAGCTGCCTCTATTTATGCATTTACACACATTTAAATATCAAATAAAGCTAGAATATTTTCCCTATGATTAGGAAGGGCAAGGGCAAGTTATTTAATCTCTCTGTTTTAGATCTGCAATAAGTAAAATGGGGTTAATAAGTCCTTTGTAAATTGCTTTGAAATCTAGAAATAAAAACTAAGTAATATTATAAGACTTAAGGAGATGCTGTAAGGCTACTTTGGGCCTGAAATTGTGATTCAAGTTTTTTATCATATCATACACTGTCTTGGAGTTTTCATGACTGTTGTTTTCACTTTCTCATGAAGTGAATAGCATTTTAAGGCCTGTTGGTGTTTGTGAGCAAAACAGCAGTATAAGAATTTGTGCCATCCCGTGTGATAATGTCAGGGGATGAGCTTGTGAACATGGAGGAATGTAGTATGACCAACTTAGTAGTCCTTTGCTGTTTGCAGGTGCCACCCTGGCCTGGTGAAAAGGTTGTATATTGTAGCCCTCCAAGTCCTCCCAGGCTAGTGAAGAGGACTTGGAACAATCTCAGCAGTTCCACTATTTAAACTTTTTCTGGCCCTTTTATATGCCAAAGCCCTTCTTCCTCAAGGCCTCCCAGGCCTCTGTCCTTCAAGTGTTCTCTCTATCATAGACAAAAAGTGAAAGTAGATGTCATAAGTGTGAAGTAGCCTAGAATTAGTGTTTACCTGTAAGGGGTTAAGCTAAAGGTAACCTGAGAGGTGGACAACTGACCAATGAGAAATTCCTCAGGAGACAAAGGATTTTAAGCTTCAGTTTCTCTCTGGGTCTCTCTCTGGTCACCTCGGCTATGGGATGGACACAGCTATGCCTTTCACTGTAACTATAGATTCTATTAAGTATTGTAGTCAGTAAGTTTACCTTTTTTATCACTTGGAGGGTTCTCAGTGGTGAGTGTTGGCTGGGTGCTTCTTGATATTGTAAGTTTCAGCAGAGATATCAACTGTGGGAGAAAATTGCCTCGGGGGAGAGGTTTGGTTTCTGAATCCTTTTGTTGATTATGGTAGGTGCTGTTCTATTGATGGTTATAAGAGATTTATTCCTTTCTTTTTTTCTTTTATTAAAATCTTTCTTTTAAGAAGCTGACTGCTTGTTTTCCATTGTGTAAGATCCTGGTTTTGGATTGGGCACATCTCGCAGGAGCAGGTGAGGTTTATTTATTTTTTTTCTCTCAAGCTTCCCAGGGAAGGAAGAAGTTTGGGGGGTTAGTGGAAAGAGAAAGAAGGGTCCCAAACTACCCTAGACCTAGTTTGGTGGTTGCAGCGTACCAGGTCCAGATACAGAAGAATTTGTATTCTGGGGAAAAACATTTTAACCCAAGCTGGTAAAATAGGCTTGGGGGGGGGGGTTATTTCTTTTTTCATGCCGGTCCCCACATCTGTACCCTAGAGTTCAGAGTAGGGAGGCAATCCTGACAGTAGACTTATCTTAGATGTCTCCTTTAAGAAGCAAAGGGGAAATTTGATCTACCATGGATGCCCCTTCTCTTTGTACAGTAAGAGAGGATGAGGATGAATCATTCACCCATACCTCATATTTACCTCCCAAGGTCAAGGGAGAGTGTGTAACAAAGGAAGGATAACCAAAAATATTCTGCAGAAGAGGAGGAGTGATCAAAGGGGATCAAGTGAGGAAAAGAATGACCATGAGTGTTCGCAGATAAGAGGAGGAAAGGATGGTCATGTGAAATCACAATAGAGGAGGAAGAATTAGAAAGGATTCTGAAGAAAAGGGGACCACAAGGTTGTCTAGTCTAACTGCTTGCCAACATGCAGAATTTGATGCATCTAAACGATCCAAGACAGATCAGACTGAGTATGAAGAGGAAGAAGGATTATGGGTGTTTCTGCCAGTGAGGAAGGACCATTTATAAACAATGAGAAAGGACCATAAGGAATCACAGTGAGATGGAGGGATAGAGTCATACACGAACCTTGGGCTTGACCCTGATGTCTTTAAAATCAGTGACAATGTTCCCATTGACTTCAATGAGAACAGTGTCAGGTTATACAGCTAATTGGTTTCAAGTCATTCAGTTTGTTTAATTATAAGATATTGATAAAACAAAAGTAAAGATAATTATGACTAATGTCTTATGACTACTATCATAATTTCCTTTCCTTCAGCTCTATGTTTTTGATCTATTTAATGATGTACAATATTTCAAGGCATATTGTCCTGCCAAACAAACACAGTAAACACATATCAGTTTTAATTTTCAAAATGTGATCAGATGGTGCTTTCATAGCAATGGAGATTAGCTCTAATTACGTACCATATTAATTAAATTCTACACTCTGTACAAAAAGCAGATGTCTTCTTGTTTAGTGGTAGCTAGATTTCTATCAAGGCACCTGAAATGCATGATTTCCGAACTAGAAATGAGCCCAAGTCTCCAAATTTGAATTTGAGTTCCAGTTTCAAAACATTCCGTTCAGAGTCATTTGAATTCATGATCCAAAGCAGAGATGTACCTTAGCTGGAAAAGTAGTTGCACTACTTCAAACATAGTCACTATATAAAGATAAACGAATCATTCCAGATATGCAATTACTACACATAGTAATAGTTAGTATACAATAATAATTCTTAGCACTTATACTGCATATGTGTAAAGATGACAATTCACTAATCTTCATACAAGCCCCAGTCACCCCATGAGAGATTTATTCAGCTCGTATTCACTCAATTTACAGATGGTGAAAGTGAGATGGAGATATGGAATAATTTGACAAAGGTCACAAAGGAAGTCAATATGAATGAAGCAGCACTGGAATCCTTCCTTTAGCCACACTCACCCATGCTAAGGTATATACAAACTGTACCTCACTTCAAAAATCCTACTGAATTCAAAGTAGCAAATAAATGCATTAACTAATCTTTGATTTCCTCCAAATATTTTCAGTTTAGCATCAGATTTTTTTTTTTTTCTGCATGCAAGTTCGTTGTCTCCTGGGCATGACCAAAACATAAAAATACACATTTGAAAATGAATCCATTAGTCTTACACTTTCTCATATATGATTTTTCTCAAGGGTTGCATATCTCCACAATTAAAATGCATGCTTCATTGCCTCCCTCGGTTTTTAGTAATTATAAATTCTGCTGAGTATAAACTGTTGCTAAGATATGCTCACTTAACAAATGCAGCCAAGCCAAAACCTAACAGTGTAGAATATTGTTCAGTTCTTCATCAACTGCTCATCCAAAGATAATCACATTTTTTTTCCTTCTCTAATTTACAATTTCTTCATCTGTGACTTGGGTTGGTAAGTTTTTTAAAAAATTTTCCTCTGTGCATTTGAGAAGAATTATTTAAAAGCACCTTACCAGAAGTTATGAATTTGTAATTTATTTTCCTCCAATACATCTAGGTTGAGGTATGGTACTATGCAGAACTAGGTGAAATTTTTGAGATAAAACTTTTGTTTGTTTGTTTGTTCTGGTGAAAATGGATTCAGTTTGAAACATTTCAGAAATTCATACTGATTGCTGGTGAAATGTTTTCAGTCAAAACCAAAAAGAAACTGGAAATATCAAAATAAATCTTTTGGACATTATCAAAATGAACTTTTTTTTTAGGAAGTAGAAAATAAGTTTTGTGAGTTTTTCTGTTTTTTGTTTGTTTGTTTGTTTGTTTTTTTGCATAGATGTTTTTAACTAGACATCCCTCATCACCTAAAAACACTCTCTGGTGACTCATGGTCAAGCACATGTGATGGTACTAGGAAAACCTCTTCCATGTACCTTTGGTATCAACATTTTTGTCAAGTCATTTCTTCATTCTGTATAGCATTTCAGCAGGACTGATTTTGACGGGCACAGAGAGGATCCTATTAAAATAATGACATGACAGAAAAATTCCAAAGCTTCAAGGCCAATTTGAAAAATCCATTGAGGGCAGATTTGTTCCACTTCCCAACAGCTGGCCAGTTGTCATGGCCATCCCAAAATGAAGGCTGATCTGGCTGGATTCTTCTTTGAACAATTGTTATATCTAAAGGGTTCAAAGAAGACAGTTAAATCATCAAACTGAACTCTAGATGTAAATGAGATGCAAGCTGGCTATGAGGAGGCATACACCAGGATTGTACTGAATTGCATGTATACAGATGCTTACTGTGTTATTATGTCAGCACAAAAACACAGATGTTCTTCTGTTAGAGACATGCTATGACAAAATGCCTTGCAGAAAGTTGTGGATGAAAGATGGAACATTAAAAGATAAAAAAACAAACATTCTGTGCCTATTACTCAAGAGAGATTTCTGTCTGTATTTCCTCAATTTCCTCCACTGGCTGGACAATATTCATGGAGAAACATGGACTTTTAAGAAACTTGGGGATGAATGAGCTACAGAATGAAACAATCACTTCAGCAGAAAAGTTCATCTGCGACATGTACAATTCACCTGATGAAGAAAGTTGTGACAAGTCATGGGTGATATTGTTCTCCAAGCATTGATCACCAGATGCACTTGCCCCCAACATGTGATGTGTTGCACTGTAACATTTAAATAACTTACTTTCAATCCTCAGCAATATCACTCTATCCTCAGCGGAGAATGTGTTGGATCAAATACATTGATTGGAGAACTGGCAGCTAAGCTAATGTAACTGAAGCTTATCCCCGACCATTATGCAGAAATTGCTACCCGAGGATGTGTCACAGAGTTGTGACATGCACCCATTAGAGGCAAGATTCATACTGCAGGATGCCACAGAGGAAAGCACTATGGCCTGTGTTCTGGAAAGGAATTGGGCTCGGGTAGATCCGAGCATAATGTTCGGGTACCAAGGAAAGAACAACACTCTCACTCTGCTTAAGAGGTAGAAATGACATACACCTTAGTATAGTTAAGCATAAGCATAGGCAGAGGGGAAAACTTACACTCCAATTAGCACAGGGAGTCCCAGAGGTGCGCAGAGAGGTTGTGATGGGGGGGGGGGATCTGACAGCCTGGGACAGCAGCTAATCAGGTGAGACTCCAACATGGGAGTCCCTCACAGGGGTTTATATCCCTTCTCCACGGCCAGCTGGGGTTACTTACTGCCATGCAGTGAGTATATACATTATTATAGATTATCCTGTTTACAAGCTAATATATGCCTAATTAACTCTCCTGGGTTCACAGTTGTTTCTTACCAGGATGTTGTTTCGCTGATCTCAGACTCATCACGTTCCTACACTGTCCTTGACCACGTATTTTGTCAGTCTGCCACTTACCCCAGCTCCTCGCCATTCTTCCACAGGGCCCTTTCACCCTACAGCCTGTAAATATTTTTTTTAAGGTGGTGTTGTATCAAAATGTGTAGGAACTGTAAAATTATGCTTGACTAATAATGTGCAGGATATGTAGTAGAAAAAAAACACTACAGAAATTCACTATTTTTTAAACAAAATCCTCACATTTTGGACTCTAATTTAGAAAGCACATTCAAATTACACTGCTCTACAGCCAAAATGCTTCTGAAATAAATGTAGTCAAACTTTACTAATTCTGGGTCACTGAGAACAAAAATGATGCTTAAAATTATTGATTGGCTCTAGTTTTCAAGGTATGCTCTTGGGTCAATATATACAACCCTTGACTTGGGAATGGCGGAGGATAAGTGAGTTATAAAGGGAAGTGATTTCAATTTAAGCCAGAAATGACTAAAATACATCTTTGACTGGATCTATGAATAAATCTATGACTGGGTTTGGACAGTATTTGCTTTTTAGGCAAAACAATGAATGATGCAATCTGAAGCTGGTATTGCGTCATACATGATATGAATTGCATCATGTTATTCCTAGAAGTCATGGATGATGCAATCATAACGAAGCTTACATCACTCTGCTGAACAAATTGCCCTATATCAGCTCTAGAAATCATACAGTGTCGTGCTCTCTTATTTGTCAGTGTTTGACTTTGCAAAGGGACACATTTCTGTTTAGCCAAAGTGAGCAGAGATGCCTCGTACTTGTGTGAACAGTGCAGATAACTTCTGCTATGTTTGTGGTGAAGTGACTTTTGCATCACAAAAGCGCAGTCTAACCACAATGGTTAAGAAAGCCTATCACCTTTATTCTGGCTGCAGAATTGGAGATCAGGACAAGAGGTGGGCCCCACACATATGCTGCAACACTTGTGCAACAAATCTTTGCCAGTGGTTGAACAGGAAAAGGAAATCTATGCCTTTTGTAGTGCCAATGATTTGGAGAGAGCCAACAGCTCATACCAGCAATTGTTACTTCTGCATGGTGCCTCCAGTTGGGAAAGGTGTGTCAAAGAAGAAAAAGTGGACTGTGCATTATCCAAACATTCCATCAGCTAGACGCCCAATGCCCCACGGAGAAGGACTGCCGGTTCCTGATGCACCAGAATCATTCTCACTTGAGTCAGACGAGGAAGAGAGTGAAACTTCTGGTCCTAAACCATCAATGTCACAGGACCCACATTTTCTCCCATCCTCCTCCTCTGAACCACACCTCATAACACAAGCTGAACTGAATGACCTTGTCAGGGATTTGGAACTAGCCAAGAGTAAGGCAGAGCTGTTGGGCTCCAGACTACAACAGTGGAATCTCCTGGCAGGTGATATTTGGGTTTCCATGTTCCGTGACCGTCAAAAGGATCTTGTCCCATTCTTCTTCATGGAAGGTGATCTTGTAGCCTGCAACAACATCGATGGTGTGATGGCAGCCCTCAACATCGTTCACGATCCAGATGAGTGGAGACTCTTCACTGATTCATGGAAGATGAGTCTTAAAGCTGTTTTGCTGCATAATGGCAATGTTTTGCCATCAATTCCAGTTGGTCATGCAGTCCATATGAAGGAAACCTATGAAAACATGAAACAACTTTTGAGGTGCATAAACTATGACCAACATCAGTGGCAGCTTTGTGGCGATTTGAAGGTTGTTGCTCTCTTGCTTGGTCTGCAGACTGGATACACAAAGTACTGCTGTTTTCTCTGCGAATGGGATAGTCGTGCAAGAGATTCCCACTACATCAAGAAAGATTGGCCACTCCGACAGTAATTGGAGCCTGGGAGGAAAAGTGTTCAGCATCCACCACTTGTTGAATCAAGGAAGATTTTGTTACCACCCTTACACATCAAGCTGGGTCTGATGAAGAACTTTGTCAAGGCCATTGACAAAACACAAGCAGCTTTCAAGTACCTCCGTGGAAAATTTCCAAGGTTCAGTGAAGCTAAGACAAAGGAAGGTGTCTTTGTTGGTCCTCAGATTCGTGAACTTCTTCGAGATGATGCATTTGACCATGCACTGCGTGGCAAGGAAAAGACGGCATGGAAAGCCTTCCAGTCAGTGGCAATACATTTTCGCAAAAACAACAAGGCAGAGAACTACAGGTTGTTGGTGGAAAACCTCCTCAAGGCATACAAAAGCCTTGGTTGCAACACGTCACTAAAGATACATTTTTTGCACTCTCATCTAGATTTTTTTCCACTGAACTGCGGAGCAGTGAGCAACGAGCACGGCAAGCGATTTCACCAGGAGATTGCAACAATGGAGAAACGCTATCAGGGCAAATGGAGCCCATCAATGCTTGCAGACTATTGCTGGACAGTGAGAAGAGATGCTCCATTTAATGAATACAAGAGACAAGCCAAGAAGCGCCGAGTAGACACTGAATAGGACTAAACTATGTACATAATAGTTTTTTGCCTTTTGTTTCATAATACATTTTATTTATATAACCCTTTTGCTGATTTTTAAAGTGTTACATAAACAGGACAGGTGAAATATTATCATGTAAAGCAGCCATAAACACATGAAAAGACCTAGGTTTACAATTTATGATTAAAACTCTATCTACACAATATACATAGACATAAAATGTAAAAACTTAAATATCTTAGAACCATAGCTAATCAGTTGTTTTAATTGTCATATTTGAATTCAGCACATCAAAATACATAATAAATATCACATTTTATCTCTGAAGCAGATGATTTCTAAAAAATTGTAGACCAGTGTTATGAAAGATAACATTATTTCCCCCCACCACACACTTCCCGATGCCTCCTACATTTTATTTTACAGAAAATGTACCTGCTGTCTGAGGTTCTGTTGATGTACATAAAATAATTAAATGAACATGTTATGTGATTCTAGCATATATAAATGGGAGAATATAGAGCAAAACCAGAGATATGGAATTATGTCCATATATATCATTGGAGAGACCATTACTGGAACACTGGTTCCACTGTAAAAAGAATGTTGAAACATTTGAAAGTATTCGAAAAGAACAACATGAGCATTGTTTAGTCAGGCTAAATCTACCTTACAGTCAGAAAATTAAGAAATCTATTTAGTTTATGAAGTTAAGATGGATCTTGATAATAGCTTATAAAACCTGCATGGGGAAATCTCTGATAGTATAGGGCTCTTTAGACTAACATAGCAAGATTTGGTGTCTGAAAGTTGAAGCTAAACAAATTCAAACTGCAAATAGCATTTTTTTTAACAGTGAGTAACCAAAGAAACAACTTATCTAAGGACATGGTAATTTTCCATCACTTGCAGGCATTAAGTCCAGAGTGGCTATCTTTCTACAATATATGCTCTGGCTCAAAGCTGTTATGGTCTTGATGCAGAAACTACTAAATTAGGTGGTCTGTATCATGAAGGATGTCAGACTATATATTACAAGAGGATTATTCCCAGGTTAAGGTCCTTGGAATGTCCTATTCTTGTAACTTTTGATCACTTTGAATGAGTGGGTTAGTAGCTATCCAAAGCAGAGGCATTGACCAATGCAATGAGAATTTTCCACAGAGTTAATTTAACTCCTCTGTTCTGGTAATTTCTGTTTCCATTGAGATTCTTGTTAATATGGTATTAGAAATTTCATGCCTGATTTCATTCTCAGAAATGCAATAAGATGCTGGACTAAACTGAACTTTTAAATATTCCATTATTTTATTGGCTGGTATGGTCAAATATGCTAAGCTAAGGAGGTCTGAGACACCTTGTTGACAATTTGCCATGCTCGGGAATTCTGCGATCGGAAAAATAAAATGCATTGTTCTGAAAAATACATTTTAAAAGTTATTAATGCTTTTCAAAGTTTAAGAGAAGATTTTAAAGTCTTTCAAAGGTAAAATACTTCCTAGGACAAAAATTGAGTTAACTATGCATCCAGCTATGTTTTTAAAGAATGCAGCTAAAAACTGTTCTGAGTTCAAAACTATTCATGCTGAACTTTCAATTTTTTTTAATATATATTAATAATGTACAATTTTTCAGTCATATTCACCTCTTCAGATAAAGACAACACGTTGCATTTTTTACTCAGAATATATAACAGAGTGATATTTGGCCTCTCTGTCAGTCATAATGGACAGTGCTGCCAAGCTGTGATTGAATTATGCATTGATGGAATGGCACACTCTTGAATTTATAATGTACATTTATCTATTATTTTATTCTTGTCAATTTATCTTTAAAAAGATGAAAGCCTCTGAGAAAATCAGTGGTGTTTCGAAGTGATATTCCAGGAAGTGCCAGGTGCTCTTCACTAATTATTCAGTGTACATCATCCTACTTGCAGATGATTTGTCTTGCTTTGCATATAACCTGTATGCCACTACCATTGAGGAATTAAGACATGACCTATTTGTTTAATAAGGAAGAACCTTCACTACTGGAGTCAGAAGATGTTTGAAATGTTTTCTAGCTCTTTAAGTCCAGCAAACAGCATATTCATTTTGAATGGGTGGGATTCATTTGGATTATCCATTTCCATTTTTATCTGTGCATGATCACCTTCAAAGTCCTTGCAATATATTAATCTTCTCTCCAAGAGATCTAACGGCAGCTCTCTACAGGCATCAGCCAGAACTGAGTCTCTTCTGTTTTTCTGTTCCATATTCTTTTGTTTTATTCTTCTCTATTTATCATTTAGTACTGTAACACAATGAAAAGGAACTCAACATTTGCAATGCAAACTAAGTGAAACATTTATCAAATTTGGAGAACATTCTGCAATGCACAGCCAAAACTAGATTATGTCATCCTTCTCATTGAGTCTAACTGTGTTGATTTCTTGAATATCTGACAAGTAGATTTTAAGCTGTGTTCTCACTGAGATATTCTGTTCCAAAACTGCTAAACTGAAATAGATCTGGTACTCTGGAAGTACCAGTGCAGGAAGCTTTAAAGGCTTAAACATTTTCACGGCTTCAAAGAACTTTGCTGCTGACTTCTGAAAATGTCCATTGTGCTATATGTAGTCACAAAGCTTGTGGACAAATTTGCAATTATGTTTTTTTTCTGCAGTGCTCTGCTTAGCAGCTTCCCCTGTGACTTTATTAAAATGGCAAAACCCATTCTCTTCTCATTCACAAGGTCAGCTTTTAACTGCTCCCTCATATTTTTTAAGCATTTCCTCTAATGCAAGTGTATGCTGTGCTATCTTTTTAATCTTATAGTTGACATTTTTGGGCAAGGACAAAGTTACTACTGTGTCACAATTAGGTACCTTGTTTGGGTTTGGATAAGCTGCACATGTCCAAGTGTTTATATATTTATATATATGTGTATATATATATATATTTATATATATATACACACACACACTGTATATTGTGACGGAGTCAGACCAGAAGGATATAGGAGAGTGCTGGAAGGCAGGTACATTAGTCTCAGGATGTACAGGTCCCTGTTCCCTAGATAGCCAAACAAAGGCTATTCCAGGCCAATCAAGACACCTGGGGCCAATTAAGAACCTTCTAGAAAGGAGTAGAAACAGCTAGCCTAATTGGGACACCTGAAGCCAATCAGGGACTGGCTGAAACCAGATAAAAACCTCCCAGTTAGTCAGGTGGGCTGTGGGTGTCAGGAGCTGTGAGAGGAAGTTGTGCTGTTGGTGAGACTGAGTGGTGGACAACATATCATACAGAAGGAAGAAGGCCCTGAGGTAAGGGTGAAGTGGCGTTTGAAGAAGCGGGGACTGCTGTGGGGAAGTAGCCCAGGGAATTGTATTGTGTTTTGTGGATAAAAGGTCAGCCATCTTAGCTGATACTATTAGGGTCCCTGGGCTGGAGTCCGGAGTAGAAGGGGGGCCCGGGCTCCCCACTTTTTCCATCTTCCATACTGGCCTGTGATGAAGGTAACTCACTAGGTGGTGACTCTTGCCAATTATACTGAGAAAGGGAGGTCACTCTGGGGCCTAGATGAGTTTCTTAGGCCCCTAAATCTGCCAGGAAGTGCAGGACCCACAAGTACAGACTTGGAGCTTTGTCACAATATATACACACTGTATATAGTGTATATATATACATACACACACTGTATAGACTGTGTATTCTGACACTGTCAGAATGGTGTAAACTGGCCTCACTCTGAATGAATATTATTTCCAGGTTTTCCACTATTTTTTGTTTGTTTGTTTTTTTTCAGGTAGGAATGAAGAACTGAGTTATCTGAAGCATTAAGTCACATAAAAGGGGACATAAGTGTTTCCACCATATTAGTCCCTGATGCAGCAAAGCACTTAAGTACATGTGAAACTTAAACTTTATGAATGCAGCACTCACATTCTTAATGTTAAATATATGTTTAAATGTTTTGTTTGATTGAGGCTAAGGTTACTAAGTTTAAAAATCTCAGTTCATAAAGTGATATTAAACTAGGATTTTCAAAGAATTCAAAGAAATTCAAAGAAACAGTGTTTTTGAGGTAAACTTTCATGGGTAAACTGTATGTAAGTCAAAAGTAAAGCATTAGTTACCATTTATGGTTTTGATGTTTGTTTACGGGTAAAAATTTCAAAAGCATCGAAGTGGCTTAGGAGCCTAATTCAAATCACTTAGAAGCATCTGAAAACATTACTTTTTCTCTAAATAAGTGAACTTGATGGGTTAGTCTTAAAGTCCTTTCTGCCCAGCTAAGACTAAAAGCTTCTAAGTTTACGATTTGACATTCTCCGTGTGATTTAAGAAGAAGTTCTGTCTATAATCTCTGGCAGAAAATGGCACATTTATACTTTGAAAATGATTGTTGATTACTAAAATGTGTCCACTCTACTGTGGGGTGACATTTTATACATTTGAACTGAGGGACTAACTTTCTGATTGCTCTTCTTTAAAAATCGAAGTTTTAAAAAATAGTATATAGCTTGAAAGTCTTTTTCTGTAGTGTGGGATGTAAGCAGAATGGAAGACACACTTTTCACAGACTACTGATCTCTCTAACTCATCCTCATTCAAACCTTCCTCTGCCTTGATGTCTATGAAAGTGCATAAGGGTTAGGCTTCTGGTGTACTGAAACTACTGCATATCATGCTGGCTAATACAGTCTCATTGTTTCCTTATTATTCCCCTGTCTGTCTCTATCCATTTGTCTCTCATCTTATTAGAAGGTCCTTAGACAGGGACCATCTTTTTGTTCTGTTTGTCCAGCATGTGGACAATGGGGTCCCCATTCATAACTAAGTTTCTAGTAATAAATAAAATAACAATAAGTAATTATTAATAAAAGATAGATATGTTACTTTATTCTTCTGTTCTAAAAAATTCCCTCAGGCTATATTTTGAAGACTTTTTAATGGTCCAAGTGACTTTATGTCAACTTTTGAGCATATTGACAATCTATGCAAGAGCTGTTTTTTATTTTCTTTCAAAGTAAAACATCTATATTAAAGATCCATTCAGTGGAATGGAGTTTGTTCTCAGGGGGTCTGATCTAAAGTCCATAAATTTATGGAAAACTGAGTCAGAGTTTGCTAACCCTTCTGTTCCAATTCCATAGGTAATGATTGAAAACCTTGTTATCAAATAACAATACTCAATTTTCTGAGCAGTAACAGTATATAATTATATTTATATATTGTTACGCTGTCTGGAATGGCTCATGAACAGAAATGTCAACCTGGGGGCAAAATATCCAAGAAAAGGGCATAAAGCTCAAATGTGTTGTGTTCTACCATTAGAGTTTACGAACAGGTACCAAGTGTGAATTTCTAAAGCAGTATAACAGCCTTAAGGTGGAGTCATAGTCCCTTAGGCATTCTTGTCTAGCTTATCATATAGACAAGCTTATCTTTGTGATAGACAGTCCCTTAAACCAAAAATCACAAAAGCATTCAGTTTACGACCAATCACTGAATCATATGAATCCTGAATACATATTCACACCTAAAACGACCTGATGAATTGTACTCAAAATTCAAACCTAAGACATTTGTAACCAATCCTTTAACAAGCTATCTGAAGAGTTAACTAGGAAAAAGATATAAGGGTTATTTACAAGATTAAAGTAGGTAAACAGACACAGACAAATGAGTTACTGTCTTAAGTTCCAAAAGATTATAGTAGCAACTATAATATGCAAACTTTGTATCCTTAAGGCTAACCCTAGCTAAACAGCTGGGGACCTGTGGCTTATGCCTATAAATCTTTGCCCCTGAGAATTTAAGCAGCATAGGAAAAACAATTTCCTATTCACAGGCATTTTTCATTCTCTTTCCCCAGGGTTCAAGTTCTAAAAGACACAGGCTTGTGCGTGTACCTTCTTTGGAGAAGAAAACTGCGCGGAAAACAATCAACAAAGTCTTCTGTCCACAGTGTCTGCTGTCCAAAGGCCTTCTTTTATTTAGGAGAAGAACTCTTGCAGTAAATTAACATTTCACACTTCATAATGCTTCTCCTCTGACTGCAGGGGATGGATAGTGTTATCAAACATTTTTATAGTTTCAGAGCAAACATTTAAACATTACCTTATAATCGGATGCAGCTATTATAAGTCAGATTAATATGTGCAGCATCCTAAAAGCATTCTAAAATTTCTAAACACTAAACACATTCCTATTTCTCCAATATCTACTTTAACAATATTAACATATATTTAAGCCAGAATGGTTTCCAGCTATGCACCTGATCAGCCAGCATCAAATATATAATTTGCTTTTTTCCAACAAAAGCATGAAAGATCCTTATAAGCAAATGATATCCATGACAAGAATTTTCTAAAGTCACAAAAATATAATATTTTATGAGTTACCAGCAAACCTAACAAGGAACAGCAGTGATGTGATCTTACACATTTCATGTTTATTTCAGACAGTGAGTGAATTTAGGTTAAAATATGCTAGCAAATTATCACAACTGTTACTTTGACTTAATTAAGTAGAATCATTATTTGTTTTAGTCTAATTGGCAGTTTAGAGTTTAATCTTCACACATATTCATTGTGTTCAAATGGAGTTCTAAGTGACAGTTTTGCCAAGCACTTAAGCCTAAATTGTTACAGTAATACTACGAATATTTATAATTTCTTGTCTCACTTCCACTCTTACTGCTGCCAAAAAAACCTGATGACTAAGATACTCCATTTTGTTAATTAAGATTGTTTCAGCATGAAGAGTCTCACTCACAATGATAGTGAAAGAGGTAACCACAGGAATATTATGACAATTGATTGTGCTTTCTTTATTACTACTGCTCAGTGTTGAGTGTTAAATCAGTACAGATTATTTGGGTGGGAGTGGAGGGGAATCCCTGTCAAAACCTAATCTAATGATGAATGAAAGGTTGGTCTTTTCTGTAAGTGTTAATTCACTGAGGGCAAAATCTGTATGTGCAATTTTTGCATTGAAACAAAAGGACCTCCTTAGGCCCCACTTAAATAATGAAAGTGACTTTATTTGGAGATTTGGGGGCTGATCCTGCACAACATTCCCTGGGAGTAAAGGCTGCTCATGAAAATCATTAGTTGAAATAAACTGGCTTGAATTTCCACTTCCTTGAACTATAGATAGCTATAGCTATAGTGTGTGTGTGTGTGTGTGTGTGTGTAGATATATACCTGATCAAAGTGGGTTTAACAAGATAACATTCGGTGTTAATGGCATTTGACACCAAATTTACACAGGCGTATATGACTCCACAAGGTGCAAGGGAATGAAGAATCAGACTGTTTCTGTGTGTAGTGGGGCAGCTGCCTCACTGCATGAGAAGAAGGGTTAGAACAGGCTAGAGAGGCTGTGCAGACAAAAAATGACAAAAAGCCAATCAGCAAAGGCCTGTGGAGAGCTAATCAGGTCTAAGAAAGAGGCAGCCAATCCAGGCTGGGCTGGACCCTGTATAAAGGCTGCCTAACAAATAAGAAGGGAGTCTCTCTCTGACTAGCAAAGGAGGAGGGCTGGCCCCTGAGCTAAGGAGGTAAGCACCTTGGATAGAGCAGTGCTGGGCAGCGTCGGGCAGAGCAGAGGAGAGCTCTGGCCCATTCCCAGCCAGGCTGAGGCCCCTGACTAGAAGGGCCAAGAATGTGTAAGGGGCCAAAAGGAAAGATAGCTGACAAGGGGAGAGAAGGAGGGCAGAGAGGTTGAGGGTTGCTAGAGGGTCCCTGGGTCAGGAGCCAGAGTAGCGATTCGACCTGGGTCCGTCCCCACCCCCCTTCTCCCTTGTACTGCTCCTGCCTGTGGAGGAGTATGGCAGAGACAGACAACATGCCCCTGAAGTGAAGGACTAGACTTTGGGTTGTGATTGGCCACCGAGGCAGGTGCAAGCCAAAGGACTGTTGTTCCCACCCCCCCCTCTACCCACTCCCGCCGCACTGCCAGGGAGCAGTGTCCTCAACCAGATGCCACTGAGCGGGCAGCAAGAGACCAGCAGAGCAGCCAACTGGAGAGACACTATGCGTAGAAGGTGTTCCATGCTGACAAAAGCTAATTCCTAGACTGATTAGGGGGAGGCATCACAGTGATGAGTCCAGCATGCTGCTACATTGTGAGTAAGAGTTTATAGGATCAGCCCTTATAATACTGTTTTCCTTAAATCCAAGCTTTTGGAAGATACTATACCGTCCACCTAGTTTCACTCGGTATTAACCATTGGAATAAGAGGACAGATTCCCAACTGGAACAAATTGGAATAGCTCTTCAGTTACAGTTTTAAATAATTGCCCCATAACTTACAACACAGGAAACCCACATTCAGGGACCAGTCCAACACCCATTACAGTCAAAGGAAAGAATTGGGCCCCAAAATACTGTAGGCTGGTCTACACAGGGAAACTGACCTATATAGCTATAGCAGAATAATTACTCTGCTATAGTCATAAGTGTCAATTTCCCCATGTAGACTAGCCCTATAGTGAGTGATGTAATAATAAGAATGGGCTGAAGTAGAATAAATGCACCTGTATGGTTAATATTACTTTTTAACCTAATTCTTATGTTGCTGGAGGGAAATCTTCCCCCTTTTAGGCTACTTTTTTTAACAGCATAATATCCACATTTTAAAGCAAAAGATGTCTTCATCACAGTTCTCCAGGTTAATCCCTCTCTCTTCCCTGCTTAGAAATATAAGTTTGTGTGAAAATGGAAACTAGCATTTCATGAAAATAAAATGGTTTCAAGTAGGCTGTGTGGGAAGCTGTATTCCTGTCCTGAATAAAGAGGGGAAGCCAATCTCAGATACTTTCATAAATCAAAAAATGGAAAAATCCAGTTCAGAGCAATAGAAATTTTGTTTTAATAACTTTGAAATGTTTCATTTAAATTTTGCTTTTTTTTAACCATAACTAGATTAAAATGTAAATGAAAAATTATTTCAAACTGGAAATTCATTTTTAAAATGTTGAAATTACAAGTGTTGACAATTTCAAAAACTTTATTTAGTTTGTTGATCGAGCAATTTGTTGAAAAACTGACCCTTTCTGCAAAAAAAAGGTTCAGTTTTGACAAATCACCATTTTCCTATGGGGGAAAAAATGCTTAGTCAAAAAAATTCCAACCAGGGCTGGTTTCGAGAACCTTTTAAAATCCGCTGCTTTGTAAATACAACATCAGCATGCCAGAGGCTATTTGCCATTCCTAAGCAGGAACCATGTATGGAAGAATCACTAACACGTAAAAAGAGCTAGTAGAAATATAGCACTAAAGTTCATTGATGCAAATCTGTTGCTTACATGCACGAATGGTAAGGAAGAATAAAAAGGTTTATTTTTTTTCTTATATGGTGTGTCTCATCCTGCAAGATATCTACCATTTTTAAGAAAAAAACATAGAAGAACAATGAAGAGGTGGGGTTTGGGGGGGGGGGGGGGGGAGAGGGGTTGTGTTTTTTGGGGAACCTCATTGTTCTAATAATTTTAGACAGCTGCACATCAAGCACATTTTTTGAAAAAAAAAAAAGTAACTTCTGAAATCACAAACTATTAGGTCAGAATGATATATAGCACCCGAGGCCAACTACTCAGAATCATATTTCATCTTGTCAGTGCCCTGAAATTTCCATGGGATAAGGACAATATATGGTTGTATTTCTCCATCAGTATCTATATATTGTAAATAACTAAAATGATATCTGGAAAAGCAAGTGTAAGAAGTAAGATATTCAAAGCAATGTATTGTTAGAAAAATAATTTTGTAGTTTGAGAACATTGTTATTCTTTCAGGTAAAATGACTGCACAAAATAAATTGAAATGCACCCACATGACCAATATATAATGAGCTGCCAAATACATTCTTTTGACCATTAGATTTTTAAAAAAATATATTTGGAATTTGGTAGATCTAATACCATGAGATACTCAGGGCATGAGATTATGAAGTTATTATAGTGTTTTCAGTTGCTTTATTTTGCCTTACCAGACGCTTGCTATGTTGTTCTTTCCCTCTTGCCTCTTCTGCTTTGAATGTCAGCCCGTGTAAGTGTATGTGTGTAATTATTTTATCAGCCTACAGTTTCATGTTTGTTAGAAAGGTCAAAAAGTTCAGTCCAGCACTTTTGCATTTCAATGAAAGAGCCATTTGTGGTTGTTAGAGGAAGCTATGAGTCATCATTTAATTATATTTACTATGTTATATGTCTCCTTCCTAAAAACAAAGTGTTAATTAAAAGGTGAAGGAAAAGAGTTTCATTCATTTTCTCTAGGAAATAAAATATACAATGTTTGCTTTTGGTCCTATCCATTGATCATCAGTCCAGTTGGTGATAGAAAACAACAATTTAATTTTGGTACCCATAGCAAAAGTAAACTAAATGGATTATGGTTATTAGAGTTCAACAAACAAGAAAATATGGAGTCATAGTTTAGTTTGTGCTAGCACTCTGTTAAATATTCTTTACTTATCATGACAGGTTCTCAGTCTAATCCTCTGCTCTACTTACTCTCTTTATTTCCCCGTCCCCGCTGCCCTTTCATTACACTTCCATCAAAAAGGCTATTATCACTGTGGTCTATGAATCTATTGTAACTGTTATGTGTATGCTTTCTCTGTACTTCTTGTATACATTGGTACAGAGGCTGTCCATCCACAGGAGCAGCTGACATTTTGTGAGGCAGAGCTGATGCAGCATGTTACAGAGGGGAGAGAGACAGTGTGCTCTCTCCTGGAAATTTATTCTCTCTCAAATACTTATTTCCCTTAATCTAAATTAAAGTCATTCAGGCTAAGGGCCCAATTTACTGGTGAACCACAGCTGTTTTGCATTACAGAGCAAGAGATCATCCTACAGGGGCTGAAACAGAGACTATGGTTAAAGGCTCAGTCCTGTAAGATGCTGATCACTTTGGCCCGAAAGCATCAAAGCACAAACACAGGTGCTTCACTTTCACGACATGCATAGTCCCATTCAAGTCAAGTTCAGTGCTGGCTTTCACAAGAGTGCTGAGCCGCTAGCAGGGTCAAATCCTCAGTGAAAAAACTAACAACATCTTCATCACAGTCAGCAGAAAAGAATCTATGGAAAGAAAACATGAAAAAGACTGTATTTAATTTCTTACCAAAACCATTACAAAAACAAAACAATTTTGGGTTCCACTCACATAGGCAGTAGGGCTAAGGTTTGGATCAATATCTCCTGAAGTGTATGATAACTCTTGAAAGACAATGTCTGCTGGATCTGGTCCAATAACACAATAAACACAATAAACACACAATTGTTAGTTGTGAGATTACAATTTTAAGTACAAGGGTATTTATTCTAATGTCAAGCACATTTAAAATGTATAGAATCAAGTGAATGCAGTATATTTTTGGTTCATGGGCATGGAGAATTCACAATCATTTAGGTTGTCTTTTTGTTCTATTCTATAGGACAATTATAAAACATGATCAAAAATTGTATGTTCAGGCAGGAACAATCTAAAATAACAGGAAAATGCTTTGGCTTTTAGTTACACAACTGAATTTACTATGTTTTTCATCAATACATTAATTGGTAAAATTGAGAGATATATTCCCTAACACACAACACAGAAGTTATTAAATAGTAATTTATACAGTAATGACATCTCCAGCTGTGACATAATCCTCTTCTCCTCTGCTTATCATACTCATATGATTGGATAACAAAAGTGATGTTATATACATTAGAGCTCCATAATCTCTAGCACCCACTCTGGCATCAACCTGGAAAGAAGCAGGAAAAAAAAATAAAACACTTCACATCTAATCTGACAGCATTATTAAAACTGATCAGCATGAGAAGGCCTGGGTAGGATTACTTTTTTAAAATTTTTCCAGTTGCAATCACATGTTCTATGACCCTTTGTAAACTACCGTAGCCATTCCTCTTGATTCCTTTAACAAAAAGTAATGTTGCTATGGTGACACGGTCTTCCTGGGACTTGGTAATGAATTAGAAAGGCATTTTATTTATTTGGGAATATATCAAAAGCGAGATGCTAAACTTTACCTGAAATTGTCTTTTACTGAAAGAATTCTATATGTAATGACTTAAAAAACAAAGACAAAAACAAAAAAACCTGGTAACTAGCCTGAAACACTTCTATAGTTCTGGAAAACTCTTCTTGTTTCCATTCTGTAGAATTATATAGAAATTCAAAAGGCTTTTATGGGAAGTGCCATAAAAAAACTATTAGATTTAGAGGAGAATGACATGTCTTCTGGCCCATGCTTTATCTGGCTGGAGTCTTGGTGTCAACTCTCCATGCCTGCTCATAGCTGCAGTCCAAGAAGGGGCAGTTGTGGTGAAAAGGACCCCTATGCTCACCCACAAAGCAGCCTCTTCTCAAAGAACCCATCAACACTGCTTTTCTGGGGGGAATTGGAGGTCCAGAGCGAGTACAATTCTTTGAAGCTGTATTTAAACTCAATCTTTTGGTCCACATGAGGCCAGATTTTCAATGGGCTTAGACCAGGTATAGTTTTCTGGAGGTTGCCTTCCTTCCCTGGCTGTTAGATCTGTAGGCAGAGATCTCCTGGAATGAACAACTTCAGACCACGGTGTTTCTGGGATCAGACCTTTGGCAGTCATATAATTCTCTGTCAGTCCCACACATCAGCTAATGTCTGGGGTCTAAGTCACAGCAACCACTCCTGCTCCCCAGGTGCGAGGATTTGCATGAACTGATCCACAATGATCTGTTCAGCCACCTGCTCCCCAATTCAGTTTGTGGGTTGGCATCATCACCAATGATGTTCTATAAGGCTCTGGGCCACTGGTCAAGTCCAGCCCCAGTGAAAGTTCTATTGATGGATTTTGGCTATGATGTCAAAGTAATGTAGGAAGGCTGCTTTGACCCATGCATAGTCTTGTGTGGCTACAATATTGAGACCTGCAATATGCAGTTTGAGTTGTCCCTGTCAGATACGGTGCCAACAGAACAGCCTCATGCTAAGGTGGCCAAGGCATGCAGTGGTGACCTGCTCAAAGATTACACGAAAAGCTTCTGGGTTATCTCCATATCCTAACTTTGAACTTTTCCAGAATATATGGATCTCACATAACTCTCAGAGGTCGCACTGCAACATTCATAGCTGTCCCCTGCAGTTGCAAGAGGGTCACCAAGTGTAAGATCAGGCCTGTTGCTGTTCTTATTGCTGCTGAGTGACCATTTGTAGATGCAGCTGGGTCTGCTGCTGCTGCTGTTGGGTCACCTGTTTTGGTTGCCCAGCAGCCACCTTGACAATTTCCCCACATCTTTCCCTTTTCTCTTTCTGCCTGTGATGGGGTGAAGAGCCCCCTTCAATGCAGGGTGAGTTCATCCATCCTTTGAGTTGCCCTCTGTCTCTAGGCCATAAAACCTAAGGTTAAAGTCAATAGAGTTGCCCTTATCTGCAGGGCATTAGGCCTCGTGGCTCAAGTCAGAGGGGTAGCCCTTCTCTGCAGGATAGTGAGGCCTAACAGCCAGAGTCCATAGAATTACCTGGGCTCACAGGGCAATACTGGCCTAGTAGTTAGGGTCAACAGAGATACCCTGGGCTTGAAGGGCAGTGAGATCTAGTAGCCAGAGTCAATAGAGATACTCTGAGTTTGTAGGGCACCTCTCCATCCTAATTACTGTTCCTCTATGGATAAATACTTATATAGTCATTGAGCCAGAGAAAGAACATGCAAGTGTGAGGCCACAGTTGATCATCTTCAACAGAAGAGGTTGAAGATGCCCCGTGTCAGAAAGTCCCATTGCACTGTGGATAGTGCACTCTCCTGTGACGCACACACACCCCATTTCAAATCCTTTCTCCCACTGTGGCAGAGAGGTGGGGAATTGAACCTGGGTCTCTTCCATCCCAGGTGAATGCAGTAATCTTTGGGTTAAAAGTTATAACATGGCCACCACCACCTTCTCTTTCTGTGGCATTTAGTATGGAGCCAAGCAGACATCTAACTCATTCCCCCAGATGCCTAAGCTACCTGATTAAAGGTGGCTGGTTCCAGCTGATGAATTTCTAAGTAGAGATCTGCACGTCTCTGAAGCCTGAACTTTGGTGACTCTCTCTAGGAGAGGGGTGGGGATTACAATGCACCATCTTGTCAGCATCTCCCATTGGCTAGTGTAGGCAATTTCCCACCTCTAGGAATTACATTGGGAAAGTTCTATGGCCTATGTTATATGGGAGATGAGACTTTCAAATCACAATGGTCTCTTCTGGCCTTGGAATCTACAAATATCTAGTGTGCTGACTTTTGTGGATCACATTCCTAGCCTCCTGTGTCCCCCCAGATCATTTTATAGCGAGCTGGCATCTAACTCAGCTTTGTGGATCACAGTGTTTTTCCTGTAATTCTCTAGGCACCTAACAGTTGTGCCAAGAGCTGTGATGTGCAGTGTTGCAACTCTTAAATCCTTTCATGATTTCCACTCTTTGTTTCTTGGTTTCCTATCCAGTCTCTTTGATGAAATTACTAGTCTGATTGCAGCTTTGTATTGCATAGACAAACAAGTTCTTTTTTAACGACGATTGTAGAGTGCTTTTTTGTAAAAACAAATAAAGAGCTTTTTTTTAAAAAAAAATATTGTAAATGAGATGAAAATGAGTTTGGCCTTGTGATCTTGTTTTCACTGTTTACACAGTTTTCAATACAGGTGCTAGTCCATTGCTTATAGTATTTTAATATTCTCCTTCTTTATTCAGAAGAGTTTTTGCAGAATGTTTGAGGCTCACTATTTATGATTCATGAGTCCTTTTAAGGCATATGAGGAAAGGTGAGCCTACTTGGCAATTGGTAGTAAACTTGCAAGCTTTGAGAGGCTTATTTGCTGGTGTTTGGAAAATTTTACTTTAGGGTTATTTATTTATTTATTTTTAATTTAAGGTACAATCTGAAAAAGAGACCAAGGAGGAAAGTTGTTTTCAAGGGTGAACACTGTGTGTTTTGTGGAGTACAATAAGGCCACTTAAAAACAAAGCATATTATACAAACAACGCAATGGTTCTTTGGGGAATGATCAATCAGCATGGTCTCACAGTGTCCCCTGCTGGCTAGACCAGGGTTATGATTAAAGAGAGAAAATGAAGAAGTTTAAGATTCATAAAAACTTTGACACCTTTCACATACACAAAAATCTAGTCAGCTTGTGAAATAGTTTAGAAAGCTCGGAGGGTTTTTTTCCTAAATCAATCAAAACAGGATGTCATGATCAAAATTTGATCTCACTTTTGTTGATTAGCAAACAGTTGTGTAAAGCAATATAACAGAGTAAATTACAGGCTTTCTGAAGATTGTGAAAAAACTACAGTTGCAATGGCCTAACGGCATCATAAGAGACATAATGAGACAGTGACTGCCAAAAGCATGAAGTGATGCCTTGTTGCACTATTTGAGCCCATTGGTGTATAGCTGTGACCTCAACATATAATTATAAAAGCAAAAGTGCCCTATTCCTGTTATGACATCTTCTCCTTCTTACTCCTTTCCCCACCCCAGTACACTTAATTTACCTAGTGAGCATACAGATCCTCCTCATATTTTAGATATGACAGGCATCTCCCCAGTACCATATCAAATATAAACATATACCCACCTGTTGCTTCCCTTTCCAGCCCAGCTGCAGTGATCAACAGAGCTACAAAAAGGAGCCAGATAGCTTTTAACCATAAATTGATATTGAAAAACTTAATTAAAAGCTAATTGAGGGCTCTCGAGTCAATTTCTTGAGTAAGAGGAAAACCTTAAAGGATCCCAGTGGGGCTGAGTTCAGCAAAAGGGGAAGAAAAAGGAGTTTGTGGGGGAGTGAGAGTTATGTTTCCCCATGAAAATAACATTCCCTTTATTAGCTTTTTGGGACTCTCCAGCCTCTTTGAACTATCATTCTATTTTGAAAACTTACTTTAAGACTTTTTACTTTTCTCAAATTAGTTTCTGAAAAGAAAGTGAATTGAATGGACCATTGGACCACAAACTGTTGCTGGAAGGGCAGCTGGGCCCATGGGAGGAGAAAGGGTAAGAGGTCTAGGAAACAGAACAAGGAAGGGGAAAAAGTAGACAACCTAATATGACAAAAATATAATAAAAAATATTGAGAAAATATGTTTCTAGAATGTTTACAGTTTTTTTTTTAATTTCATCTTGCCATTATGATGTATTTTTCATATTGGAGGTACATTAGAAAGAACCATGCTCAACCATGTTTTCTAAAGACTTTGTATTTTTAACTATAAACAAAAATTAATAGTGTAGTAATTTAAAGTAATGCTGCATTAATCTATTGATCCACTTTTCTTTTGACTCAAAGCACAAAACCAAAAGGCTTGAACTGAGAGCTTGCACCCAGTAGCATACTACTTCCCTTATTTCTATAGTGCAGCTCGGTTTAAAGAAGTAATGGAATGTCTACTACCTATTAGTAGGTAGAGCGAAGGTAGATACAAGAAAATGGCGACAACACAAGACATATGTTCATTATGACAATCCAGAAACTTTTGCTGAAGCCTTCCTGAGGCATTTGTCCAACACAGAAGGAATGTGGTCTAGCATTTTAAGGTGAATACTGTGTTAGGAAGATGGCAATGACCACTTGGTTATTTGGTAAAAAAGCAGTGGCTCAACATTTTTTGTCCATGTGCATGGAATAATTGGTTTCAGAAAGTGTTGACAGAAATTGAAGGACATTTTTTTAAAACTTACATTCAGACAAGTAGATGGACACTTGTTTTGAAAGCTCTCTTCTGAATTATATGGTTCACTGTCATAACTCTTTGTTGGTCTATAAGCTTCTACTAAAACCTATAGACCAGGGATCAGCAACCTGCGGCATGCAGCCCATCAGGGAAATCTGATGGAGGGCCGGGCCGGTTTGTTTACCTGCAGTATCCATAGGTTTGGCTGATCACAGCTCCTACTGGCTGCAGTTCACCACTGCAGGCCAATGAGAGTGCGGGAAGCAGCATAGGCCAAGGGACGAGCTGGCCACAATTTCCCACAGCCCCTATTGGCCTGGAATGGTGAACCGCAGCCGGAGGGAGCTGCAATCGACCGACCCTGCGGATGCTGCAGGTAAACAAACCAGCCCGGTGCTGCCAATTTCTTCTCTAGACGTTTGCATTGCTACTATACTTTTGCTTCTGTACTGAGATGCTGGTCTATTGCACCATCAGACCAACAACAACCAAAAAACACCTGTTCAGAGTTTCTTGTCTATACTTCTCCCTGTAAACAGATGTTTTGGTAGCAATGGCATTTTGACACTTGATGGACTAAATTATTGGGTATGGCTTTAGCCATTTTTGCTATACCAACTTTGGAATTTGGCCATGGAGACAGTTAAACTGGCCATGGGAGTGGAGCAGTTTCTAAGTCTCCTATTCCCTGGTGTAAGAATAGTTGATATGGCCACAGCAAAGGGCATGTGACCGGGGTTTCCTGCTTCTACTAAGCTGTGGCTGTTATTTAACTTTATTGGAGATATTGGCAACTGGCATAATTTGTAGTAAACTGGTATTCACGGTATGTGCATGATATTCATAGGTGTGCTAAGAGACCAGGCCAGAAAACAACTTCCTGCTACTTTTCAAATAGCCCCTCTCTTCACTGTATGCTCTTTAAATGTAGCAGAGGATCCGGCGTAATATATTTTCTGCTTTATTTTCCTTTTAAAAGAAGTTTGAAGGGGTCAAAATATAGATTCTGGCTTCCTTATGCAGATATTATTCACCTCCATGACTACTATATTTTTGGTTATGCTTTATATGATCATTTTAGACTGTAAACTCTTTGGAGTAGAGCTTGTATGTTTTTCAGTGTTTGCAAAATGCTTTCTTTGGATGGTACCACAAATTAAATAATACTCAGAACAAATATGACCACTGATGCTTGCTGCCTCAGTTTCCCTAGTACATGTCCTTTTGTGGGCAATTTAGGGAAACATAAAGAATGGTTTCTAATATCTCCATTCTGTCCACCAAATTATTGTGCTCTGCAGTGGAAGCCTGTGAAATACTTTTCCTTCATTAGAAAGTACAGACAAAATTATAATAATGTAAAAATATATATATTGGCCATCTTAAAAAAATATCTGACTTTTTTGACACAACTCCTTAGTGTGCTTCAATGGGGAAAGAAGGCTAACAGTTACTGGCTCTTGGCTGAGCTTTACACTTTGCTGTTTTGTTCTATTCAAACTGACCATTTCCCAATAGGTGTGAAAGTATTTGTCAACCAGAATTAAGCACAGTGATTTTTGATATTGTGATTTTGTTTAAGTTGCATACCGGCCACTGCTAGGTTGCAGCCACACACTTGGAAATCACTAGCTAAGTTGCTGGAGGAAAATGAGGTTTTTTTTGTTATTTTTGTTGTTATTTTGTTTGCATACGATCATAATTTATCTCTCCCCAAGGGCCAACTAAAATTGGCCCAATAACAACATGCAAAATGTTATAATTGTCCTACAGTGCATTAGGGCTGATAACAGTATTAGTCTATCATGATGTGCTGGCACATTATGTACAAAATTCTCAGCCAGAGAGACAGTGAGAGACAAGTGATCTTGTACAAGAGCTGAAAGAATGTTGTGACTATGATACTCACAATAATGCCAGGGAATAAATAAGAAGAAAACCAAGGTTTGCATAATCATATAGATGAGGAGTTAAAACTAGGGAAGAAAGGAGTGTTGTCTAGTGAATAGAGGAGGTGACAAGGTTAGAACTCCTGTATTCTAGTCCCAGCTCTGCCATGGATTATTTTAATCTTGGCACCTCAATTTATCTCTTTGGCAAATGGTTGTAATGGTTATTAAAAAGAGATATTGTGCATCTTAATTAATCAGGGCCCGGCTAGATGGAGTCTTTGATCAATGATCTGAATATGATACCCACATCGTTTTATTCATAATTCCTCACATACTTTCTCCCCACTTCCAACATACACTCACTCCCCAAAGTAGAAAATTACTACAGTCCTTTACTGGTTATAACATGTTTTCATCTCATACCAGCTCAGTTCTGGGGGCAGTTCTTTTGGGATATGCACAGCTAAGACTCTCCCCAGTTCTTCCACCAGCTGCTTGATGGGAGGTGGGAGGAGGTGAAATTTCCAAGCACACAGAACGTGTTATCAGTGTATACCTCTACCACACCCAGACTCAGTGCCCAGGAAACCCTAATGTGGACACAGAAAAGGGAAAGTGGGGGTATTATATTTCTTTATAGCCTTGAGCAGCCATGTTAGGGCAAGCCATGATCCAGCCCTGAGTGATTACACTGGTGGAGCCTACCCAGAGTTGCCAAGCATCTGCTTTTTGACCAGAATGCCCAGCTGAAAAGAGACTCTAGTGGCTCTGGTCAGCACTGCTGACTGGGCCGTTAACAGTTCAGTGGGCAGCACAGCGAGGTTGAGGCAGGCTCCCTGTCTGTTATGACTCCATGCGGCTCCTCTAAGCATCAACATGTCCCTGCAGCCTTTAGGCACAGGAATGGCCAGAAGGCTCCATATGCTGCCCCCGATCAGAGCGCTGACTCTGCAGCTCCCTTTGGCCAGGAACTGCGGTCAATGGGAGCTGTGGGGGCAGTGCTCATGGGCATGGTCCTCACACTGAACCTCCCTGGGCACCACGGTACACAGGAGCCAGAGGAAATGTTGCCATTTCCTGGAGCCATCTCAGGTAAATGCTGCCTGGAATCTGCCCCACACGCAAAACCTCTTCTCTCAGCCCTGAACCCTCCCCCAAGTTTGAACCCCTTGTCCCCAGCTTGGAGCCTCTTCCTGTACCTCGTACTCCTCATCTCTGATCCCACACCACAGCGTGCACCCCCAACTGGAGTCCAAACACCCCACCCTAACCGCCTGCTTCAGCCCAAAGCCCATTCCCACATGGCAAATCCCACAGCTCCATTCCCTAGCCCAACACCTCCCTCCCACCCCAAATGCTCATTCTCAGCCTCACCCCTGAGTCTGTACCCCCACCAGAGCCATCAACTCCTCCCACACAAAATTAGCATGTGAGCGAGGTTGGGGGAGAGTAAGCGACGGAGAGAGCGGGAGTCGATTGAGCGAAGGCAGGGGCAGGGCCTTGGGCAGGTCAGGAAGGGTGTTCATTTTTTTGCAGTCGGAAAGTTGGCAACCCTAAGCCTACCTACCCCTGTTTGAAATCAAGGTAACATGCATTGGTGTAAATCTTGCCACCCCTTGTTTACACTTGGAATTTGCATGGTGCAGTCAGATTGGTGGAATCCAACCAAATCTCTCATATAGACATGGAATATTTACAATGGATTAAAAAGTAACAGAAATATTTCAGATACCACTGCATGGCAATTAGAATTTAGTGAATAATTCATAGCAAATAACAGATTTACCTAATTTAAACTTTACTTTACTCTCTGTGAATTTTCTGAGTGACTTACTACCTAACCAGCACAGTTTAAATGTGAATTGAAAATATTACAATGGAATGTATAATTTGAAATTCCCCATGTTGGCTATTTATAGAAGTATTCCCACAGGAAACAGAAAATATACCTTACAATTTATAGGAATGCACCAAATACAGTATTGACTGGGAAGTTAGAAATTTAGGATTAGACCATGAAATTTACTTTTGGCAAATAATTTTGTATTTTGCCAGTGAAACTTGACCAGTCAAGTTTTAAGAGAACGTGAGTACCAAACTGCTGCTAGCAGAGTTAGATCAAGATGTACATTTGAATTGAAGTACCCAAAGGAATTTTTCCCATGGTTTGGTCTTTTTTAACGGTGATATCTTTGTATTGTTTTGTTATGTTACAGTGAACAATAGGGAATAATGCAAAATATTTCCAAATATATCAGCTTATTATTGACTATGAAAATTCCTAGTTTTAGCAATTTTTGTCTTAAATTTTAAAAGAAAATGCACCTTTCTTCCTTGTAATCAATTAGTATGGCTAATACTCCAATGTGATTACTTTTGTGACTGTCTTGAAGGTTATTATGTAAGTTCATATGGTCAAAAAATTAGTTCAATTTGTACATAATAAAGACAATGTTAAATTGACAGGAATCCAAAAATATCTAATTTGGTTACTGCAAAGCCTTAATCCTATGTAATATACTTCTTCTACATTAATTAATTCATATTTAATTATTAATGGATTGACATAATGCCATTTCCTATAATAGGATGAAATTTATGCATCTGATAAGAAGCAAAATTCCTTATAATAATTTGCAATTTCCCCAGAGATATGTCTGTTTAGCTGCCTATTGCCTCCCTTTCCCCATTATATCAAAAACTAAGAATCTTTGAGAAACTTAGGCTTCTCTCATATGGAAAGAATGCTATACTAACAGGAATAAACTTGAAAGCTTTCTAATTTGTGAATTATATAAAATGTACCTTAACTAATCAACGGTAGTTCACAAACTATATATGAACAGAGAAAGGGGCCAAACCCTAGGAATGAACTGATCCTAGTGAACTGAATACTTTGACCAGCTTTAACACCATAACTGCTGTTAATTCTTGGAATGTCTGACACTTTAAAGCAGTGCAAGTGAGGAATGGTCCCGCTATTGTGAGGATTTTTTCTGCCTTCCACACTACCCTAGTGGAATCATATGGTGAAAGGATCTGAGTCCCCACCCCAGCTCCCTACCTGATGCCTGCCTGACCTCAAGGACTCCCTTTCCTCTCCCCCATGCAATGGAGTCATTGCAACCCTGATAAGGCTGGGCCCAGGATTCTTGGGGAGGGAGGGAGGTGAAGGGGGATTAACACTAAATCTCATTGTGGGTCACTCAAGGCAGAGGTTAGGGTGTTCCTGCCCTGGAGTACTCATTCCTCCCCAGCCACGTTCCTGACCCAGTGATTGAAGTGATTTGAGTTTAAGCCACTATTATTTAATTAGCAACTGTAAATGAATAAGGGAACAATTGAAAAGTTGAAAGGGTTCAGAAACCCCACATCATGGGCATGGAAACACTGTAAACAATAGTCTCAGGAACTCAAGAAAATTCAGGGTCCATTCCTTACACATCCCAGGCCTCCTGCCTAGAACCTGGCTGTGCTGCAGTGTATATAAGGCACCTGCTCTGGTGGCTGCTACATGCCTTCAGGCTCTATGTGGTGGAACCCATCTCCTCAGTATTGGCCCTCCTGCCGAGTTCATGTCCTCCCACCCAGTCCAGCCTTCATAGACCTCTTGTCTGGTGACGTGTCCCTCTGCTGGGCCCTCTCTGCACAGGGTCCCCACCACATTCTCTCCAGTAGCTTGCCACGCTCATCCCCAGTACTGCTTGAGGCACAGCCTGCCTTCCATTATCCCAGCCCTGGCCCTTCAGCTTTGCACTGTAGTTCAGTCACCACCAGCCCAGCTGGTCTCTGCTATTCTGGCTTCCCGGCTCTGGGCTGCTGCTCTGGCCCCTCAGGTTATGGTCTGCTGTTCCCTTCCCAGCTCAGCTCTGGTAGCTGTATTGTTCTTGGCTTTATTCTGCCCCTAGCAGGATAGCTCTCATGGAGAATCATCCCTGGGCTATTGACTCTCTCATTGGGTTGTCTTTCTTGTCAATCCAGCTAACTGGGAGTGGTGGCCTCTCCCCATTGGCCCTGGGGACTATCGGTCTTAGGATCTTGACTTCTCTTTGGCCCATCCCCTTTTTCTTGATATTGAGAGATGGCCACCCTCCCCCCAAAAATAAGTATCAGCAAGGGCCAACAGTCCCTTTATAGATAGATGGCTTAATCCTACAAGATGCTGAGCTCTGAGGTACTGAGCATCTTTAACACCTCGTGTTGCCAATGGTGACTAAGGTATGTCTACACTGCAAAAAAAAAACACTCATGACAATGAACCTCAGAGACAGGGTCTCAATTGACTGGGCCTTGTGTTACAGGGCTAAAAATAGCAGTGTTGATATTCTCAATTGGGCCCTAGCCTGGGCTGTGAAGCCCACTGAGGGATTTGGATCTCAGATGACCAGCTATAGCCCGGCAGGAACATTTACACTGCTATTTTTAGCCGTGTAGGACAAGTCCGAGTTAGTTAATCCAGACTCTGAGACTCACTGCTGTAAGTGGAATTTTGCAGATACATTCCAAAAGTGTGCTTGGCACTTTGAAGGATGAGGCTTGAAATAAAGTATAGGTGTTTATGATATAACAGTATTTAGATAATGTGAGTTGTCAATTAATTGATATTTGACAAATACCCTTCTGTCTAACTGTATGTTATTTTCCAGGCACTGAGAAACTTGAAAGAGAAAGGCATCGATCTATGACAGATGGTAAAGATTTTCAATAATTTTTAATAAATAACATCCTCTCTCAAAATTTGAGACTTCTCACTTAGTTTGTGCTGGCATTCTCACGCACTACTGTACCTCTGAGAGACTGTTGATTGATGACCATTGATGAGTGACATCTGGGCTGAGCACAGAGCAAAATGTCCATAGAGACAGTAAAGTTCATGAAAGTTGTTATGGGACCAATCTGCATAATAACTGCTGGGAATTCTAGGAGTCCCAATTTATTTAAAGTAATAGGTCTGGAACATCTTGAGGAAAATCACTAATGTGAAAAATTTAAATGAATTAACATTTTTAGATGGAAGCATTGCATTGTATATATTTGTTTTCTGGTTATAGATTAGTGGGGAGGTTCATACTGTTCCTTTTCAGTTCAATGCATGCACATTCACACAGCTTTCATTCACATTAACAGGACTTCTGCTCCATCATTCTGTATAACACAGGCAATTTACACCTTGACTTCTATGGACTGAACGCTTCTCAGCTGACCTACATTCCGTGGACACCAATGGGTCTACCGATGTGAGCAAAGTTAAGCACATGTGTAAATATTTGCGAACCCTATAATAATGCTCTTTTTCTACATGTGATCAATCTAATTGATTTCAGTAGAATTCCCTGCAGACACAAAGGTCCACCCTTATAGCTCTGATTGAAGGAAGAGAGTCTTAGACAGTACATTCCCAGGGTAGAGGTCCTGGGTTTCTCTATATGCTACAAAATGTGTTAGTACCCTTCTGGCAATTCAACTGCACTATCATTATACTTGTAGAAGAGTACTGGTATTGTAGAGGTCCAATGAGTTGAAATAATACTGACAAATGTTGAGATATCACCTTATCTACTGAATAGTTATGAACACAACATTTCTTAACACCAGTTTAGAATAACTCGTTTCCATTCAAAGACATAGGCAGATAGTAAAATGACTGGCAAAGTTCTGGCAGGAGTTCCAGTCCAATACACATACTCAGATCCATCAGATGGGGACTCCTGTCAGGCGAACCATCTGTGCCCCCCTCTCTCTTACTAATCTCTCTCTCTCTGTCTCTCTTACTAATAAGAGCCAGAACAGGGTAGCAGAAGGAATGGCAGAATCATATCCTAAGGATGGGATTTTCTGATGGGCCGAATGGAGTTTTGGCCAACTTCCATTAACTTTCAATGGCAGTTGAGCACTTAACTGCCCTTTGTGCATTTGAAAATCTCCCTCTAAATTGTTAGTTTTCAGCAGCTGGCAGTTTTGTTGAAGAGACAGTTATTCCCCACGGTGTAGCCGATGGGTCCCAATGGTCCTTTTGGGTTTTCTTGTTGTAGTTCCATTAGGTTATGCTGAATTAGGATAATAACTTTCTGTCTTTAGTTCTGTGTTTAGTTTAGATCCCTCTTTTTTTGATGGCCTACATAGCATTTCCTTCCTATCCTGGTATTCCAAGTGAAATAGCATCTTAAATTCATGATATTTTTATGTACAGTAAAGCTATTTTAGGTCATATTCAAAGTTTATGGATCCCTCTGATACCTCTATCATTGAAGTCATGATAAATAAGATATTTAAAGATTGAAAGATGAAAAAAAGAAATAAAACATAAAATAAAATCTAAAACACATGGGAGGGTGTTCTGTAAAAATGTGCAGCATGTTAAGAATATGATGTTGTAGAATGGTAGAAGGATTTTAATGACACTTTGTTGGGATGACATGCAAAACTCACTCATAGATTCACCACTTATGAGTAATGCAGTCCAAACGCATGTCAATAAAACCTTTATACAGTACGATACCCTTCCATGTTCTCTTTGGGTCTTTGCAAATTCATGCACACATACCAAAAAAAAAAGAAAAGAAAAGAAAAGAATAATAAAATAGATAAAGGGTTTAATAAATCAGGAAGACAAATATGGAGAACAATATCAGAATATTTTAGACTAAAACAAACAGTAGATGAGGCCAGTCAAGAAAAAGAATGCTTAATAAGTGCACAACAGAAAAGATACTAACCGATGCCATCTATTATTGGCCATGTACTTGCTATCTTGGATTACTTCAGGGTCAGTGAGGCAGAAGTGATAAGTAAGCTGGGGCAACTCCAAGCCAATAAATCACTGAGGCGGCACAGGATTTCTTCAGCTGTGTGAAATGAGACTAGGGAGAAAAAAATCTCAATGGAGAGCAATAGTCTTGGGAAATTCATTACGTATGAGTTAAATTGTAAAGGTGTGAGAGAAGCTAGGACTGAAGCTAGCTAGCATTGGAGAAATATCATGATTTAACTTGATAAATTTAAAAATGCCGACCACAGTCTTAACATGAGTAATAAATTGAGAGAAATTGCATAGTATATAATAGAATATCAGTATATCTAAACAGCAATCACTAAGAAACAACTAAGGGCCAAACCTTGCAGTCTTTATTCAATCCCTATTCTGGCTAAACTTATTCTACTCATCAACTTGCAGGCTGCTAAGCAAAAATGCAAAAAGCAGCGTGAACTCTTAGAGATATACTCCATGGTTTCCATTCCCCAGCCATTAAGCCAGAAAGGCGCCATCCAATGGCAGCATGGCTCCTGAAGGAGATATGTTGCCAGGAGACAGAATGTTCCACATACCAGCATTGTGGAGCAGTACACATGCCTGAACGCTCCCACATCTGCAAGGATACCCTCCATTTTCTCCTCCGATTTAGGGACTCTTTGCGGATTGTGGAAACAAGTTCCCAGCATCTTCCAGAAGGTTGGTAACTTCTCTCCCTTAAAAGGAGAAACATTTCAGATGCATCAATCCATCCGGTATTTCAACTTACATTTCCTCTCTCCATTTTTTTCTACACAGGGCCCATGATTGGTGACTACAGGATCTGGCCCATGTGAAAGAATGTTAAAAAAGTAAAAGTGTAAATAATATTTTTCACTTACTTATTTAGGAGCCATTTTTGCCTTTGCTACACATACTGGATAGTACCTGACTTTGTGAATTGTCCTGTTCATTTTCGTGAGATAACTCACAGAGTAAAGACTTACTCTAAGGATAGCAGAGTCTAGCCTTTAGGATGTAAATTGATATCATGTATATGGAGACTTCAGCGAGTTTCATTTGGGATAAGCCTTCTATAAACCAGACACGTAAAATTATAAAATTGGAGTAAGAATAAAGAAAAGTCAACACTGAAAAGGGAGCTGTATCACTAAAAATAAGGCATATTCAATCTCACAGGAGAAATCCTATTTCTAGAGTAGAACACTGCACAAAATATATATAGAAATATCTTACATTTTATCTTTAGGGTAGCTGCAATATTCCTGCCCCGCCCCTACTATTTACCCAAAAAGTTATGTTTGCAACTCACACAAATAAATGATACCATAAAGATGTCCTGTTCAGAAATAGGGACTTAGGCAAGGGAAAGATTGGTAGAAAAAGGAAAATTTACTCCTCTCCACCCCAGAAATACTAATAAGATTTTTCTATCGTTTCACTTAATTTTAAGAATGAATTACCAATCAAATTACATCAGAACCAACTACATCTCTTGGCATCTCTGAGAGTTTGCTTCTTTTTCTTCTTTTTTTTTATTTTTTTACAGAGAATTTTGTGTTTTGTGAATCTCTCCATGGGAATTCTAATTTCTATTTAAATTAGACTGCCCAATTCAGGCTCCCTTCTGGTTCTTGGATCAATGCCTGCCCGCTATGTGCCAAGGACAATAAGGAGACCGATTGAAAGCCAGGAATCTATTCTACTCTGAATTCATTTAATGTTTCATAAAGAGAACTGATATAGTCTTAACCTGTTACAGAAGATTGAGTAATACAATATATACAATAAAAATAATGACTTGAGAGTCTGAAGGAAATTGTTCTTTGATAGTCTTTACCTCTTATCTCTGGTAATTCATCATTACTTATCTTTTCTGTTCCAAACATTCAAGGTACCCTTAATCTCTTTTTGCTTGTCAAAGGATAAACTAGTCCTTTTTTAAAATTGTAAAGGTGTTATCACAATTATATGCCACAAAAATCTTAAAATTATATAAGATATAGGTTTGTTCCATTTTTTTTTTTTAATTTCAGTTCCAGCCCCCAGTATATAATCACTGTACTCAGAAGAGGAAAAAGCTTCTTTCTAGGGTTTCTCTTGCTAAACTGAAACTATCAAAGAAAGTATTAAACATACAAGACGGATAAGGGGCCAAATTCTGCTCTCATTTACATAGCTTAATTGCTTGGATGTCTCACAACTAATACCCTGTGCTTGTTATTTTAAATAGTAGAAAATCCCTTGAGATCTCCTTATTTTTTTCACATGAATAGCTTAGCTCATTCCAGATCTCCTGTCTTTGTCTGGTTATGCTAAAAGAATGACAGGAGACATTACATACGGGTTGAATCAGGCCGCAACTTTATTATTGACAGATGTCTGGGAGTAACCCGGCGGCTAAAATGTGTGCAGTGCAGGTGCAAAATGTATGTCCCTCCAGCAGATTCACTGCCGGGATCTTACAAATTCCATCCAATTCCCGGGGGGGGGGGGCAGAAGGGAGGCTTTCAAATATCTCCTCCCCATTTACTGAGATCCCTCCAGCAATTTGTTTGCTGGGACCTTACCACTTTTGTGTTAAGGTGTACTATAATGATACAGGGGTTGGCTCCTTATTGTACCAGTCATATGAGTCCCCAACTGTCCCCGGCTTGCTCAGTTACCAAGCACCTCTCCTTAATTCCTTTTCCAAGCCATTTTTTTCCATTCTTTTATGCCTTAATTTATGGAGTAATTGCATGGAACATCCACCACAAGGAGGCACGAACCATTAGCTTCGCTGCCTCCCCCAACCCCCATCCCCACCCCACCCACCCAGCTGGGTTCCCAGACATCTCCAAATGGCCTTTTGCAGCCCTATTGGGGATAAAGGACTCATTGTCCCATGTGTGATCGTTGAGGGGCACCAGCTGCCGCATTGTCCTTGATCCGGTACTGCAACAACTGTCCTCCACGGAGGGCCACATAGGCAACCCATTCTCTGGATCCTTGAATTGACAAGACTCCTTAAAAGAAAATGAAATACACAACTTGTAAGCTGGAGCCAAAAATCTCCATTCCGCTGACCACATCACATTCCAAAGTTTCAGTTCGCCCACAGCATGTGCTGGGGTTCACTGCTAACCCCTATTGCAAACACATGAAATCTGTGGAACTGGAAACGAAACAAGGCATCTGCCATGTCATTATCCATGCCCAGCATGTGCTTGGATGAAAAATACAATGTTGAAGGTTAGAGCCCTAGCCTGTTCTGTGGTGCTGCCCAGTCTGTTCTGAGTAAAGAGAGGGAGGGAGGGGCCAGGCCCATTGACCTTTTAGAACACCACATTCCTATGCTGACTGCTCTTTCCAGCAGCGTTACGTCCTCCCTCCTCCCCCAAAACAGAAAGCATTGCCTTCTTCTCCCAGCCAGCTAACCACACTCCTCTCTACTTAAGGATAGGGTGGCAATTGTCATTATTTAACCTGCAAACTGAGGCAAGGGGAATCCAAGGAGCTCTCTGCTTTCCACTGATAAATATAAACAGTATTAGTAGTTAGTCAACATGATGGCTAAGCCTTTTAAGTACACCTTGTAGATTCTTGAGGAAACATAGGGATTCCTCCTCTCTGTCATAGGTGTGTGCACAGGGTGTGTCGGATGTGCCCAGGCACACCCTAATGTCTCAAAAAAAGTGGCTTTCAATGCAAAGCGCGGCACCTTTAAAAAATAAATAAAATTCCCTGGGTGCACACCCTGATGAAATGGACTGCGCACGCCTACATCTTTGTAAATAAACAGCATGGAACACAGTTATACGTACATGTGTTTTATTCTGCATACATTCAAATTTATATCTCTTGGTTCTCAAGCAGATTGGCCCACTGTTCAATAATTGGCACAACAGAGTTTGAGCCATTAAACTCTGAGACTATAAACGTAAATCATAAAGCTAAGTCCAAACACAAGAAGTACACAGAAGCGACAAAGTGTCCTGTGGCACCTTAAAGACTAACAAAAGTATTGAAGCATAAGCTTTCGTCGGCTAGTACCCACTTCGTCAGATGCATGCCTACCTCTCTAAGAAGTACACAGTATCTTGTTCCCTAGACTCAGTTATTGCTCAAGTTTAGCAATCCAGCTATTCCCCAAAACTTCTCAGAGGTGCCAGAGGTCTTCATAAAAGGTTGACTAGTTCAGCTGAGCCCCGCTGAGCCCAGCCCCCACATTCCCACAGAATGACAGTAGGGACATGTACCAGCTGCAGCTCTCCTATTTTGCCCATCCTAAATGGAACCTTATCCCTGAAAAATCCTTTATGTTAAATATTTTGAGTGAGATTTTTCAGACGACTCAATACCCAGCAGCTCCCATTTAGGCAACGTATTGAGAGCTACTGGTACTGAGCAATTTTGAAAAACTGCTACCATTCTGTATTAAGAGCTATAATTAGAAATATGAGCATCTGGCATTCAAAACACCTGAGATGAAATCCTGGGCTACTTGAATGGAAAAAAAAACAAACCCAATTTTTACTTAAGTAGTCCATGATTTCATCTTGGTATTGCTTTACCCTCAGAAGCATCAGGTACAAGGCATTAATAGCATCAGATTATGGGACTAGATGGATGATCCTCTGTAGAGTTTCCTGTGTTGTTATGTGCTCATTGGTGCTGCTAAATCTTGTGTGAAGTGCTGTATCAACATTTGCTTTCAACATGTGAACATAAGTTATTTCATCAACATTTTATTTCATGTTATAGATAAAATGGGTGACTAATGATTCAACCCCAATAAACTTCACCTGTCTTTTTAAAACTTGTCCCATAAACAGATCAGAGTTTCCTCAAGTGTATTCTATTCCCAATTCATAGAAAAAGTTTTGCAAGTAGTTCTTGCTCTGGAAGTTGTCTCTGAGCAGTTCTTTGTTAAGATTTGATATTTTGGCTGGCCTGTTAGGTCATGATAATCCTCTAAGGCAGCATTTCTCAAACTGGGGTCCACAAGGAAGTCCAGGGGCTTCCAGGGCTCCGCTGATCATATCTTCCTCCTCTGTCCCAGTACCTCCTGCACGCTGGGGCACAGCAGTGTGTCGCAGTGTGCAGGAGTTGCTGGGAGGGAGGGGAAGGAGGAGTGGCAGGGATAGACGGATATTGTGGATTGCAATGAGGGAGGGGAATTAGACTTCCTAAAGCCACTACATTCTCTACGCACACCCACGGTACACAGAAAGAGGTGGGGCTGGGTGGAGACTGACCAGAACCCTGGCTCCATCTGTTCAGTGGACCAACCAATTTAAGTACACAAAGGGATGTACCCTGTGCAGGGTATAGGACTTGTACACTTTACTTACTCTTTGGAGCACAGGAAGAAATTGGATGTGAGATTATGACTTTCTGAATCACAGTTTGCTTCCTGGGCTGATCTTGGGACACTACAATTATATTCCACTCCCTGCTCAGGAAGAGTTGCCAGGTGATGATCTAGCTAGCTCTTATTGGATATACATTGTCCTCAGAACTAAGTTTCTGATTTCAGTAACTGTCCTTATAAGCTCAAATTTTACTTTCTGAAATGATTTTGCAACATTTGCTTAAAATTAACTTTATGGAGATGTTTCATGCCATTAAACACATTTGCTAGAATATTCACAGAAGGAAAACACAAAAGGGATATAAATTCAAAATAATATTTACGGGAAATATTTGGCACATTCATGCTGCTCCTCTCATGGGTATGAATTTTCTTTTGAGACTCAGTACTGAATTATCCTTACTTTAAATATTTTTCTATTATTTCCTGTATTCTGGATATATTAGGGTTGTTAAGATCTTCTCAAATGCTGAAATCAAAAAGATATGGGTATTAATCCATGTGATAAAGTGCAGTGGAAATATTTCTGCATCATGCTAGCAGATGGGATCAGTTAGCTCATTACAGGATATAAAGAGTATGAGAATCTCCATTTGAGCTGGATTTAGATAAAAAGAAACACGATGACTATAATTTTGAAAAAAAAAAATGGCACAAAGCGTGCTTACCTTCCCCTGCAACTCTTTGGACTTGGCTACACCTCTGAACTTCCCTCTTTTTTTTTTTTTTTTGTTAATCTGAGATATTTTTTGCAATCCTATTTTATGTACATAACAGTACCCCTGGTGGAATTCTGTGCCAAAAAATATTCAAAATTCTGCAACAAAAAATTAAAAATTATGTGCACAATATATTAAAATTCTGCAAATGCTGCATATTGTATTTGTCAAAACAACACAATATAATGGCACCAGTTTCAATTATTTTTGGTCATTTATTTCTAAATACCTGTCAGCAAGTATGGCTGTAATAATTACCAGGCATATTAATACATAACTCTGAATAATAATTCCTTGAAACTACAATACAGAACTGTATTTCCAACAACCTTCAGAAGCAGTGCAAAGACTTGGAGGAGTCAGGGGTAATAGAGGAGCTGAGGGAGAGGGAAGTAAATTGCTGGGAACGAGCCTGGGTGTGAACTTGGAGGGTTATTGGGTATGAGTAGGAAAAGTATGTAACAGGTTTTTTGGAGGTGGGCAGAGGGGGATTGTTAGGGAGCTTCCCCCATGCAGACCTTAGTGAACCCCGAGCCTCTCCCATTCAGTCAGGCACATCGGCACCTATCCCCATATGTTCCTGCACGTCCTTGTGTCCTTGAATCCCCTGTCCACATGTCCCTCCAGCTGCACTCAGACACTCACTCCCCCATCCCTGTGTGGCCATTTACCCCCTTCCCCTGTCCCTTTATCCCCTCCCACTCCCTATGTGTCCCTGTGCCCCTACCCAGCCTCTCCCCTCTCCTTATGTGTCACTGTAACCCATCCCCATATCCCCATGTGTCTCTGCACCTCCCTCCCTCCCTCTTGTGACCTTGTTTCTCCTCTCCCATTCACCCCCTGCCTCATGAGTGCCTCTCTGACCTCCTCCCCAGAACCCCTGTCTCCTGACCTGGAGAAGAAGGCACTGCAGGCTCTCTCTTCCCTTGCTGGCAGGGAGCTGCTGCTTTGTTCTATGACCACCGTGCCCTCTGGTGGGCAAAAGGCAGAACTTCAGAAGTTATTTTCTGCTGTGAGCTACTGCTGTTCTTGTGCCACAGAGTCCTCTGGTGGGGAAAAAGGTGGAATTGCTGCAACATTTCAGCAGAAACTTTTTTCTGCACAAAAAAATAAAAATCCACAGGGCTCATTAATTATGCATGCAGTACCTTAAAATTCCCCCAGGAGTAATAACTTAACATCCCCTAGTCCCAGAGAAACGTATTGACCAATCATTTTTCTGATTTTATTATTTTAACTTTTTGTTGTACCTTATATTGACAAACTTTATGGGGATTTTATTTTTTTACGGCCCCTTCACCTTATTTGGAAGCCTTTCCAATACTACTATAGCAGATATGACCCAAAGATCTTCCTTCATTACTGGTTATCTCCCCTCCTCCCTCAGTGTCTTCTATATTGCTACTAGTAGTTTTGTCATCACTAAATAGCATGATGAACATTTGGGACATTCCTTCATTTATCTTTGAAACAGTTTTCATTTCTTTTTTTTTTTTTCCATTTTGTAGCTAGCTCTTGTTCCAGTGTGCTGAAGAAAATGACATCTCAGCCCTGAACAGAGGCTTGGAATAATCCCAAATTCTCCATCTTTATCAGCCTTAGGACAAAAAAAAAATGACTAGCAAGAAAGAGTTTTCTCTCAGATAACTGCAAGGTAATTGCACTTCAAAAGAGAAAATGTCATGCAGCTTGCTGTTTTTATGCATTTTTAATTATTTTACATTGCTTTTAAACATTTTTCAGAATCCTTAACAAAATATAAAAGAAAGCAAGCACGGTTATATAAAGTAATATGTTACAGCTGAGAAAATACTGACTATAATTTCACAAGTGTGTGTAAATATTTAAAAGACACACTTTTTATTTGTTGTAGATTTTTTTTAAAAGTAAGTTCACATTGTTTAATGTCCTTGTTTACTACTTTAGCAGATTCCTTCCTCTTCCTTATTATATTGCTAGGCATATGAATTTACAGTGAAACTGCCGTATGCATGTAAAACTAGACATTTCTTTGGAATGGGGGGAAAGCCTTGGAATGTGTGGAACGAGCATTATCTTGGAGGCTTTCTGGTTTAATTGACATAATCTAACCTTGCCATTAGTCTAGCTGGAGGCAAGCTATTTCTGTCTGCATTACTTTTCATTATTACTTTTGTGTTGAAACTCAGTACCTGCTTATCCATATAAATGTGTGACAGACCTAAAGAACACACTTTGGAAAGTCATTCAACTTCTATCAGTGCTTTTACTTTCAGTGTTAAAACACTCAATTGTACTATCCAACTACCATACATCAAAGTCTATTGTATCAACAGAAATTTGAAATACCAAACTTTAGATTCTGATTTGAGATATTGAAGAAAATTTATATTCCTTTTCTTATTTATCTGGAGCCCCGGCTTCATCATTGTAGATACAAATCAATCTTATCCTTTAGCAGCTAGTTTGCAGCTGTGCCTGAGCTTATTATTAATTTACTCTGTTCTTCCTTGGTGCAGAGTGAAGGAGACAATCAAGTCATACATCACATAAACAATTAAAAACTATCCTTGTGGCTTTAAGCTATTGAAATGATGAAGAGCCTGTACAAAATGTAACTGTCCTTGAATTACTTTCATTGTTAAGCATTAGACAGTATGACAAATTTTAGTCCTCCTCAGTCATTTAGAATGGTATCTGCAAAGCTCTGTCAGATGTTGATTTATCTTTATTATTGTCTAGCAACTTGGGTTGACACAGGATTGATAAAAAATACAATGATACTACATGGATAACATTAAAAACACTTACATGCCTCATTGTTTTTCCCCAGTGATAAATGCAACAGACTCAGGAATTGTATACCAAATATCATTAATTCAACCTTCCGAACGTTACATTAATCTCAAGCAAATATCTGCCAGTCGTCCTCATTTCAGATATTAATTAAAGACACTGTTTGACACATATATTTTCACATATGCTTTTGTATAGATTTTTGAAAATCTCTGCTGTAAAATAATTAGAGATCTTAAACTGGTTCAGTAAAAGGGGATTTTTATTAATCTTTTTTTTCATTTCTTGGGCGCTAACATAAGATACACACACAAAATCAGAATCTGAAAGAAGACAATTTCTGGAGATTTTGCATGCTTCATCTCATCCCAGAATCGAGCTTTTCTGGGAAATTTTAAAAAAAGGAAATGTGGAGCCTGGAGCTATGTTGATGTACCTTAGTGGATGAGCTGTCTCAAGAAGTTTTAAAGTTATGTTGTTTTGGACCTTTACTTGAATTTTACATTCGGAAAAAAAAAATCTGCCTTGTGTTGGCTCATAGTATCTTCTCAATGTCTTTGTCTGAGAAACTTTATGTTAATTCTATTTTGTTGGCATTGCTGAGGAGCGTATGTTAGTGTTTTTGTCGTGGAAGCATGGAAGTTACAAACATGTTTGATGAAAACATGAAACAGTTTGAGATGCCCTGTAATGAAATGTGCAAGGAGGAATTTCACTAGAAACTCCTTAGAGAAGGGTTATGACAAATAGCAAGTTGAACTATGAGAACTTGACCTTGAGGGGAAAAGTAAGATGTACTTGTCCAGCTTAGGTCAGGAAGCAAAAGGGAACTGAAAACTTGAGGGATTCGAAATTGCTTACAAGAGATTTTATAAATTAATTATTTTTCCCTTGCATGAACCAAGCATATGCAATCTGTCGCTTGCTAAATATGTTTGAACCAAGATGAAGAAAGTCATGGTTTAGACATCTGTTATACTAGCCTGGGAAGGAGAAATGTTCTATACAAAGGTATCTGTGCCACAACAATATACTACTTTATTTTCCCTTGTCTCTTCCTTCCCCTTCCTCATTTCTGTTATCTGCATCTACAGGTATTCAGAGTAAGGATTAAAATGTAAATTTCTAAGTATTTATAAATAGTTTCCATCAAAAGAGAATGTGGGGTGTGTGGGGGTTATGAATAGTGAGACAAAGCTTAATACCTGCCTGCAGTGTAAAATTTGTTATTTATAGTGTGTGTGAACCAAATGAACACTCTCCCTTCATATTTACTTCCCCACTCGGTAATGCAGGGCTCCTTACATAGGTTTTTCAGTGATGGACCTATTTAAGAGCTTTTAGGAGTTACACGGGCATGATTATATACGATGCCAGGCTGTTGTGAGAATGAGACAACATTATTAAAAGGCAAGGAAAAATATAAGAAAGACCTTTAATGTAATATTATATTTTAATATTAACCTCAGTCTTTAAGATTTCTAATTAAAAAGTAACAGAGCATGGTCTTCCTCTCACTAAAGGAAATGACAAAACTCCCATTGACATCAATGGGAGAAGGATCAAGTAATATGGACCTGATTCATTGTTGCCATTCAGTTTGAATCTAGCAGAGAAGGAGGGCTTTACACCAGCTCTGAACTGTTTCTGTGGCATCCCCCATGCCTATGGCATTTTTCAATCTGCTGGTTCTGCAACCCGGCAATGTCTCATTGCAACAAAGTCATACATTACAGGAGGCTTGAGGATTGTCCATGCCAAAACAGCCCTTGCAATTCCTGAATTAAGGAAGGGAAGATTAACTCACTGCACCTCCATCCCTATGATGGCAATTGTTCCTTATTCTCTTCCACTTTAAAAGATGTAGATTAAAATGATGGGGAGGAAGAGGAGAATTAAGTCTTTAAATCCTTTATTTAATAATACTAGGGAATCACAGTATACTATGATTTCTTATGCACTGAGATGAATGATGTGATCCATCTATTCTCTACACGGCACAGGTGAAATATTCCACTATCAACCCTACTTTTTATATTGCAGTGGAAATAGGTACTACAAAGCTAAGTATTTTCTCAGGAAGTACACTTTGAAGAAATAAACACAAGCAATATAAATTAAGCAATGTCTCATTTAACAGGGGAGACATTTGGAAAACTGCATCTGTAAAAATCTGTATAGGAATATCTTTTATGATGTGTCACATCTAGCTATGTTACTAATATAGAGTAGCAATCAAATCTCATCAGTAGTTTTCTATGCTTTCTGTCTGCACATCTAAATTGAAAGCTGGAAATGTGAGAAAAAACAAACAGAGGTATGACTTTTCATATATCAATCTGGATTTGTGGAATCTACTATGTTTAGAGCACTCAAGCTTACCGCTTGCTATCATGAGTTATACTTATGAACAAGTTTCTTGCTATTATATATATGAATGCTGGATTTAACTGATGTGTCTATATTTTTCATGTTTCTAATAAACTGGGTAAAAAAACACTTTAATAGGGTTTGTCTGTATGTGCTTTGCGTAAATGACATTAATGATATCAATTACCTGTTCAACATTGAGGCTAGAGATGGTTTACAAACAAGAATACTTTGCCTACCAAGATGCCACCTCATTTCCATAAATGATCCATTTGGAGCTGTCCCCCAATGCATGGTAGCATTTGATACGGTCAGGAATTTAAAATGAAGTGTCTACCATTGAAAATCTATATTTAGCTACATTTATCATATGATGGTATCTGAGATATCTCAGGGTACCCCTATATTTAGAATATCAAATAACAGGGGTCTCTCTGATACTGTGGAATGTGAATGGGTTAAAAATGGATGACTAACGGCCCTCATGGTGCTCATTTTATCATATGGGTTGTTGAACACTGGGTCAGATTCTTGACTGTGACCAAACTAGGCTCAGGCACATTGAGAGGGAGGCCACTAGGGAGCTGGTGGTGATTCCCTAATCCCAAGCAGCCGAGCAAGGCCACAACTGCATAACTTTATCTCTAATTTATGCAGGTGGAGAATTAGGCACAGCTGCGTTCTGCCATACATGTTTCCAATTCACTCATTCCATTTCCTTACCCCAGGCTGGAGAGAGTCATCTGGTGTAGGACTGCTTCCCTGACCTCACTTCCCCTCACACGCAAAGACATTTGTTATCAGTTTATCTCCAGCCATGCAATGTAACATTGACTTGTCAGACCAGAAAAGCTGGACTTATGGAGGCAAATACTATAGGGAAAAAAAATCTGTCTAACCTATCCCTGTTCCCCAAATTCTCATGCATATGTGATATTTAATCTGTTCAAGTGGGAGCAAAAGTTAAATACAAAATAACTTTTTAAAATGAGACGAAATATTTTTTTCTTCTACAGATGTTTGCTTCCTATTGCCTCTGACAATCTTTGCTGAGCAGCTGACACTGAGAAATTCACATACTTTTGCAACTACTCTCTCACAGAACTATTTAAGGATCAGCACTGGAAATGAAATTCAAAGTAATCGAGTGCTTAAAACGTGGAATTGTTTAACATGCAGGCTCATCAACATATTACAATAGCAGAAGCAATATCAAGGACAAAGTCTAAAATGTATTGGGAATCCCAGATATATCACTATTAAAATGTAACTTTATTATTTAGTTACATTGCAGCCATATGTAACAAATGATGCCTTTAAATAGCTGAACGCATTATTACTCTTACTTATTGAACTTGTGTCCCTATCCCTGGCTCATTCTCAAACTTCCTTTCTGTGTCAACTCCTTGGGACGGGAACAGAGAACCCAGCTAAGAGCTTGCAGGGGGTCTAGAGTGCAGACAATCTTGTGTGTCAGCAGAGTCTGCAGACTCTCATAAATAGAAGAAGTATTGCCATAGTGGAGATGTGATCTCAGGGAGATTCTGTATAGCAGTCCACTGGCCCTATAACACAGGAATTCTCTATCACAGATAATTTAAACAACTTAATCTAGCCTTCAAGACCATCCATCACTCCACCCCCCCAAATTTATCTGACCTCATTTCTTATCATGTAGGTCTGCTCCACCCAGCTTAATGCCCCATTTGTTCACTTTTTCCATAAACATCACTATGTCCCCTTAGAATGTCCTTCCTACTGTGGAGCCACCAGACTCTCATTCAGATTTCCTGAAACGTTTCTCCATTATGCCTACAATAAGTAAGTAAAAAAAGCTACTTATTATCTTTAATGCATGGGTACATGCTTATATTCCTGTAGATCCTTCCGATTTCACTCTATCCTTTCCAGGCCTATAGCCAGCCCTGTGAGATGCTGTAAGGAAGCCTTAGCATAAGGTGGCCCAGGAATCTTCCCTTGGAACATTTTGAAATATGAGGTATAGCTCTTTGCATTCTGGTAAGTTTTAAAGAAATCCAAAATAAAGAGCCAAATTGTGGTATAACTGCAGCCCACAGAGTGGGTGTGGAGGGGTGGGGTGATGTGCTGAAAAGTCTAATTTCAGGAGAGGACTGCTGGCAGGACTTTCATCTATGCAAATCTGGTTCTCCTGGCCAGTGAAGAAATGGGAAAGAAAATGGCTTCTTTTTAAGAAAGCTAAGGCCATACTGATCAGGATTTTTATTTTTCTCCCTCTTTCTTCCCCCTCCTCCTTATTAACTTGATGCCCTCTACAGCATTACCTCTTACACTTGTTTCTCCTGTTCCTTCATGGCTCACTCCCCAGCTACATTCCTCACTCAGTTCTTTTCCTTCTGTTAGATTCCTCTACTCTCCTCTTCCTCTGGTGATATTTGTAGTTTTCCACTCTTCTCTGAGTGCCTTCCACTCTCTTGCTTTCTGATGTCTGCTCCCTCTTTCTTCCTCCATAGACTTTCATAACACTTTACTTTTGATCAGAGCTGCTGCAATTTTAGGCTACTTTCCTACCACCCTCTTCTAAGTCCCTGATTTTTGACTGGCAGCCAGAATGGGCAGGACCAGTGACTAAATTTTGGTCTTTTTTCTTCCCATGTCAGACCATCGGATCACTCCTTGCTCTGGGCTCCTTTCACTCTAAGGAGAGTGAGAGAAAGAAGTGAAGTTGGTGGCATAGAACACTGAGTACATGTCAGGGAAAGAGAAAGGAAGCAAGTCATAGTGATCAGCTAGGTTTTTTGCAATTCATCTCATATTTATTTTAAGTAAGTGAAAATAGGGTTCAATAATGGAAGCTTAGTTGTAGCCTAAAATATTGGTTTATAATGAACCTACTACAGCCACCTATATCGCAAAAAAGTTGCATCATATTTAAATAGTTCTCTCTTTTTTTCTCTTTATTTTTTCCCTCTTCAATACAGCAGTCTATAATCATTTTCAAAGACAGAGAATTGTCAGATTAGGAGGTGGTTTGGGGGGAAAGATGTCCCTTGACATCAAACAACAAATATACTTGTCAAGGTACCATTGATCAAAGGACTTCTTAAAAAACATTACAACAAGTTAAAAACATCATGGTATTCCTGTAAGTAAAGTTACCTTTCTCCCCATCCCAACTTGATTTTAAAATAAAACTACTAAGATTGATTGTAGCACATTTTTTACTGATTTATATTAATGTGGCTGTTAAAACTCTTTTTGGCAGAAAGTTTATTATACAAGCTCTCAACCCAAGAGCAGATATTTTGACAGCTTAATTATGGTTTAACCATTTTAAAACTATGGCTATAAGTTAGTTAACAGTTTGTTGGCAAAGACTTGTTATACAGGCAAATTACTTCATTTAAATAAACTAAAACAACTGCCAAACAATCTATAATATAGTCTAATTACTTTCAAAATTTAAAACAAAATTAATTAATATGCTGAGATAAACTAGAAAAAACAGTAGTTACTTCTACAAAGGAGTTTTAATAAGCATGGCTTTCCGAATATTATGGCATGGGGTTATGTTTCACAGGAAAGAGGCCATATAATCCTCAACTTTTCTCACTACCTTCCTATCTGCTTCTGAATCAATTAAACCAGGAGGTTCTATGGAAACATATTATAATGGTGGCATCTTATGCATAAGTTTGGACAGCAAGGCTATCTTTGGCCTAGTTTGCAGTTTCCTTGACATGAGTGAAACGTTGCCTTGGTGACCTTATTATTAAGCAAACTTGTATATAACTGCTGTATGGGACAAAGACAAGTAGACAAACTGGGAAGTCCAAAAAATCCTCCATGCAGAGAAAATGATCAAAATGATCTGGTCAAATATATATAATCAGTGCATAATAAACCAATTAGAAGAGAGACATAATGTGAAAATAGCAAGGACAGCAAAAACATGCCAATTGGAGTTTATGCACGTGTATTGTATGAGTTACAAAAGATACATCATTTTCATAATATTTAATGGTTATAGGAAGAGAAACTAACAAATATATAATATGTGGGAGTTTGAAAAGGATAAAAGAAAAATCCATTGTGACCCACCTATGTCTCAGAAGGTAGCTGTTCACTGTGTTTTACTGTATGTCTCTAGTTTGCTTAATAATAATAGTAATCACAAGGTATGCTTTTTTGGTTCTAATACAGGTTGGAATTAATGAACCTCAAAGTCCCAGACCTGAGTGTGTGACTTCTCACCCAACAATTCTAACTGGCAAAATTTTCCATGCATCTGTATCTCGCACCCACTTTGACCCCACTTTACCTTTTTCCAGTACTTATTATCCTCTCTACTTTCTTTTGCAGCCAGGCACTACCTTTTGTAACACCCAAAAAAACTCTTATGTAAAGGTTTTCCATGTGATTTATTTAAAACAGGTTCTACAAAATTTAATTATTTTCTATGTATGCAGTGGACCCATGGGAAAGAAGCTCTGGAAGAATTCCACCATGATTTCAACAGCTTCCACCCCACCATCCACCTCAGCCTGGACCAGTCTACACGGGAGGTCCACTTCCTGGACACCACGGTGCAAATTAATGACGGCCACATCAACACCACCCTATACCGAAAACCTACCGACAGCTATGCCTACCTTCATGCCACCAGCTTCCACCCCGGGCACACCACATGATCCATTGTCTACAGCCAAGCACTGAGGTACAATCGTATTTGCTCCAAACCCTCAGAAAGAGACCAACACCTACAAGATCTCCACCAAGCTTTCTCAAAACTACAATACCCGCACAAGGAAATAAGGACACAGATCAACAGAGCCAGACGTGTACCCAGAAGCCTGCTGCTGCAAGACAAGCCAAAGAAAGAAAACAACAGACCACCACTGGCCATCACCTACAGTCCTCAGTTAAAGCCTCTCCAACGCATCATCAGTGATCTACAACCCATCCTGGACAACAATCCCTCACTTTCACAGGCCTTGGGAGGCAGGCCAATTCTGGCCTACAGACAACCTGCCAACCTCAAGCATATTCTCACCAGCAACAGCACACCGCGCCATAATAACTCTAACTCAGGAATCAATCCATGCAATAAACCTCGATGCCAACTCTGCCCACACATCTACACCAGCAACACCATCACAGGACCAAACCAGATCAGCCACACCATCACTGGTTCATTCACCTGCACATCTACCAATGTAATATACGCCATTATGTGCCAGCAATCTCCCTCTGCTATGTACATCGGCCAAACTGGACAGTCCCTACAAAAAAGGATAAATGGACACAAATCAGATATCAGGAATGGCAATATTCAAAAACCTGTAGGAGAGCACTTCAACCTCACTGGACACACTATAAAAGATTTAAAGGTCAGCATTTTGCAGCAAAAAAACTTCAAGTCCAGACTGCAAACAGAGACTGCAGAGCTGCAATTCATTTGCAAATTTGATACTATCAATCAAGGATTGAACAAAGATTACGAATGGCTAGCTAACTACAAAAGCAGCTTCTCTTCTCTCGCTATTCACACCTCCAGTTCAGCTGCTAGAGGAACACCTCACCTTCCCTGATTAGAGATAACAAGCTGGTTCAGCCTCATTGGACTAACCTTGTTATCTCCCACCTGGTTCTTGCCTACCTATTTATACCTGCCCCTGGATACTTCCACTGCATGCATCCGACGAAGTGGGTACTAGCTCCCGAAAGCTTATGCTCTAAAAAATTTTAGTTAGTCTTTAAGGTGCCACAGGACTCTTTGTCACTTATGTATGCAGTATTGTTGGAGCCATGTCAGTCCCAGGATATTAGAGAAACAAGATAGGTAAGATAATATATTTTATTGGACCAACTTCTATTGGTGAAACACAGAGAGTCACAGCTAAATACAAGGTTCACAGAGTTTCACAGCTAAATAGAAAGTTTGTACAGATTGTTTAGTATAAGTAGTTAACATATTTCAAGGGACCATTCCATCAACTTCCTGGATACACAGTTAGCTTTAACAGTGGAACTCTACAGATGATTATATACAATAAACTCAAGGATCAACCCACATACGTTCATAGATCAAGTTAGCACCCCAAACACACCAAGCATGCGCCACTTCCCACAGCCCCCATTGGACTGGGACGGCGAACCTCGGCCAGTGGGAGCCGCAGCTGGCGAAACGGCAGGTAAACAAAGCGGCGGGGCCTGCTAAGGGTGCTTACCCTGCGGTCCCATGTGCCAACATTGCCAATCCCAGTGCTAACTACTTATGCAAAACAATCTGAGCCACTCTGTGACACTCTGAGAATGTTTCCCAAACCTGAAGAAGAGTTCTATGTAATCTCAAAAGCTTACCTCTCTCACCTACAGAAGTTGGTCCAATAAAAAAAAAATTACCTCACACATTGTGTGTCTTTAATTCTATTCTATAGAAAGAATCCAGTAGCGTACAAGATTTTCAATGTACACTGGAACCCTCACTGATGTTAGATTTGGATGAATGGACTACTGACAATATTTGACCATTAAAATGCATGTACTGCATAGTGGAACTGTTATAAGCTACAGTGAGATTTACTCTGCATTTTTAATAGTCTTCATTTATATTTTAAAGGAAAAGAACCATTAGGATGTGAATAGCCTGCATTTTAAAATTATAAAGTTGCTTTAGTGACAGAAAAGCCTATACTTGCTCCATTCAGTTCAATATCTATTTACAATAATGAAGTTATTGCTTAGATTTTCTTTTTTTAAGTTTCTCTTACTCTAATGTATGCCTAGGAAGATGTTCTTTTTGGCAAAAATCCAGCCAATCAGATACAAAATTAGGCATGAATTAAGCATGTTTGAAGAAAAACATAACCCTCATTACACCTTCATTGATTGCTAGAATCAAATGAAACTCAATCTTTTTTTAGACTCTGATGGGTTTTGATAGCTAGTGTCTTTGTACTCCAGGGGTTTGGGCAAGACTAGGAACAAAGCTGCCAAAATACTACAGAAAATGGTACTTTTGATATTTCTTTCCTAGAGAAAGGCAATATCTTAGCAATGCCTGTTCTTGCAAGACTCCCAACCTAATTTTGCATTTGCAAGAGGTTAGGTTAATTCATATAAGTATTGGATAAGCATACAAAGTTTTCAATATCCATATTCCAAAACCATAAGAAACAATATATTTCAGACAAATAATTAATCAGTGCAATAATGAAAGACCTATTTTATTGGTGATGGTGCAACAAAGAAATAACAATAATCAGCAATATAATTACAAGGATTGTAACTGGACAAGAAATGTTAATGGGAGTATCAGGGCTATATGTCTGTACACCAGACTGAAATTAATTATCACAAGTGCTGGTTATGATCATGTTTCTTTGATGTTTCTAGGAACCTGATAATAGGGATTTTTTTTACATTCTGATACTGAAAGTAGATACATTTATATTTAAATAAGGGGACTCCTTATTTAAGATACCAAATCTTAACAAGCAGTGACAACATTTTGTTTTGTCTTACATTTGGCTCTAGAAGTACATATGGTGTGCATTATATAACTTTTTTCTGTATCCAGTGGCTTTTGTTTAAATTCCTGCAATGATCTGAATACACTCCCATTAATAATAAAATTATATGTCCAAGCATTGAATCATAGCTTTTGGACTTCAGTGCTCAGATTCTCTGCAAATGTAAATAAACAGATTCCATTGACCTCAACACACAAACTATAGGCCAGATTCTTAGCTGGTATAAATCAGCATAGCTCTGTAGAATACCATGGAGCTAGCAAATATATTCACTAGTTGAGACTTTGGCCTACAGTTTATGCACAGAAGACTCTACACAGGTCTTTATATTGATAGATTTTTTTCACTAAAATACCATTCTGATAAGTTAATAAGCACAATACTTTTTCACGTGTAACTACAGAACTTGAATTCAGACCAATGTGTCTGGTTGAAAATGGCATTTTATATATTAATATTTAGTTTTAATGACTATTTGAACTTCAATTATTTTATAAAAATACTCAAATATACATTGTGCTTTATAAATATTTGTATATCAAATATGATTTAAACTTTTGTGGAATTGTCTTAAATTGATCAAATAAAACCCACAGCCATATTTATTAAAAGAACTTAAGGGAACAGACCATTTTTGTTTCCTTGAGTAATTGCTTAGAGTTTCAGACTTCACAGTAATTTGCGTTATTTCACTACTATAGGGCCTGATCTGGCAATCCTTGTGCAGCACAGCAACATAGCATCCCTCACTGACTTTAAAAGAGTTTGTGGTGTAAAGAGATGGCCGATTTGAGATGATAATGTTGGGGAAGTGGGGAAGGTTTCTAATAACTAATCTGTAATAAGGTATCAGACTTTTATTCTTAGTAAATGGCCTGCAGTATCATTATACTTCCACAGAGCCCAGCCTATTTCCAGTGACTATCATGGAAAAAGATCAAGCTCATATTACTGTTTGTGCAAAATAAATGCATTTGTTTTTCTGCCTTTTAAATGGCTGTTCTGATTGCCTCATGGTAATTACTTTTGTACCTACTAACTCCTAAATAATTAATGGGGAAAAATAAATGCAGCATGCAATAAAGAGGCAAGTAAAACCTATGAAGTTAGATTAATTACTGTACATATCTGGGCTATGCAAAATAAATTACCTAATCTTCTTACTTTATGTGGTAATAGTAATTAGTTATCTTAGAGAATGAGAAGATTAGAAGTTGAATATGTACTAAGTTTGAAGGTCAATTGATTTAAAAAAACTTCATTTGAATTACTCACATTGTATCAATCACATCTTTTTAGCTGAAAAACATAATTTCTACCTTAAAACAATCTTACCTTGAGATGCAGTAAATGTAGATTAGATATGGGAAAAGGGTTGGAAACAGTCCAAGAGTACTTGACTATCACAAGTTCATTTCACTGGAACATAACTGAAATGTTACTGAATCAGTTTATTACATTTCAGCTCCTAATGGGAGAGGAAATCTAAGTGAAGACCATGGGGCAGATCCTTATGACAATTTACACCAGCTGAGGTCTGTCTTTAAATCTTTTAGGCTTCAAAGACTCAAGTATAAGTAAAGATGGTTCAGACGTTGGAGGTTTTTTTTACTGGATGCTGCCCAGAATGGCTAAGCTAATGCTACCCTTCATCCTTTCAGTCAGCTTGCTGGCCAGCCACTTCATCTTCCCCAGTTAAAGTGAGAGCAAAACAAAACAAAACCAAAAACTAAACTAAGCTAAACACCTTATGGAGGGAAAGGGGAACCCAGAGCTTGAGAAATCTCACATGCAGAGAGGCTTCAAGGACTTCTCATCTTCACTGAAATTTACCAGATTGATACACAGTATATGGTATATAAACAACACACAGAAACATAGGGACATCTTATGGAAAAGGCTTGTTGAGTTACTTGTTTATCTCATTGCCAATACAAGACCATTCAGTTCATTATACTCTCAAGTGCACTGTCTAATGTAGTTTTAAATGACTCAAACTTCAAAAGTTTCTATCAATTTCCTTGTGTGACTGTTCAAATGGGCCAGCCTTATGGACAGAGGGAACCACAAAGCCATCAAACATGGCTACAATCAAAGAGATAATACTTATAAGGAAAATAGGCTGACCTACAGAGTATGGCTTATTTTGTTATGTTATTGTAGCCTCAAGTATATATGACCTGCACCTAGTTTGGTGTCAAGAATCATAGAGGCAGCCATGTTAGTCTGGATTTTCAGAAGCGACAAAGACTCCTGTGGCACCTTGAAGACTAACATAAGTATTGCAGCATAAGCTTTCATGGGCTAGTACCCACTTCGTCGGATGTGCGTGTGCACACATTCATATTCAGAGAAAGGATGACTTCAAATTCCAGTTCAAGAAGATCAGAAAGCCTACAGAATTTGTGGATTAATGAAATTGAAATGAGAATCCGAAGCTTTTCAGAGTATTTCCTCTAGCCTATACGATACACAGACTGACATGCAAATATTATGGAAACAAACATTTCAGAAAAAAAATTGCATTACAGTAGTGAATTGATGACATTTCATATTGAGTATTGTCAGTTTGGGAATATGGTTAAAATCTTCAATCTCCATTTCACTAAGGAAAATGGCTTAGAAAGGTAGCTGAGTGTCCAATGGATTGAGAGTCAGAAATCTGTTGCATGATTTTCATCACTTCAAGACACCACGTGCATTTCGGCAGCAATTCAGCAGACACTGGGATGCCTGACAGCCCATTGAGCTGCTGCCAAGTTGCTGCTGAGGGGGGCAAAAAGCCGCCCTCCGAATTCTGGCATCCTAGGCAACTGCCAAGGTCATCTAATTGGTAGTGCTGGCCCTGGCTGGCAGCCAGCAGAGCCCTGTCAGGGTTCCAGCAACAGGCAACATCATCTCAGGGAGCCCTCCTCAGGGTTCTAGCGATGGACGATAGCCTCCTGTGGGGGTGGATGGGAGGGGACCTCCCCAACACAACCCCTATACAGAGTGTGTGGGGAGGTGAGCAGGAAGTAACTTAATGGGTGCTGAGTCTATGCACATCACTCAGAAGCACATCTGAGAATCTGAATATTGATGCCCATTATTTTCTATTGGAGAAGGCGGAACAAAACAAAATAACTTTTCCTAAAAATTAAGTATTCTGAAAACATAAATACCAGGTCTTTAGCTGATATTAAATTATTAAAATATGCCATCTACCAAATAAAATGTCTTAATCTTACAAACAAAATATAAATAGGCTTCACAGATGAATATATTTTTTTGAAAAATAAAATAAGATAGGAATAGCGGTGACAGGAGAAAAGGTCACTTGTATGCTGGGTATGTTTAAATTATCCCATTTATTACCTTTCTTAATGCTGCTACATTTGCAATACTGTCGGTTCAGGTTTCCGTTCACAGGGATTTGGGTTTGCTTGTCTTGCATTATGAAATATATTTTTTTCTTGCTTTTATTAAGTCCACATAAATAGAGAGCATTAAGAATAAAATCAAAACACTTCAAACTGGCAATGATCACAAGTCTTCAAGATGAAAGGGTAGATTTTTAAAAGGTATTTAGGCATTACTATGCTCTGTGTTGCAATGTCTAAATGATGTAAAAGCCTAAATCTCACCTTCAAATGGAATTTAAGCACTTAGGAGCCAATCAATCATTAGGTTGCTATGTGCCTAATCCCCTTTGAAAATGGATAAGAAGAGAGAGTAAATTTTAATGTGGTAGAGCTCACTTCTTTGATCCTGTGGCAAAGGTCTGATACTGTTGCACCTTAAGGTAAAAGAAGATGAACTCACAAAGGATGACAGAGAAAAAACTAGTGAAAGGAAATGAAATGCAGTATCTCTGTGTTGATTTTTGTAGTTCATTTGTTGAAAGAGCGGGGTACAGGGCAAGGCTCTACAACATGTAGATTAGCAACTTGTGACTGGTTAAGATGCAATCTCCATAATCAGGAGACAAAAAGAAATAAGAAAGAGGTAAAAGAAATAAGGTGGCCTGCAAGTTGCCAAGGGGAACAGAATAGGTGGAATCATATGTTCTCATATGTACACAAGTTGGTCAGTACGCAGCTATGGAGTCATGTTCTGCAGTGCAATCCAGACCACTGAGGGGCTGTGTCACTTCCTGGTCTGTAACCTTGACAGCTCTCTCCTATAGAGGCTTGTCTCTTTGCACTTAAGAGCATGAGCTGCTTAATTTGGAGCTAGAGTTCTCAGTTCAGTCCCTAGTATATTAGCCAAGACAGTGGCCATCACAAATGGCATGATATCAAACAGAGATTCAAGCTGGTCACAGAGGCATTTTGCAGTGCTGAAGTATGTGACTAATTCATATCACACTGTAGGGGGAGACCTTCCCCCCTCAAGAAAAAAGAACTCCTCCCCAAAACCAAACTTCCAGCCCTAGGCCTGCAATCTCTGCCAATGTAAATATTTTGACTATCACTAAAAACTGTATTTATGTCCCACAGTAATGCTTGATTTAAAGAAATTTCCTGGGAATTGGGGGTAAAGAAATATGGAAATTCATACTTACAAACACACTTTTTTTTTCAATACTTGGAAATGAACTATCTCCTACACCAAGGGATCTCAACCTTTTTCTTTCTGAGCTTCCTCCTCCCCACAGCATGCTATACAAACTCTATGGGCCATCTGTGGCACAACCACTAGTTTTTTGCATATAAAAACCAGGGCTGACAGCAGGGGGTAGCAAGCAGAGCAATTGCTTGGCGCCCAATGCCACAGGGGCCCCCGTGAAGCTAAGCTTCTCACCCTTTGACTTCAGCCCTGGGTGGCAGGGCATATGGCCTCAGGCTTCAGCCGCATGCAGTGGGGCTTCAGCTTTCTGCTGAAGGCCTCAGCAAGTCTAATGCTGGCTCTACTTGGAGGAGTCCCAGAAACCTGCTCACGGTGTCCTAGGGGGCCCCATTCACCTGGTTGAGAACCACTGTACTGCAATACCTATTTAAAGATGTCAGGCTGGTTTATGCCATAAAGCCATATGTTCTTACAATAGGGAGAGTGGAGACTAATACCTCAGTGGGGAAGCATTGTGTTTTGGACTAATATAAAGTCTCCTTTGGGAAGAAGAGTCTTTGCTCCATTGCTGAAAAAATGCAGGATAAGCTCCCCTTCATTCCTGGCCATTCCTGATGTCTGGAGCACAGAGAGTAAAGCTATGGCCTCACTTGATTTCTGCCAACTTTTGAAAGACTAACACCTGTAGCTGTGGTACATTTCATTATCCTTTTGCTCAAGGGAGCATAAAAACCACATTTACTTAGCTACCAAACAGAGGAGAGGATTTTTGTATTGTGTCCCCAGCTTGTACATCTGTGAAGTGCCTGGCAAAAATTTTATTATGTATTTCTGCCCATTTAGGTAGCAATTAATAAAAGGTATCTTGTTTTTTGTTTTTATGTTGGTAGAAAAGAGGTGTTATACTCTATAACTGATACATGTCTATCTGAAAAACATAGCTGAGACTGAAGAGTTTATATACATGGAATATGGACCTTTGCAAATTTGGGAATATATAAGATTTAGCTCTGGCAGTCAACTGGAAAATACCTTGTCTTTGGAACAGAATGTGCATACAACTTTAATGAGAAATGCTTTATTAGGGATATTACAATATACAAATCCAAGCTATTAGGTGATAAACAACCTATTGAGAATAGCCGAAGGCTGAGCAAATAAGATTTAGTATTAGACTCTGCTCTTGGTAACAGACTTCTGTTCTTTCTCATAGATCCGTGAATTCACAACACTCACTGTTATACAATAAATGTAAAGAAAACAAAACAAAAAACCCCATAACAAAAGGCATACAATATAAAGTGTTCTGCACAAATCCTATCTCTCTTTGGAAACCTTTTGTTTCATGTAACCTGATAAAGTAATATTGCTTCAGTGTTCTAGTATTTAACCCAAACAATTCATAACAATGTTTCTAAAGAGTTTTAAAGGATGGACAGCACATTGCACTTCCATATCAGAAATAAGGAAAGCCCAAGCACAAAATTAGTATCAGGTCACAGGACTAGAAGGGACAAAAAATATGTAAAAAATATCTCCATTTTCATCTCCAAAGAACCACAGAGCAAAATTCAGTCAAGTACAATACTGAGCTCTCAAAAGTCACAGAGGAAAGACAAATGAAGGGGGCAGTGCTACCATGGTATTTGAAGTGGGTCATGACCATAAGTGCAGATTGTCAAAAGCAGGGCAGAGACCCCATACTGTTGGTTTGTTTTATAATTAGATTTCACCAACCCAGTAACAAATTTGAACTCCTGAAGCACTGTGACAGTATCACCATAAAGTCACAAACAGCCCCGTTGGGAATTTCAATCAATCTTGTCACCCAGTTAAGCTGGATTTAGTGATAGCTGGTTGTCATACAACAAAGATCAGAAAAGACTCAAGTTTCTTCCCGTTCCAAGGAAAGCACCCACTTATCTCAGGTCAATTTGTACATCAAATTTACACCAAACACAGTGCTTGAAGTCAATCCCATAGTAAACTAATGATTTATTAAATAGTAAGAAGAAATGAGGGAGTTTATTTACAGGTTAAAGCAGGTAAACATACATAGACAAATAAATAACAGACTATGGTATTAAAAGGCAACAAATTTATAGTTGTTTGTCAGTGCTAACCCAAGTTGACCTTAGGGACCCCAGCTTCAGTTTCTTAGCTCCAGCCTTATGACAATCCAAACAGCAAAAAAATATGAAAAAAAATGTCATGTTCACTGTATTTATTTCTTTGTTTCAGAATTCAAGCTGATGGGATGAACTCTTTTGCACGTAGCCTGTGCAGAAGTAATATTTCTTTTCTTTTTTTTTGTGGTAGGGGGAGTTTTTTGCTTGGGGTGGCAAAAATGTTAGAGCCGGCCTTGGCCCCACACCATTTAACCAGGGTTCAGCCAGGCAATCCACATTCAAGAACCCCTCAGCAGATCCCAAGGCAGGTATACAGGCTCCTCAGAGATGCAGTCTCTCTTGTCTGCTCATTGTCACTACCCGGCTGGGGACACTCCTGTGTCTTGTTCCTGCTTCAGCCTATGCCTGTTTCCACACTAGCCAGCCCCTACACCAGGCTGCAACTGCTTCTGCCTTAGACAACCAGCTAGCGACTCTGACAGTGAGGAGGTGGAGCCTAGGGCCCCAAACCTGTAAACATGGGTGTTTTTGACTGCACATACTACCAGGAGTGACAAAGAGTCCTGTGGCACCTTAAAGACCAGGGGTCGGCAACCTTTCAGAAGTGGTGTGCCGAGTCTTCATTTATTTACTCTAAGTTAAGGTTTCGCGTGCTGGTAATATATTTTAACGTTTTTAGAAGGTCTGTTTCTATAAGTCTTTAATATATAAAAAAACTAGTGTTGTATGTAACTAAATAAGGTTTTAAAAATGTTTAAGGAGCTTCATTTAAAATTAAATTAAAATGCAAAATCCTCCAGACCGGTGGCCAGGACGCAGGCAGCGTGAGTGCCACTGAAAATCAGCCTGTGTGCTGCCTTCGGCACCCGTGCCATAGGTTGCCTACCCCTGTTAAAAAATAACAAAAGTATTGAAGCATAAGCTTTTATGGGCTAATATGCATCCATATTAGATGCATCAGATGAATTGGGCATTAGCCCACAAAAGCTTATGCTTCCATACTTTTGTTGGTCTTTAAGGTGCCACAGGACTCTTTGTCACTTTTGCAAATCCAGACTAACTCGTCTACCTCTCTGATACTACCAGGAACATTCCTATTTAAACCAATGAAACTATTCGTGAAAGTAAAGTTAAGAACATGTGGAATTATCTGCAGGATTAGGCCAAAGACCCCATTGTACAAAATATGACATAAAAATGAATTCCTACTTTAAACCAGCACCCCTTTACTATTCAGAACTGTTCCTGATGTATAACATGAATCATATATACTGACACCATTTCATTGCTTTTTATTCTTGTTAACATAGCACAGTCAACATAGCTAAGGGATCCTGTTCCATTGTGTGCATCATCAGAGCTGTTTACTAAATTCTACGCAATTACATCTGTGCAAATCCAGCAAAAGAATTAGAGGGCACAGGTGCAAATGAGAGACTAATTTGGTCTGCAGAACCTTTCTGATTGGTGATAATGTATGAGATGGAAAGAATCCAACTTGCTTCTCAGAGCACAGGCTGTGTTTGCAGGGCTGGCAGGAAAACACAAGTGTTTACTTTGTAATGTGAGGACGTTGGCTACAAAATCATTGAAAGACAATAAACATGTAACCCCCTCCATGATTCTTTTGTTTTAAAAGGATACTTTCTAAAGTAAAAAGCAAAAAGCTATGGTAATGTGTTATTCACATGTCGAAGAGATAATATGTTAACATTAGTGAACATAAATTAGAGGGATTATGTACGATTATTATTGTTGATTCATGCAGACATACTTTGTGAAATGCAGAAGTAACAAAGCTTCTTTCATGAGTATTTAGGTGACTTTTACTACTTGTTTAATTGCAATATTTTCAATAACATATATAAAGCCAGGTAAAGATAGACCCTGTCCCAAAAAGAATTTAAAATCTGGAAAAAATAGACACAGAAAAAAATAGTTTAAGAGTAGCAGCCATGTTAATCTGTATCCGTAAAGAAAACAAAGAGTATTAGTGGCACCTTAGTATGCCTCATTTTCTTTAAGAAAAAAAAGTTATCCTGAAAAATTCTATGGAGGAAATAACATTTGATGGTTTTTTTTTGTTCTCTCTTCCCCAAATAAAATCCACTCTTTTATAAATATTATGACACTCATAAATTTTAGGATTTCTGTGGGACTATAGTTGGGCTGATAGAGCCCTTATGGTATAATGATACTTAAACATTTCTTTAAAAAAGCTCCATGGGTGGTGCTTGTGATGGAGTAGGGAGTGGGAAGTATGGACCTGGGAAAGTTGCATGGGAGTTTTACTGGTATTGTCTGGATTGGTGCTGGATGGTGTTAGGGTATCAGAGTGTGACTTCCCTTGAGGATAATATGTGAGCATGTAACCTGACCCCATGGGGAGTTGGAGCCAGGTGACACCTTCTGCCTGGGAAACTGGACAAAGGCTGGAGGAGGAACCGAGCTGTGTGGCTGGGTGAGAGTGCTGGAGGGGAGTTCAGTTTGAAGCTGGCTCAGGAAATGGAGGGAGGCCCAACACTGGGGTCTCGACTCCCTACTCCCCCAGGGTGGACCTCACTGAGGGGTCCTTTTTCCTGTACCTTCAAGCTCTATTTTGGACTGTGTTACTCTCATCTAATAAACCTTCTGTTTTACTGGCTGGTTGAGAGTCACAGTGAATCACAGGAAGTGGAGGGTGCAGGGCCCTGAGTCCCCCACACTCCGTGACACTGCTAAAAACCAATAATCTGTGTTGCCACAGTTTGGATAAAGTCAGGACCCTCGTCTAGAGACTTTGCTTACCAAAGTCTTCAACCCGCAACAGTCCCAGAGCAGGACCACATAGCTGATATTTAACCAAAATAAATATAATACCACAATACTGATCATATTCAGTTAAAATAAAATATAGGTGAGTGAAAGTTTGAGTCCACATAGGGCCCTGCCCAGGTGCAAAGATACACTGGGAAAAAAGGCACAAGGTTTCCCTCCCAGCTTGCATTTGGTCTGATCAAAAATGAGGTATCTGCAAGCAGGGATTGCACCTGCCCTGACCATAGAAGAAGATGTGGCCTGCACCCCCAAAAGGAATTCATTGCTTCAACCCTTATTTGCTTAGGAGCTCCAGCAGACATTATGCAAGCTGTAAAGAGCAATAACATGGCAGGACATGAATTAGTGAAACATTCTCGGTTCCCACCCCTATCCAAACCTTTGCTGTCTAGCAGATTCTACCTCTAATTTCACATCAAGGTGCAGAAGCAAGCAAAATGTACTTTAGACTTGGCTCCCCTACCCCTGCATAAAACCTTAATAAAAGATTGGATTTAGATTTGGTTCAACATGTTGGGTAAATGTTTGTGCGGCTTTTCATTTTGCTTGGTCAGCTTCTCAATCTCAGTATTTAACAGGACAGATACAAGTCAAGAAATAGGTTCTTCAGCTGCACTACTGTAAAAAGTGAAACACTGCTGTTCTCAGTGCTTCCTAAACAACTAAAAAACCTCAATAAAAATTGTGCATGGACAGACACTTTGAGTTTATGCCTTTTTGTTGCAGTTCCTTGTTCATTCAGTGAACATAAAACCACATCTCTCTATTGTATATTTTTGTATCAGATTCTGTCTTTGCTCTGCTAATGTCATTTTGATCAAATATTGTTTCACACTAAGTTTCTGGATCACTGTACTAGCTAAAAAAATATACTAGAAAACGTTAACTGAATGTAAAATATTTCTGTGTTATTCAGTTCAGATGTAGAAAATGGGATTTGCACATCCTAGGTTCATTCTGGATCCAACATTTATCTTACCTTGTGTCATTTAATAGAGATTGCCATAAATTAAAACGATGCTATTAGGAATAAATGTTAGAGATAACCGATTACTGGCTGTAACCTCTCCCCAAAGCACTTCATTTAATAGATTTCTGAAAAGAATTATTTGCTCATTTGTCAAATACTTGCTGGCAATATATCTCTTATGTCATATTAATCTTTCCAGTCACATAAATGTTATTATCAGGTGTGTAGTAAATAAACTAATATACCAAGTTCTTCAACGATATGATCAGGCATATGAAAGATGACTGAACAATCTTTCCTTACTCTGTGGCATGTTCATGGGTTTTCTGTAAACTGATGTTGTATATTCACTATTCATATTGATAGCATAAATTATGCATATTTGAATATGTAATCATGTATAATTTCAATTTACACATTCTGTTAGTTTTGCTACTGCAAGGGAATTCTGAAAAATTGTGTGTCTTAAAACTCTGTGTCTGCTAGCTTTTTCTGCAAGACCCTCTGTTAGAAGCAATATCTTTGTAAAAATAACATTTAAAAAATGTATTTATTTGAAATTCTGTTTGAACAGTGTTATCTTCTGCCTCATATTTGGCCTCTCTCCTACTCCATAAAAAACTCATATTCTTTGGGTAGAAGTAGTAATTTTTTAAAAGGGGGAAAACTGACTGTACATACCTGCAGCTGGTGTACTTACGAAAGGACTGATTCAACATTCAGTGAGGTCAAGGGAAGTATGTCTATTGGAATCAATGTGCTTTTGATCAAACCCATGAAGAAATGCTACCAATTTGATATGAATTAATAATTTCACTGGTGTTGCCCATTGTAAGCAGAGGGGATATTTTACAAACCTGTAGAATCTTTGAAAACAGATTAAACTTTTTAAGGATCTGATCTAATTCAATCCAATAGGCAGTGGAAAGATTCTTGTTGATTTCAATAAAAATTGGACCAGGACCTAAATTCAACCACTGTAGTGATCTGTTTATGCTAGATCCATAAAGGGACTTACACATTGCAACATTGACTTGCAACACCTAATTTTAGTTGCCTAGGAAATCACTGGAACATCAACAATAGGACACAGTTGCCAACTTTCATGCAATAAATAAGCACCCGACTTTCACAATAAGCCAAAAATCAAGCTAATCCCCTTTCAAAACAAGGCCAAAACAAACCAATCCCTAAGAACCCTAAGAACCTAAGTGGTAGATACACTGGAGGGTAGGGACAGGATACCGAGGGACCTAGACAAATCAGAGGATTGGGCCAAAAGAAATTTGATGAGGTTCAACAAGGACAAGTGCAGAGTCCTGCACTTAGGATGGAAGAATCCCATGCACTGCTACAGACTAGGGACCGAATGGCTAGGCAGCAGCTCTGCAGAAAAGGACCTAGAGGTTACAGTGGATGAGAAGCTGGATATGAGTCAACAGTGTGCCCTTGTTGCCAAGAAGGCTAACAGCATTTTGGGCTGTATAAGTAGGCGCATTGCCAGAAGATTGAGGGACGTGATTGTTCCCCTCTATTCAACATTGGTAAGGCCTCATCTGGGGTACTATGTCCAGTTTTGGAGCCCCATTACAAGAAGGATATGGAAAAACTGGAAAGAATCCAGAGAAGGGCAACAAAAATGATTAGGGGCCTGGAGCACATGACTTATGAGGAGAGGCTGAGAGAACTGGGATTGTTTAGTCTACAGAAGAAAAGAATGAGGGGGGGATTTGATAGCTGCTTTCAACTACCTGAAAGGGGGTTCTAAAGAGGATGGATCTAGACTGTTCTCAGTGGTACCAGATGACAGAACAAGGAGTAATGGTCTCACGTTGCAGTAGGGAAGGTTTAGGTTGGATATTAGGAAAAACTTTTTCACTAGGAGGGTGGTGAAGCATTGGAATGTGTTGCCTAGGCAGGTGGTAGAATCTCCTTCCTCAGAGGTTTTTAAGGTCAGGCTTGACAAAGCTCTGGCTGGGATGATTTAGTTGGGGATTGGTCCTGCTTTGAGCAGGGGGTTGGACTAGATGACCTCCTGAGGTCCCTTCCAACCCTGATAGTCTGTGATTCTATGATTCTATGAACCCCAATACTCCATGTGACTAGATCCTTTCAGCATGCAGATTTTGAATGGGACCCAGTATGGTAGATGGTCTCTTATCATGCATATCAGATTGGGTCCCACAAGCAAAATAGGGGACAAATGCCTGTCTTCCCCCGAATCACAGATTACATTGGGGCTTGTGTGGAAGATAGGTATTGAGATGCCAAGAGTGAGGTAGCAGTACACAAACCTAGGGCAAGAAACGTAGTAGCCAAGGCAACACTGAGCTGAGGAAGATAATATATCCAGCCCTTGTGCTGCACACATAGTGTATGGACATAGTATTTTTTTGCTAAAACATTGTACAGAAAACACTAGAAAACCTAAATGTACTAGGATATGTTTTATCTAAATGTGCCCCTCTATATGTCAGTTGTTAATTTATCTATCACAAAAAATCCAAGATAGTTATAAATATTAACACCCTGGTTTGTGTTAAGTGACACCTCACTCTATGCCAGGTTGTGTTGAGTTCAATGGGATTACTCATGTGCCTAATTGCTTATTATTGTGAAGGTCATAATCTTGCTCATAGTTAATAATTAATCCATGTGGCTTGTCGAGTTCTCAAATGGGAGATAAGAGAAGGAATAGAGTATAAAGAAAAGTTTTTCCACAGGATATCTCTTGGGATATTTTCACTTATTTATTCGCTTCTTGTAGTCAGGAGATTTAAAAGTTTCATGATGATATGTAATTGCTAATTACACCGCTAATGCCAGACCTGGATTTATAACCTGCTCTTTTATAACAGCAATATTTTTGTTCTATTGGTGCTTTTGATCAATAACAACAGAAAATCACAAATTAATTATTTATCTCCCAGTGTCATAGATGTATCTGCAAATAAGATTACTGTGTTATTTTTATTGAATAGATCTCTTTGAGTGACTGACTGCTGGAGAGCTTTGAAATGAATTGCAATGAAAACCCACAGAAAATAGGTTTTGAAAAGATAAAGAACCCAAAGAGTTGAAATTTTAAATCTAAGAACAGATTGAGGCTATAACTTTTCTCCACTAAAGACTCCATCGCAATTAAGGCATGTTTCTGTGCATGCATAATGAGGAAACAGAGGAACTTCATCTTCTACTTCAGAAAGGATAAAAAAAAAAAACAATATAAAAGAGAACTGTAAACTTTTTTTTTTCTTTTGCAAGCTTCTCTGCTGAACATACTACAGATCTGATATAGGACAAATGAAGGTTCTATGTACTAAAAATTGAAATAATTGTATGTTATTCTGAATATACTATTTGTATAATGTGATTAGATCCTTATTTCAAGATTCTGTTGTTACAATTACAAAAGTTTTAGATATGTGTGTGTGACAAACTCAGACCTGACAGCTGTAACAGAGTGGTGGAAGGCGGGGATAGCAGTTCTAGAATGTTCAGGGCCCCATAAACTGATAGGAGGGAATCTCATGATAGAGATGCTGGAGCCCAATTAAAGGCTGATGATGATATTTAAAAACAAAAAAAATACAAAACCTTTTCTGTTAAGGGAGAGAGGGAGGGAAGAGGCATGGGGGACATGTTGCAGTAGGATAAGTAACAGCTCCAAGATAACGGAGTGACCCTGGCGATGATGCAGGATAATGTATTTCTTTTGTATTGTGACTTTGTTCTTTCTGCTTAAGGGAAATTTTCTAAGGCCCAGGTTGTAAATGTAAATATTGAAAAATAAACTAAAGTGAAGAATTAAAAATTTCCAGAATAGAACTGCTTTACTCCAGGCCCTTCCACTCCCAGAAGGAAAATCTCTGAGGCCGATGAGGCAAAGGAAATGCCTTGCCACAATATGCCACTTTTGAAAAAGGCACAGAAAACTCTACTCGTTGACAAAGAGCCAAACCAGGCAAAAACTTTGCTTTATTTTATATTCTGTCATCGCTTAAAAATTTACTTGGAAATGGAGTCTGAATTTTTTCAGACAGACACTCGGGAAAGTGCCTCATTTTTTCTTGCTGACTAACACGGCTACCATTCTGAAACTGTTACAGGGAAAAAAACCTCGCAGCCAAAAAAGTAAATGCTTCATAAGCAGGAAGCCTGCCAAACAATCAACAGGGCCACTGGATGATCAAAGTGCTAAAGAAGCCTTCGAGGAATACAAGGCACTTTTGGAGAAGATAAATTAGTTCTTTGCATTGGTGTTCACTACAGAGCATATGAGGCAGATTCCCACAGATGAGCCATTCTTATTAGGTGACAAATCAGAGGCACTGTCTTAGATTGAGGTGTCCGAGAAGAGGTTTTGGAACAAATTAATAATTAAGCAGCAATAAATTACCAGGACCAGATGGTATTCACACATAAGTTCTGAAGGAACCCAAATATGAAACTGCAGAGCTACTAACTGTGTATGTAGCCTATCACTTACAATCAGCCCCTTTACAAGAAGATTGGAGGGTAGCTAATGTAAAACTGATTTTTTAAAAAGCCTCCACAGGCGATCTTGGCAACTACAGTCAAGTAAATCTAACTTCAGTACCGGGCCAATTGGTTGAAAATATGGTAAGGAACAGAATTATCAGACACATACATAAACATTATATGTTGGGGAAGAGTCAGCATGGCTTTTGTAAAGGCAAATCATGCCTCATCAGTCTATTAAAATTATTTTGAGAATACCAACAATGATATGGACAAAGGTTATCCAGTGAATACAGTATACTTGTACTTTCTGAAATCCTTTGAGAAGGTCCTTAACCAAAGGCTCTTAATTCAAGTAAGGAGTCATGGGAAAAGAGAGAAGGTCAACTCATAGATCAGTAACTGGAAAAAAAGATAGGAAACAAAGGGGAGGAATAGTCAGATTTCACAGGACAGCATGGTAAATAGTGGATGCCTCCTCTTTGCCCCCAGTGATCTATACTGGAAACAGTGAGGTTCAACATATTCATAAATGATCTGGAAAAGGTTAGATAGTGCAAAGTTACTCAAGAAATATAAGCCCAAAGCTGATGGCAGAGTTACAAAGGGATCTCAGAAAACTGGATGATTGAGCAACAAAATGGCAGATGAAATTCAATGTTGATAAATGCAAGGTAATGCATATTGGAAAAGGTAACCCCAACCATACATACAACATAATGGGGTCTACATTAGCGGTTCCCACCAAATAAAAATCTTGGAGTCATCATGGATAGTTCTCTGAAAACATCTACTCAATATGGAGCAGCACTCAAAAAAACCCTATCAATGGTTAGGTACCTCTAGGAAAGGAATAGGTAATAAGACAGTAAATATCATCATGCCATTGTATAAATCCATGGTACACCCACAGTGGAAATTCTGCATGCAGTTGTGGTCACCCCATATCAAAAATGATATATTAGAAGTGGAGAAAAGATTAAAAACATGGTTAGTGTTATGGAACAGCTTCGAGACGAGCAGAGATTGGTACTATTGTGCTCAGTAAAAACAAAACTAAGTGATAGAAGTGTATAAAATCATAAATGGTGTGGATAATGTAAATAAGAAAGTGTTATTTACCCTTTCACATAACACAAGAGCCAGCAACAAGTAAGTTAATGGGCAGAATGGTTTAAAAATACATAAGGAAATACTTTTTTCACAGAATACACAATCAATTTGTGGAATTTGTTGGGGGATGTTGGATAACCGTTATAACAAGTGAAGTCCAAAAATATAACTGGGTTCAAAAAATCATTAGAGAAGTTCGTGTAGGATAGGTCCATTAATGGTTATTAACCATGGTGGTCAGGGATGGGGCCTCATTTCTAGGTGTGCCTAAGACTCTGACTATCAGAAGGTGGGACTGGACAACAGGAAATGGATCACTCAATAACTGCCCTGTTCTGTTCATTCCCTCTAAAACATCTGGCACCAGCCATTGTCAAAAGACAGGATATTGGGCTTGATGCATAGGTGCCAACTGCAGGGCAGCAGCATCTATGGCAAAATTAGTGGGTGCTTAGTGTATGGGGAGATGTTAGCAAACCAATAAAGTGCTTGAAACCACTATGGCTTATTTCTAAAAGCAACCAAGTCAGCAGGGTGTAAGTTGGCCATGCCGCAGCCTCAGCTTGACCAAGGCAGGAGGGGAGGGGATTTGGGGTGCCACAGAAAGGGCAGCTTCACCCTGCATCCTTCCTGATAAGAATTGTGTTGAAGTTGCTCATGCATACATTTTAGAAGAGCAGGATACGTCCCAGGAATGTCTATTGGGGCCTCAAGGCTGCAAACTCTGGGGAAATCCACACCTGGTTAATCAATAATCAGAAGGAACCTCTTCCTTGACCATTGAAACTACTTGCTTAACAAGTTTTCTTTTGGAGACATGTCTTTCTATTACTAATATCTAAATAAGGGAGAAAAGTTGAGGTCGTTGGCCTCTTCTGGACTCTCCCTCTAGATGCATCTTGCTGTCCTGAGTGGCAGACGTGTTGCCACTATATCACTTGAAAGCCACACTCAGCTTTGGTAATTATCGAGAGTTGGGGGTATTTTACTAACCTGCTGTGGATGTGTGTAAATGCTTGAGATTGAGTAAAATTTAGCTTTAAGATAAAGCACTCTTGTGTTGTCCTGTTTGTGCCAGCCATCTATCGGTCGAATGACCGTGTCTCCCTTGATTTATTTCCTGATACCACCTCGCACAGAGTAAAAGTTACCAAGAGTTTGATTGAAAGAACCCCGAGTAACACTTAGCATCCACTAGCAGCCAGCTCCCCCGACCCCAGCACCTCCCATCCTCTGGTGAGCCTTCAGATCAACTCAGAACATCTGATCACAGTAGGTGGGAGGTACTAGGAGGGAGGTGGAGGAGCGGAGATAGAGCTTACTCAGGGAAGTGGGTGGAACTGGGTAGAAGATGTGGGGGGTGGAGCCGGGGCAGAAAGAAGCAGGGTAGCGGTTTGGGAGATGGGGTGGGTGGGGGCGGGGTCTGGGATGGAGCAGGAGGTTGAGCACCCCTAGGGTTTGATGGAAGCCTGTGGCCAGATTGACCATTGGTCTGACCCAGGATGGCCATTTTTATGTTCTTGTCCTGAAATTTGGAAGAATCCATTAAAGAAAATGTGATTAAAGATACTCCAAGACAAATTCTGCAGAAGGAAATAAGTTTTAACACTAGAAAATGATTTTCTGGCACTCTGGAAATGCAGAGGTCAAATACTACATGTATTAGGTCTCATTTTACTGTCAATTGCATCAATCCAATCACAATATAAGAGCAACTGAGTAAAATCATATGGCCTGTGATATCCAGCAGATCAGAATAAGTGATCAAATGGTTCTTGTTGGCCTTTATCTATGATCTATGAAGCTCTACTTAATATAATGTCCTCTGTGTTCCTGTGGAGTGCTTTCCACCCTCTACTCTCATTGAAGTCTTTAGGAATTGAGGGTGATCATCAGTGCCTCAAGACTGAGCCAACAATGCTCTTTTCTACCTTCATTCTTTCCCTTGCTTATCTATCATTTGCTGTTATCAATTGTCATATATATTGTGACGGAGTCAGACCAGAAGGATATAGGAGAGTGCTGGAAGGCAGGTATATCAGCCTCAGGATGTGCAGGTCCTTGTTCCCTGGATAGCCAAACAAAGGCTACTCCAGACCAATCAAGACACCTGGGGCCAATTAAGAACCTTCTAGAAAGGAGTAGAAACAGCTAGCCTAATTGGGACACCAGAAGCCAATCAGGGACTGGCTGAATCCAGATAAAAACCTCCCAGTTAGTCAGGTGGGCTGTGGGTGTCAGGAGCTGTGGAAGGAGGTTGTGCTGTTGGTGAGACTGAGTGGTGGACAACATATCATCCAGAAGGAAGGAGGCCCTGAGGTAAGGGTGAAGTGGAATTTGAAGAAGCAGGGACTGCTGTGGGGAAGTAGCCCAGGGAATTGTATTGTGTTTTGTGGCTAAAAGGTCAGCCATCTTAGCTGATACTATTAGGGTCCCTGGGCTGGAGCCCGGAGCAGAGGGCGGGCCCGGGCTCCCCCCCCCCCCCCCCGCTCTTTCCACCTTCCATACTGGCCTGTGATGAAGGTAACTCACTAGGTGGTGATTCTTGCCAATTATACTGAGAAAGGGAGGTCACTCTGGGGCCTAGATGAGTTTCTGAGGCCCCTAAATCTGCCAGGAAGCGCAGGACCCACAAGTACAAACTTGGAGCTTTGTCACAATATATAAAGTTGAAAAGAAATAAGTGAATCTCTTTAGGAAAAAAATAGTGGTTTTACTTCTTAAGAATTATGGTCCATTAAGGTATACAATAAAATTCTGTATGTGCACAGTCTGGACAGTTTATATAAACTGAATGTTTCACTAAAGTGGGAGGTATATTATGCATCCTTAGTTTTGTTTTAATCTATTTTTTGGTACAAAAATGCAAGTAAATATTATAAGAACAAATGGAATGAATAATATTTTTAAATAGCAAGAGACATCTTATGGGGCCTATGTTTTTGTCTATAATATATAGTAATATTACATATTAAACTGTTCCTTCTAATGATTATAGAGAGTTCCATAATGGGGAATCTGCCATTCAGTGCCAGCTGGAGTGGAAACATTTGAATCTTACACCAAAGAGGAATATAAATGCTGAATCAAATTAACAGTTTTGTGTGTTCAATGACTGTGCCTAATCTTTTATGACAGCTGGTACATGACAGTGAGTTATTTAATCTAGTCTCCACTTCACTAGCTGTTCAATAAGCCTCTTCATGGAAGTGAGATTTGCTGAGCAATACAGTTCTTCTCTCTTGCTTTCTTATCCTATAGTAGAATTGCACTGAAACTATTTCCATCTCTATCAATTCAATGCAGATTTTGAAAAGAAAAATTGTGTTGTGGCTCAAATACTTGTAGAAGGTCACCCACAGGGTAACAGTGAGTTCAGGCAGTCAGTCCTTCAGTACAAATAGACACATCACAAAGCAAACAAGAAAACAAGAAAGATTTACCTGCTTTTTTTTTCTAAGCCACAGGAATGATTGGATTTGAAGGAGAATAAAAGGAGTAGATGAATTCAGGACAAAAAATATTCAAAAATGGGGACCTCAAGTTAAATTAGGGTGGCCAGATGTCCTGATTTTATAGAAACAGTCCTGATCTTTGGGACTTTTTCTTATATAGGCTCCTATTATCCCCTACCACCTGTCCTGGTTTTTCACACTTTGTGTCTGGTCACCCGTTAAATTCACATTTAAATACCTAAATATGTGGCTTAGGTTTCCAAATATTTCCCTTGAAGACAGTGGAGCTGTGAGAGTACTCAGTATTTTCAAAACTCAGGTCATTTATTTGGGCAGCCATTTTTTAAAATGGCCATATTATTTGTAATGTTGCATTAGATAAAGTACAGAAAAGAAAATGACGACTTCTGTGTGGATCTAGACACGTGGGCTCACTGCGTGTGTGTGTTTCCTATTGACTGGGAGTGGCATAACAGCTGTCTTCTATACTGCCCCCTACTTATGGCTGTTTTCGTCCTGTAGATAGTCTACCTCCTGTGATTAGCCCTCAGCCAGGTCACATTTTAGTTCCACATCCCTTTTGGAGTAACAGAAAACCCAACAAAAAATCCAATAAATAATTCCAAGACTTCTGTCACGTCTCCAGCCCCTGACTCAGGACCAGTGGACCTTTCATCCCTCTATCTGGGTACCAAATTGTCCCTGTCTCTCTTACATCAGGGAGCTTCATATCTCCTTTCCAGTGGCAAAGGAACTCAGATCCACCTTTTACATTGGGTTCCAATCCAGGTATCTGAGGGACAAGCAGTCAAAGTCTGGTCTATCAAACACCTTGCAACTTCCTCCTTACACTTTTTCTTAGTATTAGCCTTTCTTCAAACATTTTTTTTCCTGCAGCTCCAAGAGGTGTGGTTCCTACTTTTGAATCAGATCACAGGAGCTTGCTCCAATACTGTATCTTCCAGAAGTCACCACTTTCTACTGATCAGTGGGACTGCAGTGTTCTCCCCACCTTCCTGCAGCCCCTCAAACACCAGACCAAATACCTCTTATTCTTACTGTCATGGCCTTTTGTTGTTCATTACCTCTGGCTTCCTTCTGGCACAGGAAAACCCACCTCTGGTCCCAGGTGTCACTATCCTCACCCTCTTAAGTTTCCCCCTCACTCAGGATCTTCTGTTTCCAGCTCCAAGCTCTAGGCCTCCTAGGCTACTCTCAGCCTTTAGTACAAGACAGGAAATACCCAACTTCCTCTCCGTTGACTCTTCTCTCTGGCCTTTCTTCCGCTAATTTGTGTTCCTTCCTATATGAAGAGCTAGCTCCTCATCAGGGGGTTTAATCACAAATGATGCCTTACAGATGCCAACCAGTGGCTTATGTTGACTTAGGTTTCTGCTACCCCATGGTTGAACACTGCGGGTTTGTACACCACATCACAGTTGAGTGCCAGAAAGCAATAGTAGAAGTAGTAGTAGTAGTAATAGTAATTTATTATTATTATTATTATTATTATTATTATTATTAATATTATTATTACTATTATAGATAGCACTTTTAATCAGTACATCTCAAAGCAATTTACAAAGGAGTAAAATGTTTTTTTTAAATTAAATACTATCAAATGCTTAGAACTGTGTTTTTATTAGAGTAACCTAAGTACTGCATCTGTTTGACTATATCTGAAAGAATATAAACTACTTAGGGTGGAGTCAATATGTCTTTATATCAGACCTACCATATTATGGATACTAACAAAACAAACAATACATAATCAACTGGCAAAATGCTTTTCACCTCCCTATTTCCCTTGATACCGCACAAACAAGTTAAAGAAATTAGACTGGAAAGGATAGAAGAACTTGTACTTCATCAAACAGTCAAGAAACTACCCAAGGAAGAATGCTGTTCATGATAAAACAACTGAACACCTGTGTGACCCACAGAGGCTTCCAGCTTCCAGTGGTGAGGCCACTGATATAGATCCAGTGATGCAGCAAGCATTAAAAGAAATTAAAAATGCAAAAGACTAATTAACTGCACATATTAAAGATGTAAACTCCAAAGTAGCAGTAATTATTTCTAAACTAGATAAAATATAAGCACGTGTTGAGGAAGCTAAGTTTAGAATCAGTGATGCAGAGAACAGTAAGCTGACAGCTGTGCATGAGTGGCAAGAAATGCACACAACTATAACTTCTCTGTGGAAGGAAGTGATTGATTTAGAACCTAGATGTCAGAGATCTAATTTATATATTTTAGGAATATATTAGATATAGTACAATGGGGCATGCTGAAAGATGAACTATCAGTCTGGAAGGAGGTTGCTGGTTGAATTCCTCAGGGTCAGTCTTTGGGTCAGGCTTATTTAACATTCTTCATTCATGACCATGGCAAAAAAAGTGGACATGTGCTAATAATATTTGAAGATGACAAAAAGTTGGGCAGTATTGCCAGTACAGAGGAGGACCAGAATATCATGCAAGATTTGGATGGTTTTGAAAACTGGAGTTATAAAAATGGGATGAAATTTAATAGTGCAAAGTGAATTGAAAACTCATATACTTAAGCATGCACAACAAGAATTTTTGCTATAAGCTGGAGATGCCATGCTCTTTTCAGACTACTTTGTTAAAATAAACTGTTATTTGTTTTCACTATAAACATATTTAAGTGCTGTGTGTGTCAAGTTGAGTGGTGATCTGATCTGAAATTAGTGATCTGGGATCTATTGCTTCTTTGGAAGCAGCGAATTTGAGAATACTAGTACAATCCAGTGGACAGGCGCTGAACATTCCAGGAAGTCACTCAGACGGCTCGGGAGCTGTAGTGTGTCTACTTCTAACCTGTAGCGAGAGAGTGGGCCTGTGTAGGCTAGAAGGAAATCCTTGTTCTTTCCATGGCCAATGGAGTATGCTAAAGGCTGGTGCCTCACAACCCTGAGTATCACCAGGAAGTGTCACATAAAAGTCGCCTCCTTACGATGTAGCTTCAAAAGGCCATTTTTCTGTCTAGCTGGTAGAGGGTATGCTAGATTAAAACCCAAGCTTCTTGACTGAATATGGAAGCTGGAACCTTATCATTCAAATAGCACATTTCAGAAGAACCCTTCTTCTCTAACTTTATTATATATATATATATATAAACACTTTAACAAGCTTTGTAGTTTACACTTTAATTCTCAGTTGAAAACAACATTTTTATTCAGTTGCAGTAACTCTCACAGTTACATGGTAAAAGATGACTCCAATATTTTATATAATAAGATAAAGAACTTAATTTAGAAGTGAAATGAGAAACTGTGATAATTAGTTTGAGTCCAAAGATTTAATTTACATTCCCTGTTCACAAACTCAAAATTCAAAATCTCACTATGAGATATCATTATACTCTAATGTTTCTTTCATGATATTTTTAATCTAATATTCATATTTTTCCTGGATTTTGCCATTGTTGGAGCTTCTCAATGTCTCTTCTCTGCGAGATTTTCTTGCTGTGCCTTGTGATTTAATTGTTTTTTCTTCATTTTTAACATGTATGACAGCAATTGTGTTGTAACAGATATTATAACATTTCCTGGGGTTTAGTGAAGATTTTTCCTGGCCCTAATGCATTATCACAGTTTTATGATATATTAAAGAAATGTAATGCAGAGTTTATGCAAAGAACTCCATGTAGCTCACTAGAAACTTCACTATAGAATATAATTATCCATAAAGGCACTTAGATACCATGGTAACAGGTGCCAGTACAAAACTCAGTGAGAGAGAGAGACAAACAGAAAGAATTTGACTTTTAATTAAACCAGTACAGAAACAAAGTAAAAACCAATAAAATAAATGATAAATACAAAAATAATTTCCCATCCTGAGCAGTAAAAAGTGCATGTCTAATAGCTCACCACTGAACAAATTGAACAAAATTGCCTATAAATCTAAATTCCAAATGAAGGAGGAAAAATATTAAAAATTAAAAAAAACTCAAAGAATATCAGCAATCACAATGTGTAATAATTTACATCATCTACCTTTTTACATGACCATCTGTGCTTGAACCAATATAAAGTTTGTAAGGTATACCACGATCTCTTTTTGAAGTTATACTTAGAAATATCAAGGGACAATAATAAAAAAAAATGCCTTGAAGGAAAACAAATAATGTTTGTAACCTGGAACAAGTAAGGAAAAATAGTCTCCTCCAAGTCACAAATGGATATGACTCAAACTTCTCTGTAATCAAATAATACACAAACAGATTCATGGCAGTAGTTCCAGGAAGAATTCCCCACTGGTGATCACACATTCTCTTTATAATCAGAGCCTTGTATGCAGTTTGCCAGAATGGATGGATGGAATTTATCACTACAAATGGTCTTCTCCATATCACAATACTTTCTGATCCCTATAGACTAGAAAAGGGAGTTCAAAACAATCTTCACCTTAAGTAGACTATATGTATCAGTATACAGTAACTGAGTTCGGGGAAAAATCACAAAACCAAAAGCACAAAGGGTGCATAACAAATATCTATGATCTATATGACTAAAAGTCTTCATCAAAGGAAATCAATCCATTGCACAAATCAAAAGTTTTTGAGGCTAAAATTACCTTCTGAAATAGAAAACGGTTATCACAAATTGATCTGTTGAGGATGTAATAAGTCTGATCAGGGTGCACAACTGAAGCAATCACCGTTTTCAGTCTATTTGTCAAGGCTTTTGAAAAAAGTGTACAGTCAGAGAAAAGCAGGGACACAGTTTTCCAATTATTCACCTTCCCAAGCTCCCCACTTGATGACAACTGAGTGGCAATATGTTCTCTCTGGTGCTCTTCTGAAAAAAACCTGGAGTAAATCAGGCCTGAGAAGGGTGGTCCAAAAGGCCATATAAAACTCATTAGGCAAACCATCAATATTAGATGCCCTGGATCAAAGTCATTTATGGCAGAAGCCAATTCTGAGAGTGTCCGGTGCTGCTCAAGTCCATCCACATCTAAAACTGAGATCCTAGGAAGATCCTCAAAGACCTGCCAAGTCTCAGATGGGCACACAAGCTCTGGAGCATACAAGTCTGGGAACAAATCCACAGCAAAATTCGTAATCTCCACATGAGCTATAAGCACTTAGCCCTACAACTTCTTGAAGTAGTCAATCACCTTCTGTTCTGCATGTTTCTTTTCTAGCCAAAGAACTGAGTAGCTGTATCCATTTGAGAAAGGTTCTGAAATTGGTCCCTAAGCAGTGAACTCGAACTTTGGTACTTCAAGAGCTGTTATATATATATAACACATATATATATACGTATATATATATACACTTACACACATATATATTTCAAGCTGTCCTGCAACCTCTAACTCTTCCATACTCCAGTGAATGCCCAGGGTTGTCTGCTGCATGTATTGCTGAAAAAAAACATTTAATATATTAACTTTACCCACCTCCTGCCATTGCCTCAAGGCAGGGAAATCATCCTTTGTGGCAACCTAGGCCAAAAATGGGAAGAATCCCAAAAGGGAACATCTTGTAAAATGTGACTGTTAAAATGACAATATGGACGACAGTCTTGAATGGAAGGAAGAGAGAACAGATAAGACCAAACCATGATCTGAAATCCCAGTACAGACAATACAACTAGAAAGAAAATGAGACAAATGATGAGTAAAAATATAAAAACAGTCCAAAGAGGCCATTGATAAAGAACTGGCTCTGGCTCTCAGTCATGTGCACTGATGTATAAGGGTGAAAATTTTGGTACATGCCAGTCAGGTTGGAAGCCTGTAGAAGAGTTGCAAGACATTGAGCAGACAGTGAATGTGGTTCCAGATGGTTCCAATCCAATCTCTCATTTAGAGCACAATTTTAAATGTCATCCCGTAATTAAAATATCATTTCTCAAACAATTTGTGAAAAGAATACCCACACACTGAAAAAATACATCTCATCTTTTTGTACAGCAGGGGCATAGAGGTTAATAAAAAAATTAAAATATGACATTGCTCAAAAGTACCCTGAACTGTCAGTAAATGATCTGAAATGGCTTCCTAAACAGCCACCAAATCAGGCTTTACCCTGACATTGGAATGATAGCAAGTAGAATTATTGGAAAAAATAGTTACATATAAATTAAAATTACAACACACATTCTAGAGCCTAAGCTTATTTAACTAGATACTTTCATGTCTTATAGAGCAATGTCCCAATAAAGCCCTTCCAGGTTAGGCTGTGATCTTTCATTCATGAGACAGACATGACATAATGATCAAGAAAATACAAAAACAGAATCTTATTTAACCAAGGAAAGGATCAGAGCACAATACTCCAAGAAGTCCACTAACAGACCTCAACATAACAGTTCAATTTACCTGAGACGTGGGTACTATAGAAAACTCTAATATACATAGACTGATTTCTTAGGCCTTGTCTACCCTACACAGTTTTGTCAGCAAAAGGCAGCTTTGGGCAGCATAACTTAAATTCTGTAGTGTATACTAGGTCTTAGTAAATCCTAATATTCAGAGATCTGTTGGTTTACTCAAAAAGTTGATTTAGCAGATAGTTATGCCATGCTACAGTTTAAAAGGTAAAATACCAATATCTTATTCTGTTTGCTCTGTTGTTCATTATTAAGCAATCGATTAGCTATTCAAGTCTATCACATTACAGTGTGCTACTGTTGTGTCAGTCAGAGGAAAAATTAAGCACATAAAAAGCTTTGTACAAAAGTCTTAAAGAAATGCAGCACAGAGTTTCACATCAAGGCAATGTCAAGCTGCAGTGCAGAACAAATGTAATATAATGTGAAATATTTACAGTCTCATCTATCATTCTGGTTTCAGACTTTTTTTTTTAATAAGTAAGTTATCCTAATAAGAAATAAGGAGACAGATTTTATGGCCAAATTCATAATTACACATTGAGGATCAAAAATGCAGGTTGCAAGTTAAAGACAATGAATAATGGAGAATTCTGAGTGATGCAAAGTCTTGAATGGCATTTGATATTCTGACCCATTATGTCCAAAATATGAAGCTTCTCCACGGCACTGGGTGTATGTTTGGGATTTTAAAAAACCTTTTGGGTCTATATAATTACTATTAAGCAATATCACATTTTCTATTGAAAAGAGTTTGGTAACTTTGACTGGCTACATTGTTTTGTGCATTTCACAAAATGGAAGATTGGGGTTTGGTCTATACTAGCGGGAGGGTCGACCTAAGATACGCAACTTCTGCTACGTGAATAACGTAGCTGAAGTTGGCACATCTTAGGTTGGCTTACCTGGAGTCCTCACAGTGGCAGCGGGCTCCCCCGTTGACTTCTCTTGCATCTCTTGGAGAGCTGGAGTTCCAGAGTCCATGGGGAGCACCTTTGGGGATCGATTTATTGCATCTAAATGAGACATGATAAATTGATCCCCGATAGCTTGATCGCTACTCGCCGGTCTGGTGGGTAGTGAAGATATAGCCTAAGTCGCAATGGATTTAGCCTGGAAAAGTTGCATACAATACACAACAGAGGGAACTATTTTTAAAATATTGTTTATACCCAATATTAATAAATACCAAATATTTTATTTGTAAATTTGATTAAATATGAAGAAATGTAATTAAGTATGTCAGGAGTTTCCACATATTATGGTTAATACTATTTCTATAGGACACCAAATTTCATGGCAATTTACCATGGGAGGAGTTTGAAAAGCAATGTTATGGAAAAATAAAAAAAAATTAAGGTTATGAATAAAAGAGTGGTAATGACATAATTTATCTGGGAAAAAAAGCCTATAAAGAAATCTAAATCATCCAGACAAAGGCTTCAAAAGAGGCAATGAAGAAATTCACCCCAAAAGTGGCATAAAATAATAAAAGATTGTACACATATTTTAATAAGTTGTGCAGAATAAGATAACTTCATTAAGAAGCCATCTACATTGATTATTTTAAGAGACTAGCTAGTCAATATCATCTGTATATACTGTAATTCCTCAAATGACCTGTTTGAAAAAATTTGCATTCATCATTTAAGATAAAAAAAATGGCTATCACTTATGTTATAGGTTTAGTTGCTAAGAGTCTTAGATCATATACAACACCTGATATTCTACTTTGCTGTGTCCACCCCTTTGACGATGTTCAACACAATGCTTGCACTGGGAAACATGATAAAGTAAATCCTGTTTTATCCAGATGTATTAGTGAATATCACAACAAGAACCAGTAATGTTACTGAATAGGCACTGAATGATATTATTTAGCTAGGTACCAACCATGATGTTGACCCACAAACCATGGAACAAAACCGGAGAACTGAAACACACATTATGTACCATCCTAATTGGGCTGTAAATCTGAAAATGAATAGCACAACAGATTAACCCGTGCCATGAATTTCTATCACTATACTGATACAATGTAATTTCTTCAGAATGTTTCATTTTGGTTTGTTAAATGGACCCGAATTAAATACTTCCTTGTGAGTGAGTTCAAAACTAAACTAATTACCTTTTGGTGGCATATTGTCTCATAGTAGTTGTTGTCTGGGAGCCTAAAGATCCCATTATTCTCTGTGGGTGAGCTTCTTACACCATCGTCATCATCACATCATCTGAATTCATCTGATCTTCTCTGGAAGGAAATATATTCCCTTGGTTTAGAATGTTTTATTTCCAGCTCTCAAGCGTTTTTAATGGAACATTATTAACTGTGTTGTTCCACAAGTTTGCAGTTGTTTAGGATGAAGCAATCACTAATGTGACTGGGTCCTGAAACTGATGCACCAATGGCTTTGGAGATCAGTACTAATGTTTTGAAATGATAACAAAGCAGAGTAGATTAGGCAAGCAGCCACCTGCTATACAAGCTGAAGCCTCAACATCTCATTTAATAGACAGCAATCTAGCCTGCAAGTGATGAGCACATGGTTCATTGTGGCCAGGACCTCATTGTGGGTGAACGGATGGAATTTCCTAGAAAGATGGAAGTGGAAAAATGCAATTTTTATCACTTGGGTCCTGATCCAAAACACATTGAAGGCAATAGGATTCCTTCTAAATCCAAAATGTGAAGTAAAGACTAAAAACCAAATACAAATTGATTACTTTAGTAATTATATCGCTTAGATAATTAAACCATCAGTGGCATAGGATCCATCAGCAGGTCAATATGAATCCTCGTATTGACTTCAATTGACTTTGGATGAGACCTCTAATGATGAATTTGGATGTTTTTCGGATGGAGATGAAACAGAGAAAGTTTCAGCCTAAAAAAAATATTTTGGACAAAGTGAATGTATTTTTTTCTCCCAAATAAATCATTCTATACCTTAACTCTAATAGCGCTGTACTGCAGTAATTTGAACAATGCTTCAACAGCAGTTAATTTATTTTAATCAAAAATAGAATATATTCTATCCATATCTCTAGATTAGGAAAAATTCTCATCTGAATATATTGCCATACTGGAGTACTCTTCACAATCTCTTTTTTTAATGTTTGTTTTCTTCTCTTTTCTCAGATTTTTAAGACACAAAAATCTATAAAACATGGAAAGGCTCAGATGAAGAAATCTTTTAATTGAAGTATATGAAATAACACAATATTTTTAAATGAATAATAAAATTTTGGAGGAGAATGTGCACAATTAAGAAATATTTAAAATATTTCATTATAAACAAATTTCAATCTTTGAAGAGTTCAGGAGAAGTTTACACTCTTAATGGATTTTTCCAGATTCTTTTTGACTCTTCTTATAGACAAGACTTGGGTATACAAAGTAGCAATTTTGGCACAAAAGTATGATTCATTTATTCTTAAGAAATTTTACTCATGAATAGTGAAATTAAAATCAGACAGTCTGTACAAAATTACTGAAATTCCTTCATTCAGAATGACTTTGAATAAACTCTTCTGATTATTTTAAAGTGCTCAATTGTCCATAACTATTATAGACTAATAAAAAGCAAAATATTAAATGAGATGCAGAGAGATATTAAGATGTAGCACATTCTCTATTTTGTTCTTATTTTAGCCATTAAAACTGTTTTTAGTACTTGAGCTCATTCAAGAATGCATTTGTATTTTAGAAAAGCACTTAAGCATGTGCTTAATTTTATGAAGATTCTTAAATCCTGTTACAGTTGATTGGATTTAAGAACATATTTAAAGTTAAGCATGCTTAAACTTAAGCACACAGCTTAGGTATTTTATAGAATTGGTGCCCTTTGTCAGTACTTGGATCTGAATCAGGTTTTGAATTCACAGTTGGAGCTGTATTTCTGTTACCACTTTCAGGAATGTTAAGATATGCAGGTTCAGGCCAATCTTTATCATGCTGACTACATAAGAAGTTTGTGAATGATAAAAAGAAATGTGATGTGTATTTCCATGAACACTGCATTAGTTCAGAACATGAACAAATATATCCAGCTACCAGTGGGGAATGTTTTATGTTATTTTATTGGAGAGATTATTTTTATTTCATAAGGTGAATAATGCTACTAGTGTAGAGGCTGTTCTACATTTGATTTTGACAAATAAGGAAGGAATGGTAGAAAATTTGAAAGTGGAAGGCAGGTTAGGTGAAAGTGATCATGAAATGGTTACATTCGTGATTCAAAGGAATGGTAGAAGGGAAAAGAGCGCAATAAAGACAATGGATTTCAAGAAGGCAGACTTTAGGAAACTCAAGGAGTTCAAAGGTAAGATCCCATGGGAAACAACTCAAAGGGGGAAAATGTTTAAGAGAGTTGGCAGGTTTTCACACAAACGTTATTAAAAGCACAAGAGCAAACTACCTCCTTGTGTAGCAGAGATAGTCAGTATGGCAAGACATCACTCTGGTTTAACCAGGAGATCTTCAATGATCTGAAACTCAAAAAAGAAAAAAAAAAAGAAAAAGAAAAAAAAGTCTAAAAGAAGTGCAAACTAGGTAAAATTACGAAAGATGATTTAAACAAATAACACAAAATTTTAAAATCCAAATGAGAGTAAACTAGCTAGAGACATAACTAGCTAGAAATGACAGGGTGGACTAGATGATCTCTCAAGGTCCCCTCCACTTCTTTGATTCTGTTTGTCAGAGATGGGGTCTTGTGTGACACCAAAATTAATCAGTGTTTACCAGAAGAGACACCTTCCTGACATATTATTGGTAGAACCAAAATTCCAGAACATAACACACAATTTCTGGAAGTTCCAAGTTCATGATGTATAATAACATGTTAGTATGAGGAAGCAGTTCCTTACTCATACTGATTATTCCCACTAAACTCAAAATCAGTACGTATAAAGTTTGCAGATGTCCTAACTATTGGAAGAGTGACAAATAATAATGATTCAATATGATCTGGATTGTTTTGTAAAGTGGAGATCATAAATCATAAATCTAAATGGGGATGCACTACTTTGAAAAATTATCTGTTTAAAGATCACATGTCTGGATTCGTTTTACCCATTATCTACCAGTAACATCCAGGGTTATTATTACCAAAAGGGATTAGAGAAAGAAATATTTTTCTCCAATTTTTCAGTTAGTTTATGAATTTAACAGCACTTCATATATAGTTCTATGTAGTCACTATTTCTCCTGATAGTCATCCTGTCAATTTCTCTTTTTGTTTGTGTGAGGCTTTCCCTCAGCAATATTGGAGAGAAACATATATATAAAAAAACAAAATAAAACAAAACAAAGCAAAACAAAACAGGAAAGAGTAATTGACAGGGGGACCCAGTGGCAGATATAATGAAGTAACTTCTTACCACTTTTTTATTATTATTATTTGACCAGATTTTGGGCTGACAGTGGCCCTTTAAGCATTTTGGAAAATAATCATGGTAAATGTTTTCCTTAAGGAAAAGACTGACATCTGAACTGCAGCATGCTGAAAAGCTAATCAATAAAGTCTGTTTTTATCAAATAAAAATTAAAAATTCATTCAAGCTAAAGGCTACATCAGAAAAGACATACTGACTTTTGTAAATATACTTCTGATTTCTCTAACATACCATAAGAAAAACTGTCAGAGGCAGGTTGAAAATGTAGTAGATAGTGTAATTGAACAAAGTGCTGGCACAATTAACTTTGTAATGAATAGACTGATATCAAGTAGTGCACTTCATATCTGTATTGTGGCTGTTGACAGCATTTCCCTTATAAAAGATTATAAACCTTATAGTTAGAGGTTTCGAACTCTACCGTGGAAAAATCATCCCAGCCTGAAACCTGGCAAACAAAGTTTAGGTTCGGGAATATATTTCTTTAGGGTTTTTTTTTTGTTTGTTTGTTTACTATATACTTACATGAATTATATTGTCTGCTTTTGTACTACTGAGGGGCATTTGTGGCTTTCAGTATTTTTAGAAGTATGGTAATTTAATATCATATTGAGAGATGGCCAGTTCTCCTTACAGACAGTCCCCTAACCTGAAGAAAATACTTACCAGCAACTACACACCACACAACAAAAACACCAGTTTAGGAACTTATCCTTGCAACAAAGCCTGGTGCCAACTTTGTCCACATATCTATTGAAGTGACACCATCATAGGACCTAATCACATCAGCCATGCCATCAGTGGCTCGTTCATCTGCACATCTTTTAATGTGATATATGTCATTATGTGCTAGCAATGTCCCTCTGCCATGTACATTCGCCAAACTGGACATTCTCTATGCAAAAGCATAAATGGACACAAATGTGACATCAGGATCATAACATTGAAAAACCTACATAACACTATAAAATTACTGTAATGGTAAATGTGTGTAAAAAGCACATAATAACAACAAATTTTATATGACAAAGATCACTGTTTTTATAATTTATACTCAGGTAAAGGATAAAATACCTAGAAATAATCATTTTTAGGGGAAGAGGGAGTTATCAGACTTGACATTTTAATATAAGGGGTTCACATACTGTTAAAGTTTGGGAATCACTACTATAGGGAGACTAGGCACCTAACTCGGGTTATGCTCACTTCAGCCATAGTTTGATAGGTTTATGAAGTTTAGCTGATTTATTAATCGCTCTTTCATTGCATATGTTACTGTTAATCAATCATCGGGTTTATCTGGTTACTGAAAAATGCATTTCAAGTTATCATTTATGAAAGAAGTATACTTAGCATTTAGATCTTGCTTTGCATTTTCAAAGATCTGTTAAAGTGTTAGCTAACCCACACGACACATCTATAAGCTAACTAAGTAGTACAACAATATGTTAAGATGAAGAAATGGAAGGGAAAAAAATGTACTGAGAAGGTAAGTGATTTGCCGAAGGCCCTGGCAAGTCAGTGGAAGAGGTAGAATTAGACTTCCGATTCCCTGCCCTATGATCCATCCACTAGCCCATGCAGCTTAGAAAAGCACATCTCCAGCTGTTATGACTCCCAAGCCACTGTAAGGATGAAAAGGAACCAGATGCCTAGTGCCTCTGAGAAATCTGAGTAGACCCACATTTTTGCGCACAATCATGCTGTAATTACATATCACCCCAGGTGTTCTCAATATGATTACTTTCTATAAAGCTGCTAGTGAAGCGTGCTACAGCTCAGACATCTGCAGGAAAAATAATCAAGCAGCAAGGGATTTTCCCTCTTTGTATGTGCTTGTCTGGTGCTGTTTATTTAGGCAATCAGTTCCTTTGGAAAGCTGAGGAAGATTTAATACCTTAAGGAACCTAATGCATACTGACCCATTGTTACTGGAATATGGTAAGAAGACATATTTGAGAGTAATACCCCCAAAGAGATGATTTATATGTTGCCCCACCCACTTTAAAAGGTGCAAACATTTTCAGAGAGGAACAAACCTGGAATAAACTGTTATGCAAGAGGGTTGGGAGAGTGGAGAATTAGATCTTATCTATAGTTTCATGAGAAATTGCACTTATTATTAAAAACATAGCTCCTTTAAAAGTAATCATTTTGAAGGTAAATTAACTAAAACTCTTTGATGTTTGCTAGTTATCTGTCTCCGTAATAGTCCACAGTCCATCCCTGCCTGAGCTCCCTATATGGCAATGTGCTGATGCACTCCCCTAATGCATGGCTATGTCAGAGTGGTACAACCTAATAATAATAATTAATAAATGTAACAGACACAAAGTGAAGTACAGAAAATATTGCATCTAAATACAAATACCCAATGAGGTATCAGTGGCTCTTTAATAATTCTGGATGTTAATCTAATATCTCCTGTCTAGTAGCCCATTAAACAAGAAAACAACAATAACAAACTGCTATTGTATTTCTCTGTGTCATTTTTCACCCTTTCAGATACTGGCTTGTGAAAATACTCCATCTAATTCATGGGAAATTAAATTGTGGACAAGGATTAACAGGAAGAATCTCTGGCAGACTTGGCCTCTACACAGGTACACAGTGTGTGTGGAGAGAGGCTGTGGAAAAGGAGGGCCCGAGGAGCGTGCCTTCTTGCATGTCATATGTAAGGGCCACTTGGAATTGCAACCCTCACTGAATCCTCTCTACAGTGAGCTCACTGAGAGAGCTATGTTGGTCATGAACTGAACTGGAGTTATTCTCAATCAACGAATTCTGGTCTACAACACAATTTGTGAGATGGGCTCTGTTAGAAGTGAATAATCTATGCTGTAATAGGTCTTCATGGGTAAGGTGCTGAACCGCACTGAAGGGATATTCAGTTCAGTGAGTGAAGCACTGGATTGTATTTATAATAAGGTCATTGAACTCTTGTCTGTGTGAGAACCTATATCTCCATATAAAGAGCTAGTGAGGCTTCAGGAGGCATCCATAATCAATATGTCAGCCTCTAATAAACTCACATAGTCCTTGACTGATGGAGAAAACCCTAGAATTATGTGAAAATCTGATAGTTGTCCTAAGATTACAGAGATACATAGTGTGTGAGAATTGAAAAAGGCATTTGAAGACTGCTTAAAGTGCAATAAGATTCATCAGAAGATGTGTGTCACAGGAAGGGTTTATGCCATTGCTGTTCTCTTTGAATCACTTGCAATATTTGGGCTGGAGTTAAAATCAGAATGCACTGACTTTCCATGTACTAAGCTTTGTAAAGACTAAGGGATGCATGCCTTCAATGTCAGAAGATGTATAATAGAAATTCCATATGCAGGGAAGGCACCGTGCTTGAAGACACCACTCCATTTCCCGCAGCCCCCATTGGATTGGAACAGTGAACCATGGCCAGTGGGAACTGCTATCGATGAACCGGCAAGTAAACAAACCGATGCGGCCCACTAAGGTGCTTACCCTGTGGTGCCGCATGCCAAGGTTGCCGATCCCTTCTCTATCTGTTGGCTTTAGTGGTGCTTTATCTCTGCTGTGGTTGCTGCTGTTTCTACTGCTGCCCAGATCCATCCCATCTCCACTCTGTCTCATTCTCTACTTCAGTTCCCCCAGTCCTGATGGACTCAAAGCATTCTAATCATCTGCTTTATATATTATCTTGTCATAACTTAATAGAGCTTTTTAACACATTAGTTCATAATTTTGTTTGCTGCATGTCCATTCTGCTAGTTGTTTACTCTAGAATTATCAACTATTGGCTGTTGAAACATGTCATGTGACTTGCAGCTTCCAAACATGTGGCCCACACTTTAGGTGGCCCAAGTAACTCTTGCTTATTTAAAATGGATGTCAGAAATATGAAATGAAGGCTGGGGAATTTCTCCAGTATCACCTCCAAGAAACTGATGCTCTTCAATAGTCAAATCAGGATTTAATGGATCTTTCCTGTGCAGTGAGAAAGAAGACTTTCAGGGAGAAGGTGTTCATGTACTAAGATAGTTCTCTGTATACTGGAATATGCTAAGTACTTCATGTATAATGTTCTGCATTTTCAATATTTACCAATTTTCATCAAGAATTTATCAGATTTTTTGCTAAAGCAGATCAGTTTTCGCTTATTAACACCCATTTATCAGACCATTCAATATTTTTGGGGTACTTATTTTTGTTATGTTTTGTTATGCTAATACTTTACACAATTGTGTCCTGTAGCTCTGAGATTGAAATAGTTCCGCAGTGTAAAATACAGAACGCACACATGCTGGAGATCAGAAATTCAGATGTTAATATCACACTCTGACTCACAAGGAGGTGCCCGCCTATTTCTTAGCATCCATTTAGTGCAGCACTGAATTTCAACAATCAGTCCTCCACAGATAAAGATAAGATACAAAGGTAAAACAATATTCTATGCCTGAATACCAACAAGAAAATCAAGGCTTAGAAATTTTCAGCAAAAGTAAAGACAGGAGTGAAGAGCATGCATTGCACTGCAAATATGGCAGCTTGAGGTCAGTGCTCATGCTCACAGACTAAAGAAGCTTGTCAAAAGCAAGCAACACAAGAAGCTTAAAGAGGAAAGTGAGCATTGGGATCAACAGTCAATACCAGGAGCTTTCACCAGGGCTTTAATGCAAAAGAGAACATAGCATGATTGTGTCAGTGGATTTTGGCATGCTCTTTGTTTCAATGGACAACTGCTGTTAATTGCAGAGGGGCCTGTTGGTGACTTTGTGCGACAATACTGTCCAGCAGCAGAAACCCTTCCTAATGCACATAATCTCACATGCAAGTATTTGAAAAAAAAAATTATGGTGCTTCAGTATCTAAACTGATGGAATTAACTGATGGAAATTTGGTGTCTAGTGTGATTTTTGATAAGTCTTCTGATACTTTGGACTGTTCAGTTCTTGGTTTTTTGTTTTTGTTTTTATTTCAAAGTGAATAAACCTTCACTGTTTTGTGCTGATGTGACATTCTTCCCCTCTTCTGACACCTGTTTTGTTGACGCGGCAGTAGCTGACATTTTTGAGATGGAACAACAAACTTGGGAAACAACTAACACAAATTCTGCTTCCTACGTGGCTAAGTTTGCAGGGGAGATTAAACTCAGTAAGAAATCAGAGCTGCTACTTATTACCTGTTCTGCTCATCTGATTAATTCTGTGCTTTCAGCAGTTACTGCAACTGAAGAAATGAAAGATGTGAAATCTGGCATCATTGGATTCGGGGCCATTTTCAGGTACACAAAAAAGTTGAAGGCTTTATTTTACACAGTGCGGGATGTGTGCAGAGCCAACTGCCAATTACCTACCCCAGTTGTGCCACATCAGTGGATGAGCTTGTACTTCACTGTCAGTCATTGAGACTGTGCTAATGTGACTCCTAGATCATCCTGAGTTTGTTGGGTTCTAAAGCAGAAACTCTGAAGAGACTGGCAAATAACCGAAAATACTGCCAGATTCAATGCATCTAACTAATGTTCATTGCTGAAAACTTGGAATCACTGTGTGACACACAGAAAACACTGGAGTTTTCTCTCTGACTACTGCCAACACATTTGCCGTATACAGATATTTACTGGATACTGACAACCAAAATCTGAACTGAGTTGAGTGGAAAAGTAGCAGGAGAAACATATGGCGAGAAAGCTCAGTTGTTTCTGGAAATCCTTCCCTATCATGGAACACAGGAAAAAAAAAAACATTCAAAACCTTCAGTGGAACACTCAGCAAGACATAGGAGATGACCACAGCCCATGATCTGAACTCCAACATGTTTGGTGCCAAAGATTTTTTTTAGAATGTCATCCAGGTTTAGCATCCCTTCCTGCAGGTGAATTTTGCATCAGACTATGACTGTTATGTCAGAATGTTTCAACCATTTGCCACTAAAGATTACATTTTTAATCTAAAAGGGGAATTTACTACATACATGAACATGCCTGACCCTGACAATGTAAAACTGGATGCCTGGCTTTTTTAAACAGTTATTAATATACACTTCCCAACTTCAGCAAAGTGGCACAGTGAACATTGATTGTAATTCCTGGATCTATTGATGCAAAGCACTTAATTTCTAAATTGGATTACATTCACTACAGCAAGAAACTCAACAAGAATGAGGATACTTCGATGACAATTATGCAAGTATACACAAACCATGACTTCTGGAAATATTACTACTTCTGAGAGAAACAAAAAATATATTTGTAGATAAAAAGTTTCAATTACACTATTGTAAAAAGTGTATATTATGAATGATTTTTATTTTTTATTCTTTTCTTGATTTTTCCCTTTAAAAAAAATTAACCCAATTTCATCCTGGTGCTAATGTTTGGAAAATAAACACCAAAGAATTCCAGGATTTTTTTTTTACATATGTAAAATGAAAATGTGGAACACTATCCATGTATCAAAGGATTATTGCCCCGCACTGATGTGTTCACCTACCTGTCTATGATCGAAGGAGGAAGTGAGCTCTTCATGCAGAAAAAAGTTAATTCTCTGCTCTTGTAAAGTGTTCAGCCTATATGCAGCAAGGAAATGCTAAGGTAACAAAGAACCAAGCATCCCACTATCCCAGGCATGTAATACTGAAGAGGTGCCGAGACATCTCTGCATAAAAGATTTCCATGCATCATGCTCTGTCAATGATGTTCTTACTCATAAGACTTTAATAGAAGCTACAAGTCTCAGAGGATTCAATTCCATTGAGCAAATATTTCACCATATGTTTAAAGACAAACACAAGAGTAGTCTCATTCAAGTCTATGGGGTTTAAGTATTAGCTTAAAAAATGGTCTGCTGAATTAGGCCCAGATTTCAAATCCCATCAGTGATTTTCACAATATATTTGAAATTTTTCCTAATGTGACAAGTGGTCTTTTATTCCCATTCCCAGGGTCTGCTTTTGTAGATTCTTAGTTCTCTGGAGAGCAAATGGAGAGTTGAAAAAATTCCTTCCAAGAGCTAGACTTTCAAGGACACTGCTGTAATTTAAATGTATGATAGTACATCTCCAAAAAGCTATTGGTACTTCCTGAAATCTTGTTATACTTTGTTCAAATAGCTGTTTTGCTTGTATTACTGCATATTGTACACTAAGCATGCACTTTTTTGTGTGTGACATCACTATGGCTTGTTATGATGAGACAAACATTTGACTATTTTATACAAGAAAAATGCAACACAACAACATGAAACAAATGTCCTGCTTTCAGGAATGTGATTCTAGTGAAAAGAAAAAAAAAAGACAAGAATATGAGGAAAGAAAACAATGGAAATAAGATGAAGAATCAGAAGAATGGTCTCGCAGTAGAACATTTTTCAAAGTTTTTAAGGAGGATCATCAAGGAATTCAGATTTGAATCAAAACAAGCATAAACAGAGGGGATCTCAAGATTTATGATGTTAGCTTAGCTAATAACAAAATCACAACCTGACATTAACCAAGGGGATCATTTCCCATTAAATATGAAATTCCATGAGGGTTTTATCCTTTCAACTTAGAATACCAGGATTATAAAAGCCATGGGTTTTTTTCATGTCCTTTGACTATTTTAAACATTTTTAAGACCCTGGTGACATTATTTGAAAAGTCACTGAGAGGTGCCGTATAAATAATTGCAGCAGGTGCCTTAACGAAGAAATTGATGAAAGTAATAAAACTGACTCTACTTTTTAAATATAGGTTATTAAACTTTTGAAACACTTTCCTTTGTAAATCATTTTTATTTTTTACATTAATATAAACCATTGAATGGTTACTTGGTATAAAATATTTTAAAGACTTCTTAATTTAGCACCCTCTGATTTTTTTTTAAAAAAAAAACTTTGAAGCTGAATCACTAAAATAGAGAACTTCTACTGGAAGAAATACTTTATTTCTAATTAGTTTCTGATCATATATTAGATATTTTTGCTTGCAAAATGACTTTCCAACTTTTTTATTATATGAAGTATAAATGACATGAATTACTTCAATTCTGTAGTGAAAATGTATAAGCTAAAGTATTTTTTTTATTTAAAAGAAATATTATACTATGAAAGAATGGAAAACCTTGTACATATGTGTTCAAAAATGTTTCCAAGTCATATTTTGCATATTTATTAATTGGTTCTCTGTATGCTAGGTTTAAATATTATCTATAATGTCACTTTGAAATACCTAGCATTGGGTTTGAAATTGTGTTTTTGCTGTTTAGAAATACACTATATCTCTGACATTTTTATCTGAATAGAGATGAGTTCCCCCTTCCACAACGAAGATCTGTTTCACTGACACACACTGATAGACCCATCTGCATTTCAGAATCCTCTGAGGGAGAATACTCTGAAGATGGTTTCCAGGTCTGTCAGTAACAAGGTGGGACACAATGGTCATATTTTGTCCTTTACCACTGATAAGATAGCTCTCCATCTTTGTCCTCCTTTTACTGTGGAATGTACATGACCTTTGATAGATGAAATAAATCAGACATTAGATAGAGCATCAAAGCTGGAAGTCACTTTCAACTTGTCGTATAGGTGGCTTATAAATCTTCTCATCCATCTTTGTTGTTTCAAATTATGTCCAGGATATCTGTTCAGAGTAGCTGACAATCCATTTGCTTCCCTTATAAACCAGAGATAGATTACTTCTTACTGTGAGGAATTTTTCAGCTATGTTAAGTTGATTGCCCTTGTATGAGGATAGGGTGAATGGAGGGGTATTTCTATATTAAAACAATAGGGAAGGCACTGAAAAATGATGTCATTCTAGGAAGAATTTTCGGGCAATTTTGCCACTTTGGTTCTGAAGGTGCCTATGTGCTTGTATACCCTTGCCCCCTGTGGCTTGTAAAAAGAGATATATTTGTTCCACTTCCAGATAACATTGATGACATCTCCTAACGGAAAAGATGGTTATTGGCTTCACTTAAATATACAATAATTAACATTGATTTACAATTGATTAACAATTTCAATTTTTATAATTTCTATCCTGTTATTAACCTCCTCTCTCTTCAGGTGCAATTGTAGGTGTTGAATTTGATTTATAAAGCTTTGCTGTATTTACCATGGGCACTGGTAATCAGAGGTATTGCTTCTCTGTTGCCTCATAAACAACTAAAATAACTGATCTCAGAGGGGGGATCTGAGCCAACAGTCTATAGATGTAAACATCCAATTATAGGGTGCTGAACATTCTTCAATAGAGGACACTCTGGAACATGTTTCTTCTACTGATTCCACAAAACGTTAGTTTGATGACCTTTAAGATTCAACTTTTTTTTTCCAGGGACTTTTTTTGTGATTTGTTTTGGGTGGAGCTGGAGCAGTACATGTTTTTATGTGTGGAATCTCTCCCTTCCCCACTTTGTTTCAGAGAAAAATGGCACCCTCCCCCAAAAAACCAACCAAACAAAAACACCCCACAGTCTTATACACGTCAACAAGGATTCTTTTAAACCATTTCTGCAGAAATTTTTCTTCTGCATCTGTGTAATCTCTTGTGAACTAGAATGATGGAGAGAGATATTCTTTTAATTTTCTCTTCTTTTTTACCCCATTGGTTAGCTTTCCACCAAAGATACCATTGTGAAACACAACAAACTACTTCCAAATATTTATTAGCTTATAAAACAACTCCATCTTTTCAGCTTCTGAAACAAGTTATCTAGAAAACCCATAAAATTCCTCCAAGAATCCAATACTTTTTAGGGTATAGAGATGAAAAAAATCATGTTTATGATCATTTCAAAAGAACAATAACAAACAGCTGTGTATACTCTTTTTCAGCAATCAGCAAAATATTTGACAGCATATTTGTCTAGCTGAATTATTAAAACTTGTAACATCCATTTGAACATTCATTTGAATGAATTGATTGCAGGAAGTGCCATCCTAGAAAAGTGCACTAGCTCTATCTTTTGGTAGGACAATCAACAATGAAATAGTTAGATGTGCTGGTATTTAAGTAGATATGAGTGTGCTTCAAAGTTAAAATTAAATGTTCTGAATCAGGGCAAAAATCTCTCAGATTATTGTTTAAGTCTGTCAGCAGTCTATAAACTAGCCATTTTAATGTGTCATGTTAAATTTATATTGTTCTATTTTTTTATCTATCATGGTAACATGGTCTAAGTATAGTAGGTCAACATTATTACCTTTATCAACCAGAATTGTAATCTCATTAAAAAAAAAGATCAAGTTAGACAGGTTCTATTGTCCATAAACCCATGATGATATTCAGAAGCTGTGACCTTTTCAACTGAGTGACCAACTTCCCATTATGATGTTAAGACATTCTAGCTCCGCAGGACTGGTGGGTAGGAGATTTGAGGGTAATGTGTCTCTATATTATTAATGGCAAAATCCAGTCACCCAACATCCAGAGTGAAGAACAGGGATCAGCAACCTTGGTACACAGCCCCCGCAAGGTAAGCATAGTGCCACTTCCCGCAGCCCCCATGGAACTGGAGCAGCGAACCACGGCCAGTGGGAGCCACAATTGGCCGAACCTGTGGACGCGGCAGGTAAACAAACCAAACGGGCCCGCCAAGGATGCTTACCCTGGGGGGCCACGTGCCAAGGTTGCCAATCCCGGGTGTAAAGGATCCCAGACACAGAAGATATAAGGCAGTTTCCAGACACAGATGGTGAGGATGTTAGAATTTCAGAAAGCCTTGCATAGAGGATTTGTATTCTCTGGGTACACCCAAGCATTTAGAATCAGGGATGACTTGAGGTGGAATCAGTGGACCCATGTCTGTGTATATCAACAAACTATTGTCCCTCAATAGAGAAAGAGCCACAGATGTAAGGCTACAATTGCTTATTTGGCATTCAGAAGCTTTGGACCTCATCAATGGTACTAAACAAATACTTATGTACACAAAGTTGAGCATATGCTTAAACGTTCTGCTGAGATGGAATCAGGAATGTCTAAATCACTGTCTTAATCAGGAATATCTAAAATGTTGTGGATAGCGAATTATATATCATAATAATTTTAAATGAGTGTCTGGCTTGAAAGTCTATACACACACTATAAAGTTCAAAGAATACTGAATAATTCAATATATCTTGAATGTGCTATTTTTCAATAAGAAATATTAGGAGAAAGACACTGAAGATATTACCAGTTGTAAAAAATTTGAACTTGAGAGTAAATTCAGAATTTGATTTATCTTGCCATTAACTATCACTTGTTAGTTCCAACAGGTTGAATACTTAGTGAGAGCATTAATTACTCACCATCTTAACCAGTGGTATACCACAGGTAAGTTAAATATTTACCTATTCATGTTTAAAGGCTATCATAAAAGACAGTGGAAAGCAGGCAGTAAAGTGTACACATGGATGGTTAAGGGGGTTAAAAGGAAATATAATCATCACCTCTTCTATGAGGTCCACTGACACTCACCCACATACAGTTCCTCTTCTTACATCAATATGAAATAAGAGAAAATAATAACAGAAAAAAGGATTTCTTGCCTTCTCTATGTAAACGCCACATATGACAGGACTCTAGTTTTATTGATGTTTTGCATGATGTTGTTGGTAGTTAGTTTTGTGATACTGCTCTATTTATTGGCAGAACCACATATAGCTTTTGGAATTCTAATTTATTAGCTCCATTCAAAGGTATCCCATGGCCATTTTTTCAGTTACTTCATTGATCCAGACCCAGTGGAAAACCTGTGTCATAAGAAATGGATTTCCAAGTCCATTTCACCCTCACAAGTCCTAGCCCTGGTAGACATGCCAGGGTCTGTGACCTTGGGATGAGAGTCATGGGCTATGTCTTGGCTCTGTGGCTCCAACTATACCGAAGGGCTAAACCAACTTCCAGGTAGGGTGACCAGATGTCCCAATTTTATAGAGACAGTCCTGATTTTGCAGTCTTTTTCTTATATAGGCTCTTATTATATTCCACCCACGTCCCGATTTTTCAGGTGCTGCATCAAGCAGAATTCAGGTATGCCCTTGAACTGGGCCCAATAGCTGTACCATAGATACTAAAGCTATGAATTCATCAAGAAGAATTGCTTATTGTTAACCTGTTTCCATTAAAAACATATGAGAAATACATTCGTATTATTTGTATGAATCTTTTAAAAATATCTGTAAATGTTTATAATTTTAATTTACAAATTGAAACAGGAAATCATCTTGTTTCCCAGCATTATTTGTTGGGAAAAAGCTTTAGGAAAAAATAAGATAAAATAAAAATAGAAATAACTAATCCAACAAAGAATCAGAGTCCTGAAGATCAGGAATTATAGCAAGTGCAGTAAATGAAGTGTTCAGTAAGCAAGCCAAAGTAATATGAGTTTGCATATATGGATTTTGCAGTGGGCAACTAAACTGAGCAAAGTATAATTGAGGTGCACCATCATTGCAGTATGCTGCAATGAACATGAGAATGGTATAATATTGACAAGATAAATACTCCTAAAGTGATCAGTATTCAAACACTTCATTAACTGAGAAGCAATTTCCTATTTTTTAAGGTTCATTATAATCTCAAATTAATTTTCCTGTAATTTCTACATGTATTGTTATGAAAAAAAATAAATTCAATGAATAAACCAGATCCAATCATTTTAGTTGTGCTGCTGTGGTATTCACATTTTAAAATACCAAACATTGAAATCATAGCCTTGTGTAGAAAAGGAGTGCTTTGGAAATGATGAATACACAATGCAGCCGATCACGAACCTTATTCATCCATGTAAGAAACTATACAAGTCTGCATTGAAAGCCTGAGGGGAGAAGCTCTGACGTGGATACAATGAGCTCAAAGACAGTACAACTGATTTATTTCATGCCTGAAGATTATGTATGATAATAATACAGGCAAGCTAGTCTGATAGAACAAAGTAAATGTCTTGTATTTATTTACAAAACTCTGAGGGAATGTCATAGCTGAGATTTTCAATTTGCCAAGGTAGTTGGATGGAAATGTGATAGCTTTATTCAGTGCTTTCTAAGACTTTCAACAGAAAGTCTGGGATTAAAGCTGACATGTCCGAGTGGATTTTTCCCTCTCCCATACAGACTAAGTTAAAAGCCTGATTTTTATCTGATGACTATCACCAGGTTAAAAAGAATTTTACATTTGGGCCATGATCCTTCAAACTGATCCACACTATTGGACCTTTGCCCTTGTTGGGAAGCCCAGTCATTTCAATAGGATTCCATATAGGCACAGGGGTCCATAGGCAGAGATCAGATGATGAGTGATTAGATAAGTACACATAAGTGAAATATCAGAAACATGGATCCAGCTTTGAAACAAACTTCCATAGTAATGTTGCTTACCTTTCATCTCTGAAAACTCCTCTTCGTCACAAAAACGACATGCTGTTGACCCCTTCTACTACCTCAACAACATCAACAATTAACCACACAAATAATTAATAAAATAATAATAAAAAATCAAAACAAAAAACAGTATCTCAAGTGCAGCTTTTAACTTGAAACAGGAACAGTGACAGACACTCCATGAAGTCCACTAAGGACTTTGCAGTTGCTATGCATTTACAGTGGAAGACATTCAGATACTACTCCAGTGATAACCAGCAATATAAACCTTGAGATAGATTTGCCCATACAGCCTATAGTCTTTATTAATTAGGTTTATATTTTAACATGGTAATTTTCCATTTTCAACTATGATCTGTGGGCAGAGCTGGATAAACAAATAAAGAAATAATCTTGAGAAATGCTATAAAGAATGCAGGCCCAATTTTATGCTGTCTTGCATCATTTGTGTGTGTGCAAAGTGAGTGCAAAGTGGGTGTCAAATGCTACCACATCAAAATAATAGCATTTGACATCCACTATCAAATTATTCTCACACATACAAATGGCTACACAATGTGTAAAAAAGTGTAGATTCAGGGCCATTGAGCATATAGAGTGAAATAAATTGGTCCAATTAAATGTCTGGGACAATCCCTGAGATCAGATAGATTGTCTCAGGCCCCTGAACTATGAAACTGCTAATATAACTGCATTTTTAAAAAAACAAAAAGTTTCTCTCGTAGAGACTAGCTGAACATTTTCAGTATTTCATGGACATACTCCTTTACCCAGGAGTAAGAACTTAGGGCCAGATTTTCAAGGTAAAGGTGCATATCGGTGTTTAGAAGAATTTACAAAGTTTCCAAATGTCTCACTTCCATTAAGAGCTAGGAACATAGACATAGGAGCTGTGGCTGGTAAGACAAAGGCGGTGAGAGACTAAAGGAGTTAGTTCTCTGAATTTTCCAGAGAATGAAAGCAGGAAGGTAATATTTTTTATTTCCTTTCAGGTATTCTACAAGGAAGAACCTGTAGTTAAAACTTCTGGTGTAGTCAACTCACCGTGTAACATAATCGTTGTCTTCTTTAGACTGATGCTTAGTTCAAATTCATCAGAAACTATCACAAAGCTATAGAAAGTTGCTGGACCTCCTCTTCAGTGTGTGTAACAAGCACTGCATTCTTGGTGAAAAGCAGTTAACTTATCAGCTGATGTTTGACTTTGGTTTTTGCTCTTAGATGTGCAATGTTGAAGAGTTTCCATTTGACTTCTACAGAGATATGCACCTTTTGTGCTAGATGAGAAAGCATGACAAAGAAGCTGAGAAAATAAACTGAGAAGCTTTGGTGCCAAACTACATCCCTTTTTGTCACTGTGATGCTAGCAGACCAGATGCCAATACATGCCAAAGCCTCACTGAACATTGACAAATGCATAACCGAAAACCAGTCTGGCTCTCCTGTGTGTTAGTATTGTTAAAAATAGGTATCAGAGTTATAAGAATGTGTTTAGACTTTATGGAATGTTTGTTGGCTACTGCATGTATTAATCTTACTTATAATATCTGTATAATATGTGTATCCCATGTTTGATCTGAAACTGTAAAAGTATTTGCTAAAACCCCACAGTCAAAACAGAAGCATTATCAAGTGTGAAATACTACCACAAAAGGTGTAATCTCCTCTTCAACAAGAGGATGCCGATAGATTCCAGACAAACCATTGTGGCATAAGAGTGGACCAAAGACTTTTTTGATTGCTTTCCTCACACCTATGAAGAGGGTATGTGCACACAATCTCCTTCCATTACAGCTAGGGAAGGGACTAAAATGCCTGTTAAAGAGCAATTGTTATCACTAGCCTGCTTATAATTCATAGGAGTATTTCTAAGCATAAAAAAGGGATCCCCAAGTTCCTTTGTTTGGGTTAGTCCTACAGGATAGATAGAGCTTGCATATACAGCAGCTACTATCAACTTTTTTGAATGTAGGACCTGTAACTCATTTGTGTGTGCATGTTTACTTGTTTTAACCTCATAAATAATTTTCATTTCTTTTTTTCCTAGTTAATAATCCTTTTGTTAGTTTATTAAAGGATTGGCTACAAGTATTGTCTTTGGTTTGAATTTGAGGTGCAATTGATCTGGGATAAGTGACTGATCCTTTGGGACTTGGAGAATTTTGATGTGATTTTTGGTATAAGAGATCATCTAGCACAAAGGCAGACTTGCCTGTGTGGCAAGATAGATGGAGTGTCCAAGGCGACTGTCTTTATTCCATGTGAAGGCTGTTACTTGAGGAGTGGCTAGTGATATCTAATTATAGAACATGAAATCTGTTTATGGTTTGTGTCCTGGTTTGAATCAGTCTGCCCTGGGTTTGGCACCCACATTCAAGAGCCACTCTAGATAGCTTGACAGTCAGCACTGCAGATTTCAAAGCTGTCAAATTGATTGCTGTCATACTGGACTGTAGCCTTCATGCCATGTACACAAGTATTTTTGTTCTCAACACTTTTCTTGCAGTTGTATTAGTGTGAAGACCATGTTGATAGCAGATCTACTACCATAGAAACTGCACTGACTCTCTGCATACACACATTCAGCAAGGACTTGAAGGCTTCTGAGAATGACCAATGCTAAAACCTTGGCAGCAATGCTAAAGAGAGATTCATAGAATCATAAAATATCAGGATTGGAAGAGACCTCAAGAGGTCATCTAGTCCAACCCCCTGCTCAAAGCAGGACCAATCCCCAATTAAATCATCCCAGCCAGGGTTTTGTTATGCCTGACCTTAAAAACCTCAAAGGAAGGAGATTCTACAAGCTCCCTAGGTAACCCATTCCAGTGCTTCACCACCCTTCTAGTGAAAAAGTTTTTTTTCCTAATATCCAACCTAAAGCTCCCCCACTGCAACTTGAGATTGTTACTCCTTGTTCTGTCATCTGGTACCACTGTCTAGATTCATCCTCTTTGGAACCCCCTTTCACATAATTGATAGCAGCTATTACTCCCCACCCCTCCACCACTATTCTTTTCTCCTGCAGACTAAAAAATCCCAGTTCCCTCAGCCTGTCCTCTTAAGTCATGTGCTCCAGCCCCCTAATCATTTTTGTTGCCCTCTGCTGTACATCTTCCAATTTTTCCACATCTTTCTTGTAGTGTGGGAACCAAACTGGACACCGTACTCTAGATGAGGTCTCACCAGTGCCTAATAGAGGGGAATGATCATGTCCCTAAATCTGCTGGCAGTGCTCCTACTTTTTCAACTCAAAGTGTCGTTAGCCGTCTTTGCAACAAGGGCACATTGTTGACTCATATCCATAATCTTTTCTGCAGAACTGATGCCTAGTCACTCAGTCTCTAGTCTGTAGCAGTGCATGAGATTCTTTTGTCCTAAGTTCAGGACTCTGCACTCGTGCTTGTTGAACCTCATCAGATTTCTTTGGGACAATCCACTAATTTGTGTAGGTCCCTCTGTATTCTATCCCTACCCTTCGGTGTATCCACCTCTCCTCCCAGTTTAGTGTCATCTGCAAACTTGCTGAGGGTGCAATCCATACCATCCTCCAGATCATTAATATTGAACAAAACAGGACAAACCCCTGGGGTACTCTGCTTGATACCGGCTGCCAGCTAGACATGGAGGCATTGATCACTACCTGTTCAGCCTGATGATCTAGCCAGCTTTCTATCCGCCTTATAGTCCATTCATCCAGCTCCTACTTCTTTAACTTGCTGGCAGGAATACTGTGAGAAATCATATCAAAAGCTTCACTAAAGTCAAGGAATCACACATCCACTGCTTTTCCCTCAAATACAGAAGCAGTTATCTTACCATAGAAGGCCGTTAAGTTAGTCAGCCTTGAGTTGCCATTGGAGAATCCATGCTGACTGTTCCTGATCATTTTCCTCTCCTCAAAGTGCTTCAAAATTAATTCCTTGAGGACCTGCTCCATGTTGGCATCCTTTATGTCATTCACTAGGCAAGCAAAACATTTGTTTTAGTACTTCAGCTGGAAATCTACCATTTCCTACAGTCTTTCCTGGTGCTAGGGAGGTGATAGCCATTTGAAGCTCATTTCTAAATGGTTCTATATCAATCTCTTTGGTAGTGTGGAGATCATATTTAGCATTGCTTCAGAAACAGTGGTTTCATATGAAGAGAGTTCATGATAGTGTTCCAGCCTCATGTTGCAACACTTTCTAAGTTAGGTAATTTTTATCTCTAATGTTTAGAAATTCCAAGGATGTTTTAGTACTGGCAGCATGAGATCTCCAGCATATGTCACTAAACTTGAAGTCCTCGTGATCACACATCATTTTTGTTTGTTTTTTTCTTTCTGACACATAACATATAGACGCATGGGGAAGTGGTCGTTCTGTTCTCTAGTGTGATTTGGTGATCTGTAGAAGAAACCAACTAGTACCCCATCTTGTTCTTTATCTGTTAGGACATTGACTCATAAGAATTCAAGATCATTTCATGACACTAACAGTGTCTCAGAAAAATAATGTCACTGTTTGTGTAGTTCACCAGTCCCTCTCCCCGTTTTCCCACTTGATCTTTCCTAAACAGGTTATAACCATTGACTTTAACATTCCAGTTATGCAAATCATTGCACAAGATTTCAGTAATCTCAACTAGATTAAATTTGTGCTCATAAATGAGCAATTTCAATTTCCCTTTGTTACCCAGGCTCCCAGAATTAGTGTATACACAACTGAAGAGTTTATTCTCTTCATGTCTTTTGGCTCCTTGATTAATTTTGTTTTCACCATTTCAATTTTCTGCTGAGTGCTCATAACATCCCACTTTTCCTTCTCCCTTTTCTATTAGTTCAACCCCTTCTTAACTACCCTTGACAGCCTGTACCTAAGGAGATTTGTCCTGCTTCTACTGAAATGAAGGCCATTCAAATTATACAAATCCATCTGATCATACAAGATGGACCAGTGTTCCAGGAAAACAAACCCCTCCACTGTACACCTCTTATCTAGCTAGCTATTCACTTCCAGCATTTTCTGCCTTCTGTCTTGCTTTGCTTGTGGAATGTGAAGCATTCTTTGGGACATTTTTCTTCTTCAGCACTCTTCCAAGTTCCCTGGTGTCATCTACTATCTGAAAGATATTCCACGATGCACTGTCATTAGTGCGGATATGAGGCATCACCAATGGATTTTTCCTGTAGACTTCAGAAGCCTGTCCAATCTTAGAGTCATGTCTCATGTCTGGGCTCTGAGAAGGCAGCAAATTAGCATATTGTCTGCTTGTCTTGTGCAGAATATTCTTCCAATTCTTCTGAATATCGAATATGCAGTAAAGATCATCTCTCTTTCTTGGATGGTTGGAGAATGTTTTTCAGGTAAGTTTTATTTTCTTACAGGTTGGGTTGAGCTCCCATCCCCACATGTGTCCCATTCAACTCTCTGTTCCCTTGGACCTGCTGCATCTTGTGATGCATCTTCCATAGTTTCCTCATTGATGACCTGATATGAATTTAAAACTTGTAGCTGTGTGGAATTCCTTTTGCTTCTCTACTCTCTGGTGACCACAGTCTGTCTAGTTTTATCTGTCTCCAGTCATGTAGAATATTACTGTGACCTCTTTCCTCTGTTTATGAAATGCCAGCCTCCTCTACTTCTTCTCTTACTGATTCCTTTGTGGGCAGCTCCATTCTTCTTTGATACCAGTTTTTCCCCAGTCTAAGAGTCTAGGAACACATCAGCTTCTCTGATTCTAAGTAGCATCACAGCATGCCTCCTGCATCCCAATCAATAATCCTTTTTCCCTCTTTTCAGCACAGCTACCAACTTGCACTTCATGCACAGGAAATCTTTCAGTCTTCAGGCAGGAAAATGAATATGGCACATCTATTTCAGGTCACCACTACTGTTTCATCACTAGGCATCTTGAGCTCATACATAGTACTGAGCCTGGAAGAAAAGCCTTTCACACTCCCTTTCCAAACTCCATCCAAAACTCTCCTGTTAGCTGCATCTATTTATAGCTCTCTAGTTCACCTAGAAAGTAACTTTTATACCAGCTCTTCCTTGTTCAGCTCACCTCAGCTCTGCCCCTCACCACCAGGGACCGATTAACCACTCAGACTTCAAGTCGCTGGGCTGAACAGAGCTCCAAGGGCTAGAGCCTCTTAGGAAATCTTCCTCTTTGACTGGCACTTCTGTTACACTATCCATTGTTAGAGCACAAACATCAGTTCACCTGAATTATAAGGAAGCATGTGATAAAAAGGAGACAATTCCATGAAATCATTTCAGCTTTCTTCATCTACTGGGGTAAGTGTGAGGGTGTGCAGGTGAATGCATTAGGACCTTTGACACATTCATGGGTGTGATTTATGGCCTAACGAGGATTGCCATTGCTTTTTATTTATTTATTTCTCCACACAAACAGACACTTCTCACACAGCCTCTCAATATGTCATAAAATATACTCAGAGGCCCTCTTGGCAACCATCCCTTGTCCCTTGCCTTTTATCACCAATGAATCAGGGAACCAACCATTTGTGGTTTAATTGGGTGAACAGTCACTCTGTTCTCAACAACAGGGCATATGAATAGAGCCCATTTAGATCTTGTTAATCTGAATTCCACTTAAATTAAAAAGCTAAAGTTTATTCCCACTAAACATATTCAAGTTTATGCAAACCCGACCTCACTTACACATTCCTGTCCCTCCCCCCACTCCCTTTCCTGCTGCCTACTCCATGGAATGAGGGGTTGCTTTCAAACACCTTAGTTCCAGAGAGTACATCACATTTTATAAACTTCAAATTAGGTTGCTAACCATCTTACTTGGTACATAACATAATTTTCATTAATACCATTTCAAATTAATATATTACATGATTAATTTCTTATCCTTTAGCTAACAATTAAACAGTTATTTTCCAAATAATGAAGAGCAATACAACTAACAATTCTCTTTTAATTATCATTCCCACCATGTGAGATTCATGTAGCTGTAGGCAGGGTCTGTGTGAGCTTTCCCTGACATCTAGTGATGAGCTGGAGGGAAAGACTATGGGGACAGACCATGGCTGAATAGACACACCTACTCTGCTTGGTGTTCAGTACACAGAGCTGTTTGCCCAAACTGATCACTTTGGGCTAGTTTTGGATTACAATTCACTTTAGCCAGTTGCAGAGGTGGACAATGACCACAAAAGACATTGCTCGATGCCCCCACCTTTCTGGAATGGTAAGTGAACCTCTGTGAACATATCTTCAAACTCTAGGGCTTTGCTAACCCATGGACAGCCAACAGTCAACCCTTCAGAAGATGGCAATGGATGGAGAGGGCAGTGATGTATTAAAGGAACATTTGTCCATATGACTTTCCTACCACAATATGGGAAACTAAGGCAAAGAACACTTCTCAACACACTGGGGGGTTATATTTTTGCTAATGGCTGAATGCTTTTGAATGTGGTTGTGGTGTTTTCCCAAACTAATGCTTGGCTCCCTTTCTCTTTCATTAAAACTGCTCGGTGTTTAAGAGTGGGAAAATATTGTCTTTTAGAGGTGTCCAGGGGGCTTGGTTAGCTTTCCCAGATTACTGGGTTGGGACTCAAGACAATTCTTTTTTCTAATGTTAAGAGGATTGTGGCAGGTCTGGCAACTTACCACCCCTGTGGGGCACCAGGTGTGTCAGAACCTCACCACCCCCAAGTTTGTGTGCTCTCCTCTCTGTGGATGGCATGGTGTGGCCTAATGGCCTCTCTCCATGCAATCACCCCTCTTAGTTAGGGTAGTGCAGCCTAATGGCCAGAGTCCATCGAAGTCCCCTCAGCATGAGGACAGTGCATCCTGATGGCCAGAGTCCATAGAAGTCACCCCAGCAGGAGGACAGTGCAGCCCAATCACCAGAGAACATAGAATCACCCCTCGCAGAAGGTTTATAGTGGCCTACCTGCCAGAGTCCATATGATTCACATGCTGGGCCACCCTCCTTTCCAGGGGACAGGGGGACTCAGGCCCGTCCTTTCCACCAAGTCCCAACCCAGGGCCCTGGCAGTGGCAAGTTCCCCTTGCTGCCGGCTCAGTGGGGATCCACCTGAACACCCTGAGCCTCAGTGAGGCTCAAACACCATTTTCTTCTAAAGTTCCCCTGGGTCACTTCCTACCAAAACCTTTGGCTCCTCCATGTCTGGGGCTCCTCCAGTCTGTTCCCCATCTGCCACAAATTCCATCTGGGTGTAGGGGTGTGTCCTAGTCTGGTTGGCTTCCGAGTCTTGGAATGCAGGCTGTCCCTCTTCAGGAGCTGCCAGTGTGCCTCTTTCCCCTCTGGCAGTCAGGCCAGACTGAGCAGCTCTGCAAGCTTTTATACATGTTCTCCAATTGGAACATGTCAAGCAGAGCATCAGAGGTGTGACTTCCTCTGCTAGAAAGGAAGGGTTAACTCCTGTAGTTGCAGTTCAGGGTTGCTCCATCCCATCACAAGGATATTCATATTGAACCAGCCTTTGTTGCTGCCATTTTCATGTAGTAGAAGTGTTATGTAGCTTTATAATCCAAATCCACATTTGCATTCTCAATCGGAACAATTTGTTTGTATTTGAGTTTTCTGTCCCTAGCATTGGGGTTTTGAACCTCTCTGAAAAGTTTGCATCAGGAGAATTAGAACTTCATTCTATTCTCACACTTTATGATCTTTCAAAGTAGCCTAATGTGAAGGGAAAGTGATGTGAATATCCAGGAGGCCAGGAGAAGTCATTGATACAAAAGTACATAATCAGGGCTCAATGTTCTTTTGTCTTGCTGTCTGAATTTAAAGTCTGACACATTAATTACCTTATGGTTACTAGCACTTCCACAGCATAAAAGTTATCAAACAAAGTTAGCAATTTAGAATCTATGGAAAAGAAATGCCCTCTGAAGGCATCAGCCATCTCAGTCTTTGGCACATGAAGCTCAAAGTCCACATGACAACCATCATTCTTAGTTTATTTAGAATAATTTTAAGGACTGTAATAATTGACAAAGAACTAGGGAGTTCTTTTCTCTGGGATGAAAACAAATCACTGGACATTTGCTATCTCTTGCTGGATATTTGTCAAATTCTTAGCTTTAGTTAGACTAACTTTGCACTTCTCTGTACCAGACCACTTCACAAACCCACACAAGACTTTGGTAGTGTTAGGGAAGAATGATTTTCCCATACAGACTCAACTGAACTCTTTAATCTGGTTGCATAGTTTTAAATTAGAGTCCCAATGCAAGTCTTGATTAAAATCTCTGAAAGTCACTATAGGTGAGGTTTCTATATGACAATAGGCATCATTCTGCAGGACCCCATTGTCATGCTGCCTAGAGTGATTCACAACCATGATTGCCAACCTTAGGGGAGACTGTCAAGAAGCAGGGAAGAGACCACTGTGGTATGGTTACACTTACAAGATTATAGCGCTATTGGTTATAGTGGTCCTCTTATACAGTAATATGTATAGCGCTATTGTATGTCCACACTCAGATGCGCCAGTAGTATAGCATGGCCACATTTGGGGCACTTAATGTGGCATTAAGAGCAGCGCATTAGGGCAGGTATCCCAGCATTCAGCTGGGTACAACGTGCTTTGTAAACGAGGGGGGTGAGGGGGGAAGCTTTGTGTGTATGTGGAGGGAGAGAGACAGTGGTTTTTCTGTTCTTCTGAAAGCCTGTCAGTGAGCCTCCATTCACAGAAGGCTTTGTTTTCACACAGGCTCCCTCCTTAAACATTTGCATTGCTTATCTACCGAGTTAAGAGAGAAACTCTAAAGAGGTACTTTCGCATTCCTCCAGCCGAGTTCAAAACAAAGGGAAGAGACGTCAATTGCCTTAAATGGCTCTAGGCATCTCAAGAGATCACTTGTAGCGCAGTGGGTGTCCACATTCTTGCTGTAGCGCTACAGCAGCTGCGCTATAGCCCTTATCCCCCATTCCAGTCTTTCCTTCCACCCAGGCAATCTGAATTTAGTGATACTTTGTTTCTATACACAAACAACTACAAAATATCTGGGTTGCTTCCAGTCCCCAGGAACCATTCAATTGTACTCAGATCTCACACCAAAGACAATGCTTGTATCCAATCCCATAGTAAACTAAGTAAGGATTTATTAACTAAGAAAAGAAAATAGAACATTATTTCAAGGTTAAAGCAAGCAAACATGCATTCAAATTAGTTACAGTCTGTGGTTTTAAAGGAGACAGAGTTGCAGTTATCTGTCAGTTCTGAATGTCTTTTAGGGCTAGCCCAGGTTGACCTTGGGGATCTCTTCTGTTTGTTAGCTCCAGCTCTGTGAGCAAGAGACGAAAATTTTTCTTGCCAGTTAATTTAATTAATCAATTAAAGTAATTGCCCTTCTTACAGAATTCAGGTCTTTTGCACATAATTGCTTCATGAGTATGAAGAGGCAATGAACAAAGTCTTTGTCTTGTGATGTGCCACAATGTCCCATTTCATTTTGATAGCCTTCTTGATGAACAGGGGATGATCTCTCCTGACAGGTTCACAGTTTCAGAGCAAGCATTTTATAATAATAAAGCAAAAATTTAAATAGTACCATATAGCATTTGATAACAATATTGTAAGTGATATTAATACATGCAGCAATTTACTAATATTTCATAAAGTCTGAACACTAAACACATTGTTATAAGTTCAATATCCCTCTTAACCATATTAACACAGAGATGAAACAGATGAGTTTCCAGCAATGAATTGGTCAGTGCTAAGTTGAGTCCTAAAGCCTTGGCAAGAGCTGGCACCCTTTTTGCCAGTGTCACCCCCACATTTAATTTTGTACTTATTTGCAGTCTGTACAAAGGGTAAATATAAGGGTAAAAGAATGCCACTTGAATTTCTTCAACATCTACACAGAGGGCAGAGCCCTTCTAATATCAGAAGTTGCATGCATCTTAATAGGTGAAATATTCCCTGTAGGGCCAGAGCTACCACTGATTATGGGACCAAATATCTAGTATTTTTCCCATTTCTAAATCACTTATTATAGAGTTTACTCCCCAAATCAATTCTGCCACTGCTGACCTACCCAGTTAAATGAAGTGAAATTATATCCGATTGCTTTAAGTGCAAAAATTGCCATATGCTGTTGTTCACCATGCTTGACTTAAAACCATCACTGTTTCTTTTGAGGCATGTCCAATAGCCTGAAGCATTGTTTTCTGTTTGCCTAACATGTATTTGAACTTCCTCCATGGGGATAATACTCATTTATCTTCCAGAAGTGTTGTGAAGATAATTTCATTAATATTTTTGAAACACTGAAAACCTATAGTGATGAGTTCCATTGAAAACCAAATAAGGAAATTTATAATTCTGTCTGGAGCAAGGATTGAATAGTGAGCAGTAAATCAGATTTATGGTCACACACTAAACAACAAGGATGAAACAAAATATTGAATAGCTGATGGCTAAGTGAGCATTCAAAGTGTGCTTTGAATGAGACAGGGAAAAATTTAACCTTGTAGCAAGGTTTGAAACCATCTGTTGACCATTAAGCAAGATGATGCAAGTCAAGCAAATTAGATTTCTGCTTTTAGATAAAAACTTTAGTCCCTTTTTGGAAATGAAAAACAAAATAGTCATGTGATCTTGTAACTGAAAACTGTATCATAATGCACATGTGCAAACAAGCAGGATGAATTACAATTTCACAGCCAACCTTGATTCTGGCGTTTCCTGACTTCTAAGTGCTTCACTTTACAATTTTAATAATGTTCTTTTAATGTAGTCTTTTTAAGTTGTTACATTAATAAACGTGGACCAATCTATCACTAAGCTGGAACCAGATGTGTTTTCACATGCACAGGTACTGATGTTACTTATGGTCTTTATCTGTATACTTTATGTATGGTAACAGCTGAGATACATACCTTCTTATCTTAAAAGAGTAATAGTGTAAGTTGCATTAAGTAGTTGTACTGATTATTGTCTTGCTGATGGGAAAGGAAGAATAGGCTTTGTGCATTATATTCACCTATCAAATGATGGATAAATGCAGGAAATAATGAATGCTTTGTTATAAGAATAAAATAGGTAGCCAGTACAGACAACAGTATTGACTGGAAATAAAGAATATTTTAACATTATTTCCTTGCAAAATCATTTATTGCAGGCTGAAGTATTTTGCCAGTGATTTTAGTAAAATGTAAAATCAGTTTTTAGTAAAATGTAAATAGATGTATATTTGGTACAGTATTATTAAATGTATTTATGTAATTTTTGATTGAAGCAGGACTTGCCATAAATGTTAAAAACCATTTCTAAGGTGCATCCTTTGTGGATTAAGTTATTCCCATTTTTACAAACTGGGGGGATGCCTACACAGTTTTGGGATTCCATTACTGAAATTAGCTGTCAGCTCCCAGCAGGGGATAGCTGATGTTAAAGACTGCTGTGCTTCATATATCAATGAACCTTCAATCTTTCCTACAATTGAAACCATCTGTTGACATCCAAGTTGGAACTCCATGTGAAGTACGATAGATTTCTACTTTTCATATTAAGACTTTGCTTTTTATATGGCTGTCACATACTTCTTGTGCATCTTAGGTTTTCATATAATTTAAATAAGCTACTACACTCTGTGCTTTGTCATCCTATAATCAAGTGTCTCTTGTGGACATTTCTGCCAGTGAAAGGATGAAAACACCACATCAAAATGGAATTCTCACATAAATGGAATTGTCACATAAAAGTTTAAACTTTTACATATTCTATTGTAAAAAGATTTTTTTTAAAGAAAAATAGAGTCAGTTAAGTTTAAGCACTCAACATTAAAATACCTGTAAATATTTTCATAAATATAAACAATAATTGAAGAAAACAAAATTTGCATTTGTTTTATTCCTATATTCATCTAATTCAAGGTATATAAAAAAAAGTTGTATTGGAAATTACATTCATCCAAGAGTCTTTACTTGAAGTAGCCATTGAACACAAATGTGGCTGAACAATAATGTTCTGGGAATGCAAAAGCAGCCAAAATGGAAAGAGATTTGTGAAAAAAAATCTTTCTTTGCCTAACTCAGGGATCAGCAACCTTGGCACGCGGGACTGCAGGGTAAGCAACCTTAGCGGGCCCTGCCGCTTTGTTCACCTGCCGTTTTGCCAACCGCAGATCCCATTGGCTGTTGTTCGCCATCCCGGTCCAATGTGGGCTGCAGGAAGTCCAGTGGGAGCCACGGTCAGCAAAACGGCAGGTAAACAAAGCATCGGGGCCCGCTAAGGGTGCTTACCCTGTGGTCCCACGTGCCAACGTTGCTGATTTGTGGCCTAACTCTTACATGCTAAGGGAGAAAATAAAAAGTCAAAATGTAAACATCATTATGCCCTCTTAATTCCTCAGTACCTAAATATTATGGGCCAGATCCTCATATGCTGCAAATCAACATAGCTCCATTGAACCTGGCAATCTGGTTCTAAATCACGCTGACAACTAATTATATTTTTACAAAATTGGCAAATGGCAACTCTTACATTAAGCTGTGCAATTTGTTTATACTGTGTATGCAGTTAAGAATCATACATAATACAATTGGGCAACTGCTAATAGTAGTAATGACTCTATAAAGAGTTAACTCATGTGCTTGTACTTATTTGCAGAAGTGCATCCTACTGGGGTCTTAAAAGCTGGACAGACATTGTGAAAACATAGCTGAACATAATCTCTCCATTGCAGAGGCCACTCAAGACTCCTCACTTAAATTATCCTCATGGAGAATTTTGCTTCATCCACTATCCACCTTTAAATGGAGCCCAAATACTGCTCTGTGGAACAGCCTGTACAATCAGTTTTAGATTGTTTAGCGCATCTGGCACATACATATTTTGTGATACAGCTACTACATTGTCATGTGAACACCTGTTCTCGCTTGCAGGTGATATTGTAATTAAGACGTAGGCAGCATTATCTCCTGTAAATGTAAACAAACTTGTTTGTCTTAGTGATTGGCTAAACAAGACATAAGACTGAGTGGACTTGTAGACTCTAAAGCTTTACATTGCTTTGTTTCTGAGTACAGTTATGTAATAAAAACCACTACATTTGTAAGTTACACTTTCATGATAAAGAGATTGCACTACAATACCTGTATAAGGTGAATTGAAAAATACTATTTATTTTGTTTTTAATTTTTACAGTACACATATTTTTAATCCAAAATTATATAAAGTGAGCACCCGTACACTTTGTATTCTGTGTTGGAATTGACATTGATATATTTGAAAATGTAGGAAAACATCCAAAAATATTTAATACATTTCAATTGATGTTTGATTGTTTAACGGTGAGATTAATCATGATTATTTTTTAAATTAATCATGTGCATTAATGTGATTAATTGATAGTCCTACAAATTATACTAGCTATTAAAATATTGTGAGATTACTGCAGCTCTGTGAGGATAACGCCGTCATCAACAGAGATGTTAGCATTTCTATTAACCTCTTAATTCCTGCTGTACAGTGCTCCAGCCCTCCTAGCCACATTCTCAAAAATGCCAGATAGAGCATGCAATTATGCTCTAGCAGGTACATATGGTTTCACTGCAGTAGTGATGAATAAGACTTTCCTGGTACACTCTTCACCAGGGATCGGCAGCCTTGGCACGCAGCCCTCCAGGGTAAAAACCCTTGGCAGGCCTGCCTGGTTTGTTTACCTGCTGCGTCCACAGGTTAGGTTCCCACTGGTGACAATTTGCTGCTCTGGTCCAATGGGGGCTGCGGGAAGCAATGGCTAGTACTGCAACACTTCCCACAGCCCCCATTGGACCAGAGCAGAGAACAGTAGCCAGTGGGTGCCGCAATCGGCCGAACCTGCGGATGCGGCAGGTAAACAAACCAGCTGGGCCCACCAAGGGTGCTTACCCTGGGGGGCCGTGTGCCAAGGTTACTGATCCCTGCTCTTCACCATGAAATAATTAATAATAGGCTTCTCCTGGAAAACAAACCCTTTTTTAAGACAGGATGCCCTAGTCATCTAGCACAGAAAAACATATGGTTTCCAAATTGTATCTGGGGCGCAGAGAGAAGAAAGCTAAAAATTTATTGTTTGTTATTTAGCTTTCCTAAATAAATGGTTATGTGTCCAGCAGCCATTTCGTGCCCCATTTTCAACGCCATTGGATTCACATTGCTGATTAAAACTGTGCTAACATTTAAAGTGGATGTAATCAACAAAGCTTTAGTCCTGGATTTCAATTAGATATGTTCACTAAAGTAAACTTCTAAATTTTATCTCTCTCCTTCTTTCTGTAATTTTACTACAAAAAGAAAAATAAATTAGATTGTTTTTAACACTGGTATCATAGTTTAGGAATCCAGTGTACAAAATACTGCCCTAAATCTATGCTACTAATTCTGAAATAGACATTCCTTTGTTCATAAATTTTAAAGATGAGTGGGTGGGCTGCAAAATTGTACCTGCAGTTCCCATTGGACCAGAGTGGTGAATCACAGCCAATGGGTGCCGCGATCGGCTAAACCTGCTGATGCAGCAGGTAAACAAATCAGCCAGGCCTGCCAAGGGTGCTTACCCTGGGGCACCATGTGCCAAGGTTGCCAATCTCTGAAATAGAAATTGACATGTAATGCCTGATTCTACCACTCATTATCACAATGATTAGCACCCTCTTCTGGTGAGTAGTCTTATGGAAGCCAGTGGGTAGGCAGATCAGAGATAGGCTATTGTCAGTATATAATTCCACTGCACTTTATACCCCAGACATAGCTACAATCAGTGTCAAAATACGGGAAAGGGGTTTCCAGACAGACCAGAAGAGGTAACTCCCAGAAAAGATTGTTTTTGTCAGATTTTTTTCTCCTGTTGGGCATTTTCAATACACTTGAGGAACATTAGGTTCAAAGAAGCAAACTTTGTGGCCTTTATTCACACTGAAGTTCAGTGATTTCTGAAGTTCACGCTTCTGTCTTCTACTAGTGGTGTCTGTTAAAGGGTTCAGGCCCGGTGTTAAGGACATTTGAACTACTTTTCCCAAGATGTTCCAATTATATGAAAAAAAATTCTGAGTTATTAATTGGGCAACTTTTATAAATATTAAATACATATATAGAAAAATTAAAATAAAGTTGTATCTTTGTTTTCCCTGCTATGTTTTTATGACAACAATTTAAAGAACACTGAACTGACTGACAAAATGTAGTATTTAAATTAACAGCATTTTATTATTTCCTCTTTACTAGGTAGCACAGTATGTTTTTGTCAAATAAGAAGTCTGCTGCAGAGCTATTTGTTTGCACTCTACATTTTGTTTCAACCCATTTCATTTTTTTAAACTAAAAGATCTCAAAGATTACAAATATTTATCTATATTCAGTCTGGACCCCTTGTCACAAGTTGCTCAAGCATAAATATGTGGTTGAACAGAAACCACAGCGTTTTGATACCTCACCGATCAGTCTGCATTCAGTGGACCATTGTGCTCTTGTTGAAAATATATATAATCTTTGAGAGAGAGAGATTTGAAAGAAGTGAATAGGCTTGAAATAAAATGTAAATTTTTTTAAAAAAAGAAATAGCCCTGAAGCTAACATCCTATCTGACAAAATATAGAGTGTTGCCTCCTCGATGGGAAGCAATAAAATTATCCCTGCGGAAATACTACATTTTGTCAGTAAATGCGCTGCTCTTAAAAATGTTACATGAGGACTAACTGCAAAAACGTTCAAAAAAACTATGATAAAGTTGTAGTTATGTGTGTATTTAGCATACCTATAAAGTTTTCTATTCTTTACTTATAAATCTAGTCTATCATTTTAAATAAGACTAATTTGGTAAGAAAATAACAGAAGTAGTCAGGTTATTAGATACATTGTGATTTCAGATTATACGATGAAGGAAGAACAAATAATTGATTGTTACACTAGCTTTCTGTTTTATACACAGTGCTAGTCTTCCATTTTAACTTAAGCCATCTTGGATTTTTGCAAGCCATCTATTATAGTAAGTTCTCTTGAATATCTTGTATCATAAGTGTAGATGACAATTCCTAAGATTTTGTTCTTTGAATTCTGCAGTTTCCTAGGTCCAGTCCCAGTATTTCTTTATTGAGAAACATGTCTACTATCTCTGTTTACATTTCCTGTTTCATTATAGTCTGTCCACTACTTATCTAGGTTACAGACTTCCGTTAATTTGTGTAGGCTGAAGAAAGTCTTCTTGAATTTTTATTTTTAATGTGTTATTCAGTATTAATGTAGAGGCTTTGCTGTGATTTTGGATGTGCTTATATTATCCATTATCCTTATCAGAGACAGAACAGGTAGCACTGCCTACACTTATGTTTGCCTGACACCCCCTTATGAGACCCTGTTTGCAGTTGCTCATAACTTTCCTAACCAAATTTCCACCATGCAATTTTCCATGCTGGGTGTCTGTCTCCAACTGATTTTTATTTTTAATTATTTATTTTATTTCAGCAAAAAATAGTCTGGCTGTTCCCGAGCATGAGACTAGGGGGAAAAGAATATTCTCTCCATGTTAAAAAAAAATTCTTTTGAGACACTCCAGCCATACCACATGCATTTTGCCAGAGAGGTTGCCTTTGCACCAGGGTGAGCCATTTGTTGCTTCCATGAAAAAGTGTCTCAAAATGGCCAAATTATATGTTTTTGAAAATTTCATTTTGAGCTGTTTAACAGAGACTTGTTAGTTCAGGAGCTAAATTCTCACAAGATTCCACTTGCACTGAACAGGCTCCAGCCTGGGGTGCACAGGACTTTCTTTGCAATTGATGCTTCTGTCTGTTGTGGGCCACTGTGACAGAGGACACATGGACCAACACTATGAGATGGTCTGTCCCACACTCTCAATGTTCTTGTCCAGGCACTGTGAAGGAGGAAACATGACTTGCATGCAGAGGGAATGAGAAGTGGACTTGGAGGCAGTTAGGAGGTGTAATGGATTGAGGCAAAGAATCTGGTGTGTGGAGGGATACTGTGACACAGTGGAACAGGGGTAGTGGGCAGAAGGCTGAGGTCACTTGAGGAATCTGGTTCTGGGTTGTGAAGGAAAACTGAAGAATGTGAGGGGAAACTGAAGTATCACAGCACTTGCTGCCATACCAGGTAAGCCTTAAAATAATAGCTTGTTATCCAGGATTTTACAGCAGTGATATTGTAGCTGTGTCAGTCCCAGGATATTAGAGATACAAGATGGGCGAGGCGTAATATCTTTTATTGGACCAACTTGTGTTGGTGAGTCGACACGCTTTTGAGCTTAAAGCTTGTCTCTCTCACCAACACAAGTTGATCCAACTGAATATATTACTTCACCCACCTCATGTCTCTGCTAGTTGAGCTCTCATTTATATATGTTAATAGAGGTGGGTTGTTTCAAGATAATTTGTACCATGATTGTGTCACCGCTATGTGCAGATCTCTATTAAATATTTCTGTGTAAAGCAATATGGGAATATCTTTAAAAAAGATATTCCACTATATCCCTCAGGTAAAATGAGTTTGTATCTTGTGACCCAAAACTAGTGTTTTGCTGTAGGAAAGTGATCATGCTTGGAAAAATTTCTCTGTAGAGGAAACAATCATTGGTCTTAGACTGGCCAAGTTTCTGCTTGAATGAATGGTCTTGGTAGACAGGGCAAATCTTTATGTTGAGGAAGTCTACGCATAGTTTATACTGGAATATTTAGCACAGTGGGTATGATTTTGCAAGGTGTTTAAGCAAGTGTCTATCTTAAGAACATGACAATACGCATTGAAGTAAATGTGCTTAAAAAGGTAGGCACACAATTTATGGGGGAGGGATAGCTCAGTAGCTTGAGCATTAGCATGTTTAAACCCAGGGCTGTGAATTCAGTTCTTAAGGGGGCCATTTAGAGATCTGAGGCAAAAAATCTGTCAGGGACAGTACTTAGTCCTGATAGTATAGTCAGGGGATTAGACTCAATGACCTTTCAAGGTCTTTCTGGTTCTGTGAGATAGGTATATCTCCATATATTATATAATTAATTATCTTGCAGAATGGGGGCAGAATATTTGGAAATGACATATTGTGCAGCACATACAAAAATATAAAAATGTATTTAAACTTCAGAATATTCTTCACACACAAACTTTTAAAATGAAATAAATAGTTTAATCTGTAATATGTACCACTAAGGCTTAAGATTTTGATCTTGTTTGAAATTTAGTTGACATCTGTGGTTCTGCCAGCATGTCCAAATTTGGAGATCCAAACAAGAAAATAAAATAACCATATTGTACAATACCCATTGAAACACTGGCAGCGGTGAGATGAAAAAGCAATTAGTGAGGGAAAAATAAGGAAGTCATATTACATTTTAATATGCCTATCAAGCTGACATTTATGTTAACTAGATAGGAAAAACAGTGTCAAGATTTCATTTGAAAAAATCTTTTCTACCATAAGTAGTACTAGTTCTGTCATCAAGAATTCAAGGACGCTTTATGAAATTTAAATAAAGACTATAAAAAAAACATTCAACATAAAAATAATTATTTAGTGACTAGATTTAGTAGATACACATGTTTTGAATCAATTTTACTTCCTGACTGGATTGTTTAAAATGTGCTACTCAGCAGTAATGCTCTACATCATCCTCCAATTTTCACAGATGATTGAAATTTTAAATAAAAAACCTTTTGGCCCCTGAAGATGCCTGGACATCTCTTGAATAAATTCTTTTATCTGGGAAAATGGAAAAATGTAGACAGCCAAAATATTTCAATAAGCACCAACAGAATTTCATTTCAAATAGAGTATAGTATGTTTGATGCTTTAACCTAGGGCACTTATAAAGTACTTTTTACTAGTTCAGGATAAGCTCTGATATCTCTCTGGAGTGGAAGGAAGACAGTAAAAATGGATTCACAAGAAAGAGATGTCTGGGTGGCTTCAGTTCTTTACCACTCCCCCTGGAACATGTAGATTTGGTGACTGGTAAATGAAAAGGTGTTTAATGGTTATGCACAGTGTAAACTCTGGGGGATGGGGGATCTCACTTCTTTTAAGGCTTGAAGTGAGGAAAAATTGCAGTGGCATCCAGCATAATCAAAGGAAAATGGAGGGGAAGAGATGAAATGCCTTGGAGAACAGATTATCAGAATTTAACTTGTTTGTCATCCTAGTGAGGCAATAAAGGTATGGGAAACATAGGGCTTGGTTACACTTACAGCTTTATAGCTGTTTTGGTTATACCTGCCCTCGTATACAGCTATAGGGATAGCGCTATAGCGTGTCCACACTGAGACCTGCCAGCGGTATAGCATGGCCACATTTGTGGCACTTGCAGTGGCACGGGGAGTGGTGCATTATTGACAGCTATCCCAGCATTAAGCTGGGTGCAACATGCTTTTCAAATGACGGGGGTAAGGGTAACGTATTGTGTGTATGTGGACAGAGAGAGAGAGAGTAGATTTTCCGCATGCTGAGAGTGTGTCAGCAAATTTGCTTTGAAATACAAAGCCTGCTAGTCTTCTCTTTCACACAGGCTCACTCCGTAAACATTTGCATTGCTTATTTGCTGAGTTAAGAGATAAACTCTGTAAACGTACTTCCGCATTCCTCCAGCCGACTTCAAAACAAAGGGAAGAGATGTCAATTGCCTTAAATGGCTTAAAGGTGTCTCCAGAGATCACTCAAAGTGTAGTATTGTTAATACCCATTCACACTGGAGATAATAGAGAGCACTCAATATGCTATAGCTGTTAATCCATAGGGAAGGGAGGATTACCAGGACTGGTATAACTGTGGACTTATAGCACTCTATGTGCCTCACCAGTCTGTACGGGTAGGAGGCTATAGTGCTCCTGGAGTCTTTATAGTACTATAAAGTGCCAGTGTAATCAAGCCCATAGGCCTCATGCTGGGTGAGGTGTATTACACCTGCAGTGCCTTGCAAGCAAAACGCTCAGTAGCCCTATCACTAGCTCAATGCTACTTTCTCACAACCTTCATTTGTTCCTGCAGGTTCAAGCCCTAGATCAAATGATTCTCCACAGTGAGTGAGGTGGATTAAATAGATTTATTTAGAGAGGATGAGAGAATGTAAATAGAGAGTTGGGGAGAGGAAACAGGAGGAGCAGCCACAGAAAATGGGAAGAAAAATCATGATGCTCTGTTGGAGAGGAAGAGGGGAAAGAAGAAGAGTTTGGGAGAATGGCGAAGGAGAAAACATTGACTATATTTTTAAAAAGAGAGAATGTCGGTGTGAAAAAGTGATTTTATTATACTTTATTATAAAAATTGCACATCACTAGTACTGTTTATAAGAACCTGTAATTCAATTTGGAGGTACTGGTGACATTAACAAATCACTTGAACTGAGCTCTTAAGGTTTATTATAATGTCACCATTTCTCCTCAGGGAAGTTACTTATACTGTATGTGCAGTTTGTTGTACATCACTCTTTATATTTATCAAATTACATGGCATCCTATAGTACGCTGCATAATTTAAAGTAATGCATTAAGTACTCTGGGCACATACATTGTTTTAAGAAAATCTGCACAGGACAATGTGTTTTATTACAACTTTTCATAATTGCCATCCACCAAGGAGTTTTAGTGTGTTTTATAACCCATTTTATGAGAAGATAATGTAATAAACGTAATTAAATCTAGCAGTCATTTTCTGTAATAAGTATTTATGATGCAATTGTGAATGGAAACTTATTTTATGATACCCCAATAATCTTAAAAAGACTATATGCCTGTGAGCAAGTGCATTTGATATAATTACTAAATTCACCAGTACTCTTTGGTTCCTTTGCACCATTTCAGTGATACAACAGAGCTGTAAACCTGGCTTATATGGCTGGTTAAGCCAGGTTTACAGCTTCTTTGCATCATTAGAGTAGCACAGAACAGATGGAGCATACTACTGAAATTATCTGAGATGTTTTCATGACTGAAATATATCCTATATTACCGTTGCAGAATTACCTGTGCTGCTGGTTAACATTTAGGTGCATAGTGCTGATACTTGGTTTGAGATGAAGATAAAGGAAAGGCTATTATAAAGCCATCAAGTTCAGGGTCTGAACCCTGTAATAATTTTACCCATGGAATTCCTGTTGGTTTCAATGAGAGTTTACATGTAGACTGGGCATATGACCCATTTATTACAGGATTGGCTACAAGTGTTGTCTTTGGTGTAAGATCTAAAGAGCAGTTGACCTAGGATAAGTAACTATTCCTTTGAGATTGGGAGTAACCTGAATATCATTGTGATTTTTTGGGGTAAGGGACCATCTATCACAAAAGCCAGCATGTCTGGGTGGCAAGATGGACCAGAGTACCCAAGGAGACTATCTACGGCTCCATCTTAAGGAAGTTAAATTGCTTCAGGAGTTCATACTTGATAGTTGATTGGTGAAATCTAAGTATAGCTCTTACAACTTATTTGCGGCCTGTGTCCTTCATCTTAAGAGTGTGCACTGAGGTTGGGTACTTACACCCTGGAGCCACTGCCGCTAGCTTAAAAGTCCTCTTTTCGTCTAACCATGCTTTTTGGATAGCATCTGCAAGAAAATGGCAAATATTACATTTAAAATGTCACCAAGATACCTATATATAAAATGCACACAACTTAAAATAATTTTGTCCATCATTGTGGTATTTTTAAATATTATTAGGATGAGCTTTTTCTTAACCCTGTGATTACCTTTTATAAGGCAGATGTAACAAGAAAATGCGAAACTCAGTATTAATGTGAAATAACTTTTCTAACTCACTCCATTGAAAATCTTTTCTGGGAATGAGTACTATTCATGGGAGAAGAATGCTTTTATAGAATTCCTATCATTCCAAACCTTTGTTACAGGAGACAATCAGCGACTTTGGTCCCACTTCATAAAAACGTAATGTACCATTTAAATTGGATTTTTGCATACCACTTTTAAGCTAAGAGATTGGTTTTGCACTTTTTTTCTGTGTATACCTCTGTCTTTTTTATTTTTAATGCATCCAGCAAATGTAGAAGTGAAGATCATTGACTAACATAAGAGAAAAATATTCATCTTTATAAACAGTACATTCTGTTCTACATGTAAAATACACATTTACACTATAAAGAAGTCAAAAGTTCTACCTAACCTTATCATTTGTGCCAATTTTTTGCAATTTTTGCTACATTTCTTATTTTGAAATTCTGAAATAATAAGAATTATTGTAACTCATGAGCTGTCAAAGAGCACTTAGGCCTTGGTTACACTAGCACTTTATAATGCTATAAAGCCCCCAGGAGCGCTATAACCTCCTACCCGTCCACACTGGAAAGGCATGTAGAGCGCTATAACTGCGGAGTTATAGTGCTCCTGGTAATCCACCTCCGCACTGGGAATAAGGGCTGTAGCGCAGCTGATGTAGCGCTACAGCAAGAATGTGGACACCCACTGCGCATTAATTGGCCTCCAGCCCGCCCCGTAATTCCCGTTCAAGCCACTCTGGTCGTCACTTGCAAACTCTTTTGTCCTGTCCTCAGGTGACCACATGTCAGACCCGCCCTTTAAATTTCCAGGGAAATTTGAAAATCCCCTTTCTGTTTGCTCCAGCCAAGCGTGGTGTGCTCTCAGGGAATCCTTGCAGGTGATCATTCTGCTTGATCATGACTCCTCGGGCCATGCCTCCTCGCAATAGGCGATCCCCAGCGTGGAGCAATAGCGAGGTGCTGGACCTCATCAGCTGTTGTGGGGAAGAGGCTGATCAGTCTGACAGCCGCAGGAATTATGATACCTATGGGCAGATATCATGGGCCTTGGCGGAAAGAGGCCATGAGCAGGACACTCTGCAGTGCCGCATTAAGGTAAAGGAGCTTAGGAATGCGTATCTCAAAGCCTGCGAGGCAAACGGGCGCTCCAGGGCAGCCCCGGTGACTTGCAGATTTTATAAGGAGCTGCATGCGATACTTGGTGGTGATGCTACGTGCACTCCATCAACCACCACGGACACTTCCCAGCCCACCAGTGTGTGTGGGGGGGGGGGGGGGGGTGAGGAGGAGGACGAAGAGGAAAAGGATGAAGATGAGGAGGAGGAGGAGGAGGCGGCAGCGACCCAGGCATGGAGACGTCCCAGGACGCATGCAGCCAGGTGCTCTTCTCAAGCCAAGAGGAGGGCAGCCAGCCGCAGCGTCCAGCAGTTGCAGGGGGCAGCACAGCAGTGGATTGCGGATGTAAAGCTCCTTTTCTATTGAGAAGGCAGGCAGTTTGGGATGGAAAGGGATGCTTGCGTGCTTGCCTACATGTAGAATAGTACACTGATGTAGTCTATCATATCGCGGTAATTGTCATCAGTAATCTCTTCAAAGGTCTCAATAAGAGCACTTGCAATGTGCCTGTGCAGGTTTCTTGGGAGATCCAGCGTGGCCCCCATCCCGGTCACTAGTCCCCGCCACTGAGCTACGATGGGTGTGGGGAGCATTGCTGCACAGAGACAAGCTGCATATGGCCCTGGGCGGAAGTTGCATCTTATTAGAATGCCTTCCCTTTCTTCCTCGGTGACCCGCAGCAGTGAGATATCTTCCAGGACAAACACCTACGGAGAATGTTGGGACAGTGTTCAGAGTAGGGCTCCCGCCACTTCCCGGCACTCTCTCCCCGCTCCACGCTATAGCACAGCATGGCAAGGAAACAATCATTCCTCCTGCCTCTGGAGAGAACTCACCATGGCAGGGGCTCCGTTGTTGTCTGTGTGCTCTCTGTGGGACAGGCAAATGGGGAATGCGGGGGAATCATAGGCAAGTCTGCTGTTTACAAGGGAGCCACTGTTACATGTTTCTTTTTCTCTGTGTAGGATTAACCTTGAGACCTGTGCCTTCGCTGTTATCAACAGCTGACAGGCTGAGGCGACTGAGGAAGAGGCCACGAAAGAGCAAAGAGGATCTAGTACAGCAAGTAATGCAACAGGCTGTAATGGAGAATTGAATTGCACAAAGGTGGGAGGGAGAACAAGAGCAAGTTGTGGGAGAAGCCATGGCAGGACAATGCGATTCACCGGCGGGAAACCACCAATAAGCTGTTCTCATTACTGCAGCTTCAATTAGAGACTATGCAGAGGATTGCCACCATTCAGGAGGAGAAGCACTGCGCTCTCCGACCCCTTTAGCGTTTGCCTCAAAACCCTTCCCCTTCTGGCCCTCTGTACCCCCCAGGCCACTATCATCAGCTATCTGGTTATCACCACCCACAGCTGCCTCCAACCCCTCTGTCTTTACCGAACAACCCCCAAACCCAGGACTTTTATCCACTGCACTCAACCCCTAATAACATGCCTTATTGCCCTCAGCAAATGGGGTTCGGGGGACACGGAAACTCTGAGGGCACTGGAGACTCAGAGATCCGGACATATTCCAATCTCTGACTGACCCCATCCCACCCCAATTGCACCTCCCTCCGCTTCCCCCACACATGCATCAAAATCTTTTCTTTCAGCAACCGAAGTAGCTGTTGAATAAACGAATTGTCTTTTTAATAAATGAGTTTCTTTATTCAGTGTACATAGATTATTAGTGGCTACAGAAAAACAAATGCCTGTTCCTATTAAAAGAATGCACCCTCCCTCCCTCCCTCTGCACTTCCCATTAGAACTGGCTTTCAGCCTCAAAATGCTCCCTCAAGGCATCCCTGATCCTAACAGCCTCGCGCTTGGCCGCTCTAAGAGCCCTGCTCTCTGGCTGTGCATATGTGGCCTCCAGGCGTTGAATTTCCGAGGACCATGCCTGAGTGAAGCCTTCGGCCTTCTGCTCACAAAGATTATGTAGGGTACAGCATGCGGAAATAACCGCAGAGATACTTCCCTCAGCCAAGTGTAGCTTCCCATAAAGACAGCGCCAGCGCGCTTTGAGATGCCCAAAAGCACACTCCACAGTCATTTGACACCGGCTAAGCCTGTAGTGGAACGTTTCCCGGCTGCTCTCCAGGCTCCCTGTGTAGGGTTTCATGAGCCAGGGCATTAAAGGGTAAGCGGGGTCGCCAAGAATAACGATGGGCATTTCGACTTCCCCCATGGGGATCTGCTGGTCTGGGAAAAAAGTCCCAGCTTGCAGCTTCTTGAACAGGCCGGTGTTGCAGAAGATGCGTGCGTCATGCACCTTTCCAGACCAGCCTGCGTTAATGTCAGTAAAATGCTCACGGTGATCCACAAGTGCCTGAAGAACCATGGAGAAGTACCCCTTTTGGTTAATGTACTCATCTGCTAGGTGGTCGGGCACCAGAATAGGTATATGGGTCCCATGTATCGCCCCTCCACAGTTAGGGAAACCCATTTCTTCAAAGCCAGCAACTATGTCATGCACGTTACCCAGAGTCATGATTTTTCGTAGCAGGTTGCAGTTAATGGCCCTGCACACTTGCATCAGCACAACTCCAATGGTCGACTTTCCCACCCCAAAGTGGTTGGCCACCGATCGGTAGCTGTCTGGGGTGGCCAGCTTCCAGATCGCGACAGCCACCCGCTTCTTCACCAGGAGGGCAGCTTTCAGTCTGGTGTCCTTGCGCTGCAGGGCAGGAGCGAGTTCAGCACACAGTCCCATGAAAGTGGCTTTTCTCATGCGAAAGTTTTGCAGCCACTGCTTGTCATCCCAGACTTGCATGACAATGCAATCCCACCAGTCAGTGCTTGTTTCCCATGCCCAGAAGCGGCGTTCCACGGCCGTGAGCATGTCCGTTAATGAGACAAGAAGCTTCGTGTCAAACGCATTCACCACTTCGATCTCATCTTCAGACCCATCACTGTCACCTTGCATGTCAAGGATTAACTGCACTGCACACAGAGATGTGCTGGCGACAGTCATCAGCATGTCCCTCAACAGTTGCGGATTCATTGCGGCACAAGAAAATGGAAGACGGAGCACGCCTTGCTGAAACCGTTGAAAGATATCGCCTGAGGTGGACGGAAACACAGGGATTGCTGGGATATGACACGAAGCATCATGGGTAGTTGGAACAGGATGCAGAATGCCCCGCAAGTGATGCCCCCCTAGCACAAGACATTGTGCCAGATCAGGAAGAAGTGCTCTGTGGGATACCTGCCCTAATGTGCTGCTCTTAATGCCACCAGAAGTGCCGCAAATGTGGCCATGCTATACCGCTGGCGCGTCTCAGTGTGGACACGCAATAGCACTATACATATTGCTGTATAAGGGGACTGCTATAACCAAAAGCGCTATAATCCTGTAAGTGTAACCATGCCCTTACATTCATGGAAGTGTTATATACTGTATGTCTAGGGTGACCAGACAACAAGTGTGAAATATCGGGACAGGGAATGGGGGGATAATAGGAGCCCATATAAGAAAAAGACCCCAAAATCAGGACTGTGCCTATAAAATCAGGACATCTGGTCACCCTGTGTCTGTCTAAAATGTGAGGTGGGCTTCAAGTATATCAAACCACTCTAGTATTAAAAGTATTTCTTGAATAATTACACGTTTAATAAACTTTTAAAGTTACACTTTTGGTAAATAAGAGGATATATAGTTGTCATTTACTAATTCCACTGTCTTTACTAATTCCACTGCTTCAAGGGAAATTTCTCTCTCTTCCCTTTCAGCACCAAAGAGATCATGCATGATTCAATACACTGCACAAATATCTTATTTTTCTCAAAATTAGACACTGATGGTAGTTACATATCTGAGAACATATCCCAGATGAGTCATAGATAATTTGAAAACACCTCCACTTCTTTATTACTCCCTCCCCTTCAAAGCGAGACATTGTCATTGTCAGCAAAAACAACCCTTCAGTCTCCTGCCTGTACATGACATGGTACTTGCCTATTTTCTTTCTCATTCTTCTGGATCTTCTTCAAATAAAAGGGACAAAAACAGGAGAATAAGAAAGGTGACCATAATAATGCTGATTCTGACTACTTTTATGCTTCCAAAATTATGTGCTTTATTTCATATCAGTATACTTGACAACTCACAATACATTTTCCACTATCTGCTATGAGAACAGGTTTCCATCAAGTTATATTTTTCCACTCTGTTTTACACAGTCTGGCTCTCACAGGCCAAACTTTCAAATGGAATACTGTTTCATACACACACAATTTGTGTATGCATCTGTTTCTGGATATCAAACCAGCACTTTTACACATGAATATTGTACTATATCAGTATCTGACTACCTGATTTATGTCCATAAACTTCAGATGTGTGAAGACACAGATGCAAATGAAAATTGCTGCTCTATAAATCCACGTAGAACTACATCTTGAATACTGTATGCAGGTCTGGTCACCCCATCTCAAATACATATATATGTATGGTTCAGAAAAGAGCAACACAGATGATTAGGGGTGTGGGACAGCTTCCGTATGAAGAGAGATTAATAACATAGAGACTTTTCAATTTGTAAAAGAGATGACTATGAGGGGATATGATAGAGGTCTATGAAATCATGCCTGGTGTGGAGAAAGTAAATAAGGAAGTGTTATTTACTCCTTGTAATGCAAGAACTAGGGGTCACCAAATGAAAATAATAAGCAGTGGGTTTAAAACAAAAGGAAGTATTTCTTCACACAAAATGCACAGTTAACCTGTGGAACTCCTTTCCAGAGGATATTGTGAATGCCAAGACTATAAAAGGGTTCAAAAAAGAACTAGGTAAGTTCATGGAGGATAGATCATTAATGGCTATTAGCCAGGATGGGCAGGGATGATGTCCCTATCTTCTATTTGCCAGAAGCTGGGAATGGGCAACATGGAATGGATCACTTGATGATTACCTGTTCTATTCATTCCCTCTGAAGCACCTGGTATTTGTCACTGTCAGAAGACAAGATACTGGGCAAGATAGACCTTTGGTCTGACACAGTATGGCCATTCCAGGGAGCATGCAAAATGGAATCCTTTGGAAAATGTATTCCTGACTGTCAAATCTTGTGTATTACTAGGGCTCAATGTCTCCTTACTGACACCAAAGAGTATGGCATAGTAGTTAAAGCATCAGGTTAAAAAATATTGCCACTCTGATTCTCAGAACTAAGGGTTAAAATCACCAGCAGGATCAACTAAGCATCTTTATCTTCCTAGATAAATTGGGATCCATGCACTTTACATTTTGTGTCTTTCAAGAGAGACTATACTAATTGAAATCGTGTCTGCTTTGTATCAATATTCAGATCTCATTGCATTTTTTTCATAAACATAAGATTTGGTTTACTTGTCCACTTTTCATACTGTGGGATGTTTATCAGTTGGATGCAGGCCTCAGACCCAAAGGTAACTGAGTGTACTTCACAGGCAACTTAAGTCAAACACCTTAGAATTAGTTGTGTACGATATAAATATTTAGAGAGATAAATGCTATATAAATGCTAAATAATTTTATTTGTATAGTTCTCATTAAAAAGGAATTCAAGATGGCTGCTTTCAGCCTAATGGTATGTCTACATAGCAGCTAGCAGGTGTAAATCCCAGCATGGGTAGGCGTACATGCGCTTGCCCTATTCAAGCTAGTGACTAAAAGAAGCAGGATGGCTGTGGTAGCACAGGCAGTGGCTTGGATAGCTGCGTGCAGATGTATGCAATTAAGAACAGGTTAGACATATCTGTCAGGGATGGTCTAGATAATACTTAGTGCTGCCATGAGTGCAGGGGACTGAACTAGATAACTTCCTGAAGTCCCTTTCAGTCCTATGATTATATAACTAAGAGTGGATATGATAAAGGTATATAAAATTATGATTAGTGTGGAGAAAGGGTATAACAGGGATCAGCAACCTTGGCACATGGGACTACAGGGTAAGCACCTTTAATGGGCCCCACCACTTTATTTACTTGCTGGTTCACTGACCGTGGCTCTCACTGGCCGCGGTTTGCTGTCCTAGTCCAATGGAGGCTGTGGAAAGTGGCGGCCAGCACCGCACCGCTTCCTGCAGCTCCCATTGGACCAGGACAGTGAACCGGGGACACTGGGAGCTACGGTCGGTGAACCAGCAAGTGAAAAAACCAGCGGGGCCCGCTAAGGGTGCTTACCCTGCGGAGCCACGTGCCAAGGTTACCGATCCTTGGTGTATAAGGAAGTGTTATTTATTTCTTCACAAGACCTAGGGTCCTCCCAATTATATTAATAGATAGCAGGTTTAAAACAAACAAAAGGAAGTATTTCTTCACACAGCACGCAGCCTGTGAAACTCATTTCCAGGAGATGTTGTCAAGGCCAAAACCATAACAGGGTTCAAAAAGAGCTGTATAAGTTCATGGAGGTTAGGTCCATCAATCACTATTAACCAAAATGGTCAGGAATGCAACTTCATGGTCTGAATGTTCCTAGCTGCTGATTGCCTGAAGAGTGGACAACAGGTGATAGATCACTTGATGATTGCTTGTTCTGTTCATTCATTGAAGCACCTGGTATTCGCTACTATTGGAAGACCCAATATGGGTGTTCTTCTGTTCTTATTGCTTATGATTCTGTCTATCCAGGTTGTTATATTATCAGCCATCACTGTTGTATCTGAGCTCCAGCTGGCATAACTAAAATTACTCTTATTTTGTTGTAACATTGGGGGAGCGGGAGGAAGGCATATATAGAACTTAAGGAAATTTAAAATTGTGTCCCATGCAATAACTTTGTTCAAGTAATGCAATCTCACAATCGTAACACACAGAATAATTTTCTGTTCCAAAATGTCTTGTATGATATATTTAAAATGCCCAAGAAGAAAAGAATGTGTCTTATGAAGACTAAACATATTTCCCTCCAGCCCCATTGCTCAGTTCCGTGAAATAGGGCTTATAAAGTCAGGCTTATAAAGTTAATAGACATTATTTATGAAATAAAAAGAATCAAAATATAAATTAGCTATAAGCAGTGCTTAATTTGTGCCTGGGCTTGACAGGGCTGGATCCCAGAATCTCTAGGCTTGGCAGTTCATAGCCCCAACACCTCTGGGCTTCCCACATCAGTTATGAAACTAAAAAAAAAAAAAATTGCTTGAACCCCGGCACCTCTTTCATTACAAATTAAGCAGTGGCCTCAAGCATGTTGCATCATAAATTTTGATTGAAACAAACACAAAAATTATCACAATAAAAGCTGAAGTTAATACACAATATCCTTGTGTATATCTTGCTTTTGCACTGATATTTGAAACTAATGTTATAAGGCTGCCAATGAATCTGTATCATCAAGGTAGTTTATCAAATAGCCATTGCAAAACACAGGAGCTGAAATTCTTCCATATTATTCTCCTGTTTTTTGTCTTCTGTTGCTCTTTAAAAAGTAATTTGATAAAACATAGTAATGTATACTGTCAGGATGCAACAGTGCTTTTATTATCTAAGTTAGAATATAAAAGGCTGTTTCTGTGGATAAATAACATGTCCCCTTCTGTCCTAAGGAACAAGGTCACAACTACTGATGGAATAGTTAATTATTGCAGCAAAACACAACAAAAGTAAAACATCTTAACAGTGAACATAATTAACTTAAATATAATAAACCTGATCTGCAAATACAAGCATGTGTTAATATACTGAAAATTACAAAGCTAATAAAAAGCAAACAAATATCATCCCCAAATGCAGTACCACCTTGGGCTTTATTTGGCAATTACATTTCGGCTACTGGGAATAAAATCAATCAAATTCTTGAAGGAAAACTGAATTTTAACTTGTACTTAATGCTTTTTATTTTTTTTCAGAGTTTGACTCTTTCACATGTGGGAGAGTCACTATTTCAGTACTCTCACTAATTTAGCAAATGAACAACTATACAGCTAACATATTTTTGAGAGCAGCATCTTCTCTTTTCCTGAGGTCATGAAGGAAAAATTAAATTATATTCTGAGTATCAAATCCCATTGAGGGTATCAGAACTAGATCTGAATTTGTTACCTACTATAAGTTTAGAGTTCACCAAGTCTCCAATGAATATACCAAACCTGAGGCTAAATCCAAATCAAATTCCAGGAGGAAGACTTTATTTTATCTTCTGTGCATGTTGAGCAGTGATAATTTTATGGAAATAAAATGGAAAATGTTTAGAACAGGCTTTGGCTATATAGGTAACTCATTATTTTTCTTAAATAATCTCCCATCTAATGAGTCACTCCTCATATTATAAGCATGATTCTCCAAAAGAGGACATAGAAAGCCAAATAACTGCAATTATATATATTTGAAAATGCATATATTTAAAATCATGTACTGCTATCCTAAGGAAGTGGTATGCCTCTATCTCCCTGAAAGCATACGAAAGTCACAGAAGTGACAAAGAGTCCCGTGGCACCTTAAAGACTAACTAAAGTTTTAGAGCATAAGCTTTCGTGGGCTAGTACCCACTTCGTCGGATGCATGCAGTCACAGCAGGCGTTAATTTCTTAGGAATTATCATATAATTTAATAGCCATGTTAACCTTTCTCCTATGGAACAACAATAACACATTTTCCAGCAAATGGCACTGTGTTAGTTAGCTATAATTTAATCAGACTAGAAGGTTCGAACTATTTGGTTTGCAGTATCGTTCTTTTCCGTGTGGCACCAGGAGAATCAAGCTTTCAAGTTCTTCAGAGCCCAAGAGCTCCATGAAGCTCAAAAGTTTGTGTCTTTAACCAAAGGAAGTTGGTTCAACAGAAGATAGTTTCTTTAACTATGTGGGGGGATTAGAATTATTTTTTTGTAGATAAGACCATAAGAACATAAGAATGGCCACCCTGGGTCAGACCAAAGGTCCATCCAGCCCAGTATCCTGTTTACCGACAGTGGCCAATGCCAGGTGCCCCAGAGGGAGTGAACCTAACAGATAATCATCTGTGATCTGTCTTCTGTCATCCATCTTCATCCTCTGACAAACAGAGGATAAGGAGATCATTCCTTATCCATGCTGGGTAATAGCCATTAATCAACTTAACCTCCATGAATTTATCCAGTTCTTTTTAAAACCCTGTTATAGTCCTAGCCTTCACAACCTCGTGTGGCAAATTTGCCTGCACTATTATGATGGGTCCCACGCTCTCTCTTCTTGTGGGGGGTTCAGGGCACCATTTCTTGCCCCTGAACAGGGTATTAACTGCCCCACTAGTATCCTAGAGTAGGGGAATGGAGAGGGAGAGGCACAGGCCCGCCCTCTACTCCGGGTCCCAGACCAGAGGCCCTGAGGATAGCAGTAAACTACTTGAACTAGCTATTCCTTCCCCTGGGCTACTTCCCTCTCCTACCCTTCAGCTTGTGGGGCCTCCTGCCCTCTTTCTGCACAAGCCAAGTGTCCCTTTACCTATTGTGTGGGTCTTCTTAGCTCACTGCAGCACTTCTTCAAACTCGCCTCTGCTTTCCTCCAAACTTCTCTCTGCTCCCACTCCTCCAAACTGCTCACTGCTCCAACTCCTCCAAAATGCTTTCTGCTCCAACTCCTCCAAAATGCTCTCTGCTCCAACTCCTCCAAACTGCTCTCTGCCCCAACTGCTCCAAACCGCTCTCTGCTCCAACTCCTCCAAACTGGTCTCTGCTCCAACTCCTTCAAACTGGTCTTTGCTCCAACTCCTTCAAACCGCTCTCTGCTTCAACTCCTTTCAAACTGCTCTCTGCTCCAACTCCTTCAAAGTGCTCCAAACTGCTCTCCACTCCAACTCCTCCAAACTGCTCCAACCCCTTTCAAACTGACTGATTGAAGCAGGGGGTTTTTATCATGTGCCTGGCTTCAGTTACTCTAATTGGCTTCAGGTGCCTTAATTGGCTCCAGGTGCTCCAAGCAACTTCGAATAAACTTGCTTCCCTCTACAGGGAATAAAAACTTCCTTTGATTTGTTTTAAACCTGCTGCCCATTAATTTCATTTGGTGGCCTCTATTTCTTTTATTTACTTGTTCCCATACTATATTTTCCTTATTCACTTTCTCCACACCACTCATGATTTTCTCTCTCATATCTCCCCTTAGTCTTCTCTTTTCCAAGCCGAAAAGTCCTAGCCTCCTTAATTTCTCCTCATATGGGACCCGTTCCAAACCCCTAATCATTTTGTTGCCCTTCTCTGAACCTTTTCTAATGCTAATATATCTTTTTTGAGATGAGGAGACCACATCTGTACACAGTATTCAAGATGTGGGTGCACCATGGATTTATATAAGGGCAATAGAATATTCTCTGTCTTATCTCTATCCCTTTTTTAATAATTCCTAACATCCTGTCTGGTTTTTTGTCTACCACTGCACACTGCGTGGACATCTTTAGAGAACTATCCACTCCAAGATGTTTTTTTTTTCCTGATTAGCTGTAGCTAAATTAGTTCCCATCATATCGTATGTATAGTTGGGTTATTTTTTTGCAATGTGCATTACTTCACACTTATCTACATTAAATTTGCCAGTTTGTTGCCCAATCACTTAGGTTTTTTTATATCTTTTTGAAGTTTTTCATAGTCTGCTTTGTTTCTACAAGAAATACCACATCAGATGAATACTTTCCTAAACAACAGAAGCACAATCAATAGTGATCTTTATGATTTTCAAAATATTATTTGAAGAAAACATTTTCCCACTGTGTATTTGCACAGTGACACTTAACTCCTTCTTTCTATGTAATTGAGCAGATCCACCACCCTGCACAACATCCACTTTAATCTTTAGGGATAGAGGGAACAGCACTTCATATGTGGTGCCCTTCCAATCCCCAAACACCACAGACAAAGATTCATACACTGAAGGGCCATTCCATGTTCCGATCTCAATCTCACTCAATATTTTAATTCAATAATTGTCATTTTATTATATTAGTTATATCATGCTACACCAGTAGAAACTTTGCTGTTAATTAACCACTTCAATACTGCAGTTTAGCTTTAAGATAAATGTGGCTATTTTACTATAATTACTAAGAGGTGGAGAGAAATAAACTACTGTATTAAGTTATGTTAGTTATCTTCCTGCCACCGCAAGATGGCTCCTAATAGCATGTTCTCTAATGTCTGTAAGGAATATAGTTAGATAGTGAAGGCTGCAGTGACAAGAATATGCTGATTACACAAATCTGCATGTATCTTTTTTTTTTCCATCGTTTTTTTTTTTCCAATATTGTCTTAGCACTGAGCTGACATACTTCTTGAGAGACTTTGGACCATGGATACAGAACAGGTGGATTACATTGATATCTGGGTAGACGAAAGTTCTCAAAATATTTACTTCTTGTGATCATCTGGAAAGCCTTACCATAGTTCACAGTCTCCAGCACTGAGATTGCATAGTCAAATAGCATCATTTGCTAAAAACACCTTCTTCTACCTCTGAAAAGCAAGAGGGCTCTATGTATCCCCTTTGTCTCTGACAAAGACCTAGACATAGTATTTCACTCATTTATCATCTCCAGGGTGGGCTACTGTAATGTTGTTTTTTTTTTCATTCTACACAAGGAGTTCACAAATAACCTGCAACTGGTAACCACCCTCACAGCCCATCTTCTCAGTATCATGAGCAGTAGAGCACTTATCCCACTGATACTCCACAACCTAAACTGGATCATCATGTGCTGTTATAGCCAATTAGCTATTTATTTTATACTCCTGTTTTTTTCCTTCAATATATATTTTACAGTGTTACACTGAAGAATTACGCAGCTATAAACTGCCCTTAATGTTATTTAAAAATGTCATATTAATTTAATGATCCTACAGGACATAACAATTATTTCTGTCATTGCATAGTTGGCTTACTTGTCTACAACAGTGAAATTAATAGGCATCATTTAATGGTCAGAGCTTTTTCTGACCTTTCTTTGACTCCATGGACACTAAAATTATTTGTTCAATCAACTGTGCTTACATAGAACGCCAGTGATAACAGATTGGATTTAGCATCTCTGATAGCAGAAGGTCTTCCTCAGCAGGAATGCATTTAGTGTGTGCAGTCTTGAACAATAGCAGCAAGAACTGTCAATATTATTGAAAATCTGCCCATGATAGAAAGCATAAAGAATGCACAGCAAACAATATTCCTCTAAGAAATGACTTCCAGACGTGCTGTAAACAAGCAATGAATGTACAAGTGCCTACGTGTAACGTTCCATCTGTAGGGTCACTTGGAGCTAGCTGGGCAGGAGAGGAGAAATACCGGTGTTTCTCTTTCAAAGCAAACTTGTTGAATAAGAAGTTATATTTTAAAAATGCACTGTTGACCTTTATTTCTTGGAATTTATGGCTGATTGGGATATAGTTGACAGTAAAATGGACATAATTATTGCTATTAGTTGTGGTATTATCAGCCATGGACCAGATTCTATTGTTAATTTAATTAAACAAGAATATAAAAGTTACATTTCTTTTCAAATTTTGTGTATAGCATTCTGCTTAGGCTGCTGTAATCCAGAGAAATTTACAGCCAGGAGTATTATGGGACATGAGTCTGTCTAGGACTTGAACCCAGACTAGAATGGTTTGTTGTTTGACTGCATAGAGACAGGCAACACCAGCAAGGTTCAATAATAGGCTTTTTATTGAAGAGTGCACACAACGATACAGAGCAGCCTGTCTCCAAAGAGAACCAGCTGCCCATTCTAACAACTAGTAAGTTTTTATAGACAGTTTCGTCGCGTCACAAATTATTTGCTGAAGCAACCCACCCCCTCCTTTGTTAGTAAGAAACTTCTAGTATTTCATTACAAGTTTTAGCAGTACTTAATTTATATCTGTTTAAAGGAATACATGCTGTCTCAGTATTTTCTTATCAACACGGTTGACCAGTACCAGAAACCAGGAGACAGGAAAGATAAATGATCTGACAAAAAACAAAAACAAAAAAAACCCAAAAAACAGGGAGTGAAGGACAGAATAGGGAGTGTTGACGTTAAGGCTCCCACTTAACAGGGAGTGAAGGACATCTGGTAAAAAAAGATGTTTAGAATGCAGCTCTCTCTCAGGGTCAGCAAGAGTGCAGATTCATCTGCAACTCTGCTCAGGGACTACCCAGAATCCCCTGGATTAACTCTTGGGCCTAACAAGTCAAATTCCAATTCAAGTCAATTGAAATATCATATTGATTTCCATGGGCATTGGATTCGGCCCTTTTTCTAGTAGATATTATGTAAAGAGCTGGGCGAATAAGGGCTTTTTTATCTAGTTAGGTAATGGGGATTATGGGGATGTGATTTCTAAAGTGGATTAGCATGGTGAACGTTATGTGGTCAGTGTAGACTCTGCTGGTGCACACTAGATTCCCTAGTGTGATTTAGCATAGTATTAAAACACACCAGGGAACTTTTAGTGTGCACCAGCAGGGTTGACACACACCAAATAATAGACAGCACATTTGTGCTCTTTAGAAATCACACCCCCTAGTCCCATTTGCTCCTCCATGCAGACAAGGTACACCTACTCTCCAAGATCTTATTGCCTTGTGTTAGATATTCATCAAGGAGAGGGGAGATCTGAACTCAAGTCCCAGTTTCAGAGTAGGAATTCCAATATGAGTTTCTCTCATCTCAGGCAATTGCCCTAACCACTGGGATAAAAGGAAACACACAGTTTGTTGGGCCTGAAAAACTAACATGCTATATTCATAAATAGTTTTGGGTTGAAGAAAATTGCATTTTTCTTTGAATAAACTATTTGTCCCAAAAATTTCATCCAGTTCTAGTTATATGTGGAATAATTCCACAATTTGGCGCCTGCTGTCTTTTTAAATCATTCTAACACAGAGTACAGCTCACTAATAAAATGAGCTCTCTCTCTTTCTCCATCAATCTGACCCATTTTGCATACAAAATGGAAAAAGCTTGGCAATACAAGTGGGATGGCTGTAGAGAAGTTGGTAAGTCTGGTTTATTTTTTCCTTTTGTTTTGTTTTTAGTATTTACATTTCTAAATATATAAATTAAGATGGAAAATAAGAGGATTATTAAATATTTCACTAAAATGCTAAAGGTTTTTGGAAGAGTTCTCAAGTAATTCAGGATGCAAATGACATTGTTTCATGTAAGAACCAGACAGAAAATAGAAGAGCAAGAGCATCATGACTAGGAAAACATGTTTTAAAGGGCGCTAGTCACATCAAAGAACTGTGAATTGTGAATTTTGTGATAAAGTGCAGGTTCAAGGCAGTTCTTTATCAAAACCAATTTGCTCATTTCCAGTTACAAATGTATGTCTCGAAAGATAACATGAAAGGAAGAAAGAAAAGCAAAAATAGCAATAGGCAAAACTGAAAAAGACTAAGGGGAAAAAAAACAACAATATGAAATGTAGGGTGACAAAAACATTTAACAAGAAAATGCTGACTAATATGTGCCTCAACTTAAACATTCAACTTTGAAAAAACAAGTTAGTGTCAGTTTTTTCTCAGATTTGATTATTTGTGTGTGACTATGTCTTCTTATAAAGCTTCTTCCACTTACTTTCCACTCACCATTGTGGAGAGACCAACATCCTTACTTATTAAGAATGTCCCAGTTTTCTAAAACTGTCATTATATGCCAGTTCACATCTACTGAAATGCATGTGACATGGGGCCAGTGGACCTCCTCCCCCGAGGTGAGGCCAGGATGGGGTAGACCTGCTGTTAAAGCTAATAGGACTCCCCTGAACTTCAGGGAAACATGGTCTAATGGCCAGAGTCAGTAGGACTCCCCTATGCTGCAGGTAATGGTCTGAGTCAGTGAGACTCCCCTGGACTGCAGAGAAGCATGGCCTGATGGCCAGAGTCGCTAGGACTCTCCTTGATTGCAGAGAAGCGTAGCCTAATGGCCAGAGTCAATAGGGCTCCTCTTGGCTGCAGGGAAGTATGGCATAATGCACAGATTCAGTTGCGGGTAGTTCAGTGGGCCACCCCACAGAGGGGACAGCAGCATAGTGGGACCCAGGCCTTCCCTGCTCCACCGGTTCCAGCCCAGGAAGTGGAAAATGCATTTACACAGCAAGCCAATTGCTGCCGAGACACAAGCTAGTCCCTCCCTGGGCTGTTTCTTACCGTGACTCCTGCAACTGAAGTCAGAGTGTCTTTGGAATTTGTGCGCTGCTCAGGTGGTGGCTGAAATCTCCCTGGGGCATCCGCAAGTACCTGGCCCCCACCTGGGCCTTGACGTCTCCTGCTCCCATGGTCTGGGATCCTTGCTGCTTCTCAGCTGGAGCCAGCAAGGTGCATCCTTCCTCCTTAGCGGCCAGCCCAGACAGAGCTAGGTTGCTCCCTTTTATACTGTGGTAGTAGTTGGATCATGCCCAGCAGGGGCGGGGGGAGCAAGGGAGAGGGAGAGACATAGCTTCTGCTACTAAGAGCACTCCTTTAACCCCTTCCACTCCGATGTGGGGCTGGTACACCCTGTCACAGCATATTTAGTCTAATTTCAGAATAATCAGTTGGCTGCTTGACCATTCCGTTTCCCACACCAAACTTAGTCTCTGACCCAACATTCTCCAGCAATGACCCCTATGACTTTCTATAGCTGTGCAAGAAAACAATCTGCATTAATTCTGCTTAGGACAAGGACTGCAGTTGTTCTTGGCCTTTGTGTAGATTGCACGAACATTTGTGGCAGGGAGAAGACTCCTTGCATTCTTCCCACCCGCCACTTATGAAAAGGCCAGGGATTATCTGACTTTTAGCACACACTGTGTTTTAAAGCAAGGCAACATTTTCCAGAATTTTGTTGCTTGTAAGCCTTCAGTACTGCTTTGTTTGTGGCAGCCCTTATTTCTGCATTATTCCAGTCTTTTCAAAGACTTAGAGAAGCTGTACTTTTATGACATGAAGCAACCTCATAAAACTGTTTCATGCTCCTAAAGCAACAGAAACAACCAATCATTCTGGACATCTCTATTATCAGCACATACATTTTATCTGGTCATCATAAATAGAAAACCCATCAGCATGGTGTCAGTTGAATAGGTCTATTTGGAATGCAGTACAATTTATTTTAAATATTAATTTGCATGAATTAGTATTTCTATATCCCAATGCATTGGAAGGACATCAGGAGAGGAGGGCCAAATTCTGATTTCAATTAGTCTGATGTAAATCTAAAGAAATCCCATTGACTTCAGTAGGGTTATTTTGTAATTTACACAGATATAACTGGGAACAGGATTTAGCTCCAATGTTAGCATGGCACTTCTTACAGCAAGTAATATCCTACTGTAAAGCTGTAATGATTATTATCAAAAATAATTGCAAGCACTCTGAGCCCTTTAGGGCAACCACACTGACCAGCACAATGGAAATTAAAAGTGCTTTAAAACCCACTTTAGTTTTGTGTATCTTAAATGTTGCACTTTATCACATTATGTAAATTACGTATATGTGTAAGAAAGACTAGTGTAACAACTCGGTATGCCCTGATAAAGTGATAAAACTGACTTTATATTATCCACTTCATAATGAATGTATAGAATGATATCCTTGTGGACAATCCTATCCATCTTGGTGGGAGATGGCAGAAAAGGCTGTTCAAGAATCTTTTAAAAGGACATTGAAAGCACCTGATAATTAATAAATAGCAGATGCAGTCATTTTGAATCCAATCACATGCACAAAATCCAAATAATATAAAAAGAGTTCTTTTGAAAACACTTCATAGTCCTTTCTTATGCTTCCACAGCCAAAATTGATTAGCATTTCAAAATTATGTGCTTAATATCAAAGCTATGGTAGGCCACAGAAACTCACTGCCACTTGGAAGATACCTTTAATAAGCAGCAGAGATATGCCTCTGTTAATTTATTAGTATGATGGTAGCAACTACAGGCTCTGCCATGAAGTGCACAGACCCTATTCCTGCATTAGCAATGAACTGTGCTGCCGCCAACTGCACTGTGTATAACAAAAAGTAGGTTGGATGGGAGAATAAAGGTAAGAAGGGGAAAAAATGACAGTTGAACTACTTCTGCTCTGCACAATCTGTGGTTTTGCATCACTTTAACTTCTTAAAAATGGTCATTTTAAAAGTTCCCTAACAATTTGTAGCCCTACATGTTCCTTTAAGAGCTCTCCACCTCAGTCCTGGGAAGAAATGATCTCTAGCTTATTTTATGTTAGTTCTCTATTGTTTTCCTCTTCCATATAGTGTGACAAAGCTCCAGGTTTGTACTTGTGGGTCCTGCGCTTCCTGGCAGATTTAGGGGCCTCAGAAACTCATCTAGGCCTCAGAGTGACCTCTCCTTCTCAGTATAATTGGCAAGAGTCACCACCTAGTGAGTTACCTTCATCACAGGCCAGTATGGAAGATGGAAAAGTGGGGAGCCCAGGCCCGCCCTCTACTCTGTGTTCCAGCCCAGGGACACTAATAGAATCCGCTAAGATGGCTGATCTTTTATCCACAAAACACAATACAATTCCCTGGGCTACTTCCCCACAGCAGTCCCCGCCTCTTCAAACTCCACTTCACCCTTATCTCAAGGCCTCCTTCCTTCTGCATGATATGTTGTCCACCACTCAGTCTCATCAACAGCACAACTTCCTTCCACAGCTCCTGACACCCACAGCCCACCTGACTAACTGGGAGGTTTTTAACTGTTTTCAGCCAGTCCCTGATTGGCTTCAGGTGTCCCAATCAGGCTAGCTGTTTCTATTCCTTTCTAGAAGGTTCTTAATTGGTCCCAGGTATCTTGATTGGCCTGGAGAAGCCTTTATTTGCTATCCAGGGAACAGGGACCTGCACATCCTGAGACTAATACACCTGCCTTCCAGCACTCTCTTATATCCTTCTGGTCTGACTCCGTCACAATAGATTACACACAACCACCACTGTGTCAAGCATTATTACTTTCTCTAAAATATCCTGAACTCTCCTGACCAGTCCTTCATAACCCTCACTGTGCATATTAGTCTTCCTCCTACGCAGCGCCTGTCTCACCTAAGGTCATGTGCTTGACTTTTCCTACTCTCTGCTGCTGCTAATGCAGCAGAGTAGGGAGTGCACTCTGTGATTTCAGTGCAGTTTGGGGCTCTTAAGTTGCTGCCAAAGCCTGCCAATACTTTGACTCCCTATTTAGTTACCCACCTTTCCTATACCTCTCGCACCAAATTGTCAATTTCCAAATAACACAATTCAGCACAGTTTGGGACTGCAGATACCATCAGGACTGCTCAGCTGCCAAAGATGCCACTTTTTGTGTCTGCTAAGGTCACATCCTCAAAGTCCAAGTTGAACAAGGGGTTCAAAGGCCACTGATGCTGAGTATCTTCTTCCAGGAGGAAGAAGGGCTTACAGGGCCATTCCCCAGGAAAATTTTGTAGATCATAGGATGAAAGTAGAATCTTCACAGGTCCACATGCCTCTGAAGTCCATCCTCCAGAGAACGGTGGATGTATGGGATAAAGAGGAGGGTTAGTTGGGTTGCTGGGTTCATCTTCCAGCCCCCAACTGGAGAGGTCGTTGAATCTGACTGGTCCCTACAATGTATCTGTAGTTCTTAGTCCAATATCATCTAAAACATTTCCTATTGATTCTGTTAGGATGATGACAATGACAAAAAACATTCACCATAAAACACTACATGCTGCTTGAAATAACTACATGATACCATTATTTCGCGGGGGACAAAGATAACGGCAAGAGCTACGCAGAGGGAAAAATCTCACTGGTGGCAAATCTGGCAGTAGAGCTTATTTTCTTGTTTCTCAATGTAGTGAAGCAATTGTGATCTCTCTTGAAATGTAGGTAAAACCACTTAACCATTTTTCTTACTGTTAACACGCTTCCTTTTATGTTGTTGAAAAAAGAAATAAAGCTCACACTTTGAAGGCTCACAAAGGGAAGAATCATTGGGGAGGTCAGCAGTTTTCAATAAAGGAATCTTCTTTTGTTGAGGAACTGGAGTTAGATAGTAGGAAAAGGGAAATTAAAGCTGTCTTTAATTCTTATCAGCTATAGTGTATTCACCCTGTCCATAACATCCTAGTTTGGATCCTGCAATTCATATACATTGTTCTAAAATAGCCTTGATACCTTTCCCAGGAGAAAGGCAGTCTTTGCTCCAGTGCTTTGTACTACCTCATTGGATCACTTCCAAGCTCCCCAGGCATTCTGCTTTTCTCCATCTCATATATAGCCTTAAATAACTCCTGTCCTGAATCCAGCCCTCTCTCCTCTCTTGGGAGCCCTGAGCAGCCCAGTCCCTTTAACTTTACCCAAGCTTCCCTTTCAGGGCCAGATCACACAGGATTTATTGGTTCTTTCAATATAGGAGGTGAGTGTTTTGCACAGTTAGTTTGAACTCCTTACAGTACACTCTGGGGTACAGATTATAAAAAAGCCCAACATTTTCTTTAAAGTTTAAAATACAAGTCAGAGGACTATTGGGTTCTTCTGCCACATACCAGCTGTGATGGAGAAGCAAGTGTACCACATGGCTGCTCCCTGAATAGCTAACTCACTGCCGGAAAATGTGTTGGAATGGGAAAAAGATTTGCCTAGGGAAACATAATCAGGAAGCCTCAAGGATGCAGATGGCTTGTGTAAGCAATGAAACAACCAAAACTTTAATTTTTTCTGTCACTAACAAAAGCATGGAAATCATCTGATCTTTGAACAGTAATAGATGAAAAGGAAATTTTCTTTCTTTCTTTCTTTCTTTCTTTCTTTCTTTCTTTCTTTCTTTCTTTCTTTCTTTCTTTCTTTCTTTCTTTCTTTCTTTCTTTCATGGTCTTTGACATCTAAATACTATGTAACATTAGGAAGTAAAAGAGTCCAAAATAAAATCAGTGTTAAAATAGTATGTGGGACACAGAGTGGACACTTCAGTTTCATTGACATCTTTAATGCCAGTCCATGTAATGCAAGATTATCTGGTATAACCCAGTATAACCATGTTATCCAATCATTATAAACGTTTTTTCCTAGTCCACAGTTCATAAAACAAAACAATAAACCAAATAATCAGCCACAAAAAAATAAAGGGGGGAGAAGAACATTTTCAGTATCTGTCATTTAGATATTCCCCAAGCTGCACATCAATATCAACCACAGATACAGAACCTTCCCTAATATTTCGATCTATTTTTATGAACCGTCTAAATTTAGTTTGATGAACTTCAGAGTCCAGAGTTTCACAGTTACAATGGTCACTGTAACATTCACTCCATTAGTGTCTTCCAGATTCGTTTTGGCTTTGAAGCCTGCTATCTAAATTGACACCAAATGTCTAATTTCTGTATCCTTTACATTTCTGATACGTCATATTGCATTACATTACTTCTGTCACCTCCCATCATGTTATGTTGTGTCACACAGTAAAGCCAATGTGAGCTGACATAACACAAGATGATGTGATCTAAGAGATTTAAAGCTGTGCAATGCAGTGAAGCATAAACGTGACACATTGCTGCTACTAATATGTAAATACCCACTTCCAGAGCAGCAGATATCAGCTAAAAGAAGGTATGCTGAATGATCTATGAGTAGGAGAGAAAAGGAGATAGTTCGGTATCTGCTCACTTTTTTGGTGTATGATATAAAAGATCTCACCACAATAATGTTGTGTTTGATTTAAGGTGACAAAAGCAAAGAAAATCAGAATTGCCACATTATCAATTACTCACACATGTGTAGGCTTCATTTGCACTTATAAAACATCTTCCAGAGGAGAATCTCAAAGTGCCTTATAAACATTAGTTATATGTCCCAATAGTCAGGAGGGTGGATAAATACCACTGTACCGTGCTAGCAAAAGGGCAAACTGCAGGACAGAGAGGTTAAGGTCATGCAGTGCAATCAGTTGCATAGATAGAAATAGTCTTCTGCTTCGGCCACGCTTGTGATATACAAATTTACTTTTATTATCAGACACTCTAGTTTGCCTGGTTTTACTTTTATGTTTCTCACCTTTCATATAAGCATATATAGTTTTATTTATTGTAGACTGTGTGTCTATTTGCAGTTTACTTGTCCAGAATGATTTGTGTGATCTCAAATTGTCCCTCCTTTAATTTAGATATGAATTTAGGCCTATTCTTTGCTGATCCCAGGCATACCTTTCTTTTGCAGCAGTCTCAAGGACATGTTTTTGTCCAACTTGTGTGTTCTACAGCACCTCCAAACCCTTGTTATTTTGTAATGGCAGCAGCCTGGGTCCACTTTGGTTAGGGTAGAGCCCTTCTTCTGTGAGGCACTCCTTTCCTCAAAATGAATCAACACTTAAGACTTTTATACCTCTCCTCTGTGACACAATTAGCCATTTCATCATAGTTAATCACTGTCTAGAACTATTCACTTAAATCACTGTCATAATAATTTAAGATTATTGACGAGTGAGAAGAGTTGCAAATTTAAAGCAATTTAAACCCTTCAGCATTTTGTTGTTTTATGTCTCTGTGAATTTTATGATACTTCAGATACAAAGCAGTCTGCATTCTATTACTTCATAATGAATGCATCATGATATGATTGATTCAATGTGGTAGGCTTCAATTTATCATAGTATCCCTTAGGACACCCATCACAACTTCAGCTCTCTAGACTGGTGAAAAACAAAACTTGTGCTGGATTCATCCTGGATTTATACCAGAGATGAATTTCTCCCATTTTTAGGTGATACACAGATTATTTGGGGTGGTTGTTATGGGAGAGGGACTGGGAGGAATGTAAGCTTCTATCCTGGTCCTAGGAAATACATTGACAATCTGTAAAGTAGACAACAAAATTTTACTGCATTTCAGCACAGATGTCAACAGTAAAATGAATTGATATGTTGAAATGTTTTAATCCACATAAAGTTGTGGGTCAGTCTGGAAACCAAGGGAGTATATTTCACTTAGGAAATACCCCCATTTCAGCATCTCCAAAAGGGATATTGTGGGGTTTCAGTTTTATGGAAAAAAAATAGAGGTGGGGTGTTGGCTTTTTGTCCCATTCATTGTCCCATCCAAAATGAAACCCTTTTACAAAAACATAAAGCTGTTCTGGTCAGCTTTACTTGAAAGACTATCTTCCTAGAAAACTTCAAAATAAAGTCGTGAGCTCCAGCATGGAAGGGAATTAGGTCACATAGTGAAGGGGTTGAAAGCCTGAGGGAATGGATCTTGTTGAGATGGGATGGGCCTTTGGATTTAGGCTGACAAATATGCAGGAGCCTAAACATTGCAACAACAATCTGAACTCAAGTGGAACATGTGCCATGAATGCTTTCCTCCATTATCTTAGTTAATTTTGCTTATGTGGAAGTAAAATTCAGCAAAATGAGTGTGAAATAAATACAGTGGCATTGGAATAAAACTGGCGTAACAAAACCAAGAATCACACTCATAGAGTTTGACCATATTTAGTCTTCATCAAGGCCTGTAGATTTAAAATGGGAAACCAATTAATGTATTTAAATGTGGTTTTCAAGGAAAATTTTTTATCATAAACCAGCCTACCACATAACTTGGGAGAAGCTACATATTATTGGCACAAGTCACAATCCAGTACTAACAGCTTAGAAGAAATTCAGAGGGATCCATTATAAAGTTGTATTATAATCTGAGTCTAAGCAGTGGCATTGTCATTAGCATAAAAATAGATTGAACTTAAATTGAAATAAATGTCCTTTTAAAAAACACAGGTGGTCTGCCAATGCCATTTCCCTGTAAAGACTCCTAAAGGGAAAGCTTTATATCAACAGGATCAGATCTGTCCGCTTCTTTCATTTATCACTATGCTTCTCCGTGTAGGGTTTCAGACTGCATATTCTTAATACTCCTTAAACTTTTCATTAGCTGCAAGGTTCATTATCTGAAGATGCAATTTCAATAAAGAGTTCACAGCAAATATTGACCTTACCATACATCATTTTCTAGTAAAGAGATCTGATACACTATAGCTAGAAGCCTTTTGTATGTATCCCTTCCCAGTCCAGGAGGGGAAAAGTGAAGTTAATACATGCATTTGTCTGTCACTAAACAGTTCTTCTGGGAAAAACAAGTAAGTAGCTATAAATTTGGGACCAGGATATTTCTTCTCATGTGAATTCTTGTGTAGTACCTATGAAAAAATGCATGGATCCTTGCTTCAATAGGTATTTGTGATATGCTTATAGTATTGAGATGGCTGGTTGAGTTTTCTTGGGAACACTGATAGGCTAGATCCTCCCCTGATGTATATTAATGTAGCTCCATTTGATGTATCTACATGATTTACATCAGCTGATGATCTGGCTGATAGTTTAATTGATCTATTCAGTGTGCTTATCTTTTTTGTTCAAAAAAGGAGTTGGCAACATTCATCAAGGAGGGTAGCTGCCCTACCAAACGTTAGACAAGTTCTCCCATATTTGCAGGTGCAGATTTGGTCAATTGAATATTTTTGTTGTCCCTAAGGAGTAACAAGGTTTACCTACAGGAACTGAAGGGTAATTCCTCCCCCAGGCCAATATCCTCTACAACCTAATAACACATATAGGAGACTACAACTGTTTCTATATATTAACATGTGATGAAAAACTATTTTTAGTCTGCAGTAATATTTTCTTCCTTCCATGAAACTTCCTCTTGACTGAATAGTCAAGTTCTAGCAATATAGAATCATGTCAAAGGAAGGCAGTGTAAACCAATTATAGCAAATGACTGAAAGACAGGAGAACACAGGGTCCTTATACCACTGATTAAATATGTGACTTTGAGTAGGTGACTTTGTGCCTCAGTCTACATAATTGAAAATCTGAGTGAAAATTAAGGCCTACTTGAAAAAAAAATGAGTTTTTTTCATCTAAAGTGAGGCTGGGTACATAACATGGAAAAGTATATAGTGGTGCTAATCAATGAGGAAACTAAAAAAAAGGATATAAAGAAGCATTGAAGAAGGTTTTCTTTTTATCTCTTCTTTTTATGACTGTTCCTCAAAAGGAGAGTTTCTAAAATAGTTGTATGTAATGCATCATTTACGTAAAAGTTTGTATCAATATGCATGGTTAATCTTCCCAAAGAGTTTGCTCATCATTTTTTCCCCTAAATTATTCATGTGGGAAATTTTTAAATGTGTATCATTAATGTGATCTGTAAGAATGTAATTGATGAAATCTTGCCTAAAAACCCTAAGGAAGGTGATTTGAAAAGGCAATTTGTTAAAATAATGTCTATTAGCACTGATTTTCCCATACTTCTACCAGTTAACCTAGCAGCTTCATTTATCATTCGTATCAGATTAACTCTTTCAAACTGTGACCTAACCTTATCAATGTTACTTTAAACTGCTTCCTGTTTAAATGACTATGTACTGTAGTGCAAACTTCTTATTGAACATGCGACTCAGAAGTCAGTGATTAAGTTTCAACTCAGATTAGGAGCCAGAGAGTCATGGGAGCTTCCATAATTTCAAATTTTATTTCTAAACTAGCTTTCAATACTTAAATATTTTCTAATTTAAATTTAATAAGTAATTTCTTATATTGAAAAATATCATTTTTTCCAGGAAATTACTTCTTCCTCTCTCTCATTCTCACATATTCACATGAAAATGTTAACTATAATGGGACAATTTTCCTTTATCCATCAAGAACCATGAAGACAAGATACACATTTAAAAAAGCATGCAAGCACAGCTTATGGACTAAAGGGTATGCAGTATAAGAGGAGTGCAAAATTTCAAGGCACACCTCAGGATCAAATATGAAAGGACATAGTTGCTGACATACAAAGCTCTCAGTAGCTGGGGCCACAGAAAGTATGTTGTGCCCAAATAAGTGAAATAAATTACCATCACCAACAGGACAAAATTCACACTCACTTGTGGGTACAGCAGTTAGCAGTATCAACAATTGTGGCGTCTTGTCAGAATCAGGAATATGTCACTCAAATGCATACCTCTCAAGGCATCTCTGAGACTGATCATCTAAACCCTTCTGTAGACAAATGTCCTTCAGCACTGTGTATCACTTGAAGGCAACTAACTATGGGAGAACCAATGATGTCAGGACACAGAACCAAATTTGCCGAGCTGTTTTGGAATGTATTTTAATAGCCTGACCTCCTAAATAACTCTGGCCATAGAACTTTCCTAAAATAATTCCAAGAGCATATCTTTTAGAAAAATATCAGATCTTGACTTCAAACTCTTGTATGCTGCCATAACTGGGCCCATACTTTGGCTTTTGGCAGTATAAAAATTACATAAAAGTCACACCCCTGATCAACAACACTATACTGGCAAAAGTTTCTAATGTAGCCCTGTCCAGTATTTCTGAAAGAAAAGGCTATATGGAAAGGGTGCTGAAAGGTATTCCTTTCTTTCTTTCTGTCCTTCCTTTTCTTTATTTTTTTCACATTCTTTCCAAAGCAGAATGTGAAACCAAATCATGTTTGCACCAAACTTTTGAATTTATAAGAGCACTACTCATCATGGGAGATACTGATTGTGCCTCAGTGTATGTGAAATAAAAAAACATACCCTCACAAGGAATGAGATGGGTGAACAGAGAGAAAAGAAAATGATGTTGGTGCTCTGCTCACTTTTCCCTCTGGCTGTTTTTAAGAGAGGACATTTTCAGAACTTTGGAACTTGTATTTTCCTCACCATTTTCTCTACAGAAATGTCATATTTGTCAGTGATTAACGTTGTCCATTTTCAGACATGTTGATTTTTATTCCCTGTTCTAACTGAGGTGGACATAACACCATACATCCAATCTTAATACCCCAAACCTTTGGAGGGACTTGGAATCCAAACCCATATTCATATGCGAGTGTAATGACTAATTTCAGTGGTCTATAGCAGCAAAGAAATCAAATGGACTTCTGCTTTTTAAGTGCCTTTTGGGGCATACAACACTCCCAAAGGGATGAGGAAGAAGGGAAGGGAGGTGGTGAGAACTTTCTTCATCTGCACTATCCAATGGAGATAATTGGCTATGGAGGGAGCTCATGTTGGATTTTCCTAAGGGGAGGCACAGCATTTCCAATCTTCAGGAGCACGTGTCCCTGAATTTTCCCAGAGGTGATGCAACATCTCCCTCTCCTCGACCAAAATCAGTACTTTAATGGCATAATTGTAAATATCTTCTTTATCAATGGCACTGACATTAATTTCAAACTACTTAAACTGACAACGGTAGGTCTTTTAAACACAAATAGGGAAACCTTCACTCAGATTCAAACATAAATACCTAATACCCACTTCTTCCTTCAGTTAGAAAGGTGCAGTTCCTATTGCTGTTGTCCCAAGTGTTTTCATTCAGTAGATCATATTTTCAGCAGCTGTGAATTGTCTTAAATGGAGCTATTCTCATTCCTGCAAGTCTAGGATCTAGCCCAATATTTTAATAAAATAACATTTTTGAATATTTACTATAGATTATCAATGTTCTATAATGTTGATCAAATCTGGTGAACCTGCTTATTTTATTATATAATTGAATCATTTCCCTGAATCAGGAAAGCACATAAGCACATGCTTAACTTTAATCATGTGCTCAAATCTTATTGAGTTCAATGAGAACCATCGTCATCATCGGCGAACCTAATGGGATTATAGCACATTCTCAAAGGCAAGTTCAAGTGCCCTTCCTGAAAAGGGATGTTTTCCTGAGCTAGAGCAATTATGGGCAAAAATGAGAAAAACAGGTAGTCACTGTTTTTCATATTCATTTTTCTATTCATTTTGCTGTTATTCTTTGTAGTGGTACAGTATTACAAAGCTACCGAATTCCCTTAAAAAAAAGAATGCATCTCTATTTGCAGAAACTGCATTTGAGCTTGGGTTGTCATTGTATGGTCATTTAAGTTTTTAAATGCCAAATTTAGCTTCCTATACACTGTAGATTATGGATGGAAATAATTTAGGATAATTATTTGTCCATTATATGTGCACAGTAATGGCATACAAATGAAGTATTATCCATTATATTAATGCCAGGCACAATTCTTGTTGTGGCATATGCTATATAATTTAGAATTAAGAGCCTGTCTATATTTTGCTATGAAATGTATTTGTTACTTACAGTCTGACATCTATCTATTCAATGCATTGCTTCATGTGGATTGTGAAATATATAATTATGTAGGAGTATCTCAACATTTAAATAATGCAAAGAAACATGCCATCATGAGTTGATGGCTCCCATCAATCCCATTACTACTGTCTTAGGTTCATGAAACCACTAGACCTTTGAGAATGCAATGAAGCTCACACAGCTCCATCAAATATTGCTAGTACGGGAAAGATAATACAGTCTGATGAAATCCCAGCTGTTAAATGTCCAGCGCTAAATCTCTTTCAGGAGTGTTGAAAATTAAAAGCAAAGGTTCTGTGTATATTTCCAGATTATCTATTATCAGAGTGTTTTACATCATATGGGCCATACTGAAAGCAGATTCTAGAATCACCAGAATATCATACAATGTCATGATGCCATGGGATAGGCTGAGGTCTTGTTACTTACAGCAGGATGCCTGGGTATAAAAATCCTATCAAAATGTTTATTCTTGTGAGATTTTTAGCCCTCTTTTGCAAACTCAGGAAAGTCATATAAACCGTTGAACTTTTTCTTCTTATCTCAATCAACATGAACTCTACAGGCCATGTTTCTCCACCAGCTGAACTCTCAGCTTGGACCTGAATAGACAAGAGAGTAGGACTGAGGGAGTTTATGATTTCCTGTCCTGATGACCTATTTGTGCCACCACCGCAAAAGAGACAGCAACCAAGATAGTGCTCTTACTTATGCCACTGACATAGGGTTTATAATGGAGTCTACATCAATGGATGTTAGATGTCGTTAGCTCTGCCTCCTCAACCATGACACACCTTCTCCATCAGGGATAGTTAGAGCAGCTAATACAGCTGCTGCCCCTATTAACTTTATTCCATCAAGGAATTTCCCCTATGTGAGGGAAATTCCCTGGTGATTACTTATGGCTACATTCTTTGTGCCACTGATATTGGAATGACAATCTGACCATATCAATTTGGAGTTCACCTATCACATTATTAGTAGTAGGGTAGAATAAACGTACAGAAGCCTAGGATTTTCACCACTCTGTGGAATGAGAGATCCAGACTAAAATCTCAGCAAAGTCAGACAGCTTTCTCCTTCATTATGCTCCAGAGGTGGGGAATAAATAATTTTGCTCATTGAAATTTCCCATCACACTGTTATTATATCAATTATATACAGTAAATGTGTTTCAGCAATAAAAAATATGTTGATACTGTAGAGCAACAGCAAAAATTAACATGGATATAATATTAAACTTGCAAACATATTGGGAAATTGTTTGATGTATGGGATTAGAAAGAATTGGGATTGTTTTTGTTCCATACTCCTCATTCTGGGGAATGGTTTTGGGACAAGAAACGAATTCCTGTATGGGAATGGTATGTAATGGTATCTAATCCCATACATGAATTCATGTATGGGATTAGAAAGAATTGGGATTGTTTTTGTTCCATACTCCTCATTCTGGGGAATGGTTTTGGGACAGGAAACGAATTCCCTGGTTTCTGCCTGAGAAAAGGTATGCTAACCCACATATGTTCATCACCCAAGGGCTGATCCAAAACCCACTGAAGCAACAGAAGTATTTTCATTGATTTCAGTGCACTTTGAATTGGCAGTTTTGAGTGGCAGTGCAACCCCATTGGCCAGATCACAATACCATTCACTCAGATTTGGCCTGGACACATAACATCTCTTCTGTGCTGCTGCCTTGCTTTGGAAGATAGGCTGCATGCCTTGAAAAGTCATGCTGGAGCACCTGAAGCTGATGCTCTTTGTGGGGTGCTCAAGGGAGATTCTCATCCTGCAGAAAGCAGGTTGAGGGGAAGCCTGAGACTAGACACTAAGGGGAATATCTGCCTACTGTTATATTGATATCTGACACCTGTTTCTAGTGTGTGTGTGTGTTTGTGTATTTATAGAACTTGAACGACTTTAACAAACTGTGGCTGAAAATTTTTCAGTCAAAAAATTCCAACTTTCTTAAAACCTTAAAAATAGAGTCTAGGGTAACCAGAGGAGAACATGCCTCATGGTTAATGGAACTGGCCATTAGCTGTCATTGCTGTTCTTGAAAACGTGATCAGCTGCCTGATCAAAAGAAAACCATTACTTTAACGGGACCCTATTTTGCAGGCCTTACACTAAGTAACACTTTCTCACATAAGTAGTCCCATTAACCTAGATAACATTGCTCAGGTGAGTAAGTGCTATGTATTCTGAGGCAGCATGGAAAACAGTATAATGATGAGAGTTTAATGGTTAGTATGCCAGAGCTGGCTAGAAGTTTTCCTGTGTCTGGTGCCACTGACACTGATTTACCACAATATATAAATGCCCATCACAACTAACTTATTCAAGGAGAAGAGTCTGTGCATATATCTCTTGTCTGAATTATCTCTTTACTTTGACTTTTGCCAGTTGAAGTGGTTATTTGAACAATAAAAAGGCAATGGATTAGAAAGCTTAATCACCCCTTCCATCTCTTTTCTCACTTTCCTCTTTATAATCCAACTAATAGTGCTCTTTGTAAACTAGTACAGTGAGTCTTAAACTTATTTGATCATTCTCCTCTTCTTTATGTCTGTAGTAGTTTACGATCCCCCTCCTTGAACACAACAATATATAGCCATTTTTGTGGTGACAGTGCTTCACTTGAATCAGTTTTGGCTTCTTTGTTTTAAACTGAGTTGTTGTTGTTGTTCTTTTTTCTATTGCACAAATAAGCCAACAATCCACTGTAATAGGAACAAAAGTAAAACTATGAATGTGATCTATGCTTAAAATAAAATGTGCACAACTCATCATAGCAACTGGATTAATATACAGATGGCAACGAAGGCGGCAGGTGACCAAAGTCCACTGGTAAGTCAAAAACATGGAGACCTGGGAGAAGAGTCAGAATTTGGGAGGAGGGGAGGGAGCAAGGCTATTATAGCGGGGATAAAGGAAATAAGACAGAACTTGGGGGGAGGAATCAAATCAGTATCTTAGATGTCTTTATACTAATATGAGAAGTATGAGGAATAAGCAAGAAGAACATGAAATGATAGTAAACAAACACAACATAGTCGGAATCACAGAGACTTGGTGGGATAATATGCATGACTGGAATATTGGTACAGAAGGGTACAGCTTGCTAAGAAAGGCCAGGAAAGTGAAAAAAGGGAGGAGATGTTGCCTTATATATTAAAATCTATGCACTTGGACTGAGGTTGATATGGAAATAGGAAACTGACTTGTTGAATGTCTCTGGGTAAGGATAAAAGGGGTAAAAACAAGGGAGATGTCATGTTAGGGGTCTACGGAGACCACCTAACCAGGAGGAAGAGGTGGATGAGTCTATTTCTAAATATCTAACAAAATCATCCAAAGCACAGGACTTGGTGGTAATGGGGGACTTCAACTACTCAGGTGTCTGCTCGGAAAATAACACAGCAGGGCACAGATTTTCCAATAAATTCTTGGAATATATTGGAGACAGTTTGTTTCAGAAGGTAGAGAAAGCTACTATGTGAGAGGCTGTTCTAAATTTGATTTTGACAAATAGGGAGGTACTGGTTGAGAATTTGAAAGTGGAAGGAAGCTTGGGTGAAAGTGATCATGAAATGGTAGAGTTCATGTTTCTAAGGAATGATAGGAGGGAGAATAAAGACAAAGAATTTCAAGAAGCCAGACTTTAACAAACTCAGGGAATTGTTAGGTAAGATCCCATGGGAAGTAAGTTTAAGGGGAAAAACACTGAAGATGTCTGGCAGTTTTTCAAAGAGACATTATTAAAGGCACATGAGCAAACTATTCCACTGCGTAGGAAAAATCAGAAGTAAGGCAAGAGACCACCTTGACTTAACTAGGACATCTTCAATTATCTAAAACTCAAAATAATCCTCTTAAAGAAAGTGAAAACTCAGTCAAATTACAAAGGATGAATATCAAAAAATAACACAATATGTAGAGACAAAATTAGAAAGACCCATGCACAAAATGAGATCAGAGTAGCTAGACACATAAAGGGGGGAAAAAAACATGATATAAATACATTAGAAACAAGAGGAAGACCAAGGACAGAGTAGGTCCGTTTCTCAAAGTGGTGGAGGAAGAGGGCAATAACAGAAAATGTGGAAATAGCAGAGGCGCTTAATGACGTATTTGTTTTAGTTTTCTCCAAGAAGATTGATGGTGATTGGACGTCTAACATTGTGATTGCCAATGAAAATGAAGTAGGATCAGAGTCAAAATAGGGAAAGAACATGTTAAAAATTACTTCGACAAGTTAGATATCCTCAAACCATTAGGGACTGATGAAATGCATCCTAGAATACTCAATGAGCTGACTGAAAAGATATCTGAAGCATTAGCGATTATCTTTGAAAAGTCATGGAAATCAGGAGAGATTCCAGAAGGCTAGAAAAGGGCAAATACAACTTTGAATAATGCTATGCAAGCTTAATAAAAGTCCATCAAAATGCACAGCACCATCTCAGGATGCGATATGTCTTCAGGAATCAACTTTGCTAGTTATTCAATGCTGGGGTAAAACGTGCGCAGAACATTCCCCCCACCCCTAAAACTTCTCATGCTCCCCCTCAGAATACACCCCACCCCTCCTCCAGGGAATACATTCCATGACCCCTCAGGGGTCCCACCCAGCCCCATTAGAGAACCTCTGAACTAGTGTACTGTGTCACTTATTATAAATAGTGAAGGAAGAGAAGAATGATTTTGTTGTTACGTTAGTGAACTAAGACTCAGACCACTTGGGTTTGATTTATGGCTCAACTACAGACTTCTTGTGTGACCTTTGGTAAATCCCTTGATCTTTTTTGTGCCTCAGATACCAACCTGATTACTCAGCACTATGTAATTCTTTGTTTTAAGAAATAAATGTATATCTCTTGGTGAAAAGCAGCATTGCAGTACCAGTGCAATATTTCTATCAAATTATATTAAAGCATATTTTAAAATTATCTAAAATTAAAATTATCTATCTTTAAATTAAAATTATCTAAAATTATCAAGGCTTAATGAAAAAGTTTCTATTCATCTGGGTATAATGCTTAAATTATCCAAAAGTAACAACTTTGTTTTAAAAAGTCATAAAATGGAGATAATACATAATTTGCAATATACCAAATTAGGCTAAATAAATTTAACAGCTCAAATTAAATATCAGTATTCAAATAATCAGGTACATCACCATGGGAAGTTATACTAGGAGCAGCTTCCAGAAAATAAAAACAGTAATGAGTATACATTGTCTCTCAGTAATTGAGAGTTAAAGTATATTTATTTTCTGCAAGCTCTTCTGCAGTGCTCACCACAATGTTCCTCACCATAGCATCCAGGCCTGTCAAAAGACAGAATTCATGAGGATAGCCACAATGTCCCACAGATCATCAAGTCGAAGAATGTTGGCACCACCCTGCATGTGAAAGATGTACAACAGTTCATTATTGGCTCCCTGAGGGAGGTACATGCACTTTTTCACAACTGCCCTATGATGTGTTCTGCCTTGTTAAGAGGTACCTTTGCCATGGCAGATCTCCTCAGGATGAACAAAATATGAGGGATCAAGAGGGCATCAAGATCCAGCGGCAAGGAGCCCATCTTGGCCTTGTTCCACAGGGTCTCCACAATTGTATCCTCAGATGTCTGCTTTTTAATAATGTTATTATGCATCCTTTGTTACAAATTCTGGTGTTTTTTAAATTTTTAATTGAAGCAAAAAAATATCCAAAATCATTTTTTTGGTATGTGTCTTCACTTCAATTTGAGCAAGTTAACGAAATGTGCAAACCATACCTTTTGTATTTCCATACTTTTTAATGATTAAATCTGCAATTAAAAAGTCAAAATATTTTAATCATTTTTTCAACCAAAAAGTCTTTGAATAAAATAAGCATGTTTACAAAAAACTACTTACAATTTTTCAGCCTATCTTCAACCTCAACATGTAGCAGTGTGTTGTAGTATGTAGATACAGAAGTACTGTAGATCTTTTAAAACTGTGATAGTTTTTTAATCTTTAATTTAAAATAATGCATATGGCAAGATAGTTATAATCTTTAAAAATGAAATATTGATAGCTTTGTTCTTGTTAAGAGTATGGGTGATTTAAGTTCATGCTCATTAAAACACTCCATTCATATTTTATTAATACTGGTAAGATGATAACATTGTTGTATTGTTTCATGTATTGTCATGTATAGATAGCTAACAAGAACAGAATGCTTAAGAATGCAATGAAGAACCAAAAGCCAGTTATTAATGGTAACTACCAAGAAATTAAAGGATGGCTAATTATAGGAGTCGACAGACCTAACAAGAATGTTATATAAGTGTAAATGAACTATCACTAACTTGCTTGAGAATCCTGAAGGATGTAACAAAAGGGAAAGCTCTCCACAGTAATAGATAACATAGCTCCTCAGGAAAGCCTTCATATACTTAATCATGTGAATTAATCTTAAACTAGTCAAACAATCCAGCTGACTTCAAGGGGTGTGTTTGTTGGTAAGATCCCCTACATGGAGGTCAATAGGAGTTTTGCCATTGGCTTAAATGGGAGCTCTATGAAGCCCTTTGCAAGTACTGTTTGTGGTGATAATATCTCTCAACTGGCCATTGGTGATAATATCTCTCAACTAAGATACATAAAATAAAGCAGGTCCCTGGGGGAATGTGAGTGTGTGTCATGCCTGGGGAGGGGTTTCTTTGCACCACTTGATCTTTGTTTTTTTACAAGAAGGTGGTTTGGAAGAACATACTAACAGTAGCTAGAAAAGCAGGAATGGAAAAAAGATACACTTTGTATTTAGCACCTTATCAGTATCCACAGAGCCTACTGAAAATAGATTGGAACTGATAACTGAACATAAAGACAAAGGAAAAGAGAGTGGCTGTGACCTTAATCTCCACAGCTACATTTTCTTCTTTATGTTTTCTTCTTGCTTTTATGAAAAAAACAAGACTACCAGCTAGTTTGAGGTACAGACCTATAATGATCATCATTTTCCCAGTGGTTGTGCTTCCATTGCACACTGTTCCTGACCCTTCTCCTGCAATCGAATTTTCCATTTCTAGAGTACAGTGGTAAGTTAAAACACCAGCCAGCGTCATCAGTGCACATTGTACATACAGAGGCTTATTATGTTAAGACCTGTTGGCCTCCCTTTCTTTTATCAAAATGAAAACCAAATCCAAAAAGCTCTTCCATATGAATGTGAGTCGGTTGATCATCATGCTGGATTTCATTTGGTAAATAGTGTGGTCAAGTAGAAGGAACACATCCACAAGAGCCCAGATTTCAGTAGTTGTAATCCCAGCTGTACTAGCTACTATGAGCAAGGCCCATATTCGAAAAAGTTTTCAGTACCCAGATTTGATGTTTGCAAAGTATCCATTGCTTAAGTCTGGGCTGAAAAAAGGTTCGTCCGTACACCAATATATGAGCTGCATTAACACCAGGGGCATTCTGTACATGCCCCACAGAAACATGCAAAAATGTCTGTTTGCTCTTTTTTCAACCGTTGGGCCACATCCTTTGTGCCTTTTAATGTGTCTATCTTGAAAAAAATTGGATATGAATTAGAACTGGCTGGAAATGGATAGTTCTGCCAAAAATGTTGAGTTTTGGGGAAAATGTTCATCTCAAATAAGGATAGAAATAATAATAATAAAAAAAAACCCTAAACAATTGTGGAACTGAATGGCCATAATAATTTGTTTTGGCAAGACTATAATGTTCCTGTCATGAGAATGTTTCAGTCTTTCCAAAATTAAATATGCTTTCTTCCATCCAGGAAAGCTTAGGAGTCCTGGCTGCCTAGTTGCCCAGATGAAATGCTGGGGAGCCTGGGAAACTGCGGAACCTACACTGCCAGACAGCCTGCCAAAGTGGACTGCCAAGAAGCTGGGTAGCTACACAGGCAAGATGTCTGGAAGCTAGCTGAGTTTCCCTCAGAAACCTGCCCGGTTTCCTTCAAAATTTCCTCAAACTGGACATATTCCTTCAGATTTCAATTAAAAGATATTTTCTGACAGATGGCTTTTCTGTCAGCAAATTTCTGACCAGCTTTAATATTTACCTGCTTTGCAGGGGTGTAGTTGGTTTGTACATCACTCTGAAAATAGAGGGACAGATCCTCACTGCTATAAATTAGCATAACTTTGTTTACTTCAATAGCACTACATTGATTTACACCACTGAGAAGATGGCCCAGAAAGTGCATTCATAAACACTAAGGACTGGATTCACAAAAAGATTTATATGCCTATCCTCCAATTTAGGTGCCTAAATCCCTAGATCAAGCCATAGTAGAATTCACAATCTCCCCCTCCCCCGCCACACACACACACACACACACACATGCAGAGTGTATCACACTGTGGCATGAGAGAGATCTTGTTTTGAATCCTGGCTCAGACACAGACTTCCAGCATGGCTTCAGAAGTTCACTTAATCTCTGTATGCTTGAGTACCCAATCTGTAAAGTGAGGATAATAATGTTCTCTTCAGATGGCAAACCCTTCAGGGCAGGGGATGACTTTTACTCTGGACAGCACCTCACACAAGGAAACTCGGTTGGAACCTCTAGTGCTGTCATGACACAAATAATAATAAATCACATCATTTGTAGTCACTTGAAGTATTTTTAAAAATATTTTAGACATCATATGTTGATGAGCATTATAGGTCAACTGCTAGAAAATAAAGGGTACTTCATTTATGATGGAACTTTGTTACCATTTATTTATACTGTATTTACTGTACTTGCTTGTGTCCTTCTGAGGTTCCCTCCTCCTACCACCACATACCCATTATTAAAGTATGGACTATTTTGCTGATATAGTGCAATATACTATGTTTTCGTAATTTCTAACTGAATTCTCTAACCACTGTATGGCTTTAGTCAGATATTGTCTAGGTTATGACTGTGGATAGCAAATGTTTAGTAGCTGAATGTGGGTTCATTCCATAAAGTACTGATCATGCTCCACACCCATTGACTTGAGTATGGATAGAATACTCTTCAGAGCATCATAAGAGGCACTCAGCACCTCACTGGATTGGGCCTCTTATTTCTGATAGTAACAATACAAACTCTAAAGTAAGAGAAAATGTACTTATGAATTCACAATAGCTATAGATAGCAGAACACTATTTATATGTCAAGGAGAAGGTATTAGTTAAGGGACATTGAATCTGCAACTCTTGAAAAAATACAAGCCAGAGTCATTCCAAACAGTTTAAACATCATGGTCCAATGTATAATGAGCTGTGAAACATCTGAATGATACGGCTAGGTGTACATTTCTTCCTACGGCACAGATCAAACCATTTGCACTCTTTTAATCATCTGAATGCTAGCTTTGTGGTGTGTGCTCATACAGGCTTAGCAAAATGAGAGCCATAATACAGCATGAAAGATTTGGTTTCCTAGTGAGTCTTGAGCTGCCGAGCTCAGAATTTACAGGTGGGGTAATGAAAGCATAATGTGATTAAAAGGTAAACAATGAATATCTATGAAATGGAGAGATAAAATGATCAACAATACATATTTGCCAAAGGAAAGAGAAATATAATTGTTAGTGGCAGATATGTAAGATTGTGAGGTTGCAGACAAGGACAACAGAATATATTTGTGATAAAATAGAAAATGAACTTTTCCAAGGTCATCACAGTGCTTTTAAGGTGGATATAAGTTCTCTGCACAATTGGAAAAGTCAAAGAAAAGCTGATTTTCCAGACCACACATACTCTTTTATGGCTTATATGTTGATTAACGAATGCAGAATTTAATGTGTTTTTTTTCCCCCTGGCAGTTTTTAAGATACACTACTGCTTTTCTCCCTAGGTGCTATTAGGATCCACCTTTTTCCTCCAGAAGATTTTGTCACATCTCCAACATTTCCTTTATTTCACATTGCTCCCTCTGCAGTCTCCTTTTCTTCCTCTAATCTCCCTCACCTGGATGAAAACTTGATCATCTGTTTACAATGCTATATAGGTATATATGCGTGAGAAACTGGATTACCCAGAGCATTTGTCAAAGGAGAGGAATGGATCTGAGGTTTCCAAACTAGTGTTATCCTCTATTGAAAGTTTTCCTGAAGTGTCTTGATGCTGCGTAGTCATATTAAAATGCAACTTTAATCCTACTACCTCTCATCATCACTATAAAAACAGAATGATCCCGTCTATTTGTCATTACTCACACCTGTTTCAGAAAATAAAATCAACCTGAAGTGTTAACTAAGTCATCTGAAAAACCTAGCAGGAGAAGATGGACTAATGCTGTGACAATTCTGATCATCCTGTCTCAGAGGCCAGAGTAGATCATTACTGGCAACCTCTTCTCTACTTAGAAAACTGTCCTTTTCCAGAATTGTGCAAGCCAATGTGTGAATATACAACACACTAGCCTGCTGCATATTAACTGTCCATGTGGAGCTTGTTACCACACACCAGAAGTTCCCTAGAAGAAAGTGAGGAATATTATACTTTTATTATACACAGGGAATGTTTAGTTCACAGTAGCACAGTCCACACAGAAAGTTGGTGTGCAGCATGCCAGTGTGTTGTAGATTTGCACCCCAGCTTGTTGAGCACTAACTGACCATGTAGTCTGGCCCTTAGTTTTTACTTTAGCAGTATCATAGATTTTATCTTAAAGGAACCTACTTAAAACAATTTTCATATAGTCACTGGGAAAAAGATTAACTTTTAATATTCAAATTCAGTTATACAATAGGTGGGACACAGTGACTACTTGATAAGAATATTCCACAACAGTTTACTACATGCAGTGAGAAAACATACTAAATAACAACCCATAGTACACCTCCCTTCAAGCCCCTACTGTAGCACCAAAAAAAGGGGGGGGGGAATAAATAAAATGTTCCCCACAGAGACCAAAGAATTAACGTGCCTGCATGCTATGGTATGCTACATTTTATATATCAGGAAGTATTATGCTGTAGGACCAGGCAGAGTGTGTGTGGGTGTGTTTATTGATCCAAGGCATATATGACAGATTAGTGTCCTTGTGTCTGAAGGAATGGTAAATTACTTGGGTTTTCTGTATAGTGTTCATGAAAGCTTTTGAAATATTTTACACACACACATCAAAAGAAGATTTTTAAGGTTGCAGATCAAGTTCTCAGAAGTTAGGAAATGCCAAAAGTAAGGCCTCCCCATGTATACGCATTATGCTACAGGCTTTAATAATATGATCAGATGCTATTTTTTCTACAGCATCACTGTCTCATTCAATACATAGAATGGCCCTGCGTTGGGAAAGAATAAGGATTTTCAAATCCCTGCTACAAAGCATAGGGTGAAGAGCTTTTCAAAGAAAAGAATAGCAGTATTTTTTAATGTGAGCAAAACAATATGTATTTCCTTAGCCTCGTTCTTGTAAATGATTGAACAGTTTAGCTGAAATTTTCCAAATAAATAAACAAAAATAATTGAGCCTGAAGCAGACATTCCACATGGAAAATTTCAGCTCAAATGGTTAAGGCTTGCCAAAGTTATAAGCAACTGAAAATAAGGTCTTCAAATGGGAAGTATCTGGCAAACCTGATAAGAGACTTAGCTGTTCCTGTCCCTCTGTGACATTAAACAGGATACTGGACTATTTAACATAGCTGTTTAAGCTGGACTATTAAACAGCTATGTTCCCTCTATTCTCTACCTTGTAGTGCATTTTACACTGCTTCACAGTGAAAGCATCCACTCCTGGTCTGATCAGACACAACCTCCAGCACATAAATTACTCCCAGCTATATTGTCAGAGTGCTGTCAGTAGCCACTCTTGAATTACACTTCAGATTCCCAGCTCCAGACTTTTCCCAGCAAATTCCTAGTCTCAGACTTTTCCCCATAAATATTCATCTTGTGCTGCCCAACTCTCTTCTGGACAACAAATCTCATATAAATTTCATCTTTTTATTAATAGAAAATGATATGCACAAATCCTGTTATCTCAAATGACATTTCCCAAACATTTAAATCCAAGCACACTGGTTTAGATAAAACAAGAAAAGAAGTTTATTATCAACAGAAAGATAGATTTTAAGTCTTTACAAGTAATGAGGCATAAAAGTCAGAAATTTGTTACAAAGAAATAAAAGGCAAAATGCAACTAATACCTAACTTAACAAGCTAAAATAATTCAAAGCAAACGTTTCTCTCACCACATGCTTCAGCAATTTTACTGGCTGAATTCCTATCAGCCAGAACCCCTCCTCAGTCCAATGATGTTTCCTATGTCTTTCAAGTGTTATTGATACCATGAGAAGAAATGAAGGGAGAGAGATTTGGGGGCATATGTTCCTCTTTCTTATAGATCTCTTTTTCTTTGAAAATCATCTCCAGCTGAGGATCAGGAGACATTAGGTCTGTGAAGATGGGAACCTCCAGCTATTTCTTTGCCAAGATGTACATTTCTCACTCACACTGTTTTTCCTGTGAAAGAATGCCTACTTAACCAGATGACAGTCCATTTACTTTTGTTGTTACCTGGATGAGGTGCCAGTTTGCCATTTGTTTTGGTTTTTTTAGAATATGGTGTGTGGCTGCTTTCCTATATATGGAATATATCTTTGTAACTTCATAAAGTAGAACTTTATAGTGTTGCCATACATATTTTACCAAAACAATAATGATCAGCAAATTATGAGTTTCCAAATGATATGTCACAAGGCATACTTTGTACAAAATCCATTATAGTTTTATAAAAAGAGTGAACATAGAGATACAGACTGTCACACCCTGCCTATGAGATATCCTTTATGCATAATTCATGTAGCATATAGTATGTATGTAGTTTTCTGTAGCACATTTTCTGGTGTTTTAAGTGTTCACTGCTAGCCAAACTTTGTTCTGAATGGTGCAACTCCCAATAGCTTTGATGGAAGCAGAGTTATGTCAATGCTGAGCATTTGTGAAAATCTCATCTTTAACCAATATAAATTTATTCTAGAAAGTTGTTCTACTTCAGAGTCCCATATAAACCATAGCAAGACTTTTCTTTTATAGAACTTTTTGTTTGGTTTGCAAAATCTTAATCCTATAAACCAATATTTCTCAAACTTTTCAGGTAGCAACCTCTTATTTGCATCAAATATTTTCATAACTATTTCAATAAAATATTTTTAAAAGTATAGTAGAAACAAAAAGAATGCTAACAATTGCATTGGTCCATTCCTAGATGGAAACAGTAGAATTATCAATAATAATGCAGAAAATACAGAAGTTTTCAGTAAATATTTCTGTTCTGTATTTGGGAGGGAAAAAATGAAGTCATCATATCATATGAAACACTCTTTCCATTCCACTAGTATCTCAGGAGGATGTGAAAGAGCAACTAAAAAAATTGGATATTTTAAAATCTGACGGCCCCAAAAACTTGCATTCAAGAGTTATAAAACAGCTGGCTGAGGAGCTCTCTGGACCATTAATGCTGATTTGTAACAAGTCTTGGAACATCAGGGTAATTCCAGAAGACTGGAAGAAAGCTAATGTTGTATGAATATTTTAAAAGTGTAAACAGAATGACTGCTGTATTTGGCCCTGGTGTCACCACTGCTGAAATATTCTGTTTAGTTCTGGTGCCCACAATTCAAGATGGATGTTGATAAATTGGAGAAAGTACAGAGAAGAGCCACAAGAATGACTGAGGGATTAGAAAACATACCACATAATGATAGACTCAAGGAGCTCAATCTATTTATTTTAACAAAGAGATGATTAAGGGGTGACTTGATTATAGTCTATAAGTACCTACATATATTTAATAATGGACTTCTATCTATACAAAGGTATTACACAAGCCATTGGCAAAACAAATTCAGACTGGAAATAAATTGTAAATTTTTAACAGTGAGAGTTACCAATAATTGGATTCTCCATCATTGATCATGTTTAAATAATGCTGGGATGATTTTTTTCTAAATTATATGAGTAGGATTTATACTGGAGACATTCTATGACCTGTGTTATACAGGAGGTCAGACTAGATGACAACAGTGGTTCCTTCTGCTCTTGGAATCTCTGAACGATAACACCCTTGCAATTACTGTGAAAGTAAGAGTAAAAAGCATATCAATGATAACAATGCTAAACCTTTATTATTTATTTCTGTATGTTCTTCGAGAAGTTGACAGAAAATATTTGACCTTGCAGCGTAAGGATGTTCAAGCAGTAGGAGAGTAAGATTTTCTTTGCTTTAGATTGTAATACAATTCCCAAGACATTGAAACCCCCTGGATGCCTTGTTTTGAACTCTGCCCCAGCAGTCATGACCCATCAGCTGATAAAAACTGATCTGAACAGCTGCAAATTGTCACCATGACAGAGCTTCCGCTCCCGGAATTATATTCATTTCACTACCCCAGAACTCGCCACATTCTGAATGTGGTGCAGAAAGCATCAAGGAATACAGAGGCATGTGTAGTGCCTCTAGAGGCAACTGTTTCATTTAAAACAGCCTGTAAGTAACTTAGCAAAGGCTCCCCTGCTTCCAACTTTAGGGAGATCTAGAATTAACTCTTTCAATGCCTTACAACACTTTCACTTTTGTTTGGTTGGCTACAGGCCTGGAAAGGTGGTATTCATTGTGTAGTGAGTCATTTTATCTCCTCAGGTGGAAATAATGAACTGGTGTGCAAGTGAGGAGCAATGAAAGATAATGGGGGATTAAATATAATCTCTGTCTTAAAAAGTTATTTTCATTTGTGTACCTTTCTGTCTCAGAGTATAGGTTGATATAAATGCACATCCATATATCTCCGTACATTCTCTCCGAAGACTGCAGGGATCTTAGTTATAAATGCACTGTATGTTAAGGAGAGTGGTACAATAAAGGAAAATACAAGGTGTTACAGCTAGAAGCAATATTAGAGCTGCCTGCATATGATTAGTGTTCAACTGATCACATGAAATTATGCATGGTTAACAATCCTTTGTGCAGCTCTAACATCCTTTGCTATAGAAACAGAAACAGACAAATAAGTTTCTCAGGAGGATTCTGTTGCCAAAAACTGAGAAAAAGTTTTCTTTTTATTAAAAAATATAACAGCATGTTAAATGGCAGACCAGAATAGGAAGTCATGACTGCTGGCAGCATACTGTCACTCACCTTCCTCTGGTGAATTAATTTGCCATAAACATTAGAAATATCATCCTTCATGTCAGAAGCAAAGCCATTAGATGTGTATCCAGAGGATGAAAGGGAATTAAAGAGGCATCTAGAAACTCTCATACTATAGTAATTACATTCTTCAGTAACTGAGTTGCTTGGAATTCTAACTCATCTGTTGTTAAGATTGAAGGACATCTGTCTATTAAATGTGAATCCTCCGTGTATGTGTTTTGTGGGTTTTTTTTCCTTTCAAAATGCCAATAGATACAGAGGAAACAAAACTGGGAAGAGATAGGATTTTGTGACAGAAGAGATAAGGGATCATTTCAATATAGAGAGGCAGACAGAGAGACAGACAACATCATAGGGATAAATGTAGAGAGAGAGAGAGAAAAACAGAGAGAATTTTATTTTTTTATATTTATATTTAAACACATTTTTTTTACCTTTAAATAAGCTTCATTTTAATTTAAATAAATGCATTTTTAGTCAGCAGGAAAAAAGCAGGTTCAGAGGTGAAAGTACAGCTGCCAGGTTTCTGGTTTTTGACCGGAACACCCAATCAAAAAGAGACCAGCACCGCTGACCAGGCCATAAAAAAATGCAACTGGCACAGGGCTCCATGTGGCTCCCAGAAGTGGCGACATGTCCCTCGGCTCCTAGGTGGATGGGTGGCGTGGGGTTTTGATGCACTGCTCTCTCCTCCACTGAACACTGGCTCCACAGCTCCCATTGTCTGTGAACTGTGGCCAGTGGAAGCAGCAGAGGCCATGCTGCAGTTGGAGGCAGAGCTCAGAGCCACCAAGTTGTGCCTATGCCTTGGAGCTGAGGGACATATCACCACTTCCAGGGAGCGACACCAGGTAAGCACCAGCTGGAGCGTCCAACCCACACCTCCTCCTGCACTCCAGTTCTCTGCTGCAGCCTGAAAGAATGAAGCTGCCCAATAGAAAAGGTTAAACTACTTGATTTTGAAATTGAAACATTATTTTTCATTTTTGATATTGGCATTGATCTTGGTATAACAAAAGATGAATTGCTTCTGTAAAAAACTGCACTGCAAGTTAGTCCTCATTATTTCTTGTATTTTATATTTTTATGGAAATCTTTATGAAAAACTTTCATTTAATACAAGTGTATTTCCTAATTAAATTAAATTAAATTTATATTTTAGTGAACTGGCTGTTTTTGCATTGAATGCTTATAAAAATTGGATCCTAACATATATATTTTATACTGAAAAATTTGTTAAAATGGCTGATCATTTTTACTCTGAAATAGACTCACTCTTGCTTGCAAGTAAGTGTGAGGAGGTGGATTTCCTTCTCTGAGCCTGACAGTATAAAAAAGAGATCAGAAGAAGTGTGAGAGTGTCCGTTGTGGTTTCTTTGTAGTTATAGCAAGTCTAGTGTACTGTTCTAATGTGCATGGTTGTTGATAATGAACTCACAGTTTCTCCTCAAGAAAGTCTATGGATGTCAATGTAATCCAAGGTGTTTACAGAGGAACAAGCACTGTGAATAGAGAGGACAGGCAGTCTGGAAAGGAGCTCTTTGAGCCTGGTCCACTGAGGCAGCAATTAAGAGGCTACTGCTCTGGTTCTGGAGCTTCAAGGCCTTATTTCGGTAACTATTGCCCTGTAAGCAGCAGAAATAGGTGATACCATGAACTAGCACTCAGCTCTGTGGTAGGGTGAGGCTCCTCATCTGCCTGTGTCTAACCAGGCATAAACCCATCTCCTACACTTCTGTACTACAGCTGCCAATTGTGGCATAGCTTATGTTCATTAATGTAAAGGTAACGCAATTGTAGTCAAGTCAGAGAACAAATGTGTAATCCTTGTTAACACTACAATTTACAGTTGTCTTTGTTACCATGTTCTAACAGAGACAGATTACAACATGATTACACTGTAATGTAGACAAAGCTCCAGGCTTCAGCTACCTCTTTTGATATGTAGCGTAGGACAAGCAGCAGGCTGGATGTAGGATGTAGAATGAATGATGGTCCAGGTAAAAGCATCAAGCAACCCAGATCTAGCCTGCAGGATGTAGGGAGAATTGATAAATAGAAAATAATATGCATAAACTTTGACCTGAAGCAGCTGGATTACATGACGTTGCTCAATGAACTTGCATTATATCATATTGAAAAGTTTGTAATGCTTAGCAACCTCAGACAACATCCTGTTTAACAATTTCCATGATCATTCAATCAGAGATTGACCGACAAACACGGAAAACTTTTGAACATTAATGTCCATAAGGCACACACTGTAAGCACACACCATTTATGCACAGGAGACTGTGCATTTTGCACAGCTTTGTGTTTTGCTTTAAGTTTTTATACCAGAGATCAGCAACGTTTGGACATGGGTCTACAGGGTGAGCACCCTTAATGGGCTCCGCCACTTTCTTTACCTGCCGTTTAGCCAACTGCGGCTCCCACTAGCCACAGTTCGCCATCCCGGTCCAATGGAGGCTGCGGGAAGTGGCAGCCAGCACCGCACCGCTTCCCGCAGCCCCCATTGGACGGGACAGCAAACCGCGGCCAGTGGGAGCTGCTGTTGGCGAAATGCCAGGTAAAAACAAAGTGACAGGGCCTGCTAAGGGTGCTTACCCTGCGGTCCTGCGTGCCAAGGTTGCCGATCCCTGATCTATATCTATATATGTCCTAAATGCACTTGGAAATCATCAGTCTTCATCTTGTGCCTTTGTTGTGCCAATTCATACTAATTTCATTCCTGAAAAGGAGATCCTATTCATCTTGGTGACACTGACAACCTCTCCCACTTCTTGAGAAAATATACAGCATACAGAACAGATAGCAGTGGGGAGAGTGAGGGTATGTTGAATATTCAATTTCTAAATGCTTTCAGTATACATCACACTTGTGCAGTGTTTATTTTAATATGGTTAAAAAAAAGTAAAAAAAGTCAACCCACCTGTCAGTAGTACTATAAATGGTTTGAAATGACACTTCTAATCTGATCACAAGAAACAGCACGTAGACTATCACACTGCATATTGCTGAGCTAGGTGATAAATATATTGAGTTTTTAATTGGGTTACTTGTAGTGCCTCTGCTAAATTCTCATTTATAAAATAATGTTGTGTTTGAGCTAGTGTGGTCTTGATGATAAAAGACCCATCCTTCAAAACACTGAGCAGAGGATTAGACTGCCTTTTTAAATGTATCCCTTTACAAATGGATGACCATGTTCTCCAATTTAAGAAAGCAAGAGACCATCCATTAATAGATCTGTTAAATTCACCTCACAGAATAAGCTATAATTCTTATATTAATACATGTCCTCCTAAGCATTCATTTGGCTGAGAATTTTAAAAATGCCATTTGCTTATGAGTTAACTGGTGTTTTAAAATACAGTAATTATTGCCCCTACTAACAATTTTCACATTCTAGCTTTGTTACTCAGTTGGTCAGATTTTATTTAATCTCTTATAATTGTGTTAATCAAAATACTGGGTGTATATTCTACCCCTTGTAGAAATGCTAATGTTGTCATACAAAGCAATGAAGTTTCACTCTTGCAAGATATGATGTTTTCAACTAGTAGAATGTTGCAATATTTTTATATGGGGAAAAGTAATTAAACAGTTCTGTGAAAGTCTGCTCTATGTTGTCATCATCAGACAAAGAAGATAATTTGTCACTGACGTCATCAGGCAAAAATGCAATGCGTCAATTTCAGAAGAGAGTTTAAACAAGTCCAAGGGAGTCTAAAATGATGTAACTTGCACCTTCTTCCAGCCTCCTCATTGCGTATATTACACTAATTTAGTTTCCCTTCAACTCCCATAGAATCTCTTAAACCCACTTACCAAAGCGTAGCTGATAGCTCTTAAATATTGCCTCTAAATGTGGCCCAATGGCATCAGTAAAGACATACTCAGTTAAGCCAGTATATTAGAACATCAAGAGTATGCAATGTTCATTTTCTGACACTGTAATAAAGCAAAACAGGGGAAAAAAAGTAATAGAGTATTCAGTGATGCATTATGTAGTATTATAGTGATCCAGTTACAGATAATGAAAAATATCTTCTAATTACACAGAATTGTTCATCACTCATTTATTCATCTCTTCAGTCTGATAGTAATGAGTCTGGCCACAGCATGCATCCTTGAGTTATAACAAACATTTCATACTCTGGTACTTTTCATCTACCAGCTACCAAGCTATGCTAATTACCAAAAGGCTTACAACCCTTTATTTTTTCATGTCATTCATCAAGATTACAAGTAGTAGCAATATCTTTCTATTGTACTGACATAATATAACTGTTTCACTGCAAATGTAAGAAATAATGTACCATGATGTGAAGACACACGATAGAGAGATATAGACCATTTAGAATCAGCATTACCATTTTATAAACTGTCATGATTTAACCGCATGGCTTCAATTCTAATGTTAATGGGAATTTTGTAGCTAAGAAAAGTGTCAAAAATTGCCTTTCCAAATGCTTTCTTAGTTTGTATTACCTTTTCTAGAAATTGTAAAACTGTTGACAGGCAAACAAGAAAATTTCTTATACATATATCTATAGAAAAATCTCAGAATAACAAAAAAAAGGGATGAGAGAAATTCTGCTGACATGATATATTCTGGATATTGATAAGAATCAGTAAGAATGTACTGGTATCATATTGATTCTATTATTAAAAGTGACGTGCAAAATTTCACCAGGTACATTTATTCCATTTGTGCTAAAGGATTCCAGTCAAATTAATGTTGGATATATTATTCAAGCCAACTTGCCGAAAATTCCAAGTAAAAATTTTTCTAACCTTGTTGTCTAAAATTAGGCACTTACATTCATATTTAGGTACCCTATACCCTAATAAATGGTCTGCTTTTCAGAAGTACAAAGAATTCACAAATTCTCATCTGCCTATTTTGGGCTCTCCAAGGAAGTCCACTAACACAGCCCAGAGTTGAGTGTGGTGCAAGACCTCTTTCTCTGAGGACATCCATTCCAGATAATTTCCTGGGTGCATGAATCCTCTTTTATTCATTATTTGAAACTCAGAGTGGGAATGAGTGATTTAAAATATTCTATTGTTCATACTATCAAGGGGGGAAAAATAACTTCACTTAATCACAAATGCAACTGGAGACTACAATTAAAAAGCTAGAGCTTTTGCTTCAGCATCTCCTTTCTTTAACTTTTTAAGTAAATTATCTTGTCAAACCCTCCTTACATTTACAAATAAAGCAGAGGAGTCCTATGGTTAATTGTCTCATTGAGGAAACTGATGTAGCAGTTTGATTCCTCAAGTCTAGCAATGATAAATGTAATGTATCTGCTGATATTTTGAGGGAGATTGTGGGAACTTTTAGGTATGAGGTTAACATGTTACGGAGACTTTTCAGTATCGCTGACGTGCATTTGTCTGGGATATCGCATAAGGAAATAAAAGCCATTGGTTTAGTATTGGAGCAGGGATTTGCAACTTTGGCATGCGGGACCTCAGGGTAAGCACTCTTAGTGGGCCCTGCTGATTTGTTTACTTGCCAGTTTGCCGACCGCAGCTCCCACTGGCCTGGTTTGCTGTCGCAGTCCAATGGAGGCTGTGGGAAGTGGCGCGGTGCTGGCCACCGCTTCCCTGAGCCCCCATTGGACCAGGACGGTGAACCGCTGCCAGTGGGAGCCACGATCGGCAAACCTGCAAGTAAACAAACCAGCAGGGCCCGCTAAGGGTGCTTACCCTGCGGTCTTACGTGCCAAGGTTGACGAACCCTGTATTAGAGTGAATTTGTACCCTATATAAAAACAGCACTTTTCTACTTCATTACATGCTCCCCATGTGTATTCCATCACCCACTTTAAGGGCAAAAACAAAGACCAAATTTCTGTCCTAGAAACTTCTTCCTGAGGATGGGCAGCAAAATTCAAGACTGAGTTTGTTTGGGCTAACAGTTAAAAACTCCACAGTCCTAGCTATGACCTTGATGAATTTCATCTGAAGTTTCTGGCACACATTAATCATGTCACAGTCACTTTTTGGAATCATATAGCTCTTTAAATACACACACATATATATATACATATATATGTGTGTGTGTGTGTGTGTGTATATATATATATATATATGTTTCCATAGACTCATAGACTTTCAGGCCAGAAAGAACCATCACAATTATCTAGTCTGATCTCCTCTACTTCACAGGCCACAGAGCATCAGCCACCTGCTCCTCTAATAGGCCGATAATCCTTTTCTGGGTTACTGAAGTTCTCAAAAATAGATTTAAATACTTCAAGTTACAGAGATTCCACTATTTACTCTAGACCAAACCAGCAAGTGACTCGTGCCGTGCACTGCAAAGGAAGGGGAAAATCCTCCAAGGTCTCTACCAGTCTGACCTGGGGGGAAATTCCTTTCCAACCCCAGCTATGGCAATTAGACTCAAATCATGTGGGCAACACCCATCAGTCAGACACTTGGAAATACTTTTCTGTAGTAGCTCAGAGGCTTCCCTATCTAGTATTCCATCTCCAGCCATATGCCCCTGTATGCAATCTCAACCTAAAATTATCAAGACAGTTTTGAAACAAGTTAGTTTTTTTGCCTCCACTACACCTCTTGGAAATCTGTTCCAGAACTTCATTCCTCCGATGGTTAAAAATCTTAATTTAATTTCTAATTTAAATTTATTGATGGCCAGTTTATATCCATTTATTCTTGTGCCAACATTACCCCTTAATTGAAATAATTCCTCTCCCTTCTTGGTGTCCATCCCTCTGATGTATTTAGAGAGAGTTTTCATATCTTCCCTCCTTAAGTCTCCTCTCAGAAGATAGGTTCTCCATTCTCTGCTCATTCTAATAGCTTTTTCTGCACCCATTGCAGTTTGAATTAATCTTTCTTAAATATCAAAGATCAACCAGATTATGTTTCACCAGTGCCTTGTATAATGTTAATAAATCTTCCCTATCTCTAATGGAAATATATAACCTGATTCATCCTATGATTGCATTAGCCTTTTTCATGGCCTCATCACATTGGTGGCTAATAACTGTCTCACCTCCAAGTCTTTCTCTTCCTCTGTTGCTTCCAACTGATATGTTCACAGCTTATAGCAAAAATTCTTGTTAGTCCCAAAGTGCATGACTTTGCACTTTGCTCTGTTACATTTCATCCCATTTCTATTACTCCCAGTTTTCAAGGTCATCTATATGAAAACTTTCTGTATGATATTCCTGTCCTCCTCCATACTGACAATCTGCAATCCATGTTCCCAACTTTGTGTCATCCACAAATTTTATTTAGCGCACTCCACCTTTTTTGCCAAAGTCATTAATAGAAATGCAGAATAAGACTCATCCCTAAGGAACTCCACTAATAATATCCCTCCGTATTGATAGTTCACCTTTCAGCATGACCCACAGTTGCCTCCTATTTAACCAGTTCCTTCCTGACCTTTCAATTTTCATATTAAATTACATCTCCAGTTTAACTAATAATTTCCCTGTGAATCACTATCAAATGTTTTACTAAAATCCATGCAGATTTAGATCTACTGTTTTTCCTTTGTCTAGAAAGTCAGTTACTTTCTCAAAGAATGAGATCAGTTTGTGCTGGCACAATCTACCTTTTGGAAAACCATGTTGTACTTTATCCTAATTACCTTTTACCTCTATGTTCTGTGACAAAGTTCCGAGTCTGTATTTGTGGGTCCTGCGCTTCCTGGCAGATTTAGGGGCCTCAGAAACTCATCTAGGCCCCAGAGTGACCTCCCTTTCTCAGTAAGTAATTAGGGGAGGCAGAAACGGGGGAGTCCGGGCCCACCCTCTACTCCGGACTCCTGCCCAGGGACCCTAATAGTATCAGCTAAGATGGCTGACCTTTTAGCCACAAAACACAATACAATTCCCTGGGCTACTTCCCCACAGCAGTCCCCGCTTTTTCAAACTCCACTTCACCCTTACCTCAGGGCCTCCTTCCTTCTGTATGATATGTTGTCCACCACTCAGTCTCACCAACAGCATAACTTCCTTCCACAACTCCTGACACCCACAGCCCACCTGACTAACTGGGAGGGTTTTTAACTGGTTTCAGCCAGCCCCTGATTGGCTTCAGGTGTCCCAATCAGGCCAGCTATTTCTGCTGCTTTCTAGAAGGTTCTTAATTGGTCCCAGGTATCTTGATTGGCCTGGAGTAGCCTTTGTTTGGCTATCCACAGAACAGGGACCTGCACATCCTGAGGCTGATATACCTGCCTTCCAGCACTCTCTTATACCCTTCTGGACTGACTCCGTCACAGTTCTTAATTACTTTATCATTCAAAATGTGTTCTAGGATCTTGCATACAATGGGCCTGTAGTTTCTACATCAGCACGCTCCCAGGATGTAAGCATGGAAAAAGATAGGCTAAGCATCTTGGCTGCCTGACAATAGAGAGAAGAGTAAAGGAAGATGCTAGTTTAAGTGATAGAGGCTTCCTCTGCCTGCACAGGCAATTATTGCAGCAAGTGCCTGGATGACTACCAGAACATCTGTTCAAAGGAGGATGGTGAGAGAGAATTAGAGCAAGGATGACTGACAATTTAAGCCCAGGGTAGTGAGCTATCTCAACCAATGAGGAATGTTCTCATGATACACCAGCTCCTGAAGAAATAATGTTGTAAGGAGATAGGAGCCATGTTGGGGAAAGAGAGAGAGGAGCCAGCTACTGAAGGAAGGATATGCTTTTGTATGCGCTTGGGAGTCCTGTGTCTGCATGTAGGATCACCCTTGAAAACTGGCACTTTGGTGTTTGGCAAGAATATTCCTAAGCTTGTTCTGGTCCCTGTTCATGGCAACTTTCAATTTACAGGTTTAAGCTGGACTTCCAACTAGTTAAAGATTAGTTTAGTCCTTCAGTTCTCTAGTTAAAGCAGTTATCACATGGTAAGAAATACATCTTGCTGACAGATCACTAGTTCCTGCCTGCTCTAACCAGTGGAGAGAGCATTCAAAAGGGAGTAGGTGAGCTTGGTTTGGGCTGGCTGAGGAGGAAAGTGGTTGTGTGCAGCAGCCTCCTGCCAGGAAGCTGCCAGGCCACTGGGGTCAAGCCTCCCAGCTGCCTCACAGAAGCCAAATGACTGCAGAAACCAAAGAGATGACTTACTGTTGCCTGCAAGGAGCGTCTGCAGATGGAGCACAGGGAACACAAGAGGGACCCCATGTCCAAGCAAAGAGACTGGGAAGGACTGGGATGAAGGTAGGAAATAACCTAGGGGACATGCTCAGGGGTCCTGGGACCTGAACCTTCTGTCAAGATACTTTGTTTTGAAGGGCCCTTGGTCAGAATCTGGTGGAAGAGGGTGGGCCTGGGTTTGCCTGGCCTCCCTTGTCTCACCACTGGGCAATATTACGCCTGTGATATTGACACTAGGTGATGCGCCACTTGGACTCTTGCTAATGGATGCTACTACCCTTGTGATATTTCTGATAGGCAAAACAGCCCCTTGGGACCCCACTGTTGGGTGTTATGTCCCAGATTGTCATCATTAGGTGGTGCTTCCAGCCCAGAGCACTCAGCCAGCACTCAAAAGGGTGGTGTTTATAAATATTTCTCCCATGAATAGCATAGGATAGTGCACACCTCAACAGAGACCATCAGGCCCTTATACAGCTGCTGAGAGAAGTAGGTTAGGATGTGAAACTGAGATTCATCCATGTCATGGAGTTTGGGAGTGCATCAGCACTTATTTAAGTAGTCAGGAACATTGTTTGGAACACACTTATCTACTGACTGTGTCCTAAAGCAGCGGGATAAATTGCTCTCTGCTGCTACTACAAACATCATCCCCACCAGACAATTAGGGCCTCAGCATAGTGTATATACCAACATGATATTATTCGCCTCTGGAGTAAGTCACAGGGTTGGGCTCCAATGACCCTAAGACATTGTTACTTAATGTTTACCTTTTGTTTAATACAGTTACCTAGTTTGATATAGTGTGCACCTCTTTATTATTTCTTGACAGTCTCCATAGATCAGATGGGACAAGATTAGATGCTAGTGAGAATTTTTCCTTCCAAGCAGGGCCCCTGGAATTTTTTTCCTGGAAGGAGCATGGGTTGTGGAGACACCACCAAGTGATTTGTATCCAAATATGACAAGGAAAATACTCAGCTGAAAAGGGAGATGGGACCAATAAGAATCCAGGCCTCTCCCTCAAACTCACAAGAAGAATTGTATGAGAGGAGGTAGCTAGATATGATAAGGGGGTTTATATATACTGAAGTATTTATTTAAAGGCTATTAAGATGGTACCCGTGATTGTAGCCTCATTTCCTTCATAAATCTATTATAAAGTTATTTCAACCCAATCAAACCTGATTTATTTTAGGGGAAACAATGTTTTCCATTTGATTAAGATTCTATTAATATATTTTAGATAAAGATCTCTTTCATTATCATTGCCACAGTGTGCTGAAAAAGGTATGAGACAGGACTGATTGGGTATTTTAGTCTTTACTGTACTTCTTGAAAACTGTAACTTTGGGGAAACATTTTCCTCTTGAGTTGACTACTTTATTCCAACCCTAAGGCATCAATGATAATTAATAACTCTGTGTCAGTCTGGTTTACTCTAAGCAGATGTACTAGCTAGGATTTTCCTTTCTTATCTCCCCCGTTCTCTACCTTGGTAAGTGACCTTTATTAAATTATGTTTCAACCCAGGAATTCATGACATTCAAATTCCATAGGGCAAGCTGAGCATGCCATCTCCTTAGCTCTTATGGGAAGCTGTACCAAAATTAACTAAATCTCAGACTCTTTGCTCTCCACATTAATGCATATTCCAGAGAAGCAAGCTACATTATTATTAAGATGAAGTCTCATGGAATAACTTGTGCCTTTCAGATTCATCCATATTTCTCCTATAAATGTGTCAAAGAGGTTTACATATTTGACTGTTACCTGATCTCCTTAAAACTAATAACTTGTGTAAAGAAAACTCTGGCTTCTTTCAAATCTGTTTTGTCCTAATGCTACTTTCCTCCAGTATCTATGCTATACAGGATTGATTCTTAAAGGGTTACATTTTCTGAGATTCTCTACTTATTGCAGATGTTTCCTGTATTTGTCCCGTGGGTTACACAATAATATTTCAGATCAATTTCCACACCTATCTGGAGAACAACTGAGATAAATGTGGGTCTCAGGGTTGCATTTGCCCACAGTTTGTTATTTCTTTTCATTGAACTTCTGCACTGGGGTGAAGTAGAGGAGGAACTCCTGAGTGCCATTTAATTCAAGGTTATCTATGATAGGATAGAACAAGCACCTCACTTGATGGTCTCTCTTGCTATTTTAGGACCAAATTCTACAATAGTGACTCATACTGATTTCAGTGGGACTACTCACAGAGTAAGATACTACTCAATGTGAGTAAGAGGACAGAATCAGGCCCTTACAGTTTGTTCCTGAAACTGTTAGGATAATGCATAATGTAGGGTGAACACTGGGAAAGTTTCTGGGGTTAGAGGGTGCCATCAAAAAGCACAACAAGTACTGCATTTTTCCTTTTCATCCTTGACTATAACTTCCAGAAATCCAGTCCCTCTTTTTATTTGGACACTATAGAATTGCTGTTTTGAGCTGGCCATGAATGTTTTCTACCTTCTGACCTGCTTTATCAAAGCTTATAAGAGTTTTTCTTACAAATTCAGATACCATTAATTGTTTGATACCCAATGGATGGAAAAATATTAAGAGGAGATAACTTCTGTAAAAGCAATGTGAAAAAGATGGATGGGATGCACCAGACAGCATTTTAAGCAACTAGGTAGAGCAGTGAGGTTTAGCAACTTGGTTACATGCTTTAGGCTGGTTTTCTTCTTTTGAAGGAATGAAAGGGGAGGGCTTGATATATTAAAATTGTAGTTAACACATTAAATTAAAATGTGTTAAACACAAATATATTATATAGTTACATCACATATTTGCTTCAAATTCTTTCAGAATGTTCCTTTTTTAAAAAATAATCATATTAGTAGATATATCTTATATAGGCGGTTGTGTTCTCTCAAATGATTAACAGATTAGTTTATCTGAAACAGAATGTTACTAAAAATAGAGAGAAAAAAATAGTTTAGTGAGTCATCTAGTTTCTACCAATTCTTGTTGTGGCTTTTGTTGTGTTATTCTTCATTACCTAAGTTATACACCGTTCAATTTGTCTTTTTGCCATGCAGAGTTCAAGGTCAGATTAATGTCATGCAGAACTGTGGTGGAAAGTTGATATATCATTAGTCTTCTAGTACTAGATTGTATTCTATTCTTAAATCTGAAAAGTTCTTCAGAAAGAGCAGGAGAAGAGTCTCACAGGAAATATATCACAGAATTTTCAATGTACTTAGTTGAATCAACATTACAGTAGCATTTATTTCTTTTAAAGCAGGAGGAAACTAGTTAGGCAGACCTTCACTAACAAGATTTTGCTCGTATTCATTTATCTGCACCTGTAGTGCTACCTTATGGGAATTAAATGTGACTGTTTCCTCTAATACTAATTTAATCAAGCAGGAATGAGGGAATGCAACACATTCTGAAGAACACCAGGGGGAGATTAGCGAAGCAATCTGGGGAAACAGAGGAGAAAGACAACATTGTGGAAGGGATTTACAGACTGAGTTTATTTATGTAACCCTTCCCCTGAGATCTGGTTCAATCCCCATCCCTGGTGCTTGTTACTTGAAGCAGTTTCTCTCTTCTCTTCACAGGGTTGGGTCCTGAGTTCTTTTTCTGATACTTGGTGCCTCCACCCAAGTTGATTCCTCACTGTGCCTGAGACACAAAGGATGCTGTCCCTTGAAAATAAAGCTACTAACAGGAAAGGAGTATCAAGACCCAGTACACAAGAAACTATATATATATTAAAAACCAACAACCAAAAAACCCCTCAAAACAAATTGCAGCAAAGAAATGACACACCCCAAAATAGCAAAAGAGGCTTTTAATAGGAACAAGAAAATAGGATCTGGGAAAGGAAATGGATGGGGTTAACTGATTCGTACTAAACATTAACAAATCAAAAGCTTTCCCACCACAAATCTAGCCACCTATCTCCCTTACACTGTCTCAGGCAACTAGTATGATGAGGATAAGTTCACAGATGATTGTTGCAGCCCTGTTTATGCTGTCTTACAAAACAAGGGATCATTTTCCAGTGTCTTCACTCCTGGGCATGGCAATGTCTTCTCCTGACTCCCTTCATTCTCAGTGGCTCTATCATCTGAAGTTTTGTGAAGGTCTCAGCTGGCTCTCAGGAGCTCTCTCTGGGTCAAATCTTTGCCACTCTGAATGCTGACCTCGACAGGGCCGAAATGCCTGAGCACTGAAACTTTTCCAGAGCAATTCAGGAGTTAATCAGAGATTCTCTGAGCTGTTCTGCTTCTCTCACACACCACTCCCAAACTTAAACTAGACCTTGTTTCTTTATATCTGAGTCAGGCTGTTCCCCTCCCTCTGAGGGGTCTGAGCAGCCATGATTCATCACTGGCCCAGTAAACTGCTTATCCAAATCACCCCCTGCAGAAGCTTCCCTAGTGGCCTAAGCAGCAGTTTCCAATCCATTCTTGTCCCAACTCTTGACTTCAGGCATGCTGAGAAACGGGTGAGAGGGCTCTGATATCCATTACAGGTGTATTCTCTTAGATTGATCTGCTCCAAAAGGCTCAGCCTGGCAATCTAGGAGCTGACAAACATTAAACTGGGGTGGGGGGGAACATGTAAATTAAGGTTCCATATCCATCATATTAACTGTTTGCTTGGTTGATCTAAAGTATAACATTTCTGGCAATTGGGCTTTTGCTTCCTTTTTTAGCTTCCCCATTTTGCTGAAAAATCACTAAGGTTTTGTCTACACTACGAGATAATGTTGAGTTTCTGGAGTTCGAATTAAAAAAGCCGATGGTATACATTTGATTGTGTGTGTCCCCAGCAAGCATTCACAGTTCCACGGCTAGCATCGACTCTCAGAGCGGTGCACTGTGGGTAGGTATCCCACAGTGCCCGCAGTCTCCATAACCCCTTCGAATTCTGGGTAAAGTTGGTATTGCATGATGGGAGCAAAAACAATCTCGCGGGTTTTTCGTTCGCGCTTCCCGTGACTCACCCATCCCTCCATGCAAGGTGCGGCAGACAGCCGTTTTGCACAGCCCCCATTGAACTGAGATGGCGAACTGTGGCCAGTGGGAGCTGCGATCGGCAAACCGCCAAGTAAACAAACCGTCGGGGGCCACTAAGGGTGCTTACCCTGCTGTCCTGCGTGCCAAGGTTGCCGATCCCTACTCTAGAATCCATGAGTGAAGAAATCCTAGCCCTGGTGTACTCAATGATAAAACTCCCTTTGAAGTCCATTAGAGACCAGTTCCATCTCCCATTTTTAGGAAGACAATTTTGTCCTCATTTCAGATCTGCACTGTGGATCTGGAAGCAGTATTCGGCCCTTAGATTGGATGAAAAAATACAATGCTAGTTCCAATCACACTTTGTGTCAGTAAGTATAGGTATCTATATCATATTTGTGTAGATTTTACCCAAATGCTTGTATTTTAAAAAGGGGTAATAATGGAAAGATTTGAGAACTTCTTGGACTATAAAAGGACAAAACCTGCCAGTGTTTGGAAAAGTAAAGTTAGAAAAAACAAACTAATGCAAATTTAAAAGACATCATTATTGCAGTACAGGCAGGGAGCATTTTTAATCTCAGTACAAAATAAAAATAAATGAACAGTAGTGATGTACTATGATTAAGGCTACAATTTATGTCCGGGTACTTTTAGTAATGGACATGTCATGGGCAATAATCAAAAAGTCATGACTAAATCTTAGGTGCTGAGAGGAGGGGGTGTATTCCAGAGGCTATTGCTGCTAGAAGGGGATTGCTCAGGGCCCCACTGCTACTGCTCCTGAAGCGGGCAGCCCAGGGTTCCGCTGCCACCAGTCCTCAGGGTGAGGGGACGGCCAATGGCTCCACCGCCAGCACTGCTCCTCCTGAGGGAGTGTGGCCCATGGTCCCGCTGCCATGACTCCAGGCAGGGGGGTGGCCCAGGGCCCCACAGCTGCCACCACTCCTCTGAGTAGGGGGTGCCCTGGGTTCTGCCACTGCTGCTGCAGTGGGGGCAGCCTAGGGCGCCACTGCTGTTCCCAAACCGCTACTCCAGGGGAGTGTCTGGGACCAGTTGCCTGGGGCCACTGGAGCAGCAGCTGCTGAGACTGGCCCAAGAGCCTCCCCAAGTGCTCGGGCCACCCAGAAATCAGCCACACCAGCTACTACAGCTGCGGAAGTTACGGGGGTCCCAGAAAGTCCCACAATCCATAACTTCCATGACCTTCATGAAAGACTCACAGCCTTAACTATGGTTTCTTCACTTTTCAGTATACTGATTTTTTTAAAAACTGTACCTGTGATTTTTTTTAGAGCAAAACCAACCCCTGGCAACCAAAGAACATTTAAAGGGTTAACTGCTGACTTAATCTTTTGTTATTTCTAATATTCACCTGAGATATCATGGTAATAGTTTCAGTTTCCTTGTCATTCAGTTTGGATTTTTTTGTTATTAGTGTGTCATAGACAAGTTTAATAAAACAAGAAATTAGGGATTTGAATTAATTATTGTTCAGATAGTTAAATTTCTGGTTAAAGATTATGTCCAGTCTGTATTCACCACTGTTCTATTAATAGAATTCCATAGTCTTTCCTTACTCGCCTACCCCTCTCCCCTCAAAAATCTCTTTTTGACATATCAAGAAGTCTCCGAAGAATCCTCGTTGGAGAAGAGACATGTCTTAGCTAAGGAACTACGTAGGCTTTTTGCCAATGTCACCCCAATTATACAGTCATTAGTGTTTTTGCAGTAGAACAAGAAAGCTGGTGATAAGTTTGCTTTCCCTAGGGTCAATTTTTTCAACTGTTAGCTTGACAAGGAACTGAGTTACAGTGCTGAAAACCATCTGACTTGATACATCTAAGATGACTGGGCTAAGACGGCAATTTCCTATTGGGAGTAGAAATCAAAAGTTTGCTTCTCTAATGTGTCACATCAGTAATGTCCTATAAGTAAAACTGATTCTATCTATGAAGCATGCTACAAAAGCTATATACACATATGTATACGCGCACACACAGAGAGCTGATGTTTTCACTGTAATGTGCATTAAAATAATGGCCCATTTGAGATCAACATTACCCAAAAGAGACACAGTTGTTGGTTTATATACTATTATTCACAGTAATGTGAACTCATTGTCTGATTTATATGTTATTCTCACAGAAAAAATGACTTTTATATATTATTCTCATAGAACAATGACTGACTAAGTATTATTATTTTATTTACTACAATTGGTTAACGGTATAGTAAAAGCATCCTAATTGGTTAATAATTAAATCACAAAATGTTTTAATACCATCGGCTGCAAAGAGCCACAGGAGACACGATAAAGAGTCGCTTGTGGGTTGCGAGCCTCAGTCTGAGTATCACTGACCTTGACCATTCCTGACAGGTGTTTATGAAACTTCTTCTTAAAAACTTCCAATGACGGGGATTCCACAACCTCACTAGGTAATCCATTCCAGTGTTTAGCTAACCTTAGAGTTATGAAGTTTCATCCCCCCCCCAACACATAACCCAAATCTTGTTGCTGACAATAAGCAGATTAAGTCTTATCCTACCCCTAGCTGTAGCATCACACTGTTGGTTCATTCAATTTGTGATCCTTTTCTGCAGTAACTAAGCAGTTATCCCCCACTTTTTATTTTTGTCTTTGATTTTTTCCTTCCTAATTGTAGTGCTTTGCACTTGTTTTTACTGAATTTCATCTTCATGAAATCTGACCAGTTGTCCAAGTTATCAAGATAATTTCAAATTGTAACCCTTTCCTCTAAAGTGCTTGCAACACCTACCAGCTAGGTGTTATATACAAATTTTATAATCTTGCTCTCCATTCCATCACCCAAGTTGTTGGCAATATTGAACAGTTCCAATCCAAGGACAGACTCCCCTGTTTGACTCCACTAGACATGACCTCCTAGTTTGACAGCAAACTGTAGATAATTACTCATGAGTATGGTTTTTCAACTAGTTGTGTACCCTCCTATAATTATTTCATCCAGACCATATTTCCGTAGTTTTCTTATGAGGATTGTGTCAAAAAAGTTGCTAAAATCCAGATATATCATGTATAATGCATTCCCCTATCCACTAGGCTAGTCACGCTGTCCATGAAAGAAATTAGGTTGATTTGGCATGATTTGTTCTTGACAAATCCATGCTGGCTATTACTTATTACCTTACTATCCTCTAGTTTCTAACAAATTGATTAATAATTTCTTCCAGTATCTTTCTGGGCATCAAACTTAGGCTGACTGGTCTATAATTCTCCACATTTTTTCTCCCTTTATGAAGGTATGTACTATGTTTTCCCTTTTCTCCTCTTCTGGGATATCACTGGTCTTCCTTGACTTATTGAAGACAATAACTAATGGTCAGAGGTTACTTCAGTTCATTCCTTAAGTAAGTTAGGGTGAAGTTCATCAGGTCCCGCTAACTCTAATACATCTAATTTGTCTAAATATTTTTTAACTTCTTCTTTTTTGATTTTGGTCCCAAATCTTCACCCCTTGTGGTTAATTGTGTTAAACATCTGGTCAAAATGATCCTTTTCAGTGAAAACTGAAGGGAAAAAAGGCATTAAACACAGCAATCATCTGAATTATGTGCTCTACTTCCTTTTGTTCATCATTCTCTTAATCCTAATATTTATAGGACTGCTTCTTATTGCCTTTTGTGTCCCATGCTAGTTGTACACTCATTTTTTACCTTTTTGATTTTCGTATCTCTATATTTGTGCTATTCTTTTATACTCATTCTCAGTAATTTTTCCTTGTTTCCACTTTTTTGGTACATAGACTCATAGACTTTAAGGTCAGAAGGGATCATTATGATCATGTAGTCTGATTTCCTGCACAACACAAGCCACAGAATCTCACCCACCCACTCCTGCAATAAACTTCTCACCTATATTTGAGCTATTGACGTCCGCAAACCATTGTTTAAAGACTTCAAGGTGCAGAGAATTCCCCAGCAAGTGACCTGTGCCCCACACTGCAGAGGAAGGCGAACGCCCCTCCCCCCCCCCCCCCCCCGACCTCTGACAATCCACCCTGGAGGAAAATTCTTTCCCGACCTGACTCTGAGGCAGGGAAGTATTATTATCTCCATTTTTTCAGATGGGGAACCGTGGCACAGAGAGACTAAGTGCTAGCTCCAAAAAGGGCTTTAGATTCCTAACTGCTGCTTTAAGTACATAAATTAAAAAATTTAGACTTCAAAATCTCCACTCAGCAGGCAGCTGGGGAGTTTGGGTACCAAAGTTCTCACTTAATAAAGTCCCTTACGTGCCTAAAATCTGCCACACAGCCACCTCAGTTGTGATGACTGAGTTTCTGTCTCATATCTAAGCCCTAGCAGAGTCCTCCTACTAGATATTTCCCAACCTATCTTGCCTGCATGCTACCATCCATTAGCCATGTTCATAAGTACTTAACAGATGGGGCCCCATATAAAACACAACTGAGACAGTGCTTCCCCCTGCCCCTCCCACACTCTGGGTACCCCTTATAATTTTAAGACCAGTTGTTAGAGGAATTACCTGAGATGTGCAAGACCCAAGTTCAAATCACTATTCCAATAAGACAGTATTGAAATTATTTATTCATGGTGGAAAGGCTTCAGCAGGAGGGATTGTGAGACCCTCATCCCAGAACTCCTTTTATAAAATGTGAGAGGTGGGTTCAAATTCCTTCTCCCTGCGCACTTCTCCTCTGCATTTCCTATTGTCTAGTTTAGGTGGCTCCCTATTCAGCTTGCTGGCTTTTACCTGCTATTTAAAAAATTGCATCAGTATTCTAAAGCTGGATTCAAATACAATTAATAAGAGTGATCTGAGGAGGAAGCTATTTCCACTGAAGCAAAATATTCTGAATGAACAAGCCACAAATAATAGATTGTGTGCTTATGCTGAGCAATGGTGAACAATTCTTTAGATAGAGCAAATGAAGATCTAAATAAGATGCTCACAAAAATTCTGTGGGCTGAGACTGTACAGAAATTTATGACATTAATTTCTTCCCTAGAAGTCAGTGCCATTCCACTGGTGACCACTACAAGTCTCTGTAGGCTTTGTGGTCTAATGCTTCAGAGAGAAATTGGAAGAACGGAGGACTCTCCATACTCCATGACCCGACTCCCTACACACTACACAGTTTTCTGCATGGATCAGGGATAACATTAATATGAGATCTGTATTAACTCTGGGAACACATTTGGAATATTATTGTTCAGTATAGATATAGATATAGATATTTGAAAATGATTGCTCTGTCTCTGTCCCACATAGGTAGTCAGTATAGAATCTCTTTTTCTTTTTAAATGTCCATGAACTCATCAGTTTCTATTCATTTCTCTGAGACTCAAACAGTTTACCATGTGGTTAAGTGTACTGTAGCTTATATTGCTGAAGATATAACATCAAATGCTCCACTGAATCCCACACAATTCTTCCATTGACTGTGCCTCTAAGGACAAAACTTGGTCCATACAGTATAAACATGCTGTTCAGCACACTGATAACACTGAAGATCCACAGGAGACACTGTAAAACTTAGAAGCACCTCACATGGCAATGGAAGACATTTTTTTGATCACTTCTATTTTCCTGAAGTGTTTTCTAGTTGACATTTAGTCAACATTAGTCTTCATTATACCTCCAAGGGTTGACACCAAATCAAAGCTGCTGCAGTTAATGTGTCCCATAAGAGAAAATATGACTCCATAAATTTTTTCTATTGTTCCTGAAGGTGAACATAAATTCCATAAAAGCAGATAATGTAACAACTGTTTGTTCAATTTGAGATAAGTTCTTATTTTTACCTGTTCACGTTGATGTTTTTCGTCTTCTTAATAAGAACAATAATGGATAAAAAATTCACACAAGTTACAGTCTGCCAACTGTAAGTGATTTGGGTATAATACCACACATGAGTCATTTTAAAAACATTTTTTCTCTGGGCTCATATTTGACAGAAAGCTATAGTGAATGAGAACTTACATGTAGAAATCAAGCCTCCTCTGTTTCTAATGCTGGAGTTTAAATGTCAGAACTACAGATGCTACCTTTTATTTAGATTAGTCCGATTTAGCCACATGAGATGTACATTGTCTCCTTCTTAAGTAACCTAATCTTCACCCAGGAACGGTTTACTTTAATTTACATGAATCATGTTTAATAATACTCAGATTTTTACTTACTCCAGGGGTCTCAGCCATGGCAATCAAAACTGCCCCCTCTTCACTATGGTGAGATGGGAGGTAAGGTCCTAAAATACTGGATGGTCAGGCAAGGAAAATTTGAAACCCAAAGACCTATTGCAAGCAAGAATTGAAGAGGGCCGGCTCCAGCTGTTTTGCCGTCCCAAGCGGCACAAAAAACCCTCAAAACAAACAAACAAAAAAAACCTCCTCAGCTCCTCAACTCATCGAGCTGCCGCCGAAACGCCATCACGAGATGCAGAGAGGGAGTCGCTGTCGAAATGCCAAAAGAACAAGTGGTGAAGATGGTATGGCCACCGAATAGCCACCAAAAACCGCGTTTGGGGCGCTGGTGCCTAGAGCCAGCCCTGGAATTGAAGGAAGCTAAGCCGCCATTTCTTTCAAAAACACCATTCAGTTTAATTAATGTTAGAAATGAGCTTTTACCTGACACTGCATCAGAACCCTCCTTTCCCCTGAACTTTTGGAAAGTGCTAAATTCTATGGCCTGTGTAACAGAGAAGGTCAGACTAGTCAATCACAATGGTCACTTCTGGCCTTAGAATCTATGCAGTTATGAAACCAAGAGCTAAAGACATATTGTGCTGTTGATGCTATCTCTATAAACGGTCCCAGTGGGAACTATGAACATAAGAAAGGCTGTACTGGGTCAGACCAAAGATCCATCTAGCCCAGTATCCTGTCTACCGACAGTGGCCAATGCCAAGTGCCCCGGAGTGATTGAACCTAACAGGTAAAGCTCAAGTGATCTCTCTCCTGCCATCCATCATGCCCCTCTGACAAACAGAGGCTAGGGACACCATTCCTTACCCAGCTTGGCTGATAGCCACTAATGGACTTAGCCTCCATGAATTTATCCAGTTCTCTTTTAAACCCTGTTATAGTCCTAGCCTTCACAGCCTCCTCCTTCTACGGCTGTGTCTAAACATGATGCTGGTGGTGTGATTCCCAGCTTGCGTACGTATACTCTCACTAACTCTCATTGAGCCAACATGTTGTTGTTGTTGTTGTAGTTGTTATGGTGAAGCAGCCTTGACTGTATAGTCTATAGGCACACCAGTTATAATTCCTCAATCTCACTATTTTGCATCTTTCAGGTAATGTAACTGCATTTTTTTAAGTATACCCCATTTCCTTGATGTTTTTACTAAAGAACAATGAAATTTTTGTTACCTGAAGATGTCTGAATTCCCAGGCAGCTTTTCCTTTCCTTTATCAAAGCCCTTACATTACCATAAAAGATGACCAGTTGTTTCTTCCACCTTATACAGTGCACATAGTCCATATTTGTAGCTAAAACATTTTTTTTTTCAAATAGTGGCCAGTTAGTACACTAAACAAAAGTAATTCATTAGTCCTATCCAGGCCCCGGCATACGTTGTTATCCTCAATTCTAGGGCACAATTTAAAAAAAAAAATCTCTCCCTTTTTTTATTAGTCCTATTTTTTTGCCATTCCTCTTTTAAATCTTTCAGGATTGAGCTTTTGAATTCCTGTTTGCTCAAAGGTACTTTTATGTCAATCCTTCCATTTCTTAAAGTGCTTTTAGCTGCTTTGGCCACCATTTCATTCCCTGCTAAGTTAATGCTACAAGTATCACCATCTATACTAACTCTGCCATTAGAAATATAATTTCATTAATTCAATCATTTCTACATAGTGAGATATGCTTTTATCACCATAAAGCCTGAGACTGAACTAAAAAAAAAAAAAAAAAAAAGATTGCTGCTGCTGGGCATACATCCCAGATTCAATTTAATGCTAGCATTATTTCTACTAGTTCGGCTCTCATGACAGCTACTTAATCAGATATTTTTTTAACTCTACTAATTCCCAATTTTTTGTATACCATATGCCATTCCTACTCTTCCTGTTTTTATTATTATTATTTGTTATTTTGGACCCATCTTTCTATGTATTTGATAAAACTTACTCAACTTTTCATCTATATACTGGTAAACTCCTTTAATACATACTGTCTCTTTTTTTGCTGTTTAGTTTATAAAATAAATTTAAAGCCATGTTTGGATATGCAACTTTTAATCCATAACTTTTTTTTTCATTACTAAGAGTTTTTATTTCATTCAGCTTTTTCCTTGCTTTTCAACTCATTTTAACTTGAATGGCATGTGGAGTTCTAACACTGTGCACTATATTTCACCTATCAGATTCCCTCATATATTTGTTTGGCACTTTCATAGTTGCAGTTCTCATTAACTTTGGCCCAGAAAGTTAAGTCCAGTAATTTCATTCACAGTGTGACTGGGTTTTCATTACAATCTATATGTAGCATGCATATAGGTGTTGTAATATATGTAGCACACACAATTCATAGTGCCTGGGCTTGTATTAAATATATTTTTATTAATTTGTGATTCTGATGCTGACCTAAAAACTTGGAAGCCATAGTCAATAAATACTCTTATTAAGTATATGTATACTATCAGTAAGGTTTTCTTATCCATGCTCAATTTAGTCCCAGCAAGACTTCTAAGGAGGTTAATCTGTGCTGTCCTTTTATCCTTAACATGGTTTACATGATCTTTCCAAATGCATTCATTTTACCCTTAATAATTTAAAACTTTTAACCATATTTATTTTTCTCCATAAAAATACTGTGTGCATACCTGTGTAACTTTGCTTTTTGTAAAGATCAATCCTTTGATCTTTAGCAATGAAGAAACCCCATGCACTGAAACCCCATGCATTCCTCCAGTCAGAGGTCTCTCATAACACTTTATTGATTGTCTTTTCTGTCATCTCAGTATTCCTGCTTCCAACCCTCGTGCAATCATTTTCAAACAGAGTTACACATATTCCATTACTTGTTTGTTTTGGGAGGTTATTTATCATAATATTAATTATAGTTGGACTGATAACACTTCCCTGTGGTATACCATTTTTTAATATTATTTATATTAAGCATAACATTCCTGACTGGCCTGTGTGGTCCTTTTACTCAAAATTTCTCAGCTACACCTGTACGTTCTTCCTCCTATCCTTACTGGTACAACTAGCTTCCCTGCAATCATGTCATACATCTTTTCATTGTTTAAAGAGACAGCTATCAGGAAACTTTTTTTCCTCATACTTCTTCTTTGTATTTCAGTTTCTAATTTAACAATATGATCAATAGTGGATCATCCTCTCCCCGAACCACTCTGCACCTAGTTTATAATGGCATTATTTTATAGGTAAACTCTTTCATTCAGCAGTGTCATCATAATTTTACCAAGATAGGATACAGGCAATTGGTCTATAGACATTCACTATTTTGGAAAGTTTGCCTGTTTTCTGTATTGCGATTATTATTGCATGTTTCCACCCTACCAGTATCACTCCTTCCCTACCCCCATTTGTGTTATATAATAACAAAAGAATTCTCATACTGCCATATGAGAGATATTTAAACATTATGTTACATATATTATCTTTACCTGGGGATGTATTTGAGGTTCCTGTTCACTCTGGGGCATCTGGCTTTAGCCACTGTTGGAAGACAGAATACGGGGCTAACTGGACCTTTATCTGACCCAGTATGGCCATTCTTAAGTATTCTTGAAGATAGCGATAGCTTTCTCAAGTTTTTGCATACAAAACCATTTATTCAGTCAAATAGATCATAAGTCTCATCAGTGACTTGTCTTTTAATCTGGTGGAAAATGTTACTCTGATATCACTCACCCCTCGAAAGTTTCTGCTAAAACTTCTGCAACCACTAATTGTTGGGCTTATTCCCTTTTTAAGTTCTGCACCTAGTACGTGTGTGGCAGAATGCGATTAATTAAACAGGGCTAACTAGCCCCATGCCTTTTGGACCTTATAGGGCAATGTCATCATGTTACAGTAGCCCAAGGTGATGATAAGAGTACATTTCGACATAACTTGGAATAGAACTCAAATCACCTATGTCCCAGTGTTGTCTCCTACAGAGAAAAACAGTTGTGAATGTAATGTGGTTTATAACCCATCCTGGCTCTGAACAAGTTGCAGTTCACCTGAGACACCAATTAACCCACTTGCTTGCACCTGGAGGGTGGCCCAGGTCTACTTAAAGATGAAGACCAGCTGGGAAGAAGCTGGAGGGTGTTATAATAATGGGAAGTTTGGAGCACAGAAGCTTCAAATAAAGAAGGAAGAACTCTATACTGTCCTTCTTGACACTAGAGAGTGGAGAGAGATTTGATTGTGACTAGTAGGTGGAAGGCATCATGAAAAGCCATTGTGAAAACATAGAGTTCATGGGTCTAAGGAATGGTGGGAGAGAAAGCAGAAGAGTAAGGACAAAAGATAATGGACTTCAAGAAGGCAGACTTTAGCAAACTCAGAGAATTGATAGGTGGGAATTATGTCTAAGGGGGTAAAAAGAGTTCAGAAGAGTTAGCAGTGTTTTTGTTTGTTTGTTTGTTTGTTTTTTAAACAGACATTATTAAGGACACAAGAACAAACTATCCCACTACTTAGGAAAAATAGGACATATGGTAAAAGGCCACCTTGGCTTAATCAGGAGATTTTCTGATCTAAAACTCAAAAAAGAGTCCTACAAGAAGTGGGAATAGGTCAAATTACAAAGGATGACTATAAAAACAACAACAACAACACAAGCATGTGGAGACAAAATTAGAAAGGCCAAGGCACAAAATGAGATTAAACTAGCAAAGTATATAAAGGGTAACAAGAAAATACAGAAGAAGCAAGAGGAAGACCAAAAGCTAGTTGGCCCATTACCCAACAAGGAGGGAAACACAATAACAGAAAATGCAGCAATGACCAAAGTGTTAAATCTTTTTTTTTGTTTTAGTTTTCATCAAAAACGTTAACAGTGATTGGATGACTAACACAGTGAATATCAGTGTAAATGGGGTAGGATCTGAGACTAAAATAGAAAAAGAACAAGTTAAATTCTTAGACAAGTTAGATGTGTTCAAATTGGAGGGGCCTGATGAAATACATTCTAGAACTGGCTAGAGATCTCTGAGCCCTTAGCAATTAACTTTGAGAACTTGTGGAGGATGGGAGATATCCTAGAGGGCTGGAAAAGGGCAAATAGAGTGCCTATCCATGAAAAAGAAAAAAAGGACAATCTAGGGAATTAAAGACCAGTCAGCTTAACTTCTGCACCCAAAAGCCAAGGGACTAAATAATCAAGGAATCAATTTGTAACTACACAGAATGATTTGGAGAAATTGTATGAATTAAATAGGATGAATTTCAATAAGGACAAATGCAGAGTATAATACTACACTTAGGAAGGAATAATCAAATACAAAAGGTACAATTCCTGGTTTATTTAATTTGCTTACAACATTCCTGCTAATACATTCCACAGTTATGGGATTTTTTTTTTTCAAGAGAGTTACAATGTTGACTCATATTTAGTTTGTGATCCAGTATAACCCCCAGATCCTTCTCTGGCAGACTAAATATGAGTCAACAATGTAACACTCTTGCAAAAAAAACCCACCAAAAAACAACAACAACAACAACAACAACAAAAAACATAATTGTGGAATGTATTAGCAGGAATGGTGTAAGCAAGATTCAGGAAATAATTCTTCCACAGTATTCTGCACGATAAGGCCTCAGCTGGATTGCTGTGTCCAATTCTGGGAACCACACTTCGGGAAACATCTGGACAAATTGGAGAACATCCAGAGGAGAGCCACAAAAATGAGAAAAGGTCTAGAAAACAAGACCTAGGAAGAAAGATTGAAAAAATTGGTTTGTTTAGTCTGGAGAACAGAAGACTAAGGAGGATCATGATGACAGTCTTCAAGTACATCAAAGGTTGTTATAAAGAGGACAGAACAAGAAGTGATGGTTTTAAATTGCAGCAAGAGAGATTTAGAGTAGATACTAGGAAAAACTTGATAACTGTAAGGGTGGTAAAGCAATACAATAGATTGCCTAGAGAGATAGTAAAATCTCCATTCTGATGCTTTTGAAGAACAGATTAGATAAACACCTGTCAGGAATGGGTCTAGATAATACTTAGTCCTGTCTCAGCGCAGGGGACTGAACAAGATGACCTTTCAGTGTCCCTTCCAGTTCTAAATTACTATGATTCTATGAAACTTATAGAAGCTTTTGGAGAAGCCTGCTGACAGGCTACACTAGTAAGAAGTTCAGGGAGTCAGCAACAAGGGGTCTGAGAGAGCAGACATTGATTGCAACATATAGGATCCTGGACTGGAACCTGGTGTAGTGGGAGGGCCTGGGTTCTCCTGCCAGCCACCATGAAAAGTGATGTGAAGTCCTGTTATCAGGGTATAAAATCTTTTGAGAGCCCTGAAACAGGAGAATGTTAGGATCATAGTGCTGAGAGTTGGGACTGAAGATCTGATACAAGGACATTGGACTTTTGTTGTGGCGGGGTGGAACTAAAATGTGATGAGAGCTGAGGGCTGAGTGATGAGAAGCAACAAATGGCTGGAGCACTGGAGCAACTGTCAGTAAGGGGTACTAGAGAAGAGCTACTATGCACTCCCAGTGACAAAGGGACACTCATTCTGAGCAATTTACAGTCAAGTGAGCTAAAAAAGTTAAGTAGAGTCCAGTGAGAATCAGAGATCTGTGCCAAATGAGTTTTGAAAAGCCAGGGAATTCTCCTACTATTAATATGGACTCTGTTGGTGTGGAATGGCAAACAACCTATATTTATTACCATGGTTCTACATAATTCCATCCTGAAGCAATGCTGTGTTTCAGGACACTGGTGATAGGCAGAGCATTCAGGTAGCACCTCTATTTTAATAATACTCCCTTGGAAAAGCTGAACTTGAACTGTTTCAATGCAGCAGTGCATTTGGCAAATGTTAATTTCAAGGTAAGCAACATGTATTGTTTCCTCTGGCTTCTTTTGTTAGCTGTTGTTTCAGAAACCGAGGTCCAAATCCCACATTACTTATTCAAGCAAAACTGGCATTGAAGCCAAAGGCAGTTTTACTTGAGTAAGGAATAAAACTGAAATCCTTCTTTCCACAAGTCTCAATAGCTTTGATTAATGCAATGAGGGCTACCTGGAAGGGGGAAATGAGGTCCTTCCTAAATCATGAAACAGTAGCAGACCTATTCAGTATCACCTGCGCCAGGTCTAGCCCTCTCACGTATACATTCTTGTTCTGCAGAATAAGTAGAGACCTATCCCTTTTGCAGTTATACCTCACTATAACTGTATTTACTCAAAGTACAAAGAGAGCGCCCTGTGGAGTTGGTCTCTACTCTTTCATGCACTGAAATCTGAGTGTCTGAGTTTTTCCTGGCCTCTCCACAAGCCTGGTACAATCCAACTCCTAATGAAAGCAATAGGAGTCAGTATATTAAGCTCAATGGGTGTTAAAGTAGGGGGCAAGATTTTACCACCCCCTTCCTCCACAAGAAAAAATTTAAGGACTCAATCCATAGTGAATAAAGTTATTTTCTTATCCTATCATGTGATGAGAACTAAAATCTTAATTTAAAAGCAAGATGAAGCAACACTTGATCATAAAAACTTTTTTTGAGCAGTGGGGGCTGAATCTGAATCCTTCCTTGAACTGTCACTGAAAACGTGAAGGAGGTTCTGCCAGTCTTGTCACAGGCATAAATTGCTGAAGTGCTAATAAATGTCTTTTTGTGCAGTAATACAAATATCACCTTCATCTTTGTCACATTTGGATATAGGATTTCTCTCATATCATTCAATTTCTGCCAAACTCCCATCAGATCACTTCCCATTCCTAATCTGCAGACCATTACATAGAGAGCTAAAATACCACATTTCTTTGATTTTACAGTTTCTTCACGACAGATAAAAGAAACCAAATGTAAAGGAAATGAAAAAACCCACCACAAACACAGAAGAAACTTTAATAAGTAATTTGTTCACATCTATGCTGTCAGGAAATATGCTGAATAAAAGAAAACACATGTTTTTATTCTAATTGTAACAGAATTTTTGCTGGTAATTGGTCTGTATATAAACACAATATAGTCACTTATATATGCACAAATTACTGCTGCTCATATTTATATTATATTAGAAGATTGCATTGCCCATTTCCCCCCCTGAAAAATAAAAACAATACATTTTTGCCAATAAAAACAGAATGTTTACTGTTCTGTGACTATAGTTCCTATTCCTATAGTTCCTATTGAAGTAAATCTAAGCATTGACTTGAGAACTCTTCAGGCAATATGGTACATAATTTTGCTGAGTCCTGCTATCACTTGACAAAAGATTTACACAAATATTGTATTTAGAATGAATTTTTAGTATTCATCTCCCTCATCCTCTTTTTATTCTATGGATACATGAACAAACAAGGGCCCTGTTTCTAAAGAGCTCTTCTGCTTGTGCTGTTTTGTCCTCAGCTAAAGACATAATCATTTGTTTGTAACATCAGAATTGTTTGATGAGGAAATGATTGATATTACAAGCATAGGATTATTACTTCAATTGAGGACCTAGCACTCCAACCCATTAAATTCAGAAACAAAGGTTTTCCTTTCATGCAAATATAATCAAAAACACAGAAGACAAGTATAAATGTATGAAAAAAAATGACACACTGAAAGAATGAGTTGTGTTTCCAGGAGGTATTAGTTCATGTCCACTTACAATGAGGATTTTATGGCCTGAAATATTCCTCCTTACTGAGCAGGGCTGATCCTTCTCCTCTTACCAATCTCTCTCACCAGATTTCTTTTTGCCATTTGTCGGGGGGACGGGGGGAGAAGCGGAGAGGGTGGTGGTGGTGAATGGATCTGACATCATATCAGATGCATATGGAGAAAGTATATGCCTCAACTAAAGTCAAAATAAACAATGGTGGCATTAAAAATTATGGCTTTCAGATCTATCCATGGATCCACATGTGTATCTCTTCCTCCACATGTGAAAAAAAACAGTATGGGGGCAGAGAGCAGTGGGGGTTAGACAGAGGCCAGGAGAGTTTGGGATGGTAGCCAGGGGCAAGGGTGTGGATAGGGGTTGGGGCAATCAAAGGGCAGGGAACAGGGGGGTTGAGTGGGGGAAGAGGTCCTGGGGTGCAGTCAGGGGGAGAGGGGGGTTGGATGGGGCGGCAGAGGGCAGTCAGGGACAGGGGTTCCAGGGATGGTCATGGTAAGGGGTGGTTGCATGGGGTAGTGGTCCAGGGGTGGGAGCAGTCAGAAATGAGATGAGGGGTTGGATGGGGCTGCAGGGGTGCCTCCTGCAGTCTTGAGGCAGCCAGTGAACAGGGAAGGATGGATGAGGCAGGAGTCTTTGGGGGCTGTTGGGGGTGAGAAGCAGGGGGTGTAGATAGAGGGTGGAGACTGGGCCACGCCTAGTTGCATGGGGAGGCACAGCCTCCCCAACCATCCCTCCATACAATTCTGGAAACCCGATGTGGCCCTCAGGCCAAAAAGATGCATGCCTCTAACCTAGTGACTTGCCCATGGCAGAGGAAATCTGTGGTCAGGGATTAAAGCCCATATCTCTTGAGTCCCAAGTGTTGTGCTGTATCCACACCACCATCCTCTCATTTTTTAAAAAATTTTAATGTCCCATGTGCTAATAACAATAAGCCACTGTGATGTTATCTAATTAAAATATGACCATATGGATCATTGTTGCAACCACTGTTATATATTTTCAACAAATATTGTACAAAGATTGTCAAGAAAGGTATCCATGGAAAAGGTTATGATTTATTGAATATGATTGTGCTATTTGTATATAAACACATGCTTTTTGTATTTGAAGTTATGAGTATTGGCTCTATACCTGGATTTCGAATCTTTGCTCCTGGAGTAACATCCACAAGGTAGTTAGCACATCTTGGAGAGATTATTCAAATTGAGTGGCTCATCAAAAGAACATTTAACTCACAATTGAAGTCAACCACCTACCCTGAAGGGACTTTCCTATGAACATGCTGTTGAGGTATAGTTAATGGACTTTCTTGCTGTGACTAGGCTAAATCATGCATGGACATGTGACTTGCCCATGTGACTCCAAATACCATCTTGTCACTGTAATTTTACGCAGTAAGAACAATGGGATTTCCTCCACATGGTAAAAGATATAAAAGGCACTGGAAACAACCTCTGGACTATTGTCTTATACTAATGGGAGCATTCTAACCAAGGGACTGAGGTCCTCCCCATTATTTGGAAGCAACAAGAGACTTATGAAGCCAGGAGTTTATTCCATCACTACTATAGGCCTGATCCAAGAACTTTGTGATTACTGTACATATTAGACACCTTTAACCAATTTTAACTCTTTCTTCCTTTCTTTTTATGAATAAACCTTTAGATTTTAGACAGTAAAGGGCTAGCAACAGTGTGATTTTTGGATAAGATCTGAGTTGCATATTGACCTGGGTGTGTGGCTGGTCCTTTGGGATCAGAAGAAACTTGTATTTGAGGAGATTGGTTTTAAAGAACTGCTCATCTCTAAGTCTAGTATTTTTGGTGGTGATACAAAGACTGGAATGCCAAAGGAAACTGCTTTTATGACTTCTTGTTAGCCAGTGTGGTGAAACAGAAGTTTGCTTTTGTTGCTGGTTTGGTATATCTCAGGGGAGAATAACCTCCATTTTTGGGGTGTGTTCACCCTATTTCTCAGCAGTTTGTCTTGAATTTGGTATTTTCAGTTGTGAGGCACAGTTACAGCCTCTTTAGAATGTGCATTAGTATTGATACATTTCTCATGTGTTTGAAGACAGCTTTTGGTCTTTTTCATCTCAAAACACCTAAGATATATGCAAATATCCTGCTACTGTATAGTATGGTCACAATTATTGCTAAATTAGCACAACGAGAATTAATGTGACCTGAAACCATTGAGTTTCAGTCAGGTCCTCAAAGCATTGTGTACACTATAGAAATTTTACCAAAAAAATCACTAGTGCTAACACCAATTTTTAAATACTGTGATTTGCTCAGAGGAAATGAAGGAGGGAGAAGAAAAGTGCAAAATCAACCAAATATATTGTTCACAAGAAATAATTCAGCCAGCTCTATAAAAAGTTGTGTGAAGTGGAAATAGCCATGCTGGATTAAACTCACCATCACCAAAGGCATATTTCTTATCATGAATCAATAAAGATGGAAATAAATTCATGAGTACAGCTATGGGTACCTTGATCTTATCTAAGCAGCCTGATATCATATAGGTACTTTGGGAGAGAAGAACTGTAAAATTAAGCTGAGTCTTCGTGGAAATGGCAAAGATTAAATGGCTCAGACAAGCATATATATGCAGTAATTCACACACACACAAACACACACACAGACCACACAAACTTCCTTAAAATAAAGTTAAGCCTCCTAAACCATTGTGCACTCTGCTGTGAAATTTCAAACAGTTTTTGTGTTTCACCACTGAATACAGTGATTCTTGTATAGAAAACTAATCTGCTTTGAACCTTATTTATTAAGCTTTTTCCAGATGCAAATATTGAAGGAGGCCACACATCAACTTTGCACTAAAGCCACTATTCAGCAAAGCATGACACGTCTACATTCTGATGTTATATCCATAGCTGTGGTATTCATGTTCCTTACCACCTTTAAATTCCAGAATGCTTTCTTATTTGGGTGAGAGTGGCAATTAGGATGGTTATTTTTGAGGAGGTGTATATATGTGTTGTGGGGGTGGGGTTAGTATCAGGCTGGGTGGCTATTCCCAGGGCTGTACGTTCTTCTGCCCTGGAAAAATGAAAGTCAGAAATCTGGCCCCATTTCAGGAATGCACTTGCACATGTTCTTAAATGTTTACCAAATTAGGAGCATTAGCTCCCTCTACCTCCCCAAAGCAGCCCTCCTTATACCCCTGACCATCTCTCCTGTTGAATAGTGCAATATAGAACTAACCAATGTGAAGGATACAGGATAAGATGGGAGTCATGTCTTTTAAATTAAAACTAAAGAAATATTTTACCATCTGAGTGAAGATGTCTCCCATCTATCTATGCTGTAAAGTATCTGGCACACTTGTGTGCTATGTCAAATAAATCGTAAAGTTATAATTACTTTTAAAAAGTGCTTAAGAGACCAGTGCAAAGTCAACAACTCAAAAGTTGGGAAATGACAGGTTTACAGTTGCCTGTGGAACCTCTGTTTGCCTCCTTGTGTGACTATCCTCTGCACTGAATAAGGCAGAGATCCTATGGAAAAAAATAGTACATGTTCTTATAATTAAACACTGTATCAGAATCCACATGCACCAGGAGCCCAAACAGAGGTTGTTCAGACAACCATAAAGATAATATTTTCTAATTTTGGGGTGTCTAACTACAGCCTAAAATATGCTTTTAACATCATTTTTGTATGCCAGAAAAAACAACTATAATACTCACAAATTCCTTATCATCCATCACCACAAGGGTTTGATCCCTGACCCTGCAGCACAGTCTCAGAGACTGCTACAAATTGCTACAGGGACTTAAGGTACAGGAGTACTACATTAGCTAGCAACAGGAGAAACCTATTTCCAAGTGCAAAGGTGGTGTGCAGAGGCCATTTTTTTTATATATTTTTTTTTGGCTGCAGAGGATGATAGGAGGATACCTAACTTGGCTGACTTTCTTCCCAACCCTGGGATGTAGAGGAAGCTCCTACCTCAGACTGTGCTCCCAAGTGTGGGGAATGGGTTGTGGAGGTCTTGTGCTGCATAAAAATGGGGATACAGCTGGCTATCTCTTTCTCCACCCCAGTAGTTAAGAGAGATCCTGCCCCATATGGTTCCCTGTGGGATTCTGGGGCCATGTGAGAAAGCCTGATTTCCTCTCCCATATGGATGCTGCTTCCCACAGCCCCCATTGAACTGGAGCGGTAAAACACGGCCAGTGGGAGCTGCAATTGGCCAAATCTGCAGAGGCAGCAGGTAAACAAACTGGCCCAGCCCACCAGCCCTGGGGGGCCGCATGCCAAGGTTGCTGATCCCTGCTTTAGAATATTAGAATCATAGAAAATCAGGGTTGGAAGGAACCTCAGGAGGTCATCTAGTCCAACTCTGTGCTCAAAGTAGGACCAATGCCAAACTAAGTCATCCCAGCCAGGGCTTTGTCCTTAAAAGGTTCTAAGGAAGGAGATTCCACCACCTCCCTAGGTAACCCATTCCAGCGCTTCACCACCCTCCTAGTGAAAAAGGTTTTCCTAATATCCAGCCTAACCCCCGCTCTGCAACCCGAGACCATTACTCCTTGTTCTGTCATCTGCTACCACTGAGAACAATCTAGATCCATTCTCTAGAACTCTCTTTCAGGTAGCTGAAAGCAGCTATCAAATCCCTCCTCATTCTTTTCTTCCGTCAACTAAATAATCCCAGTTCCCTCAGCCTCTCCGTAAATTATGTGTTCTAGCCCCCTAATCATTTTTGTTCCTCTTGATTGGACTCTTTCCAATTTATTCACATCTTTGTAGTGTGGCCCCCAAACTGGACACAGTACTCCAGATGAGGCCTCATCAATGCCAAATAAAGGGGAATGCCCCTACTTATACAACCAAAATGCCATTGGCAACAAGGGCACACTCTTGACTCATATCCAGCTTCCAATTCACTGTAACCCTTAGAGCCTTTTCTGCAGAACTGCTGCCCAGCCATTCGCTCCCTAGTATGTAGCAGTGCATTGGATTCTTCTGTCCTAAGTGAAGGACTCTGTGCTGGTCCTTGTTGAACCTCATCAGATTTCTTTTGGTCCAATTCTCTGATTTGTCTAGGTCCCTCTGTATCCTATTCCTACCCTCCAGCATATCAAGTTTAGTGTCCTCCCAGTTTAGTGTTATCTGCAAACTTGCTGATGGTGCTGTCCATGCCATACTCCAGATAATTAATGAAGATATTGAACAAAACTGGCCTCAGGACTGACCCTTGGGGCACTTCACTTGTTACTGGCTGCCAACTAGACATGGAGCTATTGATCAATACCCATTGAGCCCAACGATCTAGCCATCTTTCTATCCACCTTATAGTCTATTCATCCAGCCCATACTTCTTTTACTTGCTGGCAAGAATACTGTGGGAGAGCCTATCAAAAGCTTTACTAAAGTCAAGGAATAACACATGTACTGCTTTCCCCTGATCCACAGAGCCAGTTATTTTGTGATAGAAGGGAATTAGGCTAGTGAGGCATGACTTGCCTTTGATGAATCCATGCTGACTGTTCCTGATCACTTTCCTCTCCTTCAAGTGCTTCAGAATTGATTCCTTGAAGACCTGCTCCATGATTTTTCTAGGGACTGAGGTGAGGCTGACTGGCCTGTACTTCCCCGGATCCTCCTTCTTCCCTTTTTAAAGGATGGGCACTACATTAGCTTTTTTCCAGTCATCCGGAACCACCACCGATTCTCATGAGTTTTCAAAGATAATGGCCAGCTCTGGCAGCTCACAGAGGTTATTATTTCTTAGATACCAGCTGCTAACATTTCCCAGGACACATAGGAGGAAAAAGGAAATGGATTTTTAACTCTTTCTAACTCAGCTACATATGGATGGCATTTCACGGGATAAAGAAAAGATACTTCTATAATCTGAAGGAATACTCTGAGCAAATATCAAAGGTGAAAGAATACACTGCAAAAATCTTGCTTAATAGAAAGTATTAGGTAACCTACATATAGGTGTTATGGCACTTCACTCTATAATAGTAGTTCCCTCCATGTCTTCTCTTGGCTAAATTCAATTTTGGAGCTATTTTTGGGTCAAAATTATGTGCAAAACAAAAAAAGAAAGTGGTACACACTGGTGACTAAACCCTAGGTAATGCTATGGGTTTGTGAATCTTCCATTTTGTTGTAAACAAGGGTAGTATATAATAAGCAGAAATGCGCTCATAATTTTGGAACAGATTGAATGCTGTGAGACTCTGTTTCCCAGATTAGGTTGGTAAAATATTATCCTTTTCCCTTCTGTGTTGTGCCATTTTCTCTTTGACTAATAAAGCTGATTGAGCATAGGTTATCTGATATCTCATCAATAATCTAACTTGAATCCTCAAAATAAATAATAACTATCATAAATATCTCATTGGGAAGTTGTGGAAGCCTTCCATCTACTCAGTGCTTCCCTTGTGGCCAACAGAATGAGATGGGGTAGGTGGCATTAGGGGGAGCAAGTTGGGCTTCCAAGGCTTCAGCGAAGAGTTGTGTTAGCAGAGTTCTTGCATGCTTAACTTTTGGAGTAAATCCACAGCTGTGGCCTAGGCAGGTCAGAGACCTCATATAGTCTGTACTCACAGAAGCTTTCACAACTAATACAAGGGCCTTTGTCCCTAGTCCCGAAGTTCCCGAAGTTTGTTCAGATAATTTTCACAGGGCTAGGAACTAGTCCCGATGTTCACTCTGGCAGGACAGGAATCTTGCTGTTAAGTAACAGTCATCGATACAAAGAGTTTGTGGCCCAACTAGTTGAGGAGGCTCCATTAGATTTAGTGAGTCAGGTTTAGGAATCTTCAAATTGATTTTGACTATGTCATCTTCATGGGAAGCCATGTGTCAGATGGATGTAGTGTGCAAGTGTTCTTTTTCAGACACACAGTTTGGGACAGTAGTCTTTTAATTTATTCTATGATGACCATGCAACAGCAATATATTGTTGACCATGAGTCTTGTGTGATGTAATATGTGGTTTGGAATGCTAGTCACAAACACGTACAATCAGCGTGTCCAGAATGCAGCAGCACTTGTTCATTTGAGCTAACATTTTCATTGTTTGCCTTTTCATACGAGCTGTTTTTAAAAGTGTTGGTGTGACTTCAAACTTACACTAATAGTTTTTAATATTCTTACTGGTTTAGGCCCTTTGACAGTTGATCCTTCAACCTTGTATGGATGAGTATCTGAGCCCACACACTACTCACTCTTTAAAGCTCTCACTATACAATGTGAAACTAGTAAGCATTTGCATTTTGGTTCTGGGTGTCCCAATAACATGGAAATCCCTTCCACTTGAAGTTAATGCTTTCCCTTCTGCCACCCCCAAAGATGTTGCAAAAATAATACTTATTGACTCTACAGAACATTTATTGCCTTGACTTCCTATTTGTTTCTTATTCAATGTATCATTTGGACCTATTTCCATCATTTGTTTTTATGTGTTTGTATTTAAAGAGGATGGTGCTTTATTATAGCTTTTAGGGTATTGTATTTGAGTTTAATTAGTTTCTGAATAATGCCCTGTATTTATTGGCTGAGAGCATTGCATAAACTGTTGAACTACAAGAAAATAAAACTACAGATTGTAACTGAACAAATAAAGTATTTGAGGCAAATTACTGCTACACTGAAAAGCAGTTAGCACTATAATAGCAAGAGAGAGATACTACTGTAATGAATACATAATTTTCCATCTTCAGAAGAACTGTAGTTGGGTAAAGTGGAAACAGAGAATGGACATAGAATGTAAGAAGTGGGAGTTCAGCCATTGACTTCAATGAGTGCAGGATCAAGCCCAAGAAGCATATTCCTGTGGTGGTAACATGATCCTCAACATTCTAAAGAGTAATCTAACTACAGACCTTCTCCTCCAACTGAGCAGAAGTTTCCATGCATGGTTTCCATGCAGCATTAATGTTTCTGTTGTGAACCTGAAGCCCAGTCCATCAAAGTCAGCTGGAGCCCTTCCATTTATCTCAATGGGCTTTGTATAATACTTACCTGGCAGGGAAGATACCGTGATTATGAAGGTGGTTTTCCCAGGGTGAGGCTCATCCATTGCACTGCGGATGTGCTGACCCCTGTGATTTCCCCAAATGCGGGAAACTCAGCTGAATAATTTGTGGTAGTGGGGGACTGCATTCACGCTCTCCCTTGGAAAAGAAAGGAAAAAATGCAAGATCAAGTACATTGTAAATAACTGATCAGAATCCTGTGTGACTTAACATTTTTTTGGTGTTTTGTTGAAATCCAATGGGCATTTACAGTATGTCAAACTGTTTGTTCTAAATAAATTATACTTTTGTGAGCAGCATAATGGTGGCTTTCATTACGACATAAATCCACTTTATTAAGACTCCTGTGACAATAACAGTAGAGATGGCATTTTCTATTTTGCTACAAAAATGATTTCAGTGAGTACAACCTCTAGACAATTAGGGACAAAAATAATCTATAAGTTTCTCCTTAAGCCTGTGCCTAACAACTCCTCAGCAGTATTCACTTTTCTCTTTGAAGCTCTATGAATCCACAGAAAATGTCTGTTCAAATTCAAGTTTCTGACCATTATACCCCTTCAGGAATGTATTTAAATTATTACTAATAACTTTGGGAACAATTTGTATATGCTATTGATAATTTTTCATACTTCCTGTTGACAGTGGTGAACATGGTAATTAGAGCTGTGGAGTTTCTGCCCTGTGTCAGTAAAAGGCAGGATCCTAGCCTCTCAACATCTCTGTTACTATCTTTTACTCTTTCATGCTTACTCATTTGAGCTATCAGCCAAAGAGGGCTCCTCCTGAACATCTGTATTACTCAGAGTATGAATGAAAGGTGTGCATCAAGAGTGCAGAGAAGATCTGAAGGTCATACATTTCTTGCCACAATGCTTTTTGGAGAACAGGAGCTATAGCTTTCAGACTCAAAATGAGATAATCTCAAAGAGGAAAGGAGTGAATTTGTGCAAGCATTTTGTGAGCGAAAAGCAAAAAGGCAGTGTGATTAAGAGGGGAAATGGGATGACTTTCCTCAAGGTTTCTGGTTAGCTGATGTAGGTTTCTTCTAAGGAGAAAAGTTTCTAAAAACTTAAATTTGCATCCTACTTTTTTTCTAAAGTAATATTTGTCACTGCCAGCTCCCAATTCAGGGGTGAAATTTTGCCCTTACTAATGATCATTCATGGATGTAAATGTGATTACTCCAGTGTAAGTGGTTGAGTATGACACAGAAGTATTAAGGGGATTAGTCTTTTTGTATTACATAGTGCTCTTAAAAGCACTTAGTTTCTCAGTCTCCCTTTTCATCTTTGCATCCACTCTTTTAGGGGATTCAAGCCACTTCATCTTCAGGTTAAGTAACACCCGTGTTCCTCTCCAAACTATGCAGACTTTGCCAAAATACTTGTATTGATAATTATCAGAAAATGCCCTGTATCCTTGAATGCAAAGATGGATACAGATTTCAAACCATCTCCTACAACAGTTGGGGATATTTGCATCTATGATTTCAGTTCAGCCCTTTTAGGAATATAAGTTAACTGTAAAATTGCATCCAGAATTTAATTTTGACTGCTTAGAATCAAATTCAGCAGTGTTTAGATCTTGAGGTTGAGGCAGGGCGGTTGGAGTTTTATTTTTTATTCAGCTGTGTGAAGAACTTACTGGAAGGTGTGACAGAATTTCTCATCAAATTTCCTTTGATTATAATCCATATCCATAAAAACATTCCTTTGAATACCTTCTCCTGTTATCTAAAGAGTGGAAGTCAGATCCTCAGTAGGTGTTAATCAGTGTAGCATCATTGAAGTTACTAGAGCTATGCTGATCTGTGTCAGGTAAGGCTCTGACCTTGGCTATCTAAAACATTCACTCAGGCCACACACTGAGCAGTTAAGGGGATCCTATTTGGGCACCTGCTAGAAAAGGAAACATCTTATGGTTTTGCAACTCCAATAGTGTTATTTTATTTGTTGCTTTTACTTGATGAGCAGAACATGCACAACTTCTAGACACAGAGATTTTCTTATAAGAGCATTTTCAAAGAGGTTTGTGATCAGTGTTGGGATTTTGTAAAGCATATGATTTCATTTATACAACTAATCTTTGATAGTATAGCTACCAAGGTGATATATCTTTTTTCTTTATGATCTTTGCAAAGATATTTGTTCAGAATTAATTACCACTATTTAAATATGGATCAATGTGTAAGTCAAAGAAAATTGAGATTTTATTTCCCATTAATATTATGTTTATCTTTCTAATAACTTTTGTTTTGTTTTAAATATAGGTTTGTTTCAGAATGAAACTTATTCAAAACCTAACGTACCTACACTGTAGCTGTGCAAAACCTTTACACAATATTTTATGACTATAGAAACTGCAACCATGAGTATTGTCAAATTCATACTACACTAGACTTCCTTAGGGCTTGATCTTATTAAATGATGAGCACCTTTAACTTTCAAACACTAAAATGGGAGTTGAGATTACACAGCATCTTCCAGAATCTTTCACTTAGACATTTATTTTTGCCTTTCACAGATTTTTAAAGTTGGAAGTAGCAACCAGCAAATGCTTTGCTGTGCACATAAGAGTCAAGTTAACCTACACTTCATACTTGAAAAAAGATGATGTAGCATGTACTTAGTCATAAGTCATTAACTTATGACTCTCAAAAAATTTTCAACAGCTGTGGTGTCATCTTCATGTTAGTGCAGTACGATACATGTGTATGAAACTTAGCATTATGGCTACCTTCCAGATGATCTCTGCCTTAAAGTCCATATAACAGTAACAGTGATCAAAGAAATATCAGGTCACATATATAAAAGATAACAACGCTACGAAGACTGTTCATATCTAAGTTTAGTAATTTTGTTTTATTTCTCCTAGCTGTATATTTCCAGGGCTCACTGACAGAACAGGGCATGTCATAACCATTAAGCAACTACTCTTCTTCCTCAACTGCTTTTTGCCAATCTAATGGGTTGTGATTCATTCTGCTGTGATTGTCAATGAATTTTGCATGAGCTCCTCCTAAGAGGGAAAACTATTAAGTACAAGAGTGAGCAAAACAGTCAGCTTTGCTAATAGAAGGTTGGGGTTTTTTTTTGTCTTTTTCTGAGTGCAGCTGGAAAAAGCCTATGCACTTTTTTATAGTTACGGATCACTTGAAATGACTTCAGCACCCAAAGGTTAGCACATCTGACTTCACTTCATTTGTAGAGATAGTTAGAAAATAAAATAGGTTGCTAAAAATATCCTGAAAGATGTGACTATACCCATAGGGGTTCCCAGCAAACCAGAAGATGAACCCACAGACTTCACTGAAGCACTATGAAATGATCAGCTAGCAAATATGGATACACTGTGATGCAGTTAACACAGAGCATACATACTATGGCCAAACTACTGCACCAACTTCCATCTCCCCAGTTTCTTCAGTTCTTAGAAAAAACAGTACCTTGTTTTTCACAAACACTAAGTCAAAAATTCATTTTTCATTTTCAGGTATTAATTTATATTTTTAAAATATTTCTGAAATAGAAAAAAGGGTTTTGTAATATGCACAGATTTTATTTGCATTCCTTACTTTATCTGTAAAATCTGAATGTATTATGTGGGATTCTTTTGTTCATCCAAATGTAAAAATCATGCATAAAATGCATTAGATATAAGATTAATAACTAGGCAGATGGACAGTCCCAAGGTAAGGTCCATCATCCAGATAATGCATAGTTATTCTAATTGTCATGAACTTGGCTGCTATATTTCACTCAGGTCTGTCAATAGAACTGCACTTCAATGCCAATTTTTGTTGTGGGCAGAGAGAATGCTGTCTGAAAGCTGATTTTTTTGTAGGTTAGCTGGCATTTCTAAGATATGTAAACACAAATCTGACATTTAGCTATGGAGTTATATACCTCCAAAAATCTACTTTATTTTGTATGTTTACGTATATGGGTTAAACACATTGTAGTGGACAAAATTCTTCTAAACAAACAAAAGAGGTCAGAGAAGAAGAATATTAAGGAGAGAAGAGGAAGACAAGCAATTAGTTATTAAGGATTGAAAGTTGTGTGGCCATGTGCATTGTGTCTTTAGATCTGTTGAGGTGATTTACAGAATTGGGACCTGACAGAATTGGAATGGGAGTTGAGGGACCCTGGGCCCTCAGAGGACTGGGCCTCAGAAGCTCATAGTTTTAAAAATAATTTATTTCTAAACTGTCAAAAGTATAAAGTAGCCTAGAATTAGTGTTTACCTGTAAGGGGTTAAGCTAAAGGTAACCTGAGAGGTGGACAACTGACCAATGAGAAATTCCTCAGGAGACAAAGGATTTTGAGTTTCAGTTTCTCTCTGGGTCTCTTTTCTGTTCAACTCGGCTATGGGATGAACCACAGCTATTTCTTTTACTATAACTATCAGTTTTTATCAAGTAAGGTAGTGAGTAAGTTTAGCTTCTTTTTATCACTTGGAAAACTCTTCAGTTGGTAGAAATTTATCTCTGTGTTTCTCTAATACTGTAAGCTTCAGCAGGAGGAGAAATTCGGGGAGGGAGTTGTCTGTACCTCTTTATTGATTATTATAGATGCTGTTCTATTGATGGTTATAAGGGATTTATTCCTTTCTTTTTTTCTTTTATTAAAATCTTTCTTTTAAGAATCTGACTGCTTGTTTTCCATTGTGTAAGATCCTGATTTTGGATCGGGCACATCTCGCAGGATCAGGCGAGGCTTTTCTCGCAAGCTTCCCGGGGAGGGAATAAGTTTGGGGGTTTTGTGGAAAGAGAAAGAGGGGCTTCAAGTGGTCCATGTCCAATAGTTTTTGAGACATTCTCACTTGATGGTGGCAGCATACTAAGTCCAGACACAGAAGAAGTTGTGTTCTGGGGAAAAACATTTTAACCCAAGCTGGTAAAATAAACTTGGGGAGGGGGTTATTTCTTTTTTCATGCGGGTCCCCACATGTGTACCCTAGAGTTCAGAGTGGGGAGGCAATCCTGACATAAACAAAAGTCTAATACAAAAGGTATGTCTAGTATAAAAGCTGAATTAAAATAAAATCAATAGAATAAGATGTTGTGTGGCCATAGAGGAATAATTATAATTCTTGACTGGGTTAATGCACTTGGCCTTTGGCCTAGTGCTTCCCAAAGCTCCAAAAAACACAGACAGCATGTGGGTATTGTGGTACAGCTGCACACATTTCTTTGCCATTTATAATTTCATACTTCTCCATAATTGAAAAGCCATGGTACATAGTGGGTTTTTGTTTTGTTTTGTTTTGTTTTGTTGAAATAGGAAATTTCCAGATGAGAATGGAGATAAAAGGTAAATGTTAAGCAGCAGCTCGATGCAATAGTTTTGTGAGGTGAGCGACATAAAATTAAATGAGATTTTAACATGATCTTTCAGCTGGACAACTTCAAATTACAGGAGGAAAATAAGGACAGAGAGAATTAGGATCTTGGACAAGTAGCCAAAATGTATTTATAACTTTAAATAAAAAAAGAGAATTTCTAAAGGCAACCTGTCCTGACATCAGTGAAAGGAATTAACTCAATGGGATCCTCAAGTGCTTAAAGTTAAACACATTCTTGAGTGTGTGTGCAGAGGGGAGAGTTGTTTATTTGTTTGCATTGAGCTACAGTGCTCAACACCTTGCAGGATTGTGCTTTAACTGGCCAGAGAAACAGTGATAGTGAGTCTATGACTCTGTGCTTAGGGAACTCACATGGGTGACTCAAGCTCAAATCCTGCCTCCCATGACTTCTTATTCACACCATGACTTATTCCCATGTCTCATTCACACCAAGTGGAATAGTGTAGTAAGTAGGGCACTCACCTGTAATGTGTGAAATCAAAGCTCAAATCGTTACAGCATTAACAGGCAGATCTAGGATTTGACCCTCGGTCTTTCACCTTCTCTAACCAGTAGGATAAATGTTATATGGGTTGTGCTGTGCAAGGCCCACTCTGGGAGACAGTCTCTGAAAATGCCTGATGGATCAGGCCAAGTGATAAGTGGAGTAATGTGTAGTTTGAAGATCCCACTGGGGCTTAGGTGTGAGTTAGGTGCCCAGGCATCATAACCTTTTTAACAGTGTGCATTCCCACTTGCATAAATGCTGGTGCTTTGGAGAATTTATCAGCATAAATTTAGAATCAGAGGGTATTTGGACAGGGTTAGGTGGATGTTTCGGAGATCTAAATTTTGGTTTAGGCACCTAAAGTGATAGTTACCCAGCTAACTCCCTTTGGGGATTTAGCCTAAGAGATTAAGAATTGAGCTGCCAAGGTTAAACAGTAAATCAGTGGAAGAATCAAGAATAAATCTCCAGCTTCCCTCTTCTAGCCATTAAAAATGTTCATAAGCACTGTAAGATCTTCTGAATTAATGCAGTACTGGCTGCAGAGTACAGGACCAGCTATTAAAGCATACAGTACTAAAAAGTACCATTGTCGTGTTAAAATGGTGAAGTATGGGAGTGAAAATCAATGGAAAAAAAACAGGAGTGCTAGATAATTAGTTCTCATTGGTGGGCAAAATATAAATGGGATGGTCTGTTCCCATTTTCTCTCCCATTTTGGAGGCTTTCAAATAAAAGACTGTGGGAGGAAAATCAATAACAGCTGGCTGCAAGATGGATGATCAAGAAAGAGTGAACTTCACCATTATGGTTGCCACCCCAAGAGTCTCCTGGGACACACTGGGTTTTTGTTGTTGTGATCCTGAAAAATGTCCTGATCAAATCTGGCCCAAAAGAGGGACATAGATAATATTTCCACCTCCACTGCCTCTGGCTAAAACCTGAACACCATACTTTTCTCATTTGCCAGCAATGACCTTGACACAGTCCATGAGTTATATATTAGACCTTTTTGTACAGACAATTCTTTCTCTCTCCCTTTTTCACTTTTCCCATCAACACTTGTTTTACAGGTTATTGTGAAATTTTCTGGACTTTCATTCAGTTTTCACAACTGAGCTCACAATTACAGGCAATGTGGAGGCCAAATTGTCACAACAGGGAGAAAGAGTAGCTTTTGGAGTAGGACAGTTTCCTTTGCTCTAAAAAGTTTCCTTGATCGGTACTTAAGTCCTTTGCTGAGTCAGGGTCTCAATCAATAAATTTCTAAATTATTTATCACTACTAAAGCTGGAAGCACTAAGCACCTTACAACAGGAACTCAATGTTTTGCTGATCCGACCCTAAGTGTTTTGATGATATTGACAGCTCAAGTTTTATTAGCATAAATGTTCATATGCATTCAGAACCAGAACCTCAAGATTCCGAACGATATTGCATTCATAACTGAAAATTATATAAGATCCCAGACATACTTTGAAATTAGTTTTTTAATAAGCATACCAGAGAGGGAATTGTTGCTTGTCAACAACTGCTTGGGTCTCATATCTCATAATTTGAACTGTTTCTTCCCTTTATCAAAGTGATATAATAAACATAAATTTAGTATCATATTTCTACTACAGTTGTATAGCAAGGGGAAAATATCCGTAGTCTGGGAGTGATTTGATACAGAATATTTATAGTATAAATGGAACTACAGACAAATTAATTTAACATACTAGATGTATCTGTTGGTAAAAGAGTTCTGGTTTTGTGATCATAATGAGAAATGAGAGAGAAAAATCAATTGTTGAAAATGTTGAAGTTCTAGCTTTTCTTGTTTGTTTCATTTCTTGGAGTTAAAGTTCTGACCTGTAATAGGAAAATCGTCTCTGCTATGTTGTGATCCATTAATATTTTTAATTCACAATATTTTCATTTAACCAGGACTGTTAAGATTCCAACCAACTTATAAAAAAGAATGATAAGTACTTGTGGGATCTTAGAGATTAACAAATGTATTTGGGCATAAGCTTTCATGGGCTAAACCCCTCTTCTTCAGATACATGGAGTGGAAAATAAAGTAGGAATATATATATAGAAAGAGAACATGAAAAGATGGGAGTTGCCATACCAACTTTAATGAGACAAATCAATTAAGGTGGGCTATTACAAGCACGAGGAAAAAAATCTTTTGTAGGGATAATCAGGATGACCCATTTCAAACAGTTGACAAGGAGGTCTAAGTAACAGTAGGGTGAAAAATTAGCATGGGGAAATAGTTTTAGTTTGTGTAGAAGTGACAAAGAGCCCTGTGACACCTTAAAGACTAACTAAAGTATTGGAGCATAAGCTTTCCTGCGCTAATACCCATTTCATCGGATGCATGCTTTGGAAGTATCCAGGGGCAGGAATAAATAAGAGACGAGGGCCAGGTTAGAGACAACAAGGTTAGTCCAATCAGGCTGAACCAGCTTGTTATCTCTAATCAGGGAGGATTAGGTCCTCTTCTAGCAGCTGATCTGGAAGTGTGAACTCTGAGAGAAGAGAAGCTGCTTTTGTACTTAGCTAACCACTCATAGTCTTTGTTCAATCCTTGATTGATGGTATCAGATTTGTAAATGAATTGCAGCTGTGCAGTTTCTCTTTGCAGTCTGGTCTTGAAGTTTTTTTGCTGCAAGATGGTGACCTTTAAATCTGTTATGGTGTGTCCAGCAAGTTTGAAGTGTTCTGCAGGTTTTTTTATATTGCCATTCCTGATATCTGATTTGTGTCCATTTATTCTTTTTTTATAGGGAGTGTCCAGTTTGGCCGACGTACATAGCAGAGAAACATTGCTGGCGCATAATGGCGTATATTACATTGGTAGATGCGCAGGTGAATGAACCAGTGATGGTGTGGCTGTTCTGGTTTGGTCCTGTGATGGTGTTGCTGGTGTAGATATGTGGTCAGAGTTGGCATCGAGGTTTGTTGCATTGATTGATTCCCGAGTTAGAGTTATTATGGCATGGTGTGCTGTTGCTGGTGAGAATATGCTTGAGATTGGCGGGTTGCCTGTGGCCGAGGACTGGCCTGCCTCCCAAGGCCTGTGAAAGTGAGGGATCATTATCCAGGATGGGTTGTAAATCACTGATGATGCATTGGAGAGATTTTATTTGAGGACTGTAGGTGATGGCCAATAGTGTTCTGCTGTTTTTTTTCTTGGGCTTGTCTTGCAGCAGGAGGCTTCTGGGTACATGTCTGGCTCTGTTAATCTGTTTCCTCGTGTGGGCATTGTAGTTTTGAGAATGCTTGGTGAAGATCTTGTAGGTGTTGGTCTCTGTCAGAGGGGTTGGAGCAAATACGATTGTACCTCAGTGCTTGGCTGTAGACAATTGACTGTGTGGTGTGTCCGGGATGGAAGCTGGAGGCATGAGGGTAGGCATAGCTGTCGGTAGGTTTTCGGTATAAGGTGGTGTTAATGTGGCTGTCATTAATTTGAACTGTAGTGTCTAGGAAGTGGACCTCCTGTGTAGACTGGTCCAGGCTGAGGACCATTAGTTTGTGTAATGACCCACCCACTCCTAGTCTTTATTCAAGCCTGATGTAATGGTGTCCAGTTTGTAAATTAATTCCAATTCTGCAGCTTCTCATTGGAGTCTGGTTTTGAAGGGTTTTTTGTTGTTGAAGAATTACGAAAATGTTGAAAATTAAAATGAGCACATTAAATATATCTCTTGCACTGTGTATAATATTTGCCAGATGCTATTTAATACTAACAGTAAACAATACTCATATTTTCCCATCATGTCACAAGTGTTTCTAAACCATAGACCCCTAATCCAGCAAAGCATTTAAGCATATCAATAGCTACAATTATAGAACTTTTCATATGCCTAAGTTTATGTACATGCTTAAATGTTTTGGAGGATTGAGGCCTATGGCTTATAAACACATGATGATATGATAATAGCATGATTAGCCAACTTAGCTACTTATGTGCTTAAATTTATGTACATATTCAAGTTCTTAGCTGGATTAGAATTTTGTGTTCAGTACATCTCTGCACTTAGTTCAGAATGGGTGTGTCTAGAAGTAGGAGACATTGCATTACCATACAATGAAGTATGTCAACTATTACAAAGTACTGTAAATGAAGACTACTGAAATCTGAGAGATTCATATATAGAGTTTTAAGAGAAGCATAAAATGTTTCATTATTCTTTATGAGGATGTAGAAATGTTGTTATGGAATACATAACACAATTCTGAAGTTTATTCTGTTTCCTGTGCTATCACTCAGCCTTTATGATGATTATGTTTATAATCAAATGAGGTCAACTTTTGAATCATCTATCAGCTCACTGAAATATGAGTATTTAAAAACTGGGAGGAATAAAAATTACAGCTAACAAATGGTTCAATGAAAATCAGAAATTAAATTAGCAATTGTGTTTCAGAAAAACCGTGAATTTACTACTTCCAGTCTTATTCAAAATTTTGAAAGAGTAATTAGCTACTGAATTGCTTCTGCAGTTCCACCTAATTTTTAGTAATTTTATAGCATTTATCAAATCACTCTTGCATTGTTTTCTATTCCTCTAGAACATCTGATATATTAAATATAATGTTTGATGCAACTCAAAGATTGGAATACAAACCTTTGCAGTTAATTTCACATCAGAATTCCAGCAAGCTTCTATACTGATTATTTTTCCCTCAATTGACAACTTATTTTGTTACCATTTCAGAACAAACATATTTCCTGTTCTTTCACTGATTTTGTGGGGTGGGGGGGGGAGGAGAGTGAATTTACACGGAGTGTATTTTTTATCTCTTTGATCAAGGCAACAGTGCCCCATTGTGGGGCTTCATCTTGTTCCACCATTTTCATGAGGTAAATCCTTGTTTGTATATTGATCTTAATGAATCAGCATTGCTAATCAGGAGGCTGCACAGCTTCTCCAGTGAGACATTCTGTCCTGGCTTGCTCTGAAAGTGTTAATGCTTTACTTGCCTGATTAATGTGCAGACTATGTACACTCTAATATTTTTAATGTGGAGTATGTACTCAGTAGCAGAGGCCCCTTTTCCTTATTGTGCCTATACTTTAAGATGTTCTTTACTCTGACAGCTTCATTTATAAATCTTGAAGAAGCTGATCAAAATAAATAAATACATAATTTTACAGTTTATTAAACCTCAACAAGGATTATACTGGTTTGACACTAATCTTTGAGTTTGCACTTCACTTCCAACAAAATCCTTCTTGGTTTATAATCAGCGTCTGAGAGGGTTATACATCTGGTTAGATATTTAGGCAAGCATCCAAGTACATTTCAGATTGCCAAAGTACAGTCAAGATTGGTGTACACTAAATTATTTGTAGATGGAATAAACACACAGAATCAAAACTAGAGGCCATTAGAAGCCATCATCTCACCTCTGTTGTCAAACAGCCCCAGCTTTGTATGTTTGTTCCATATAAAATCAGCTATAAAGCATTTCCTGGAAGCAGAAAGCAATAAATAAATAAATAAATACATACATACATACATAAATAAAATACAAAAATAAGGTTGAAAACTTGAGTTTAATTATGCTCCTTTGTGCATAAATGCCATATTTTTTTCTCTTAATTATCATTATTATTATTATCCATATTTTGAAAGTGCCAGTAGTCACAGTTCAGGGCAATGGCAACTGTGTTCCTCTTTGTGGTCCCTCAAGAGCACCCATTCTAGGCTCCCAGCACCTCAGTCATCACCTCTCTTGATCAGAGACCTGTGTCTCTCTGCTTTCTGACTGGGCGTTTTGCCAGGCTGCATAATTCCCTAAACTGCACTATTGTATCCCCAGCAAACCAGACTGCATAAAAGACCAGCATCTGCTCTTTGCTTTCTCTCTAGATGTTACGGACAGCATAATTGCCACAATTATAAGTTACCACACAGAGTTTTTGAAGCAAGATCATTTATTTTAAGGTGAAAGTATTGCAGAAAAAAATCATTAAAACAATAAAATAACTTACACACACATCAAAATGGCTTCCCAGACTCCCTCCACCTTCATTCTCGGGCTCTGGGATTCAGCTGAAGCTGATAGTGGTGGTGATGTCATCTGGTCCCTCCCTCTGGTTTGATCTGGCCAGCACATCCCTCAGCCAGTGCCACTTCCTGCAGCCCACATTGGCCTGCAATGGTGAACTGCAGCAAGTGGGACCTGTGATTGGCCGAACCTACGGACACTGCAGGTAAACAAACCGCCCCAGCCTGCCAGTGTATTTCTCTGATGGATCGCGTGCCAGAGGTTGCCAATTCCTCTTATTGTGATATTTTGTGAATTTACACTCACTTTTTACAATTAAACTCACAATTAAGGTAAATTTGTAGTGCCAGTTGTCAGAAGAGATCCTACTCTTAGATTGCCATGTCCCAGGTTCCTACATCTATGAATCTTGTTCCATTACCACAACATCCATGCCCATCAGAGCTGCCACAATGGGGTGCAAAGTAAAAGTTCTCTGAGACCGCATGTCCTAATTCCATGTAGGCCTTAAAAGGCTATGAAATAGGACCATTAAATGGAGCTGTTAATGGACGGGAAGCCAGTGTAGAGTGAAGATGTACGCTCTTGAATGTTTTGTCTACCAATGAAGTTCTTATGTGATAGATTTTCAGTTGCTGGTAGGCCGGATTGTTGTGCATTTTTGGAAATCAGAGCTACTTCTTTATATGCCTATCAGTATCTTTAGACACATCAATCATTAAAATTCTGGTCCTTAGCAACATAAGCTTAGGTGCCCAATTTTGAAAATCTTAGCCATTGGTATTATGTATAAAACATGCAGGAATCTTCTGGACACCTCACAGACATAGAAGAAGACTTCTCACAGACCTTTTAGAAGAGTTCTCTCGCCATCCAACAGCCACTTTAAGTCCAAAATTCAGACCCTTCAAAACTCCCTCTCATCTGTTGCTGAAACTTTTTGGCACATCATGTCCGCAGACACCTACCTACCCTCTGATGAAGTCCCCTAAGGGCTAAAAATCTGCCATTGAACATGAGTCTTGATCCCCAGCTTCTATTTCAAGCCTAAACCTGGCAGGACCCTTAAGCTAAGCATTCACCTGCTGGCAGAGCCATTAGGCAATCTCAGAACCCACCTAACCAACCAGGCCCAATATCCTGAGATAAGTTACTACCCCAGATGTCATCTAAAGAGGGGGGAAAAAACAACAACAAAGCAAACAAACAAACAACAACAAAAAAAAATGAGGAGGCCTTGTGGCATGTTAGAGACTAACAAATTTATTTGGGCATATTTCTAAAGAGAGTTTGTTGTTCACCTGCCAGCCCCATTCCAATCCCTTCACTGCCTGAAGTACAGGCAGCTACTGAATTAGCAAATACAGGAATAATCTGCACTGCTCAATACACATGTATCAGCCAGACCAAAGTGCTCTCGTAAATAGTCTGTTCTGCATGAAGTTCAGGCAGAATGCTGCGCAGTGTACTGAAACTACCACAAAGGAATAAACTTACCTCTTTGCCAATTTCACTAATCAGTGGATAGTTAATTTCACAGACCTGATTCTATTCCAAACTAAGGAAAGCAATTAAATTAGTTATTATGGAAATATGATGCTGTATACACACTAAACAATATAAAAGCAATATTAGTACACAACTCTGGAAATATGAAGTGCTATAGACGTGCTAAACATTAGCCATAATTTACAAATTATACTAATTATTAAAGGGAATTTGAGAATGCAAACATAGGCTATTTTATTATGATTTTAACTATGATGTAAAGTTACCCAGGCCTTTTGTGGGGAGGGAAGATATTTAAAAATAAAGGGCAAAACTGATTCCTGACTGCACTGGCATAAGAAAGCATTTTTGCAACAAGCAGCCAGGAAAATGCCCTGGAAACAGAGCTGAGCAGTCCTAGCACAGACAGTGCTGGAGGGGTACTCACTCTATAAAGTTCAAGGAGGTTATGTATGTAAATTATGTCTTCCCTGGAAGTGGCCCTCCATGGATTCTGATCCCCATCTTTATCAGGCAGGGTCTGCAGAAGTTGCTGATGAGGCGAGGACCAGAACTAGTATGCCTCAAACGGTTACATATACCATTGAGTGGGGCCAGAAAGAAGAGAGAGAAAGGTCTATCTGACCCTTCCTTCCTCACCAAGATATGGATAATCTTTCTTCTCCAAAGAAGCTCCCTTTGTCCCTAGCTGACAATTGCAGTACTTCCAACCTCAAGTGTTTAAAAATCATGAATCAGACCACAAAAATCATGAGATTGGTTTGAAAATGAAGAGGTTTTTTCTTTTTTTCAATATTCAGTTTGATTTATTTCTCTCTCAGCCTTTGAGGCATACTCAGATCACATTTTCAGGCCTTTCTCTGCATCCATGAGGGATAGAAACTTACTTTTTAAATGAAAGTTAGATTTTCAGGGAATTACTTGCCTCCAGGAGTTGGGGCTTTAAGAAAACTGCCCAATATTGTGATACTTGTGATAAAATAGTGAAAGTAGGCAACAAGGCACCCTTCCTTCATAGCCTGAGATTAATTGAGGGAGTATTTTAGAAATATGAGAGTCTGAAAATTGTGATTATTGTTTTGCTGGAAAACGTCCAATCCAATGTTTCCTCTACAATCTCTAAGTTCAGCTCTCTGCTCTTCCCTTCAGAGTCTCCCTTAGCAATGCCAAGGCCTGCCAATCCTTGAGCCATTGTTCGTTATCTCATTTCCTCCCTGAGGAGAGAGAATGACCACATAAGCACATTTCTTACAGAGGACGACTCTTTACCCGCTTCCCTGTAAATAGTTAGTTAATGTATAACATGCCAATGGATAACACCCAGGAATATTCAGCAGAGTTTGTGGGTATTGGAGGACCAAAAAACCTCCTTCCTGTACACTCCTTGTGTACAGCTCTTTACATTAAACCCTTGACACTTCCACTCTCACCCATACAGCACATAGCGGTGAGTTAGTGATGCAGTCTCTATCCCCCTGTTCTTCCTTGAACCTTTTTTAAAAGGGAAAATAACAGAAACCATGGCATCTGAGCGATCTAAAACAAAATTATCTAAAAATCTTGCATGTCTTTGAGAACACACACATTACTCATACACAGATGATACTGGTCAGGAAGTTTGGTGTATTGGCTACTGTATGGCATTGGTTCCTATAACAGGCAGCCAAACTTCTAATTATTTTAAAGAGACAGGTCACCAGTTCTGGGGGTGCTGAGAGAAAAACAAAGGAAAAGGGGTGCAGAGAATCTGTGTGAGGAAGCAGATAGGTTTGTAAGGAAGGGAGACAGAAGAACTGGAACTCCTATTTACTCCCATCAGTTGTAACCTTTTCATTGCCAGGGTATAGATATATCCATCTTCTTCCCATATACATCCAAGTTGATGTAACTCTTCTGGCATCAGACTACATCCCACTTCCCTTCCTCTCATTCGTACACAGCCTACTACACTTATATGTTCCATCAGCCAAAGCAGTAGTCTTCAAGGACTATATGAAAACTTAAAAGAGCTAGTAGAGTGAATGGGAGAAACAATATTGGCCTACTTTATGTTTAACACCATACCAAATAGCTAAATAAAAAGGCTACAGTATGCATTACATTTTAAGAATCAGAGGGGTAGCCGTGTTAGTCTGGAATTACAGAAGTGACAAAGAGTCCTGTGGCACCTTAAAGACTAACTAAAATTTTAGAGCATAAGCTTTCGTGGGCTAATACCCACTTCGTCGGAGGCATTACGTTTTTGGATTACATTTTAAAATATCCTTCTGTACAATATAATAACAGTATCATGTTTGTCATATGTCCGCAGACACTCCTTTCAATAAGAAATGATGTGATGACCTATTCTATTAATGGTATTGCCAAAACTAAAAAGGTATATAACAATTTGAAAAGTGCAAAATCCATAATTTCTTTGTCATCCTAATTATGAGATTTTCTAGTAAACATACATTGTCTTATTAAATTATTAAATCTAATTTGATTTAAACTAAATTGGTTCCATATAATATAGATTTCTGATCTGGGTAAAATATTACTTTCATTTCTGTGTCCTTGGTTGTTTTTTTGTTTTGTTTTATTTTGTTTTGTTTTCCTAAAAGTTGTTGCTATTACTTTTAACCATAGCCAGCTACAATAGGAACTCCCTCTATTGGAGAAACTCTTCTAGAATATATTACTAATGTCAGATTTAAACTACAGGGAGCTTCCTCTGTTTATTGGCCAGGCTATCTTTCATAACATTAAGTTATAGAAGAAAGTCATTGGAGTAGTAAAGCAGAAAATATTGGGGAAAGAAACTTTTTATTTATTCATGCAATAATTCAGGAATTGATTGTTAAAGGCTGGCAAGAAAAATAAACACTCCTAATTACCAGGATGAGAACACAGTCTCAGCAAGCAGCCACAATTTTGTTAAGAACATTTATTCTGTTCTTGGGTGTATAATCCTGCTCTGCCTCATAGCCCAAAATAAATTATTTTATATCAATCTATCAGATATGGGTTTGTCCTCCGAGTGATAGGAATGGGTAATATAGCGCCTCTGGGAAAGGAAAATTAATTTGAGTAATTCTTTTCTATATCTTGCGGTTCCCTAAGCTGCAATATGGCTAGCAGTAAAAGTCAATGCTCCACCAGTTAATTTTCATGAGTATATATCATTATAAACCCAAAGCTCTTAGAATAAGGTTAGAGAGTAGGAGGGGGGGAAAAGCAAATGAAATAAATGAATATATAAAAAGAACAACATTTAAAACAGTTTCATTATTTATACTACTGTACAAGTAGCAGAACCCTTTTTTCTGACAAGTCACTGTGACATATTACCTGCTACTTTAGTAGATTACAATTACATTTCTCAGTCGTGTATAGGAAACATGTCTGCCAATCCCATTAATTTATTATATAAAGAGTGTAGTTATTCACAGAGGCCAGAAGCCATTATCCCATATATGTTTTTCTAAGATGGACTAAATTCTGCTCTTTGTTACATTGGTGTAAATGTCAGTGGAGTTATTCTGACTTCACAACAGTATTACCAGGAGCCAAAACTATTCAGGAATAATAGATATACTCAAAACATTCCACTAGCTTGAAAGACTCCACCAGTTTAAGATAGATTCCTTAATTTCAGAATGGGAAATTGGTAAGAACAGGAGAATCTTTTGAATAAAACTTTTTAAGGGCATTTGCTTCACAGATAGGGTAGTGCACACTAGCCTGGTTTAAAGATATGCTTATACCTGCATATTGACATATCCATAGAAACATATAACATACCCCTTATCCTCTTTTCTGTAAATCCAGCCTCAAGAAAAATGCCACCACTTAGATTAGAAGAACAAAAAATGTCCTGTGACAAAGCAAAGGCTTGGCTTTTATGAACTATTGCAGGTGAGTAGCTACATTAGAGTTTCAGTTCAATTAGGTTCAAAATAATTAAATATGTGACTAATTGCTACTATTACAAATGAAATAGCAGTAAATGGTTTGTTTTCTACAGTCAAAAATATTTTTATAGTTGCAAAGTTGTTCATTGCTTTCAGAATATGCTCTGTGAGTATATGTAGCAGCAGAATGGTTCAGTGGTTAAGGTTCTAACGGGTGCCTAGAAGGCAGGGGTTTAATTCCTACTCTGTCACAGGCTTGCGAGGTGATCTTGGACAAGTCAGTTTCTGAGCTCCTTATCTACAAAATAGAGATAATAAAATGTTCCTACCTCAGTGGGATGTTATGAGGATAATACATTAAAGGTTGTGAGTTACTCAGATCCCACGAGAATGAAGGTCATAGAAGTCCTTGTGAGAGATAGAGGTACTAATTATTTTTGACATTTAAACTAAAATAACAACAAAAATAATATTATGCTTTAGAAACTCACTGCACATTAACAGTTCCTGAACCTGCAAGGTGCTCTTGCCAATGCATGGTTGAGGTACATTAACAGAGCATTATGGAGAAGCTTTCACTGCTATTGCCCCTGTTATATTTGGCTGGTAGATAAATAAAGGAACTCAGTTTAAGGCACTGTCCATACAACTACTTTCATGAGCACAACTGTTTTATTTTTAAAGGAATGTAATGCTAGATTGTAAACTTCTTGAAACAAGTGTCATATCAACTATGAATCTGCAGCGTGTAGATTACATAACGTAACATACATTACAATGTTACATAAACTAATAATAATGATTTTAATTGGATCATTATAATCCAACTCCATTAGAAGTGTTCACATAATAATGTGAAAGGACTCCAACACACATAAGATTTGGATTTTTCCCACAGCTAAAAGGGGCAATAGGTTCAAACTATTGCTGAAATCACTGTCCAATAAACATACAGGAAAGGATGGGATTATAACCAGGCCTAACCAATGATGCTTTTGCCTGGAATTCCCTTGATATTAAAACTGTAAGCCGACATCTCTTTTGAAATTTCTTCTTCTTTTTTTTGTCTTGCCATGCCTTATTCTTTTTTTTTCCTTTTAAATTAACTCCAATATTTATTTTAAATGTCATGCCTTCTTTCCCCTCTTCTCTAAAAATAACTTGAAAGATGGGAGTCATGCTGGAAGAAGCTGATAAGGTCATAATTATTTTCCTTGCTTTTTCTCTGACACATATTGTAATGCTTTGTAGCTTGGGAGATCTTGAGTGTACACTAATGAGCCTCATTATTAATGGAACTGTCTGGTTCTAATATAAATTATTTTTTTTTCTGATCTCTGGATTATTATTTTTGTATGCTGAGTGTGTAACCATTTATAAAATAAGAGAAGGGCTAGAAGAAGCTTAAGCAGAAAAAAAGGTCAGCACTGAGACCAGACCTTCTTAAGACAACAACATTTTTTTGTCATAAGATGATAGGAATTGATACCACAGATCAGATCATCAATCCATCACCAGTATTAATCACTGCCAGTTCCTCAGAGAAAGGCGTAAAGTCCCAGCAATCAACAGTTATTCTGTAGTACACTCAGAAAAGAAGTTTCTTTCTAACCTTGTGTAGTAGTCGATTTTTGTCCTGAATCTAATAATTCACATAAAAATAAAGTTCCTATGACAGAAGAGAGAGGTTTGTACAGATATTTGCTGGAAGAGAATGCTGCAGCTAAGTGAGAAGGGTAGACAAGTTTTTATCTAAACTGGAGCAGGGTGAATTACATTTTTTGGCTCACTGGCAATTTTGAAAAAGCACAAAACCTAATTAAAAATATCAGCACGTTGATTTTTTTCTTATTTTTTGTGTCTTTGGTCAAAAAAAGTTTCATTTCCCAGGTTTTGATGTTATTTTATTTCATTTCCAACAATGTAGACATCTTTTTGATGTGTTTTAAAATAAAATTCAAAGTTTGAAACAAAACATCATTTCAAAGAAAAGAAAATGTCATTTCAAAATATTGAAATTAAACATTTATTTTGTTATAAATTGTTTTTTAGGTTTCTTCCTAAATGAACAGTTTGCCAAAATCAACACAAATTCATACATTAATGACCTGGAAAATGGAGTGAACAGTGTTAAAGTTTGCAGATGATACAAAATTACTCAAGATACTTAAGTTCAAGCTGACTGCCAAGTGATACAAGAGGATCTCACAAAGCTGGGTAGCTGGGCAACAAAATGGCAGATAATTTTTTATTAGATAAATGCAAAGTAATGCACACTGGAAAATATAATCCCAGCTACATAGATGTAAGCAGAGTTAGAACAGGCTCTGCCTGACATTTGGTGATGAGTGGTGGAAAAGGACTTTGGGGCTAAGCTCATTTGCATAAGCTCACCCACCCCGCCTAGAATGATGGGATTGTTTTCCCAAATGGTCGCTTTGGCTGCTGTGGGATCCCCAGTCTCTTTGTTATTGGGGCAGGATGAATAAAATGTTTGTATCCTGGTTATGTCAATCAAGGACGGTATAACTGTACCTAGCATTTTATGATTTGCCCTAAACTATGTAGCACTTGCTAGGCAAGGAACATGGGTTCCAAAACTCAGTGAATTGAGAGAAGATGGGGATACGCATTTGTACTTTGTGGTATTGGCCCCAAATGCACCTCCTACTTCTCTCTCCATTGTGGAATATTGGAGCTAATTTTGATTCTATTAGGAGTCTGGTTACAGGCTGCTGAGCTGAATTCACTTTGAGCTAATGGTGCACTAGTGCTGAAGCTCCCCCACTAAAGAGCAGAAATCACTGAGCACTGTGTTAAGTAGTGGGGGCCTGAAGGCATATTGCTGAGCAGCTGGCAGACTGGAACCATCTGTGGGACGGCAAGCGGAGTGGAGCAGGCGGTGGAGTGGCTTGTGGGATGGCTAGCAGAGCAGAGTGGCTCGTGGTGAAGGCTGCAGCAGAATCCCACAGAGAGGCGGGGCAATTGGCCTAGGACCATGTAAGGTGCCCTTTTAACTCCCCCGCACACACACAATTTCCACCCAGACTGATGTGGGGGGGGGGCAAAACTCTGCAGATGAACTTTTGAATTCTGGGGCTCCACTGACCAGAGACTTTGGGGTTTCTGGACTTTTGGATTGTTGCCCTTTTGGGTTGTTGGACTTTTGGATTGTGGGACTTTTGAGACATTGGGTGACTTTTGGGGTTGTGGGACTCAAGAATCAAAGGGAAAGGACACAGCCCATTTGTTTGTGGGGGTGGACCTTCTGGTTCATGGTTTGTTTTATGAATCCTGTTTCTGGTGTTTCTCAAATATAATGCTGCACTGTTTCTCTCTATTATTAAAATTCTTTTGGTACACTCAAACTCTATGCTTGCAAGAGGGGAAGTATTGTCTCTTAGAGATGCCCAGAGGGCTGGTATATTGTTGTCTCAGGTCACTAGGTGGGGGCTCGAGCTGGTTTTGTATTGTGTTATTAGAACGGAACCCCTAGATACTGAACCCGAACCTTGTTACTGCCTACTCTGACAGGCAGAAGGGTTACATTATATATATAATGATGGGTTCTAAATGATCTGTTATCATCCAAGAAAGATTTTGGCATCATTGTGAATAGTTCTCTAAAAACTTAATTTCATTTTGCAGCAGGGGTCAAAAAGGCTAACAGTGTGTTAGGAACTATTAAGAAATGCATAGAAAATAAGACAAAACATCATCATGACATTATATAATTCCACAGGGCACTAAGACCTTGAATACTTTCTCCAGTTCTGGTTGTCCCAACTCCAAAAGGATACAACGGACCTGGAAAAAGCTCAGAGATGAGCAACAAAAATGATATAGAATGGCTTCCATATGGAGGAGAAACTAAAAAGATCAGGGTTGAAAAAAGGGATGATTAAGAAGGATATGATGGAAGGCATGAATGATATGAAAAAAGTAAATAGAAAAGCTTGTGTGTCTTTTCAGTTACTTATCCTTTCAATACAAAAGCCCTAATGGTCACTGAATAAAATTAATAAGCAGCAGGTTTAATACAAACAAGAGGAACTACTTTTTCACACAATGCACAGTTTACCTGGGGAATTCACTGGTATGTTGTGAGGGTCAAAATTACACGTGGGCTAAAAAAAGAACTAGATAAGTTTACAGAAGATAGGTCAATCAGTGGCTATTAGACATGATGTTTAAGAATGTAATCCCCATGCTTGCAGAAAGTCTAAAATTCTGCCTGTCCAAGACCAGGAGGGGAAGGCAGGGGTGGATATCTCAAAAATTGTCTTATTCTCTACACTCTCTTTGAAACTCTGATGCTGGCGACTTTTGGAGACAGGACCCTGGGCTAGGTGGGCATCATTCTGACCCCATTTGGCAGTTTTTATGTTCTTACAAATTTTGCTGTAGCTGAATCTGCATTTTTCTCCTAAAAAAAGTTTCAGTCAAAATATTTCACCCAGAATTAGTTTGAACCTATCCTAGCCAAGGGAGATATAGAGCAGAACAATACAAAATGCAAGACAGGGACACAGATACAGCCCTCCATTCAAAGGTAGGCGTTCAGCTTTATTTACAGATACACCCAATCCTTCTGCACTGTCAATTTGGAGATATCAGCTCTGGGGATGATTGCTACTGAGTCTCAGTGGTGCTGGAACATTTTTTATGGTGTGGGTGCTGAAAGTCAGGGATCTCCACCACAAACTTTATATCTGGCCCTGCTCTGGGAGGGGGGAACTGACAGAGGTAAGGAGGACAAGGCTGGGATCCATGGGACTGTTAGTAGAGCTCTGGGTGTGGGTCTGGAAAGCAGCAGCCAAGACTCTGCGTGTGGAGTCCCAGGCAAGGGTCCTGCAGCTAAGACCCCAGGTGTGGGGGAGTAGGGCCCCGGGCCTGGAGCCGGCAGCAGCTGAGCTGAGCTGCAGGCTGTTGACAGCTGGGAATCCACGTGTGGATCCCAGCCATGAGGCTGTGGGCAGATGCCTGGGTGCAGGGCCAGCAGCAGCCTGGACCCTGGGCAATGGGCCAGAAACAGCTGATCCCCCAAGCACGGAGACAGAAGCAAAGCCCCCCGTGCAGAGCCTCGGGCAAAGGACCATGAGCAGAGCCATGGGTGCAGGATCGCCCAGCATCAGCCAGGACCCCACATGCAGAGTCACAGGCATGAGTGCTGCAGCCAGGACCCCAGGTGTCGGGGAGGGGGAGGCAGATCCCCAAGTGTGGAGCTGGTGGTAGTCAGGATCCCATTGCAACCATGTGAGCTTCAAAATCTCCCACGTCCTCCACTGTGACAGACAGCAGTACAGTGTTCATTTGATTGCTCAATTATTGCAGGTCATTCTGTTTTCAAAAGCCATGGGAATCCAATTACCCCACACACCACAACGGTGGAGCACAACTCCAGGAGTCTCAGAAAAAGGAATCTCAAGAATCAGGAAATGGTATTTTCCTTCTGACAGCACCAGCACCAGCAAACTTTTCACAGTGAAACCTGGGGATGCTGCAGCACCCCTCGTATCCATAGTTCCCATGCCTCTGCTGCTGCTGCCACAAAGCTGCCATTGTTACCTTAGAAGCTTAGAACCTTCTGGAAGCTTCAGTTGCCTCTGCTCTGGCAGCAGCTGCTCGCGGAACATGCTGCTTTTTCTTCAGCTTTATGATTTTCAGCTCCGCAGCTCGGGTACCATACACAGCCATACTAGGGTGACCAGATGTCCCGATTTTATAGGGACAGTCCAGATTTTGGGGTCTTTTTCTTATATAGGCTCTTATTACCCCCACCCCATCCTGATTTTTCACACTTGCTGTCTGGTCACCCTAAGCCATACACTTAAACCTGATGGTTGTCAGCCTTATATACTGATTGCTCTCTCTTAAGTCCAGTTCATTAGCATAGGTCTTCCCACCCAATTAGACTGGCTCTCAGCCAATCTGCTTTCAGTTACTTGCATAGACTCTCATCCTTTCTAGATACTTCCCTTTCTGCACAGAACTTTCCCTTGAGGTCATCATTAGCTTAGATCATCCCTCTAATCCTCCCCTTGAGGTCTTGGGAGATATGCTGAGTCATTCCCCATTGAACTCTATCTAATCCCGTGTCCTCCAGAGAGAATCATTGTGAGCGCCATTTTAAATTTCCAGCCCTAAACTATAATTAATTACTCTTTATCTAAAGCCTTAATCCTAAAACTAACTACTGTTTTATGCAAGCCAATGCATTTTGATATCATCACCACTGTTGTGCCAATCTGGAGAGATGAAATTTTACAATATTTAAATCCCTGTTTCAGTTTTTCTCAACAAGTCTCTGTCTAAGGTGTGGCAAGGTTTTTCAGAATTGCTAAAAGCAAAATCTTTTGTTTATTGTTAGTCAATGTTGAATTTCAGGAAAAACCTCCTAAAATACTTTCAGAAATGCAGTAGTCACAGAAAGCACTAGAGAGCAACTATATTGTATTCTGATTAATGAAAATCACACATTGTTACATGCAAATACATTTAAAAATATCAATTGTAATAAGATTGTTGTGGGAGGTCAACAAGGGAAGCAAACAGAACAGAGGAAGATATGTTACAATGAACCACTGACATGATTAGACAGATGAGGGTAAAAATAGAGGATCAAGGGATCCAAAGAACATAGGTTAGGGGAGGATGGATGAACTGAGAAGAATCAATAATGTCAATGCTCATGTGATGTCAAGTTCCAGGAAATAACTGATTGATCTAGAGTCTGAACTAATTAAAGTGCTATTCTCCTATTCTCTTGACATTTCAATACTGTGTGGATTTCTAAGAAAAGCCTTGATCTTAGGAAGCAATGACTAGAAGGCAGAGTGCAGTTCAATTGGAATACTACTGATTTTCCTGAAATGCTTTATGTAAAGGTAAGTGTACAGTCAGGCTCTCTCTGTGTAACTGGTCAGCAGTCATAGCCACTCCTATTCTTCCCATCCCACTAAAACTATCTTGAAAGGAGATATAAAAATACCAAAATAAGAGATAGTAGCCATTAAAAATTAATCTTACTTGGGTCATAATTCCAGTGTTGACTTGTGCCATACACACTGTTTCCAGATGGAAACATATTGCTTCCAAATTTCTACTCAGTCATTTTATCAGTAGATTTTCCTATATCAAATTTAAGAGCTTTTCCTGAAGTATTTGAAACATTTTATTTACTGCTATCTTCCTTTTCCACTCACTGAGGATTTTATTTTCCTGCCCTTAAATAGCTGCATCTTTTTGATAGCCATATGTTTTATACTGGGCCAGAATCTATTACCCTTATTAGGATAGCATTTTAATCTGCAATTACCTCCACGAATAAGGACGGTAGAATCCACACATCTACAGAGCAGCTCAGTGCATTCATTTTCATTTTCTTCTTTTCCCTCATGTTCCACTCTCACTTGCCAATAGGCTTACCCAGAGTTTTCTTTTCAGACAATTCCTAGAGTAGGCTTCAAGATCAAACACTGTTCATTTAAAATTAATTTTTAATTGAAATGGCTGAGATTTTCCAAGCTGCACAAGGGATTCAGACCCTCAAGTCCTATTACGAATAAAATATCGTAGTTTATCTTGAAAATATCTGCTGCATTTTCAGAGGTTCCAGAACAATAGATAACTAAACTGACATAAAATAAAAATAAATACTTATATGAAAAAATATTCAAATAAGCAAATGTAAAATTAATTTTGTTTAAACAAATTGTTCTTAGCTTTATCTGTTTAGAAATTTTGCTGTGCTTCCAACAGTTCAGAGGTATGTTTGGTTTTGTTTTTTTTAAATCAGATTTGATCATACTATGGTATGTATTAACCCTTCTCTTATAGTTAAGTGAATTTACAACCAGGTTGCTGCATACACAACAGCTAACACACACTTGACTATGGTAGGATGGATGTATCAGTAACACTATCAGCCATCATGAAGAGTGTGCTCATTTAGGATAACCAATCAATGGTTGTCAACTAGTATACAATGCCTGACAATCAGCGGCATTTGGAAAACACCCCTTTCCCAAAACATGAGCTCTTACTTTACTATGAATTAGTCTCCAACAATATTAACAAGTCTCCTGTTCTACCTGTCATATAGGAGAACATGGACAACAGCACTTCTTTTAAAACACCACTGCATCTGTGTCCAGTCCTGTAGTGTGCAGAACTCCTATTTTGTATTGTTTAGTGCTTTCAACTTCTATCGACTTCAAGAGACGAGAGCATGTAGCACCTTAGTAGAAGTATGCAGAAGCTTGCCTGATCAGCTAGTTTGATCTCATTCCAGTAAGGGCTGGATCCACAAAAGGGGACTCAGGCTTGATATTGCAACATTTAATTTTATATGCCATGATGCCCAGTGGAATTCATAGCACTGATACAGGCACTCAGGCTCTCCATACAATGCCTGGGGAGAATTAGGCAGCTAAGAATGGAATCCAAAAAGAGCCAACGTGCTGAACAGAGAGACATCTAAGCTAGTCAATAAAAAATGCCAAGAAGTGAAAGTATGGACTAAGGCTTTGCGTACACCATAGAGTTTTCTTGACAAAAGTCAACTTTTTTTTGACAAAACAGTGGAAGTATACACACTGAAAATGTTCCTACTGCTGCTGTAACTCTGCTACTATACCAACAAAATAAAACCACTTAAACAAGAGGAATAGAGTTTTTTGCAATGTGCTTAGAGTGACACAACAGAAGACACAGTGCTTGCTTATGTTGCCCTAACTGATCTCCAGAAGGTGTCCCACAATGAGCATCATGACCACTCTGGTAAGCGCTTTGAAAACCGCTGTCTTGCAGGTACACAGGCATATGACCCTCTCCTGTTTAAAAGCCAGGGGATTTTTGAAATTGCTCTCCTGTTCACTCACAGTGGACTGTTCAAACAGCATCTTTCCAGTTGACAATGACTTTCTGCATAGTGTTTCCCCGGCATACACCAGAGCTATTGGATCTGTTGGGTCTGTGGGAAGAGGAGGTTGTGCAGTCGCAGCTTCACTCAAGCCTTAGAAACTTTGATATCTACAGGAAGATTGCTCATGATATGTGGGAGAAGGAACACAAAAAGGACACACAGCGGTGCCATGTTTAAATCAAGGAGCTGAAGCCATCGCTCTGTTGCAGTGCTGAAGACATGCAGCTTCTATGAGAAGCTGTATGCCATCCTTGAATTCAACCCCACTGCCACTTGCAAGAGCTTTGTGGATACTTTGTGGGCACTGGAGTCAATCCTGAGGATGAACTGGTTGTTATGAAGTGGAGTTAGAAGAGGATGTAGGACATATGACAGGGTTGTACAGTGGCATGGAAGCCAGGACCTATTTTTGACTCTGGAGTGGTCTAGCCAGTCTCAGCACTCTGGTTCTGGTGCAAATGAAGCAAAAGACCTAAGCTGTGATAAGCATGCATTCTGCTTTGATACTGCACAGTATCAGGAAGGTGAATTCTTGCAAAGAAAGAAATCTGACTGGCACATATTCAAGTCTATCAATGATGTCCCACAAGGAAAAAATCAACAATGCAACATGCACCAATCTCTTCAACTCAACAGTACTGCCAGAAATACTGTTCAGCAGAGAAACATGGGCACTGACAAAGAGAGGAGCAACATTTGTCTGTCACAGAGAGGGTGATGGAAGGAAGAACTTTGCAGATTTCAATCTGTGCCTGAGTCCCCAAGGAAGTGATCAGATAGCAGAGTGGAGTGCAGAATTGTGCTGGTGAAAGCAGGTACAGTAAAATGTAATGGCGTGGATGTATATTGAGGCTCACTGACAACTGATGGACTACAGCTATCGCTATGTGGTACCCAGAAGAATGAAAATGGCCACTCGGCCAACCTCCAGAGAGATGGGAAGACTTTATTGTGAAAAGGCCTGGCCAACATAGAGAAGGAAGGCCAGGATAAGAGAAGAATGGAAGCTGTGCTGTGATCAGCACAATATATATGAGGGCTGAAAGACCCATTGATCCAGGTGATCAAGGTGACTGCACAGTGATAAGAGATTGAGGTCTCATTAATTTTGTTATATGGTAGAGGAGGGATAAAAAATAGAAATTAACAGCAGAATATATGCAGTTACACTATGGGGGCTATCAGATACGTTTGTTAATGTACGCCAGGATGTCCTGGGAATCTTCCATAGAGATCTCTAGGAAACTTTTGTGTAGGTACTCTGCAATCCTCTGTTGAAGGTTTCTTGGCAGAGCTTCCTTATTTATCCCCCTGCTATAGGAAACCTATGTCTTCTCAAAGTCTAGGTAGTTGACGTACAGAGGCGAGTTCCATTCAAGAGATTGTTCCACTATCGTGCGTAAAACAAATATCTGGTCTACACATCCTCTTCCGCTCCTGAATCCTTCCTGCTCCTCCCTCAAGATATTTTCCACTGCTTGTCTCATTCTATGTAATAGAACTTTGCAAAAGATCTTCCCCAGTACTGACAGCAAGTTTACCCCTCTCCAGTTGTCACACATCGATAAGTCACTCTTCTTTGGTATTTTCACGATGATACCTTTCTTCCATGCTTCTGGCACTTTCTCTTCCTCCCATACTTTCTGGCACTTGTACACGGATTAGCTTTCAGCATATCTGCAGTTATTCTATCCTCGCCTGGTGCCCTTTTTCCTTTTGTTTGTCTGATGGCCACTTCTATCTCTTGCTTTGTGATGGGCCCATGCTCTACTTCCATCTGAAAATTGGTTTCCTCTATTTCCACTACCTCTTCGGGATCTGGTCTATTTAGGGTCTCTTTAAAATGCTCTGCCCATCGATTAAGTTGTTCTTTTTCTTCTGTCAATACTTTCCCATTTCTTTCTTTAACCACTGTTGACCTACTGCTGAATCCTCATGTCAAAGTCTTTGTGATTTTGTACACAGTTTTTGTGTCACCCCGCGCAGCTGCTGATTGTGCCTCTCCTGCCAGGTTGTTGATATACTCTCTTTTATCTTTCCGGGCACATCTCTTCACAGCCTTGTTTTTCTCCCTGTATTCCTCATTTGTGGCTTTTTTTTGTTCGTCATTTCCAGTGAGCATGTGTAATTTTGCTACCTTCCTCTCTTCGATGAGTTTCCATGTGCGGTCTGAAATCCACTCTTTCCGCTCTCTTCTCTTGTAGCCAAGCACTGTGTTACGGGTCTCCGTGTATGTTCTCTCAACGTTGTCGCAGAAAGTGTTGATATCATCAGTTCGCAAGTCATTTAGAAATTGAAATGTGTTCGACAGCTCCAGCGTGAACTGTGCCCTTACCGCTGGTTCTTTTAACCTCCCTGAGTTGAAAAGTTGTTGCCCATACACTTTCTTCATCTTTTTCAGTTTTATCTGAAGCTTGCCCAATACTAGATGGTGGTCGCTGCCTACATCAGCACTTCTCAATACTCTGGTATCCAGCAATGACCTTCTCCACTTTTGGTTGATCACAATATGATCAATTTGGTTGCTGGTTCTCCCATCTGGTGGTATCCATGTCAGCTTGTGTATTGTCTGGTGTTGGAAGACTGTTCCACCTATCACCAATCCATTCTCGAGACATAAATCTACAAACCGTTGACCATTATCATTCCTCTCTCCAGCTCCCTCTCGTCCCATGCATGCTTCATACCCTTCATTGTTGGAACCAACCTTCACGTTAAAATCACCCATTAGAATCAGGATGTCATGACGTGGGATCTTAATTATCTCTTCTTGAAGTCTGCTATAGAACAAGTGTTTTTCCTCCTCCTCAGCTTGTTCAGTAGGTGCGTAACATTGGATGATGGTGGTTTTCGCATATCTGGAGAAGAACCTCACTCTGATTATTCTGGGGGTGACGGGATTCTATCCTATCAGGCTCTTTCTCATCTGTTTATCAGTGATGATGCCCACTCCTTCACGGTGATGTCCATCTGTGCGTCCTAAATAAAGAACTGTCTCATCAGAGTTTAGTGTTAACATACCAGTGTCCGTCCACCTCATCTCACTGACCCCTAGGATGTTAATGCCATACTTTTTCATCTCCTTTGCTACCAGTGTTGTTCTTCCTGTTTCGTACATTGTACAGGAATTCCATGCTGCTATCTTTACTTGCTGTTTAGGTTTAGCCAGAGACTCCATCAAAACAGGAACTTCCTTTCGGCTTTGATCCCTGTTTGTCATATTTGGCGTTACCGCCCGAATCTCTGGCTGATTACCCAAGATTTTGTGAACTTCTGAAGATTTGGTTGACATTTCTGTAGCGTTCGTTTTTTTACATGGTGGGTTGCTAACCCAACGCAAAACCCTCCTCCTTTCACATCTTGGCCTTGGGACCAAGCAGTGGGGGAGTTAGGTTTCCTATAGCAGGAATGGAATGGAACTCGCCTCTGCACGTCAACTACCTAGACTTTGAGAAGGCATTTGATAGCGTTCACCATCCATCTCTCTGGAAGATCCTAAAAATTTCCTTTGAAAGTGATTACCTTCCTCAAAGATATGTATGCTGACAACAAGTGCTGTGTACATCATGAAGGACAGCAAAGCGAGTGGTTCCATGTGAGGACGGGAGTCAGACAAGGGTGCATTATCTCGCCCATCCTATTCTTTGTGGTCATAGACTGGGTGATGCGGAAAGCCACCGAAGACCGACCAAGAGGGCTCGTATGGTGACTGTCTGGCCAGACTGAAGATTGTGACTTTGTGGATGACATCGCTCTGCTCTCAAATTCTCAAACGGACCTCCAAGAGAAGACTGATAGGGTAGATAGAGAGGCTAGATGCGTGGGGCTCAAGATCCATGCTGGTAAGAGCAAGATAACGAAAGCAAAAACAGCAAGCTCGATGAAGACAGTCCTATATGACGTGGAATTAGAAGAGGTGAATGATTTCAAATATCTTGGTAGTTACATATCAGCTGATGGTGGTAATATTGAGAAAGAGATATCCACCAGAATTAGTCTTACAGCAAATTCTTTCAACAGACTTCAAGACATCTGGAAGTCATCAATCTTGTAAACTAAAACTAAAGTAAAGATCTACAGGTTGAATGTCCGCTCTGTATTGCTCTATGTGGCGGAAACATGGAGGACCAACAAGAAGATAGAAGGTCAACTTCGGGGTTTCGAAGGAAGGTGTCTTAGGCGCATCCTTAACATACACTGGCCGCAACGTGTCACCAATAGAGAAGTGAGCTGACTAACAGGCATTAACAACATAGTGGATGAGGTGAAACAACGAAGACGGAGATGGTTGGGGCACATGTTGAGAATGGATACTACCGGACATCCTCACACTGCTCTAAGATGGATACCACAGGGAAAAAGAAGGAGAGGCAGACCGCTGGGAACGTGGCAAAGAACTATCGAAGGCGAAATGAAAAATATGGGAAAGACCTGAGATGAAATCTACTGGTTAGCCCAAGATCGAGTCAAATGGAGAAGAATGGTTGGTGCCTTATGCTCCACTAGGAGCGAAGAGGACTAACTAACTAAATAGGAAACCTTGCTTCAATTATTTCTGCAGGGACCAAAGCAGCACACAGGCAAGCAGCATATGAACCTGGTCTAAAGCTGCACTCATGCAAGAGATGCACCCTTGAATCCTGGGTTACGCTCAGGAGTGAGATATTGTGTTTGATTATCCCAGCCTGTGGAAAAGAGTCCCAATATCTGGAATACTCTCCTAGGCGCATGTAGTGACCCTCTTCACAAACAGCCCAGACCTTTTGTCCTTTCTTGCCAATTCCCCCTTCCCAATTACACCCCTCATCCCCCCACCAAAATCACCATATTTTGGACACTTGCCAAGCTGTGTGCTAGCCAAGGGACAGTAAGAAAGGGCTGCATCTGATATCTGTGATTCATGGCTGTGAATGCACTCATAGTACTGTCTCTGTTAATTGTTTCTTTAGCTTCTGCAGATGTGCCCTTGAGAATCAACTCCTACTCACTGGTGGAGCACCTCCATCAGATAAAGCAGTGAATTAGGAGTAAGTCAGCAGATATAGCAGATAGTGAAACATGCACATGGAGGGAGACAGTTTATGAAAAACTCAAGCTAGGTAGCTTGGAAAGGAGGCAGGGATGGGAGTGGATGATAGATTGACAGGAGCAGATGATAAAGCTACTGGAGGGCCAAACAGAGATGCTCAGGTCCCTCGTAGTGCTGCGGTGAGAGAACATCCATGAACGACTCCCCCATGAAGACAATACAGAATATCATTCCAGGCCCTTCCCAAACATTCCTTGGATGTTCTAGTTCCATCAGAGTACTCCTGCACTCCACCCCTAAGGAGTGGTTTTATGATGAAAGCTGAAGTTGAACACAGGAATGAGAACCTTAACCAAGAGACTATCCCCTGTTTGCCATGTCCCCTGTTTGCAAATAAATACATACATACATACATACATACGTACATAAAAATATGTGTTTTATCCTTTAATTAAAGTATACTCTTTGAAACAAAATGAGACTTTGTTTGCGTATGGTAGTTGCTGCTAAAATTCACACACAATGACTATAGGCAGAAACATTTGTTCATTACAATTAAAATTTAGGAAAGAGTCATTGAAGGTGGCAAGTAAACATTGTCTGACCAAATGCATCACATAAAGAGACTTTACTAGGGTTCATTATCAAAATGCTCCTTCAAAGCCTCTCTAATTCAAATAGCCCCCTGCTGAGTCCCTCTAAATTGCTCTGGTATCTGGCTGCTCAAAATCAGCAGTCAGACTATCCACCCCTGGGGAAACTTTTCCACCTTCACTTCCCAGATGCTATACAGAACACAGCAGGCTGCTGTGACTATCAGAATATTTTCCTCATTGAGGTCTAACCTGCCAAAAAGGCAGTGCCGGTGACCTTTTAATCTGCCAAAAGCACATTCAACTGTCATTCAGCACCTGCTGAGCCTGTTGTTGAAGTTCTCCTTATTGTTGTCTAGGTTCCCAGTTTAAGGTTTTATGAGCCACAGGAACAAGATATAGGCTGAATCTCCCAGAATCACTATGGGCATTTGCACATCCCTCATTGGAATCTTCTGGTCCAGAAGGAAAGTCCCAGCTTGCAGCTTTCTATACAGCCTGGTGTTGCTAATAATACATGCATCACGAACCTTCCCTACCAATCCACACTGATGTTAGTATAATGGGTCCAATGATCCACCAGTGCCTACAAGATCATGGAGAAGTAGCCCTTTCAGTCGACGTATTCCATCCCAAGATGGTGTGGGGCCCAAATTGGGATATGTGTGCCATCTCTCACCCCGCTGCAGTTAGGGAATCCCATTGTTGCAAAGCCGTCAAGTATTTCCTGCACGTTACCCAGAGTCAGAGTCCTTCATAGCAGGAGGCCATTAATGGCCCTGAACACTTGCATCACTGGAACCCCCACGGTGGGCTTTCCAACTCCAAACTGATTCACAGCTGACCAGTAGCAGTCTGGAGTTGCCATCTTCCACACAGCCATCACCACTCACTTTTCCACTGTGAAGGAAGCTCTCATTCTGGTGTCCTTCCATGGCAGGGCTGGGATGATCTCCACACACTGTTCCAGGAATGTGGCTTTGCGCATTCAAAAATTCTGAAGCCACTACTCGTCATCCCACACATACATCATAATGTATGTGATCCCACCACCCACTGCTTGTTTCCCATGCATAGTACAAATGGTCCACTGTGTGCAGCTGCTCCATAAATGCCAGCAGCAATCTTGCACTGTTTCTTTCCATTGCACACAGTAGGACAGGCACCACAGATTCACTTTCTGTTTCACAGCTCATGCAATATTGAAGAACTAGCCATGTTGTATTCATAATGTTTATCACCAGCCCGATCAGCTGTTCAGGATCCATGCTTTCAGGCAAAGATGACAGCTGCACAATTTACTGGGGCTTTTCAAAAATGGCATAAAATGAAGTCCAAAGCTATGAAGTCATGGGTATGGAAACAAAATTGCATCATGGGATGGTAAGCATGCCCCCATGATCCACTGCAATCTGTTCCCAGATCTCCCAGCAGCAGAGGATAGCAAACAATGATACAACACTCTCTCCGTCAAGATACAGCTCTCTCTCCGTCAATGCAAGGGCACCAGCTGTGGCTGCCCTCCGCTGACACAAGGAGCTTTGAATGGACATGCACAGCTGGTGTAATTAAAGCAGCTTATGATCATCCACGTAAGTTAAGTCAGCTTAACACTGTAGTGCAAACATGACTTAAGTCTCCCCTTCAGCCCTAAAAAGGCTTGGTGGTTAATGCTGGGCCAGAGGATGGCACCTATTTCTGGATCTGTAGAAGATGTAGGTTCAAATCCCCCACTGTCTGAGCAGAACAGTCACTTGAATTTAAATCTGCCCACCCCAAAAGAGTGTCATAACAACTAGGATGTGGAGCATTAGATAGCACATAATTCTCAGGTATGGCCTACACTGCAGACCTATAATTGGTATAACTACATTCCTCAATGGTGTGAAAATCCAGACCCCTGAGTGACAGGTATACCAACCTTACCATCTGTTTAGACAGCTATACTGAGTGGACAGCTTCTCACACCAACATAGCTACCTCCCCTTGGGGAGGAGGATTAACTAAGCCAATGGAAAAGCTCTCTCCATTTGGCACAGAGTGTCTTCACTAAGCACTCCAGCAGTGCAATTGCACCATTTCAGCTGCACAGATGCAGCATTTTAAGTGTAGACTTGCCCTCATTCTCCCTAGTTGAAGCAGTTCCACTTTGTACAAAATAATTAAAGTTGGGGTTGAACCTGACTCTCCCACACATTCAAGGTGAGTTACCTTACCAGTGAGCTATAGACACTCTTGTTCCCCTTTTTGTTCCAATTAATAAATATTTATACAAAGCAGAACAGTGACAACAAGAGAAGCTGAGCAAACCCTCAGAATACCCAAAGTCCGGGGGTTAAAACATTCACACAGGAGGAAGACTTCAGTCCCTGCTCTGAATCAGGCAAATAGGGGATGAAAAAGGGGTAATCTATATTCTGGGTTAGTGCTTTAACTATTAAGGTATAATCAGGCAGGAGGATGAGTGGAGCCTCCTCCAGCTTTGAGTGTGTCTGTGTGAGAAAGATCTGATACAGTACTTGTGTCCCCAGGTAACCTCAGAGAATGCCTACCAGATTGGGTCCCACAGGTGAGATAGTGTCAAGGTTGATTCCCCACTCTGGCACTTTGAGTACAGAAGGTGAGGGCCTGCAAGGATTCAAAAAAAAATAATACTTGCTACTCCAGGCTTGTATTAAACTCTCAAGGTTACTGCTTTTCTCGGACTTTGGCTTGGTAAACGCTGCCATCACCCAAGTGAAAAAAAAATGCCTCTTGAAAATCCTGGGAAAACTCACTCAGGAAGTTTTCCTTGAGGCTCCTTGGCTTTTCCACCGCTCCCTCAGGAAAGCCAAGAAAGAAAACAAACAAAAGGGAAACCCCACTGCTACCACCAACTAATTGAAAAACATGTGTAGACCTTTTAAGACATAAAGCCAATCAGTTTTTTTTTAAAAAATGGTATATTTTATTTAAAAAAGAAGAAAGGAAACACATCTGAAAAATCAGGCTGTTGCTAGATGTTATAAAGCAATTAAAAAGGGGTTGAACACCAGGAATGGCTCCCTGGGGTCCAGCTTAACATTACAAAAGAAAACAATAATACCTGATCTTAGCACAGAAGAAATCCATGAGTCAAAATATAGAAATAAACTTGATCACATCTATCTAAACATTCCCTGTCCCAATGAATCTTTCTAGGTATAGAAGATAATTTTCATATCTGTCTCAAATTTTACACAGCATTCCTGCTGACCCTATCTCTTCAGCCAAGAGAAAACAACTGAGGGACAAAGGGAAAGCTTTCCCTCCATTTTTAAAAAGTCCTAGCCTTTCCATTGGCTATTTTGGTCAGGTGCCCACTCCCTTTCTTTTACCTGGGGGACTTTGTTAAACCCTTTACAGGTAAAACAAGCAGAGAACAGACACCAAGAGGGACTTTATAGTTAACTGGCTGTCTGGATGTCCATAAAAGGGAGCTTATCCCCCACCCAATTATCACAGATAATTTGGAGACTGTCTAGTTTATCAGTTCCAGACTGGAGTAAAGCATGGGTTCAGACACCTGGGCATAAGGGCTTAGATGTCCATGCACATGCTTACTGCAGAAATGTAGGTGCCTAGAGAACTTGGGTGCCTACAGGTAGCAGCTCGGCAGAGTGTTTGGTGATCTAAATTTTGGACATAAGTGCTTAAATATGGCAGCTAGCTATACAAATTCTCTTGTGGATCTAGCCCCAAACTACTTAAGCATGAATGCAGTTTTAAGCATGTGAGTACTCCTGTTCATATTGCTTGGCTGCACAGGAGTCTTAGCACATACCTCTAACTGTAACAAGGTGACTCAGATTGGTCAATAATGTATATTACTACACTTAGCTATTTTATCTTACCAGTTGTCCATGGCAGTGCCTTTAATTTTAATATTTTGTGTCAGGTAGCATTTTTGCTTGACTGGGTATTCTTATTTTTTTATTTAATTTTACACTACTACACACTTTTGATTCACAGGCAGTTCCTTTGAAGCTGTTACAGCCAACAGGATGAATATAAGTGTTACATATGCATAATTACACCACATACACATAAAATTGATTAAATTTCATTTAACAAAGGAATCTAGTGTAGCACTAAGTATGAAAGGGGGAAGAAAGAAAACCCCTATCTTTAGACAAATTGTTGAAAGTTTGTCCTCAAAGCTCAAACCATTTTAACTAACAAAATTTTATTCTCTAAAATGAAAATGTATGAAGCAAGGGTAGATTTTTATCCTGGAGTATAAAGCCTTTTAAAATGCAATAAACCTTAGAATAATCCGTGCAGCGAAAGTATGCAAAATATGCAATCTAAAAGTATCACTGGAATCATAAATGTTAAGATAATTTCACTATATTATTTCTCAGAAGGGACTTAAAATGTAATGTATAAGATTTTAAATGGGAATGTCTAATCTGTTCTAAATATTTACAATGACTGCTGATAAGGCTAATGTGTTCCCTTTTTTATTACAATGTTAAAAATAGTATTTTGATATGAAATTCCTGTAAATATCTTAATTACTACAGTAAGCAGTATCTGTGCTGAAGCAGATCTAGGAGGAGAGGTAGATACACTGGAGGGTAGGGATAGGGTCCAGAGTGACCTAGACAATTTGGAGGATTGGGCCAAAAGAAATCTGATGAGGCTCAGCAAGGACAAGTGCAGAATCCTGCACTTAGGAAGGAAGAATCCCATGCACTGCTACAGGCTGTGTACTGACTGGCTAAGCAGCAGCTCTGCAGTAAAGGATCTGGGGATTACAGTGGATGAGAAGCTGGATATGAGTCAGCAGTGTGCCCTTGTTGCCAAAAAGGTCAATGGCATATTGGGCGGTATTAATAGGAGAATTGCCAGCAGATTGAGGGAATTGATTATGCGCCTCTATTAGGCACTGGTGAGGCCACACCTGGACTATTGCCTCCAGTTTTGGTCCCCCCCACTAAAGAAGGGATGTGGACAAATTGAAGAGAATCCAGTGGAGAGCAATGAGGATGATTAGGGGGCTGGGGCACATGACTTACAAGGAAAGGCTGAGAGAACTGGGGTTATTTAGTCTGCAGAAGAGTGAGGGGGGAATTGATAGCAGCCTTCAATTACCTGAAGGTGGGCTCCAAAGAAGGTGGAGCTCAGCTGTTCTCAGTGGCGGCAGATGACAGAACAAGAAGCAATGGTGTCAAGTTGCAGTGGGGGAAGTGTAGGTTGGATATTAGGAAACACTTATTCACTAAGAGGGTGGTGAAGCACTGGAATGGATTACCTAGGGAGGTGGTGGAATCTCCATCCTCGGAGCTTTTTAAGGTTCGACTTGACAAAGCCTTGCCTGGGATGATTTACTTGGTGTTGCTCCTTCTTTGAGCAGGAGATTGGACTAGATGACCTCCTGAGGTCTCTTCCAACCCTAATATTCTATGATTCTATGATTCTACAACTTCTGAACTCTTATCTCAATTTTCTAAGATTAAATTGTTAGTTTTGGAGTTAATTTTTACCAATAGTTCTTTATGTAATTAATTAATATGAATATTGATTCTGTGACATGAACAAATACAATAAGCACAAGTTTTTTGATTGAATTACACATGGGAAACCCACATATATTAGATTACTTGTTGGATAAGATTAATACAGATCACTGAGAAATAACCATTGGATTTTCTTAATTTAAAACTCAAGACATATAGCTTTCCAGGATTTGTCAACTATATATTTTCCTTTTGTAATAAAACTTTTTTTAAAAAGTTAAGGTACTATGCTATTCTCCCCCTGCTATTTTAATTGGACAAAAGAAACAAATTATACATTTACAGAATCACTTTGTACAATTAAAAACTATAGAGGGAGAGGACAATTAGTTAGAGATGACTGGTAATTTTAGATGATTTTTTTTTCATTTGAAAATGCTTATTTGTCAAAACTGAAACTGTTCATGGGAGTTTTACCTGAGTAAACAATGTAGGATCTGATTTTTTTATTTCTTTGGTACAGCATTTTTCCTCCCCATAGTATATTTTCTAGTGTTTTTTTCAAATTCTCAACTTTCCTGGACCATAACATGTAGGTTTTAAATAGAACTCTTCATTGACTGCAGATAGCCTCACGTATTATGTACTTAGATGTCTAAATTCCATAAACTCCACCCATAATTAATTGTAAAAATAAAATTAATTGTACAAAAAGGGAGGTACAGTTTAGGCCAGGCTGAAAATCAGAATAAATAACAAGAAGAAATGAAAGACAATGTGATCTAGGGGTCTAGGCAGGGCTTCCTGGATTCTGTACTCAGTTATACCACTTTCCCTTCTCATTCTCTGTCTCTTCTCTGTTTAGGTAGGGAATGTATCTTAATTATGTGTTTATAGTGCCTAATACAATGGAGCACAATCTCATCTGAGCACTCTCTAACCTGAACAGCAGGATTCCTATAAATGTTCAGGGCAGGGATTGTCAGCTACTATGTATGTATAATTCCCAGCACAATTGGGCCCAATTCTTGCTTGGTCCTTTGGCACAACAATTAGAAACACATGATTATTAATCATGTAATGTTTGTAATATTATTTGTATTCCAGGAGTGCCTAGGGAGATCAGGTAGCAATACAAACACCAGGAAGGATTTTTTTTCCCCTGCACTAGTATCCCAAGATTGGCATGGACCTTGGAAGCTCTGAAGGTTCAGTCTCCCCCAGATACTCAAATGAAGGGAACTGCTGCAAAGTGAAGCTTCGATCTGAACAGAAAAAAAAATGAGTATGGTGGAATGCAATTCTAGTCACAATGAGACAAATTCAGCCTTCAGATACACCTATACAAATTCTGGGTGAATCCACTGCTTTCATTGGTGTTATTCTATATTCACAAGGATCTAGTAAAGCAGAATTTGCTTAGACACCTTAGAGATTCCAACATCAAACTGGCAGTTATGTATGAAACCTCACATAAAACAAATCATGATTTTTAATTGTATTTGGAGTTGCTGTTAAAGTGTACCTGCAGTCTGTCTTTGATTCTACTATGCTATGCTTTTTCTTCAAAAGCACCCAGGTTACTGTTCTCAAATTTTAAATCTGTTTGTTCCTTAAACATATGTTATTAAAAGGACATAGTAATTTACAGCAAATGGCTGTAGCACATCATATGAAAAAGAAAAACTTTCAAACTTGCTGAAGGTATAAAAGAAACTGGTTTCCTTGATTTTGCTTGATTTCTCTCTCTTCTGTCCTATTTATTGTCTTTCAATCTAAACTCTGTCAAACTTCATCTGCTGGGGAATGAGGAATAGCACAACTGAAACCAAATTCCAAGCCTGACAGTATGAAGAAAATGGACACAGAAGCAAAGATTGTTCTTGTAAATACACTTGAACTTTTCATCATAAAAGATTCTGCCCAGTATTTGCCAAATCTCCTTTTTTCCCATTCCTTCCTTCTGTACCCAGTATTCTCTTTGTTATACTAATAATGAAAAAAATTTACATATGTGTTAAGATGTAACAGTAAATAGTAGGCACTTAAATGATAGTAATATGTTATTATGAAACTATTGTTTGAACTCTAAGCAGAAACTATTGTTATAAGAAAAATAATAAAAGGATCAACAATCAATAACTCCATCAGATAAAGTGTTTTAAAGGAAGTGATGGAGTTTAGTAAAGTAGCCTAGTAAAAGAATACAGTTAAAAGATCAATAAACACAGGGCTAAATTCTCAAAAGGATTTAGGTGCCTAACTGTCACTTTAGGCACTTAAATCTGAGAATCATCTCCCACTGGGGTAGATAAAACCTCTGCTCAGGTGCTCCTGAAGCTTTTTTCTACCTCTGAGCATGGACTGTGCAAATTCACTGTAGCTGTCCGGATTCCTAAGCCCCAGAGCGATGCATGGACCCAGGGTGAAGATAGGTGTTCCTCTGCCTAACTCCTCCTTGAGGCCTGAATAAATAAGAGGGCACAATAACTGCAGTTTTTCACAAGACCGTATCTGTTAGGTGGCTTCTGAGAACATCTATTGGATCAGGCCCACAAGTGAGATAGCTTTGCTTAAGTATTAGTTAGATGTGTGGGCATCAAAACTTAAGTGGCAGTGCCCATTCCCAACAACAAAAATGTAGGGGACTTTATTGGAAGAACTGTAGGTGCCTACAGAGATAGGTGGGTTCTTTGAACATCAAATTTTGGGTTTAGGCACGAACAGTGACAGTTAGATGCCTAAATATTTTTTCAATCCTGTCCTATGTGTTGGGACAGGGAAGGTAAAATGTTAAGCACAAAGTAGTAGTAAGTCTCAAGGACTCAGGTATGCTTTATCCTTGATTCATAAATGTACAAAAATTAAAAAGGGGCGGGGCATGTCCAAGAGAAATGATCCTCATCATGAATATATTGGATTCCTTATTGCTGATGTTGTTGAAAAATGGCTTTACTCAAAAGTGAAACTTAGTAAAAAATTACTGACATTACAGATATTTTCCATGACATTTTTACTGTAATATATTTATAAAAATTCTAACTGAAATCATTATCAAAAAATTTTGCTTACTAAACAAATCGTGATTTCTCCCTAAAAATGAGATTTCGGTAACAAATTTCTTTGAAAAACCATGATAAAAATTCAATACAAAATGTCATGGGAATTGTGTGGGAGATGGAAAAATGTGTAAACTGTGTGAAAAGAAAATGACTGAAGTAGTTTACAAAATCATTTTCCTGTTTTTTTAACCAAACCTACTAAGCATGTACCTGTACCCTCTTATTTCCACGCATTGGCCTTCCAGTCAGCAGCCTCTGGTAGTGGTGGCTGGGCAGCCAGAATAACCGTTGTTGCAGTCTGTAGGCAGCTGGAGTGGCCACGGACAGAACAGCCGCTGTGGGTGGTCCCTGGCAACGGTCCCTCACTGGCCGAAGCAGCTGCTGCTTGGCGGCCCTGGCAGCTGGTGCCTGTAGCCCAGTCTTCTGCCCCCCCAAAACCCCACCCCAGCCCCTGAAGCAGCCTCCCAAGATTTAGTCAGGGATATTTATAATGTAAGTCATGGAGAGGACAGGGGCTATGAATTTTTGTTTATTGCCCTGTCTGTGACTTTTACTAAAAATGCCCGTGACTAAATCATAGCCTTATTTATGGATACTACTTTCCCCCACTATTAACTGTGAGAGCAAATAAGACAACTTTTACATGGTAAACTAATTTCCCCTGACAAACTTAATGCAAATGAAGTTAGCACTTGTTCACTCTATTTTTCATTCTTGCAACATGTAAAGCATACCAAAAAAAAGGGTAACAAAGTGTCCTGATTCTCGTTTACAATAAGGTCACTTAAACATTTCCAGAGCAATGTAAACGGCTCTTACTAGAAATGAAAATCAAGACCACAAATGATTACATGCATGAAGTTGTAAATATACAAATCTCTTGAGGGCATTTTTTATCCTACTCATCAAATTCACATCAGACTGCCTCTAAAAACAAATAAATAAAAATAACCACAAGAAGTTCCTACATTTTTGAGTGTGGAGTGCTAAGTGCCCTTATAATTGCCGTTATATTTCTAAGACCCTATTTAAATACTATTTATGTACTATTAACTCATGTACAGAACTATATATATATATATGTACTATACTCATGTACAGAACTAGACTTAATGTTAAAAAATGGCATTTCCTAGCTGCATTTAACAAGGGAATGGATATTTTAATTACACTTCTAGGTTTTTAGGTGTTCATGGTAAAATAGGGATAATCTTATTTCATTCTTCAAGGGATAAATTTTTTTTTTTGCAATGTTCAGAGAATAATCACCCTCTCTCCCTGTCTTCATGAAAAACATTTCACAGTTCTCCAGAGCCATTTAGGGTGGGAAATACTGCCTTCATCTCAAGAGACAAGTATTGGTCTTTGGTGGGGGGAGCAAGATATAAAAGCTAAATAACAAGTGGTCTGATCCAGTAGGGCATAGCCTATGTTCCAAAAGAGGTGGTCTTCCCAGTACAATCCTTGTTACCTAGGTGGCTAGGGCTGGGTATTGAAAAAAGTTTACATTTTCTTTAGTTAACCTTTTTTCCAGACAGTGGGGAGGAATCAGGGAGGGGCTATTTTCACAAAGAAACTTAGGCATAGCAGTGCTCGGTGTCACTAAGCCTAACTTTTATTAATCTAGAAAATAACTGGGATTCACAAAGCCTGAATTAGGTGCCTAGGCTCTCTATGCAATTAATGGGGAGAGTGTCTCAGAATGGGATTCACAAAAGCCAATACTGTAAGTAGCTCCCTGCTTAATTCACTGCACTGTTAATGTACTCATCCAGGATAAAGCAGACCTATGTTCAAGTATTCCCTATACCTGACATGGTGCAGGAGCTTTAAATTGGATCTCCCGCATTACAGATGAGGACACTATCCACTGAACTGTAGGATATTCTAGGACAGGACACTATCCTGTTGAACCTGCTCCACTTTGTATAAACAAACATTTAATCATTAAGAGAGAGAGAAGAAAATTACTCCATAGCCTATTATTTAAGGCACTAACCTAGGATGCAGGAGACCTATGATAAAATTTCTGTTCCAATTAAGATTTAACTCTTAGGACCCACCTCCCAGCCAGAGGCAACTCATGGGGGGCATGGGAGGTCATGCTGAAGCCAGCTACCCTCACCGTATTCCTACCCTGCTATTGGCAGGCATGTGTCATCTCTGCTTGCAGCATTTCTTCAGCTAAATTAGGTGACTTCCCACTCAATCTGCTGGCTTTTGTAGATCCCATTCTTAGGCATGTAACTCTCACCACACATTGTATAGAGAACCTGAGTGCCTAACTTGGGACTGTGTATTTCACTAAGTAGCAAGATGCCTAAGCATTAGGTATTGCAACACTGAGTCTAAGTATATACTTTGTGAAGGTACTCATAGTCTTCACTTGGATTTGTGCTGGAAGATAAAAGCTCTGTGCATTATTCAGTGCTTGTGGGTTCAAGGCCTAAATGCAATAGAATTTTACCATGTAATTAAATGCAATACCCAGATTTTGCTGCTTCTAATTAACCTCTTTAATTGCTCTCTTTATTTTAATTTGCTCTTCCATTCCCTTGCTATTCCCTTTGACCAGTAACTCTAGTTCTGGTTATTGCATTATGACTACAAAGTTCATTATGCTTCTGTATTAAATTGCTGAGATGTTGAAAATGTTTGCTGTTAACTTTAATTACATTTATTCATTACACACACTAAAAGAGTTAATACATTTGGAGTAGATTTTCCCCTTAACTTAAGCAATAACCTCCTTGTGAATTTGCTGCAACATATATCGATCCTGTCACATTAATAGCTAGAGCTGGCTGCACAAACAAAGTTAATGATTGTCATATTTGAACTGCTCTGAAAAGATAATGATGTTTGCCATTGCAGCTACTGAGGAAAACCTACGGGGTATGGATATATGAACCAATGTGCTTTACAGTCTAACAATGGGATGGATGCACCATTCAGATCAACTGCATGGCTGATTGGAAGCTTGTATTTTCTGAGTGAAAAGTGCCATGGTTTCTGCAGAGAATTTAGTTAAATGATTTCAATATGTCTTTGCAATATTTCTCAAAAGAACGCAAGGTTTTATTTTTCACTTGCAGATTATCCAATGCCTTGTGTTAATAAATGCCTCAGGCAGAAGAAAGCAGGAGAGACCTCAGAAGCCTGTCTGAGGGCTGGTCTACTCTCTCAGGGACACGGATTGCTTACAGAAATGGGAGAACCCCTCCTATCACTACAGAGAGTGTCTACACTGTAGCATTTTAATTGTAGCCATAGCCTGACCATCACTCTATCATCAATAAGAGAGGACTTTTGCTACCAAAATAGGCATGCCTATGATATCTGGATCTTTATCAGGAATACTAGGCTGAATTCAACACTGTTACACCAGTGTAAAACCAGAACAACACCATTGACTTTAATGGACTTACTTCAGATTTGCATCTGTGTATCTGAGGACAGAATCTGGCTCACTGTGCAAGAGCTGTACTTCCGGGAATGACTGAGAGCTCTAGTCTGCTGGTATCATGATGTCACTTCAGAGGAGTTTTCTAACATTCTTGTTATATTGTAGGGTAAGTGAACTGCAAAGCAAGTTTATCCCACTAAAACATTTAATTACAACAGGTAATTAAGAGAATTCCCAAATCAGTGTAAAAATGCTACCAATGGGGATTGGCTTTCAAGCCAAGAGACCAAATATTGAGGTAAAGAGATTATACATCTATTTGCTGATATTAGTAAAAGAAAGTAGATATGTTATGGTTACCACTGTCTAGAAAATAGCAAGAATGGGGCAGATTTTTAAAAGTCCCATCAATATTAAGTACAGTATGGTATACATATAATAATATTGGGACAATTTTTACTTACCAAAATTAAGTCACTTAAATCAGATAAGTGACTTAGCCATATCCATCCACTACATCTGCAGAATGATCATGCATGAATTTTCTGAATCTACTCATTGGTCTCAGAATCTCATTTTTCATAGATAATGTAAAATTCATAAAAAAAATGCTTATTGCATTCCCTTCTTTAATTTTTAACACACTTACTCAGATCAATGGTGACCTATGAGTTGTGCCTAGAATTAAAGGGAAAATCCAAGAACAGGTACAGCCAAGCAATCATATATGAATCAAAATGGAAGAATGAGGATCATCAATTTGTTATAAGTACCACTTCAATTCTATAAAGTTTATACTTTAGCTAATTTAAAATAAACCCTCTTACAAAATGTCAACAGAAATAAAAGTGTTTATCTAAATTTAATGAAAGAAATATCCTGAAATCTTAATTTACTATGAGGTACCTGTCAGTCATATATCATAAGCTCTACAATCTTTTGTTTTAACTCTGGGTTAATTTCGTTTGATTGATCATATTAAATTAGGTTGCTTATTGAACAAAGGCCTTTATATTTACAGGATTAGTGAAGATCAGTATTTGTAATAGATAACATTCTTCTTTATTTAAATGACAGATCACTGCACTATAATTAACAGCATCCCCACACCTTCGCTAATGGCTTATTCTGTGAAAAAAAAACAATAAGGATAGGATCCTGGAAGGGACTGAGCACAGTTAATCCACCTCTGTGAGAAGCACTAGCTATGTGGATGGAAGAAGCCCCCCTCCAGTCAACATAGCACTGTTTAAACGAGAGGGTGACGTAGGTATAACTGTATCATTCAGGGATATGGATTTTTCACACCCCTGAATGACACCAGTGTAAGTTTAAAGTGGAGACTTGGCGTTAGGCTTTGCAATGCTTAGAGTCATGGTGTCTAACATTTAGGTGGCTAGGAAATTACAGGAACTGCTCTGCAATCCGCAAACCCAAGTTAGGTGCCTAGTCTCCCGAAACAATGAATCAGGAGAGACAAGCAGCTAAGAATGTTGTCCACAAAAGCCAGCATGCTAAGCAGTCCCCTTCTAAGACAGCCAACAGGAGATACCAACTAGAGAGCTGTGTGCTGTGCCTCCCACCCCCACCCCCACAGGATAAGCGCCTAAATCCTGGCATGTATCTCAGCTTAGCGATCAACAAACTGAAATCCACTGTCTGGGGTCAGGCACCTGAGGCACCACAACCACATTTTGAATGAATGTATTAGGCATCTGCCTTGCTCCATGGTGGCAGCAGCAGAGAAGGAGGAGCCTATCCTGTGTGGTTTGGAATACTCACTTGGACTATGAGAGATCTAGGTTCAATTTCCTCCTCACTGACAGAGGGAGAGACAGGATTTTAACAGGGGTCTCCCACCTTTCACAGGCATTTTCTAATGTTCCTTTTATGTTGTAGGGAAAGTGAATGGTAAACCAAGTTTATCCCAACAAAACATTTAATTTCAGCAGTAATTAAGAGAATTCCCTAATTAGTGTAAAAAATGCTACCGATGGGGACTGACTTTCAAACCAGAAGTCCAATATTGCTGTAAAGAGACTACACTTATATTTGTTCATGGTAGTCAAAGGAACAGAACTTGATAATTAAGACATGCTCTCGTGCACAATGACATTGGAAAGTGTTTTGATACAAGCCATGTGATTTTATGGTGTTAGAGTTTACACATTAAAATGACCAGTAGTTGTGATTCTGGAACATTCCTGTAGTACAGTTATTCAAACTGTAAATGATGGCCTAGTCAGTTAGACCAAGATTCACAAAGGGGTTTAGGCATTGCCTTTGTGGATTTTACTCTAGACTTTCAAATTAAAACAGTAGTGCCTGGATTACCCTGTTGTAATTCCCACTGAGGTCAATAAGTGATGTTGCTGCTTACATCGGGGCTGAATCTGACCCTTCTTGTTCAACAAGTTCAGTCATGTTGTTCTGGCCACAATTTAATTATAAGTAAATGTGTAAACTAGAAATATATCATGCTGGCAAATTTCTCTCACAGAAAATGACAGAAATATGTAATTTCATATTTGTAGGTGAAGTTCTTGGAATTTATTTAACATACGGGATAATTGGTGTGTGTTTGAACAAAGGGAACGATCATTCACCTTCCGCATAATCCTTGAAGGTGCTGCATAGGGTGGAACCAAATACAAAGTCTAGTCTACACTATGTACTTCAGTTAGAGACCTTAGTAAGGGCCTTATCCTTGCCTACATAAAGTTCCTTGGTTGATACATAGGCCAGGTCTACCTACAAACTTAGTCAACATAACTACATCACTCAGGAGTGTGAAAAATCAACACCTCTGAGTGACACAGTTATACTGACCTAATCCCTGGTGGAAACTTTGCTATGTCAGTGAGATAGCTTCTCCTGTTGACTTAGTTACTGCCTCTCAGGGAGGTATTAACTATGCCCAACAGGAGAAGCTTTCCCACTGGCGTAATAGTATCTTCACTAAAGTGCTACAATGGTGCAACTGCAACAGTAACACTCTAGCGCTGTACATGAAGACAAGCCCTTAGAAGCTAAACTATAGGTTCCACTTAGGTTGTCTTTATGCTTGACATGGGCATCTATCTACAGGTAAGATTGTGATTCTCTGTTACAAAGCTGATGTTGATTTTTTATTCCCCTGTATGGGCCAGAATTAAATCAAGTAACTTGACATCTCTTGTCTGTGATCTCCTTACAGATAAAAACATCCTGAGAAAACTGAGATGTAATAATACAAGATGTTAATGTGAAATGATGGTTTCAAAAGTCTCTTACTTCACTTTAGTAAAATTATTCTACTGGATTTTGGAAAGAAGTTTACACAAACCCTGTCATATGCTTATTCCTGTCTTAAAATGAGGTTGAAAAAAATGATATTTTTTCCTCGCTAATTTTGTTCAATTTTTTTGATGAAAAATTAATTCTTTCTTTCATTTTGAGGCTTAACTTTAATTTTTATTTCAATTTTGAAAAATAAATCTAGTTTTGGTTTCTGGGTCCCTTCTCCTTTTTATTAATCTCTCCCTCTCTTCTTTTTTTCCCCACAGTGAGCAAAGGAGAAAAAAAATAGGGGAAAAACAATATTGTCATTGGAAATTAAATTAGTGAAGGTAGAAAAGGAAGAAAATGAGGAAGTAGGGGGTCAAAAATTTTAAAAAAAACCCTATCAAATCATTTTTTTTCATTTTCTAAAACCAAAATGAAATGAGAAATTCAATTTGAATGAAAGAAAAAATAGTTTCTCAATAAATTAAATATGATAATAATAATTAATAATTAATAACAAATGAATCACACCTTTTCCTTGTGGAAAAGTTTTTCAATAAACCTCTTCATATTTTTAGCAGGAATCTTTGCTGTTTAAAAATTGTCAACCAGCTCTACCTCTCTTCCTTTGTTATCTCTCATTATTGGTCAGACAAAACACATTACAGATTAAAAGCTTAAAAGAAGTTTTCAATGTCCAACATATGTAGATTAAGGCCTGTGACAACTGCTACTCTGTATTTGCTTGCAAGATATTTAAAAATAGATGATAGTTCTAGACTAGCTCCTCTATACTTCTGCTAACGAAGAGACTGGTTTTAGCTCCATTGGTTTACTGAAATCTCATCTATCCACCAACGGCAATTTGATAAAGAGGGACATTTTGCTCTATTTCCAGCTCTGTTCTTAATGTTCTTTTACACTCTTTAGTTGAGGTCTTCTCCCAAAGGGGCTGAAGCTACAGATCCCATGTCCCTTCTTAAAGGGCAACCCTTATTTATATATATCATTTGATTCTCTCATGTTATGCTGGGCCAGGAGGAATTAAAGGCAACCTCATTTAAGGCTCTTAGCAGCACTCGTCTGTGAACAATAATTGATATGTATCTTCTAAATAATTTAAAACAAATTTTCTAATTTAAAAGTGCAATAAGATTCAAAAGAGGATTAGACAATTATATAGATAATGAGAATAGCCACAATTACATTAGCCAAGATAAAAAAAATAGAGATATAAAAGCTAATGCTTCCAGGCATAATCATTAACTAATGAGCTTTAGGCAGAAACTTTTCCTATAGACATCTTATTCCAAAACTGTCTATTATCAGACTTTTTAAACCTGCATCTGAGGTAGCTAGTGTTGGAGTAGGCTAGATGGACAACTCATCTAGTATGATGGTCATTACATTCCTGTATTTGTTATATGGTAGACTGCAAGAGAGTTTAAACATAGTATTTAATTTTCATGCTCTCATTTTTTCATTCATTCATATTGTTTTTGGTTGTTCAGTAATTGAACAGTTAAAGTGAGCAACTAAAACAATTTAAATTAATCTGAAAATGAAAAATATTAATTATGAAAACATATATTCTGTACTAAACTAAAGACACAAATAATAGCATTATGTTCCTGTTGAAGAGAAGTTCTAAATTCACAATGGGTTTTTCATAACTTTTGTTAAAAAGAGAGTATTCTCACAGGGAATATAATCCAAGACATTAGTTAGATATGAGTTATTTAATTTAATATTTAGGACTGTCTTTTAGTATAAAGTTATAGTTTCATAAGAAAGATTTTAAAACTTAATATGTATATTTCTTCGATTGCATTGAGTCAAAAGAGTATTTTCTCATACATTTTAGTTTTCCTTTGGTATAATAAAGTATCAGGTAACAAAAGTTGAAGAATTATGGCAGATGCCTAAGGAATAATCTATTTTCCCATTTTAATTATACTTTATAATGTTTGTCTTATTATTATACATAGGCTTGCTGCTTGCTATTTGATAGTCTACTTAGATTCAAAATGATTCTTAAGATTAGAGAATAATTAGAATTTCAAATCAACTTTTTTCACACTCCATTCCTTAGTAATCCCAATTTTGATCCCAGAAATAAACTGATAATGAATTTGATGAAATATATCTAACTGCAATTTAGTGGCATTGGAAAGAACTGGACTTGAGTACATATGAAGAATTTGAGGTGACATTTTCATTATCTGGTAGTTAATGTGTTTCCTCCAATCCAATCCAAACTGGAACAAAGTTACAGAAGTCTCATGTGAAGGATTCATTGGTACAACTGTGGCATATTTATGCCCTTAAATGCTTAGCAGTTAAAGAGAAACATTCAAGATTGTTAAATCTGCAACTGACCTTCTTTTAATAGTTTGTGCTTTTTATAGTTCTGATGATGAATCCACATTCTCTCTTTTTAGCTGACCGTTTTGTAGTAAATTGGACAAGATTCTGTCCTTCAGGCACACTGGAGAGGGGTGTTTATGAGCTGCACATTGGCTGAAGTCCCTAGAAGGTATATTATCTGATTGCATATCAAATTACATAGCTCCAGCACTCTGAAGAAGGTGCAGATTCGCTCTGTTACACTGGATACTGGAAAGGATGGTAGTGAGCCCACAGTTCTGGTCCTTACCTGCTCATCTACCACTTCTTTCAAGTAACTAGTTTATTCATGGTGAGGCCATTCACCAAGGGCAGAGACTGCGTTCCCCAATGAATCATGGAATCATAGGCATGCAGGCCAGGAAAAGACCTCAAGAGGTCATCTAGCACCGCAAGAGGTCATCCAGCAACACTGAAGTAGGATCATGTATAAATATACCATCCCTGAGAAGTGCATGTCTAACATGTTTTTAAAATCCTCCAGTGATGTGGATTGCACAATCTTTTTTAATAACCTGTTCCAGTGCTTAATTAGTCTTAGAAAGTTCATCCTAATATCTCTCCCATGCTCCCTACTTTAAATGTCAATAAATGTCATTTTCCACTATACTCGCACAATCCAGTTAAAAAAAAAATATTTCCATGGATGATAATTTAAATGTACAGTTAGACAAAGTAAGAAAAATGCTGCTTGAGAACTTATTAGAATTTGATTTATGGCTAATTACTTTGTATAAATTCACATGTGATTTTGACAATTTCTATCTGACCAGTTATAAAGCTTTAACTTTTTGAATCAATGTCTACTGTCATTAAATTACTATTGTCTGACCTCTCCCTTCATTTCCTGCAATTATAAAAAATGAAATAAAAATAAACTACAAATGCTTAAAAATAAATGTCATAATTATCTCTCAAAATTATAAAACACTAAAAATAGAATTTTGCAAAGTGTAAGAACAATTGATCACCATCCTTTTCATAACAACCATTTGAAGACTGGCATCATGTCTCCCTGTCAGCTTTTTTTCCCTCTAAACTAAAAATGCCCAGTTATTTCAATCTTTACTCATAGAATTAGGCATGCACAGAGTATATCTATTGCATAGGGCCCTGAAGGTGGCATTCCTTCACATATCTTCACCTTTTCTGAGGATCACTAGGATGTTGGGGTTTAGCTGTGATATAGGCATCTGGGTTCCTGCCTGAGACAGCAGGGTGCAAATCTAGAGGCAGAAAATTAAGCACTTAGGGAACTTTTGCAGCAGAACAGGTGCTGACAGGGTTAAGCAGCAGCTGAGCAGCAGTTTTATGGATTGCATTGGTGCTTAAATCTGGGATAGAGGTGTTGTAGTGCCTAAATCTATTTGTGGAAGTCTGTCTAATTTCTTAGTCTCTTCCTCCATCCTGAAGCATGTGAGCAAGAAATGGGCAAAGGTGGGAGAGGGGATGGGTTCCTTTTACTCACTGACCAGTGCTGACCTGATACAGTGGTGTCAAAGTTTATGTTGGTATAGCCCAGAAGAAAATTACTAGCCCCTCCTTCCTTCCTTCATTCCCTTATCCAGCCTACCCTCCTTCTCTCTTCCCTCTCCCCACCCGGTCTAAGAGCAAGAAAGAAGTAGGGAAAGTCCTGTAAGCCAGAGTTGCATCTAGGAGTCACATTGCCTCCCAGGGATACCCTTGAGGTAGTGCAGCTTACGCACTACTGGATGATCAGAGTAGTGTGTAGTCACAACCTGCCTCACTGCACTTAACAATATCATTTAACTGTTTGGGAATATGACAAGAGAAAATCCCTAATAAAAGAGCAGTTAGCACTTAATGTAGATGCTGAATGATAAAAGCTTAAATAAGAGCAGGAGCTCTCTCCTGTAATCATTAAAAAAAGTCCCTTTCTATAGTAGCTGACTGGTTCCAAAGGTGGAGCTTTCTTGGAGCTGGCCTGTCAAATAGCTGCGCTCTTATATCTGCTTCTGTGTCTCTGTTAATATCGTGCACTCCCAAAGTTAATATCAAAGACAGATTACATAGACTACTATTTTGCCTTGACCAAAATATGACTTCTTTTTAAGAGCCCATTAATTCGCATCAGCAGCCAAACTGCTCATACTAGCAAAATATTTCTGCTCATTATTTTCTTGTGCCACATGAGATGGTTGATAAAGCTTGCATCAAGGCCACTAAAATCTATTTCATTTTTGACCTTTATATCCTTCAGACTACTGTGATTTTCATCCTTTTATAGAATTTCTGTGGATACATTATACATACATGATTCTGAAAAAAAGTCTTAAGAAATGAAGAATTGTTTCCTTCAAATGGCATAGCTATTGCAATTACAAAACAAATTACATAGGTCAAGATCATAGCTATTCTATACCTCAATTTTTAATACTTCACACATAGTTCCAGTGAATGAGATTCTTTCCCATCTTGCTAAGGTGTTAGTATTTGTCATTTAATTGAAGTGTGAATTTTGCTATTTAACAAAAACCAACTGCCATGACAATAATGATGTGGCTTTAACCAACAGCATTTCACACCCATCAAAAATAATGTTGTTAATAACAATGGTATTTAAAGTTAATGCATTTCATTCTAGGATTTTGTTGTTGTTGCTGTTTTGTTTATATTGAAAGAGAATAAGGAAGATGCACTGTGAGGAGGTATAGGGGTTAATTTGCTGTTTAAATATGTTCTGTAAAAGAATTGCCAATATTTAGTGATTGTGACATAACTGAAGTTCATTTCTAAAGCTGATTAATTCAGGCTATCTGCAATTGTGTTTTGCTACTATGAGGCTATTGCACGACAAATATGGAAGGAATAAGAAGAAATTATACAGAGAGGGGAGAAAATTAAACTGTAGCATCAGAGTTCTTTTCTTTTCAATCTTCTTCCCATAATTAAATACCTAAACTAAGTCCATGAAATAAAAATAAAATAAATGTAGTGAAAGAATTAACATTCATATAATCAGCTAGCAGACAAAACAGTTTGTTTTTTTAAAAAATGTATTTTTAATGGCCAAAACCATTCATTGTTCAAATACCACAGAAATGTTTTCTTTTAATATGACTGAACTAGCATTTGAGCTCTGTGTAAGTTTCTTGCATACTGCTAAATTGTAATAACTTTAATTTTAATGACATCGTATGATGAAAGTTATGTGAACTGATCATGTTTTTGTGAATATTAGATTATTTAGTTCAATTGCCTGTGCCTGACACAATATTATGAGTTTAGACGGATTTCCCTATAAGGCCAAAAACAAATAATTGTATGTATTATATGTACCTGAAAAATCTGATACAACATGCTATATTTACAGAATGAATGACTATATCAGATGTAACACAATATATTATACTATAGTCTTATTATTGTATACCACTTCAATATAACATAACTATATCTGCCTTTCTGTCTATTTGCTCAGAAATGTCAAATAAATAAACAAATAAATGAAGCAGGGATAAAATAAAGTTTTTCTCTCTGTCATCTTCCAAGCAGAGAAGTGTAACTTTGTGTGCACGGATTAATTAATTAATTAATTAATTTAAAGAGCAGGGATCCTGGGTGAAAGTTTTATTTTAAAAAGTCCATCATCTAAATCTTCATTTGTATACCATGGCTTGGACTTTGTCTGTTCTTTTCAGACAAGGAGTGTCATAGCTTAGATCCTACTACTGAGAATGTTTTGTTCCTAGTGGCTGGTAACACTGCTCTACAGCCAAAATGCTTCTGAAATAAATGTAGTCAAACTTTACTAATTCTGGGTCACTGAGAACAAAAATTATGCTTAACATTGTTGATTGGCTCTAGTTTTCAAGATATGCTATTGGGTCAGTATATATGACCCTTGACACGGGAATGGTGGAGGATAAGTGAGTTATAAAGGGAAGGGATCTCAATTTAAACCAGAAATGACTAAAATACATTTTTGACTGGATCTATGAATAAATCTATGACTGCGTTTGGACAGTACTTGCTTTTTAGGCAAAATAATGAATGATGCAATCTGAAGCTGGTATTGCGTCATACATGATATGAATTGCATCATGTTATTCCTAGAAGTCATGGATGATGCAATCATAACGAAGCTTACATCACTCTGCTGAACAAATTGCGCTATATCAGCTCTAGAAATCATACAGTGTCATGCTCTCTTATTTGTCAGTGTTTGATTTTGCAAAGGAACACATTTCTGTTTAGCCAAAATGAGCAGAGATGCCTCGTACTTGTGTGAACAGTGCAGATAACTTCTGCTATGTTTGTGGTGAAGTGACTTTTGCATCACAAAAGCGCAGTGTAACCACTATGGTTAAGAAAGCCTATCACCTTTATTTTGGCTGCAAAATTGGAGATCAGGACAAGAGGTGGGCCCCACACATATGCTGCAACACTTGTGCAACAAATAATCTTCGCCAGTGGTTGAACAGGAAAAGGAAATCTATGCCTTTTGCAGTGCCAATGATTTGGAGAGAGCCAACAGATCATACCAGCAATTGTTACTTCTGCATGGTGCCTCCAGTTGGGAAAGGTGTGTCAAAGAAGAAAAAGTGGACTGTGCATTATCCAAACATTCCATCAGCTAGACACCCAATACCCCACGGAGAAGGACTGCCGGTTCCTGATGCACCAGAATCATTTTCACTTGAGTCAGACGAGGAAGAGGAAGACGATGAAACTTCTGGTCCTGAACCATCAATGTCACAGGACCCACATCTTCTCTCATCCTCCTCCTCTGAACCACACCTCATAACACAAGCTGATCCATAACAAATCCTTGTCAGGGATTTGGAACTACCCAAGAGTAAGGCAGAGCTGTTGGGCTCCAGACTACAGCAGTGGAATCTCCTGGCAGGTGATGTTAGGGTTTCCATGTTCCGTGACCGTCAAAAGGATCTTGTCCCATTCTTCTTCATAGAAGGTGATCTTGTAGCCTGCAACAACGTCGATGGTATGATGGCAGCCCTCAACATCGTTCACGATCCAGATGAGTCAAGACTCTTCATTGATTCATGGAAGATGAGTCTTAAAGCTGTTTTGCTGCATAATGGCAATGTTTTGCCATCAATTCCAGTTGGTCATGCAGTCCATATGAAGGAAACCTATGACAAAATGAAACAACTTTTGAGGTGCATAAACTATGACCAACATCAGTGGCAGCTTTGTGGCGATTTGAAGGTTGTTGCTCTCTTGCTTGGTCTGAAGACTGGATACACAAAGTAGTGCTGTTTTGTCTGTGAATGGGATAGTCGTGCAAGAGATTCCCACTACATCAAGAAAGATTGGCCACTCCGACAGTCATTGGAGCCTGGGAGGAAAAGTGTTCAGAATCCACCACTTGTTGAATCAAGGAAGATTTTGTTACCACCCTTACACATCATGCTGGATCTGATGAAGAACTTTGTCAAGGCCATTGACAAAACACAAGCAGCTTTCAAGTACCTCTGTGGAAAATTTCCAAGGTTAAGTGAAGCTAAGATAAAGGAAGGTGTCTTTGTTGGTCCTCAGATTCGTGAACTTCTTCGAGATGATGCATTTGACCATGCACTGCGTGGCAAGGAAAAGACGGCATGGAAAGTCTTCCAGTCAGTGGCAATACATTTTCTCGGAAACAGCGAGGCAGACAACTACAGGTTGTTGGTGGAAAACCTCCTCGAGGCACACAAAAGCCTTGGTTGCAACATGTCACTAAAGATACATTTTTTGCACTGTCATCTAGATTTTTTTCCACCGAACTGCAGAGCAGTGAGTGACGAGCACAGCGAGCGATTTCACCAGGACATTGCAACAATGGAGAAACGCTATCAGGGCAAATGGAGCCCATCAATGCTTGCAGACTATTGCTGGACAGTGACAAGAAATGCTCCATTTAATGAATACAAGAGACAAGCCAAGAAGCGCCGAGTAGACACTGAATAGGACTAAACTATGTACATAATAGTTTTTTGCCTTTTGTTTCATAATGCATTTTATTTATATAATTCTTTTGCTGATTTTTAAAGTGTTACATAAACAGGACAGGTGAAATATTATCATGTAAAGCAACCGTAAACACATGAAAAGACCTAGGTTTACAATTTATGATTAAAACTCTACTATCTACACAATATACATAGACATAAAATGTAAAAACTTAAATATTTTAGAAACAGTAGCCAATCAGTTGCTTTAATTGTCATATTTGAATTCAGCACATCAAAATACATAATAAATGTCACATTTTATCTCTGAAGCAGACGACTTTTAAAAAATTGGAGACCAGTGTAATCAGACTTTGAGATTATCCAGTAGCTTTGAATCCTGTGCAGTGTAGTTGTTTTGTGGATAATAGAGGGTAAAGTAGCCTGAGTTAGATAGGTCCCAATTCAGTAAGGGACTGATCAGAGCCCATTTAAATCAATAGGATGAATACTGTTTACTCCAACTGTCAATGGGCTACCTCGGGAGGTGGTGGAATCTCCATCCTTAGAGGTTTTTAAGTCTGGACTTGACAAAGCCCTGGCTGGGATAATTTAGTTGGTGTTGGTTCTGTTTGGAGCAGGGGATTGGTCTAGACAACCTCCTGAGGTCTCTTCCAACACTAATCTTGTATGATTCTATGTTCAAGTTAAAAATAGACCTGACAAGAACCCAAAATTAACCTAGTAAGCTAATACTCCCTGGATTCAGTACAAAGGGATTGTCCTGTTGGATTCTATTATCTATTGGCAAACATAGTTTGATAGATTTCATCTGTAAAATCTAATTGGCACACTGACAAATTCATTAAGTGATCCCCTTTCACACTTACAAATGTATAGCACAATTTCATATAAAAGATAAACATATCCAATGAAGTATTAGCAGATCCTCTGATGGAAGGTGTTGTTAGTGGCATGAATGACAGTTCTTTGAAGGAGGGTCTGATAGAGATCTGATTGTGTCACCCTTCCTTAGTGTTGACTTGCCTGGAATTACTCCTCAGAGTAATCACTCACCAATGTGAGTAAGAATGGCAAAATAAATCCCTGTGTACTAGACTAAGGCCATGTCTACATTATCATAAGTACTACACTACTTATGCTGGTAAAACTTATGTCGCTCAGGGCGAGAACAAAACACACCCCTTGAATGACATAAGTTTAGCTAGCATAAGTGGTAGCATGCACAGTGCTATGTCAGCATGACACGTTCTCCCAACAGAGCTACCACCACTCATGGAGGTGGTTTAATTATGTTGATGGGAGACTTCTGTCCTGTTGGCGGAGCTGCTACACAAGAGATCTTACAGTGGCTCAGCTTCATTGGTACCGCCCTGCTGCTATAATGTCTCTCGTGTAGACATGAGCCTAAGGCAGACAAACCTTGTGGAATAGTGAAAAAAAAACCCACCATGAATTATTATTTAATGAACAAATGCCAAACTGCACCAAGACTGTTAGTTACAAGTTATCCAATCAGTTCTGAAATCACTAGATATCTGCTAAGCTGGCGAACATATTACATCACAAACAAATACCAGGAAGGAAACACAGAAGTGACTGGTGTGGATGTTGTTTAACAAAAATAGATCATAGAAATAGTGTTTTGGAGAGTGACTATGAGCAGTAAACTAAGGCAAAAGCTAGACTGTGGAGATTTAGTACACCTGCATATTGGACTGTCTGTATAAAGTGTTATGGACCCACTTTCACACACACACCCCGCCCCCAAAGAAGCATAAAGCAAGCAATGCGTCTTTAGCCACAGAATCTGAAGATCCAATTGCAGTATTAGATCAACTGTTAATTGAAATGGAGTCCTGTGGTTATACCAAGGAGGAATAAAGCACTCCTGAGGGAATTCTGTGCCAAAAAGTTAAAATTCTGACCAAAAAATATTAAAAAAATGTGTACAATATTTTAAAATTCTGCAAAATTCTGCAAATTTCATTTCAAGTTTGAAGTATTATGTCTGATCAAGGCCAACATTATCAAAAGTTACTAATGATTTTTGATTCCTTAGTTTTTCAGTTTTCAGTGTGAGGCATTTTGAAATGGCCTGATAATCAGAGGGTGGGTGTTCTTTACTCTTTGAACCAGTGTTGCATATGAAAGTTCCCAGTGCAGTGGTGGAAATTTGTGCTTCAATCTAAGTTTAGATCTTTTTCCTCCCTTTGTGGTGAAGGTCACTGGAAGAGTACTGAGACTTTGGCTAAAGAAAGATAAAGTGCTCATTGCTTTGAAGGAAGCTAGTTGGCCTCTGCTCAGAAAGACGTCTCTTCCCACTGACAATCTGCACAGATATTGTTCGGTCACTAATCTTCTATTTCTGGTTCAGATTACAGAAAAAGTAGTAATGAGGGCTCTATAACGGTCAGTTGCATAAGATCAGTTGTCACCTCTCTTATTTTATGTGTATGTAAGGTCTCTAGGAAAGATAGCAAGGAAAAATTGGGTGAAGTTCTTTCAGTATACTAGTAACATCCAGATTTGTATAATCATCTCATCCAGCACAGAGAGTGAGGTCAAGTGTCCCTTTCTGTGTCAGGGCAAGACTGAGGCTTGAGTAAGAGTTAGCTGGTGGAGGCTGAGTTATTTTAGTGGACTGGTGAAACAATCAGTAATACTGGTGGAGGTTATATAACATCCCTGATATGGGATATTAAGCCATCATTTGTTACCAAGTTTCACATCTTGGAAGTCTGATAGGATTCCTATCCACTTTTAGATAATCAGTTAGCAGTAGAGCAGTGATTTTTTTTTACCATCTGCATCTTAACAAGAGATTGCAAGTAGAGCTGAATGAAATTTTTTACACAAATAGTTTCTTTGATGAAAAAACAAAACCGTTTTGGTCAACCAGAAACTATTCAAGAATTTGACATGAATTTGCTAAATAGCCTATGCCTGATTTATTTACTTATTTTGTGAGAGGGACTTCAATACCATTCACAAAAAGGGTGGAGAAGTAGGTGGTGCCTCCTTTGCAGCTTTAGCTCAATGATTAGGGCACTCTTCTCTGATGTAGAAGACACAGTTTCAAACCCCCACCCCCCGCACCTCTGCCTTATATGGTGCAGGGGTTTGAGGTTGTCTCCCCCCGCCAATCTCAAGACAGTGATCTAACCACTAGATTATGGGATATTCTATTCTAATTCCTTCTGTTAGAGCTGTTCCACTTTGTATAAATAACCATTGTAGCAGGAACTTCTGCTCGGATCATGAATGCCCCAACAACTGGACTGAAGATTATATAAGCAGCAGCTCCATACCACCTCTGGTCTTTTTGTGAATATAAAGTTTCATTTTCTTCAGATTAAAAATGCCCCTGAGTGGCAAGGGCAACTACACATTTTTGTTTCAGGTCAAATGAAATGTTTTGTTCAATCTGAAACAAAATCTCTGTAGACTTTTCTAACTGACCAATTTTGTTTTCTTTTAGAATTTTAAGTTTTGGTTCAGCCAAAAATGTTTTTATTTTCCTCTGCAACTGACAGACAACCAAAAAATCATGTATTCATCCAGCAGTAAGTTTAAGCTTTTCCAAAGGAACTGGAAACCACTCCTATGACCTATTACTTTGTCTTTGATTGGACTACTGCAAAGTGCTCTACATGAGCATAGCTGAAATCCATTTGTAAGCATAAGTTTTTGCAGTTGACTTGAATTCAGAAGTGGCAGCTTGCTATTTAAGTATCATATTTCACTGTGAACACATGACACTGACATATGGCAATCTGTACTCACAGCGCTTTTGCTGCTGCATAGAATTTAAGGTGTTGATTTTAATTTCTAACGCTTTGAATGTCCTGGGGAATTTGGCCTCTCTCACCCAACAGTATACTGACACAGCTGAGGTCAGCAAAGGCTCTCAAGCTGGACCATCATTGCTATGTACAAATGGCTGCCGCCAGCAGAACATTTTCGAATAGTTTTGAAATTCACTCCCATCTTGGGCTGAAATAGCGAGAATTTGTTGAGCTGCAGGAAATAGTGCAAAGCTTACCCATCTGAGCTGGCATTTGAAGATGACTGGGAAGATTGGCGTAGACAATGTGGGGGAAAAGTAAGAGACAGAAAAAAATGGATTTATAGTATGTATTGGTGCGAGGAGGAGGGAAGGCATGCTGCTGTTTTAGTTTTGTAATGAGTTTTGTATTCTATTTAATTGATGGCAAGGGTGACTGGAGCCCAGGAGACATTTTTTTCCATTTTACTATATTTAAATTGATATAAATAAATAAACTTTTAATGTCTTATCCCTGACCTGAGTGTCGATTCAGTATAGGATAGTGCTTTTGCTTCGAAAACAATGCCTCACTCTGATAATGTGTATATCCAACTGGCTGGTGTGTGTGTGTGTGTGTGTGTGTGTGTGTCGGGTGGAGTGGGGTGGGGGATGTTAGCTGTAATATTTGGCATAGCTGGGTGTCATTTGTTTGCTTGGGGTAAAGAATTTGAGACAGAATCTGACCACAATCCTGAAATGCCATTGGTAACTAGCCATTGATATAGAACAGCCTCCAGAAGATAAATAATACTGTTGAGATTACAAAAGTACCAGTTTAACTGAACCCTGTGTCAGATAAGAATTTAGTACATTTTGGTGCAGCTAACTAGAGCACTTTTACTATGGAATATGATATAAAGGCACAAGTGCATGTACCAATTCCAAGCTTTACTGATGAAACATAGATTTGCAGATATACTTGAAAGATGGTGTGAGGCAAAGAGAGAGGTCAAATATCCAGTTCATCATAGTTAGTCTGTTTGCAGTTAACAGCTATGGCAATGTAATTCATAAGAAAAAAAATTAATTCCATCAAGCATGAGGAAAGAAATGCCATGTCACATTTTTGAAGGACATCTGTGTATGGAATTATGCAAAAGAAAAGACAGAGAAATATTTTACTGGCCTCATATGAAGATACAGATTGCTGGTATAGTTATGAAACGTTCAGTGTGACAGATGTATCAACAACCACAAACATTATATCCTCAGCAAGCACCAGAGTGACCTTGGCAAAATATATTGATTGACCTGACTTATTTTACTTTGAAGGCAAATACAATTTATATCAGTAGTGGATTCATATTGCTGCTACTCAGACTTGTCTCCTGTAGGATAAGCTGAGTGAAAAAGAGATTAATTTTCTGCAATGTGTTTTAGCCAGGCATGGAATTTCTGATCAAGCCAGAATTTGTTGATTTGTAGGGCACACTGCAAAGCCTACCTATCCAAGCTAGTCTTTGAAGACAACTGAGATGGTTGGGGTAGGCTTTGTTGGGAAAAAGTAAGAGGTAGAAAACATTGTCGTCCACCATATGCATATACCAGCGTAAAATTCAAATGTTTTGCAAAGGACAAGGAGTGTTGAGCCTATTACACCAACACCTGAATTCCCAAATACAAGGTGAGTTTGGGGAGTCAAAACTGAAATAATCTTTTGTGGGGACTGATTTACTGGGCATGAAGAACATATAGGTGATACTGGGAAATGGGCAAGGAGCACAAACAAATGACATAGGGAGTTGGGGCATACAAGGGAGACCCTTAAGGAGATCAGAAAACCTTAAACTTCCAGAAGAGTGACAAAGAGGATGAACTAAAGAGGAAGGATGTTCTTAAGTCATTGATCTGGGACTACAGAGACCTGTATTCAGTTCTTAGCTCTGCAACAGACTTGCTATGTCACCTTGACTGAATACCTTAATTTCACTCCGTCCAAGCACCACATCTAGGAAGTGGGGTTTTTCTTCTTCAAAGGGCTTCTGGGAGAATAAATACATTGCTGGCTGGGAGCCACAGTGATAGAAAGTATAAATATGTGAATAGAGAGAAGCATGCATGGCTTTCTGATGAATAGAGCAGGGGAGGTGCCCTTTGAAACCTAATAGGAAGTAAATGGGCTTGCTGATCTTCCTTGAAGAAACAGATAGTAAATCTGGGTCTTTATAGTTAATTGTATACCATGACCATTGAGAAGGGGCCCCAGATGCATAAAGTGTCTTCTGTTGTATCATCTGCTGATTATTGAAATCTGTTTAGATTTTCACTTTATTAAAATTTAACAGGAAAATAGTTATATGTGAGCTTTATATCTGCAGGAACTCAGATTTGTCAAACGCCTTTACTTCCACCACTCACAATTCAAACACAGAAAACTCTGTTCGTAATCCACAGTAGGAGCTGAAAGTTACATGATAATTGAAAGGACTTGGACCTAGACTAATTTATTTTATTAATGAGAAATTCTAAATAAGTTGTTTAGATCCTGTTTGCTAGTAATAGCAAGTGTCATTCACTGATTCATTATTATTGTCGTTTCCAGACCAGTGATGCTCTGGATCATAAACTGATACTCAAAATTGCCACAACATAATTGGGAAAAGCTAATGTTTACTAATGAAGAACCTTTCCTTAGGGTTTTAAGATGATGGCCAGTGATTGTCCATCACTGTCTGACATGTTTATTTATAAATTTCACAGACAGTACCATTTATAAAGCATTGACCCCCTGCTGTCTGGGGTAACAAGAGAATTTGACCAGATTAGTAGAATGAGGGGAACTCCCTGGGGTTTCCTACAGTGTCAGAAGTCCAGGATGTGGGCAGTGGTTAGAGCAGGAATCAGGGTCAATGATCAGATCAGGAGTCAGGATGAGTAGTTAAAACAGGAATCAGTAGCCAGGAATCAGCTCTCAGACTCAGAACCTGAGTCAGAGGCCAGAGCCATGGGTCAGAGGTGGGTTACCTAGAGTGAAGCAAGGCAGGAGCAAAGTTGGGTTCAGGACATGAGGAGGGCTGGAAACCAGCAGGTATAGGAACTAACACAGGCCTTGGCAAATGCTTTGAGCAACCAATGCCCTGCTGCTGCTGGTGGTCTTAAGAGCAGGTTTGCTGAGCCCCTCAGCCAACTGTGTGCTTTGGCCAGTCAGGCCGTTTAACCAGGAACAAACTGACCTGGTTAGATGGCCTGGGGGCTAAAGTGACAGGTAAACAGAATAACTGCAGGGCCTTACTACCAGGACCGGTGCAAGATATTTTGCCGCCCTAGGCGGTAATTATTTTTCCGCCCGAGGTGTCAAGCGCAGGAGGAAGCCCCGGCAGCCTATTGTCCACTGAATTGCCACTGACAGCGAATTGTCAGAGGCAGCTCAACACGCCACATTGATTTCGGCCACAATTTGGCCGACATTGTTCGGCATACAACCCGTTGACCTGCTGCCGAATTGACGCCAGGGGCGGAAAGCTGCCCTCCAAATTCTGCCACCCTAGGCGACCGCCTAGGTTGCCTAGTGGGTAGCACCGGCCCTGCTTACTACTGACAGCTGGACTGTGGTGAGGCAGGAAGGGGTATTTCTCCTTCTGGATGCTACCATGATCCCTTTTTCCTGGGGACTCCATGTGTGACTGAGAAGAGTGAAATGGGTACTGCAAAGGTTGTGATTTTGGTTGGTGTTATCTTTGTTCTCTGTGGTGTAATTGGTGGGTTTGTGGGAGCTGAGCAAAGAACTGAGACTTCAGTTTGATGATAAAATAAAATAAAATAAAATAAATGGAAAAAGCATTTGGGGGTTGAATGAAACATTTAATTGTTTCATTTTCTTATTGTCTAGGGTGTGTTTTTTTACCCTTTTAATGCTTTTATTTCTTTACAACTCTAGCTAGTTTTAAAAATAAAGCATCATATTGAAATGGAAAGTAGAAACATTTAGTTCAGAAAATGTCAAAATGAACCATTTGGACTTAAAAAACCCAAACATTTTTATTTATACACTGAATTTGACTCAATTTCACAAACAGTTTCATTTGACCAAAAATATGTGGGGGGTTTTGGAGAATAAACTATTCACAGAAAAAAAAAATTGTTCACAATCAGAGGCAGCCAGATGAATTTGTTGGCTATGCCACTCCCAACCAATGATCCCTGAGCGACGCCAACCACTGGAGAAGCTAGTATTGTTATATGAATGTGGTCAGGGATGGTTATGCAGACCCAAAATTAGACTTCATTTTGGAACGTGGGACTCAGGCTTGCATTGATCAGAGAAGGGACTGTGGCCTGATGAAGTTTACGTCGGGCTCTTACTGCTGTTTTATATAATACAGATACACAAATAATATAAGTGTTTATAATATAAGGGGAATAACACACTCTCCCTGCCAGTAACCTGAAATTTTCTAAGGAGAAGGCTTGGAGCTCTCCCTCTGCAGCTCTGCACGCAGCCATAAGCTCTTCCCATGCCACTTTCCCCCATACATGGTCCTGAGCTCTCTCTTGTTGCCTCTGCACCCAGCTCCACATAAATTCCTTTACTGCTGCACTCTTTGTCCCACATTGCCCAGCATCTAGCTCCAAGGTCTCCTCTCTGAACCCAGCTGCACAGTCTCCTTTTCTGACACCCAGCACTGAGCTCTTAGTCAGAGAGGTGATTAGGCTGAAGAGCATTATCTACACACGAGCTAGGCAGTGCTGAGAGCCCCATCTTTTCCTATGGAATTGAAATACCATTCATTTTTTTCTCAGACTCCCCTCCAACATGCTGGGCCAAATTGAGTGAGCTGTGTTGTGATGTGGCTCATAGGGTCGCAATGCCATTCAAATTTGGCCCAGTCAGGAGCTGCGAGAGAGCGTGGGCCCTTACCCCCTTTTCCGTTTTGTCCCAACTTTCCTCCCTCCACCCGCACCATATATTATTAGGTCCTGTGCATGGCAGAATTGTCCAGCTGTTGTCCTATGCAGTTTTCTAGCTTCTTCACAGCACCTCTCAGGGGCCTGGTTTAATAGCTAGGGATTAGTGTGTTACAACTTTGTGGCTAGTGTCCCATAGTCCATTTCAAGACAAATTGCCAATGGGCCAGCTCCTGGGATAAACCTGAGCACATGAACTAGGAGAGGTGTGGCCAAAGATTGGTATCAGTGATATGCTGGGAACTCTCAAGTGTAACACAAGTCTAAGCTTTCCTTTTCTCAATCCTTGTTGTACTCCCCTGGTGAGTGGAGTAGGACAGCAACTTTTGGGAACCCAGAGGGTAGTTGATTCCATGTTTGGCTGGTTGTGGAATAAGCTATCAGGGGTCAGCAACCTTTCAGACATGGTGTGCTAAGTCTTCATTTATTCACTCTAATTCAAGGTTTTGTGTGCCAGTAATACATTTTAATGTTTTTAGAAGGTCTCTTTCTATGTCTATAATATATAAATAAACTGTTGTTGTCTGCAAAGTAAATAAGGTTTTAAAAATGTTTAAGAAGCTTCATTTAAAATCAAGTCAAAATGCAGAGTCCCTCAGACTGGTGGCCAAGACTGAGGTAGTGTAAGTGCCACTGAAAATCAGCTCGCTTGCCGCCTTCGGCACCCATGCCATAGGTTGCTTACCCCTGTAATCCCACATAGACCAGTTCTTTGCCTAGTAGAGCCATCCTGACCAAAGAAGAAAAAAATAAGCCAGATTTTTTTGGCCATCCAGCAGCCTTTGAAAACAGTTTTATTTTTTCCTGTTCATACAAAAATATTGCTCAGATGTTTGTGATCCTAGCTATGAAAACTGTGAAAGCTGTAACCAGATACTTTAAATTTAAATTTTTGTCTGCCAAGTCTGGTCACAGCGGTTCTGAGAACTGCTTTGTATTGCCTTGTACCATTGCAACAACCCATACACTATTTCATATATCTGTGAAATTCATTGTGTTTATTTATGTAACTTTGTCCGACATGTAGAGATGATGGAATATCCCTGCTTCTGCTCATCTCAATATCTGATTACACCATAGAGACCTGAGGTTGGGTCATGTGTAGGGATCTTTCTGCTGTTTGAGTATCTCCCATTCTTGTTCTCCTATCTTCCTCATTGTGGCTTCTGCTGATGTTGCTGTTATTTCTGTCTGACAAAGTAAATGAATTTAAAACACTCTTTACTAGGATGACCATTTCCAAGACAAATAAAGGTGTTCACACACAGATAGCCATATACTCACAAAAAATGCTTCCTCCTCAGATATGTGTATATTTAAAATGATTATACAAATATTTATGGGAATGTAAAACAAAGAATATGTTCTGACATGATCAAATCATGAATTGGATTTTACAAAAATATTTGAGAATCCTTTTTCCTACTATATGTCCTGCGCTAGAGCAAGTAATGCTGCAGTGGAGAATCACCAGAGTAGTATTGACAGCAAATGATTCAACACAATGGGCAAGAAAGCAATTCAGCCTGCAACTCCCATTCATACACATTAGAAGTAGTTCATTTAGATATGTGTGGATCATATCATATCATTGGAAGGTGCAATATTCCATGTGTTTATATTGTATGAATTTTTGAAGGAGCATTTGGGATGCCAGTTGCACTATTTATCTCAGTTCCTGATAGTAGTCATGGGAGTGCAAATGTCCCATACTCACTAAATTATCATATAAATGAAGAAAAGAAATCCAAGTAACTATATTAACATAATATCAAGGTCATGATATATCAGTGGGATTATAAGAAGAATTTAAGTGGTTTTTGGTTTTTTGGTTTTTTTAGTTTTAACAAAAAAGACGTTCTTATTTGTTAACATTCACAAGATTATAAATAATATAATTCTGTGGATAATTGATATACTTTCTATTGAAATTTGTCATTTCATAAATATCAAGTTTTGCTGCACTATATTGGATTGAACTGTTCAGAAACACGATTATATAAATGAATTCTCCCAAGAGAATTTATACTTGGTTATTTTACAGAGCCTTTCATCTGAGGGTCTCAAACACTTTACAAATATTAACTAATACAACTTCACAGCATCCCTTTGTGATCGGTATAGAGTATGTAGAACAGACATCACATCACCTACACGGAAGTACAAGTACTTCAGAGACGTAATGTGGTCATTTTTCCTCATTAAAAAAGAAGAAGGAGGGAGGGATTTGTTGTTATTATTTTTATTATTTGCATAGTGCTAGTGTCACCGACCAGGATCTCGTTGTGCTACACTGGGTATAGACACAACAAAAAAGACTGTCCCTTCCACTTTCAATTCATATGAAAAATCTAGAAGTTCCTTGGAAGTAATGACCGATAAACAGTTTAACATTGATATGTTCTGTTTACTATATACTAAGGAAATTGAATAAAGCTATGTGATGCTTTGGTAACTTACTTCATTTCCTTGTATAACTAAAATATTAAAATATCACCTTCAATAGTGAATCTATCTACATACACTAATTTCCATTCTACTGTGCATACCATATTATACTCCAGAAATCTGAGTGCATTTACAAGACAATTTGTCTCCATAGAAACAGTTCTTTATTTTTGTAACAAGATAGATTGATGACATATCATTGGTTATTTGTGCACACCAAAAAAAGAAAAAAACAAATCAAAACAAAACAAAAAAACTCCCACACACTTGTTAGCATTGAAGTGTAGGAAGAGAAAGCTTTTAATTTATCTGTAATGGTGACACACAATACTTTTTACGTAAATTTCACTGATCAAGTGTTGCAAAGATTGCATTGATTTTTAAAAACACCTAATGCTTATTATTTGAAGGGCGTATAGAATCTATTTGGAGCTTGATTATGTATTACTATCCTCCACACATAGCTGTCATAGTAACATCTTTCCTGGACTCCTGCCATCAGGGAGCCTGGGAATTATGAGAATCACAACTCTGGCTGGGGCTTGACTCCCAGCTCTGTTGCAGGCAGTCTGGAAGCCCTAGGAGACCTGGCCCTAATGAGAGGTCTCAGAGTCTAGGCTTTCAGCCCTATAGCAGGGAGCCTGAAAATCCCTAGGTCTTACTACCATGGAGCTGGGAACCTGTAGGTCTTTGGGCATGCTTCCCCAAAGCCATAAAGATTGTCCTAAGGCCTAGACTTCCAGGGCTTCCAGACTCTCATGCTAGCTAGCTATCTAGGCTGCCTGACTCCCAAGGCAATAGCAGCGTAGAAACTGAAGTATGTCATTTTCACAGCTGTCAGTGTCAGGGATCAACTTTAGTTTCAGAAGAACCATGTGTCACTATTTCCAAACCAAAACTTTGACCTCCCTTGCAATAGACATCATATGTAGAGCATCTCTATTTGGGAATATCAAGAATTGTTTGAAAAATCTCAGATTTTTTGAAAGGAATTTTTTTTTCACTATAACTTTCCAAAAAACATGTTCTCTTTTAGTATGAGATGTAGTAAGCAAAACTAAATGTGAGTACTCAAATATACCACTGTTATTTATGGGCACAAATAATGTTATTTGGTTGTCTAATTTGCACTTGAAAATCAAGTAGCTATATATCTGAATAGCACATAGTTTTAGGCACCTAACTTTAGGCACTCAATTTTGAAAAGTTTTGGCCTTTGGACACTGGAGTTGATTCTGAGCTCACTTGCCCCGGCATAAATAAGAAGTAACTCACATAGATCATGGTTGCAGAAATAGGCTGAAGATGAAGTATGCAGTTATACCTGGAATAAGGCTAGAAGGGACCATCTTGATCATCTAGTCTGATCTCCTGCACATTGCAGGCCACAGACTCTCACCTATCCTATCTGAAATAGACCCCTAACCTCTGGCTCAGTTACTGAAGTCCTCAAATCATAATTTAAATACTTCAAGTTACAGGAAATTCACCATTCACATTAGTTTAAACCTGCAAGTGACTGGCCCACCATAGTGAAGAGGAAGGCAACCCCCATAGGGTCTGTGCCAATCTGACTCTATGGAAAATTCCTTCTTGGGCCCAAATATGGTGACCAGTTAAACCCTGAGCGTATGTGTAAGATACACAAGGAAGATATCTGGGAAAGAGTTCTCTGTAGTAACTCAGAACCTTCTATATCAGGTGTCTCATCTCTAGCTGTTGGAGATTTTTGCTACTTGTTTGGACAAGAACTTGAAAAGAGGGAATTTCTGTATTCTTCACCCAGCCACTTAACTTGAGGGTTGTTTATATATTATGTTCTTGAATAATTTTATGATTTTTAAATTTTTGTTGCATGAGGCAATTAGGAGAAACATCAACTAAATCATCCTAGCCAGGGCTTTGTCAAAGTGGGCCTTAAAATCCTCTAAGGACGGAGATTTCACCACTTCCCTAGGTAACCCGTTCCAGTGCTTCACCACCCTCCTAGTGAAAGAGTTTTTCCTAATATCCAAGATATTACAGACTGATCTTTCTTAGGCACCTAACTCCAGGAGAGGGTTTCTGGCTGTGAATCTGAAGTGAATATAGCTACCATACTCTGACCCGGAGTGAGGTGCCTAATATTCTGGGATGGGTGGGTCCTAGGCCACACCATTCTTCTCAGCATTTCCTTTTGGCTAATTCAGGTGACTCGCTGCTCAGGTTGATGTGTTGTTAGGTCTGTAACTCTCCCCATACTTTTTACATGGCACCTGTGTGCCTAACTCAAGGCTGTTGGTTCCACTAGGTGGCAAAGCACTTAAAGTTAGGCCACACAATGTCAAATACCCTAAGGTGATTCTAGACATACTGGGTAAGATACTAAACATATTTCTTTGGGAAATCTCCTAAGGCCAGTCTACATGCAGTGGTACTCAACCTATTTATCATTGTGGGCCACACATACAACTCTCTATGTGTTATGTGGGCCACATCCACAATATATATACTACTTGTATGGCTCTGAGGATATCACATGGGCCACAGCAGTGTGGTGATTGGCCACAAGTGGCCAGGGGCCACAGGTTGAGAAGCACTGTTGTGGTGCTACATCGAGGCAGCTGCATCCACTGTAGCACACCCAGTGAAGCCGCACCACTGTAACGCACCCGGTGAAGATACACTATGCTGATGGGAGAACTCTCTCCCATTGGCATAGTTACTCCACTTCGGCAAGAAGCATAAGCTATGTTGGTGGGCGAGCGTCTCCCATGTACATAGCACTTGTGTGGACAGTGTGAAATTTGAGTCACTTTGGGGGGAACTTTTCACTTAAGTGGTAGTGTAAACCTGCCCTTAGTGATAGCAAGAGTTCTGCAAGGTGTGGTATAAACTTGGGAAGGTAAACTATCATTTATTTTTCTAGCTTAGCATGCACACACACACTTATATATGTAACTACCTCTGTGTTTGTGCATGTATGAAGACATTCAGTGTCTCTAAAAATTTTGTTGTACACATACACCATTACACTTTTGTTCTTAATTTATCCTGAAACATGAGAGCGGGAAGTATAATTACATGATTCATTTATGTAACAGGACTAAAGTTAATCTATCCGTATAATTACATAAAATGTATAACGTAGTTTTGTTCTGAGAACATTTACAGTTTAATGGGTCCCACTTAACTTAAAGTGGTGCCAATATAGTAGTGTCAAAGTGGTCTCTCTTCTTTTAGGGCCAAATTTTGCAGTCCTCATTCTGGCTAGAGTTCCACAGACTGGAACTGGAATCTGTCCAGAGTAAGGACTCACATAACACTGTAGGATTTCACCATTAGGAGTAATATCTGCCTGCTGCTCCATGAGTATGGAGTGCTCTCTGTTAGGGGAAATGCTGCAGTTCTGTTATATTAAGAGTTCTCAAACTTTCTAAGTTCGAAACCCCTTTTTTCTTTTCAGCGTGTGCTGTGGCCCCGGGGTATGTCCACTGAAATGGCTCCGAAAGTGGAAGTGTTCCGCTCGGTGGCTTTTCGGCGGACATATTCCTGCATTCGGAGCAGCCGCCGAAATGCCGCCGAATGCAATGGGAGCTCGCAACCCCCCGGGAATTGCCCCGCCACCCAAACTGGGGGTATCGACCCCCAGTTTGAGAACCGCTGCCCAAGATGGAGATAGCAAATAAACACAATTTATTTTGCTGTCTAAGCCATTGTTTTCTTTACAAGCTGTCCCACCGCTAAGTCTCAATGACACAGACTCCAAAATCACAATAGGCTGTTCCTCTTTGAATGATAGTTGGGAGTGTTAACAAATTCCTTTTAACTATTCTACATAATCTTCCTATCATTTATAACAGCCTGTAAAACTGTCATAACATTAAATACACATGTACAATAGAGAGAGGTAAAGGAGAGCAAGTTTATACAAAACCATATTTTCCCTCTAATATTTCTCATGCAGAATCATGTGCTGACCATCAGAAGTTAAAACAAAAATGGTGTGTGGGTGTACCAGGAGAGGGGCAGGGGTATTAAGGGGCTTTTGTACTGATAGGTTGAATTCCATTCCATATGTGCATGCATCTGCTGTGAGAGTTCATTGGAAGCTTGTTCATTAGACAGGCAATATTTTCTAGAAGTCTAGGGAAAAATGGGATTCCTATGAGAGCTTGGGGAGTGTAAGCAGTGTAACAAAATGTACTTTCCCAGGGCATAGTATTTATTATTGATTCTAGTCATCATCATTGCAATCATGAAAAAAGACAAAATGTAATGTAAAATATAATTGACTGTCAGGGAAAATGAAAGGGAAATAAATTTAATTTAAACACAGATGCTTTAGCATGGAGCCAGATGCTTCACTCTGGTTATGCAGCATAGAGGGGAACAGAAACCCCCTAATTTCAGATGGGAAGGGTGGACTGTGAAGAAGTTCAGGGCAGCTAATATCACTGTCTAATAGTTTCCTGTCTCCCTTTATGAATTCCACACAGGATCTCTGCTTCGCATGAGTAAGTAGGACATGCAGTGAAGGAGCCAGAAAAGTGGGATACTTCCTGTAGCTGGAGATTCATAGGGTCCTGCCTGTGTATTCCCATAGATTTGAGCCTCTGCTATTTTGCATTGTGCCTCCTATATTGCATGCCTCCAGTCCTGAGAGTACAAAAGGGATTGGTAATGTTGGAACACGGGACCGCAGGGTAAGCATCCTTAGCGGGCCCTGCCGCTTTGTTTACCTGGCGTTTCACAGACTGTGGCTCCCACTGGCCGTGGTTCTCCCCCATTGGACCGGGACAGCGAACCACAGCCAGTGGGAGCCGCAGTCGGCGAAACGCCAGCTAAACAAAGCAGCAGGGCCCGCTAAGGGTGCTTACCCTGCGGTCCCACGTGCCAACATTGCCGATCCCTGGAGCTTTCAAGACCATACCTTTCAGCATGAAGGGGAGTATATGACCCAAATTTACTTTCTAAGACAGTTTCAAGTATTCATTTGCTACTATTTACTTTAAATTTGAGCTACTAATCATTGGCACAATAAATTGGCACAGCCTATCTTTTAATAAATAATCAAACAAACATCCACTGATGACTGAGATGCCATGTATTTAATTCTGTGGTTGATTTCCATTTGTCATGAGTTGTTTTACACCTGTGTTTTATTGATGGTAGCCATCTGCATTCCTATGACTGCTGTGTGGACAAACAATTCATCCCCAAGAATGGCACTTATGAATTTGCTTCATTCACATAATGAGATATCTATAATAAATCATGTGATGTTCAGCTTATAAAGTCAATCTGCCGACAAGGGCTGGTTTTTGCTATGGCAACTCCAGCTTTGTCATTTGGCACTATCTGCCTCAAAGCAAGGCAGATAAGAATACACATAAGAATGGAATAGAACATAGAAAAAAAAAGAGGAGGGGGAGAAAGTTTCCCCTCCCCAAAACACTAGTTGTTTCATCATCTGAAAGGATCTTATTGTTAATTCATAGAACAACTTATTTTTATGTATAATAGATAATGTGTGTGTGTGTGTGTGTGTGTGTGTGTGTGTGTGTGTGTGTGTGT
>ML677348.1:29881400-29913414 GCA_007922305.1 Dermatemys mawii | reverse complement strand
GTGTGTGTGTGTGTGTGTGTGTGTGTGTGTGTGTGTGTGTGTGTGTGCATGTTTGTGTGTGTGTTCTCTAACTAAAGTGTAGTAGTACTAGATATATTTACTCCAAAAGTATTGTGAAGATAGAGGAAAGGATGACTGAACAATGAGAGATCAAAAATACATCTACAGTTAATTATATGGATATGAAAGCTTCTTTGAGGTTGTATCAAAGGCATCATTTTAACTTATTTACTTTCAACTATGAAATAGCATGTTGTAGAAAATAATACTGTAATATCAAAAAGTGTTCTCCTTTTCACTTGACTTTATGCATTGTCTTATGCTATTAACCTCAAAAAAGAAACTTGCTATCAATGGAAGAGGTCTGGTGATACTTGATACAGAAGCAGAAAATCAATTACGAATATGAGAAAAAGTGTCCAGATCTGTATTGCACGCAGTTTCACTGAGGCTTGACTACAAACATTATGAAATAAAGATGATATGTGTTCGCTGAAACACAGAAGAAATCCACAGGCTCCATAAAGGTTTTACACAATTAAATATGAAACTTACATTAAAATTTTAAGGTTTTAACTCAGGGGTAGGTAACCTATGGCACGGGTGCCAAAGGTGGCACACAAGCTGATTTTCAGTGACACTCACACTGCCCGGGTCCTGGCCACTCATCTGGGGGGCTCTGCATTTTAATTTAATTTTAACTGAAGCTTCTTAAACATTTTTAAAACCTTATTTACTTTATGTATAACAATAGTTTAGTTATATATTATACACTTATAGAAAGAGACCTTCTAAAAACATTAAAATGTATTACTGGCATGCAAAACCTTAAATTAGAGTGAATAAATGAAGACTCGGCACACCACTTCTGAAAGGTTGCTGACCCCTGTAATCTAACTTATATTAATGAAAGCAAGTTATTTGGAGGCTAATGGTGGCCTTCCATCTTTAGCTTCTCTTGCTGCTGAGTGTTATGCCATCTGTTTCACAACACTTGGTGAAATAAAATAGTATGCACTCTATTATGTCCAGTGCTGCACTGTTGTTCAAGAGGGTGGGAAAGTGGGAATCTCTATGCAGAGGAAGCCAAGCAACACGGCTGTGCTCATACTCCCTTCAGTGCAAGGATGTGTGATAGGGATACACAAGTGAATGAAGACTGACACAGGATGAGATTCAATTGGCAAGACACAATTTAATTAACTTATCACTGGGGATGGGTTCTATATTCACCCCTGCAACAAATGTACTGGATATTTAAGTGGGTCCAGTGTGGGGTTCCAGGGTTCCCACACAATAACCAGTAATGTAGGGTGAATCCTCCTTGGCCTATTCCTCAGACTCATTTTATTTTTCAAAGCTTTCACCCTTGCATCTGTGAGAGAGTGTCAGAGAGTAGCCTCCATCTCAGATGACTTTACGTCTTCCCCTTTTACTAGAACAGAGGAGGGCAAATTTCAGCCCGCGGACTGGATCTGGCCTATCAGGGCTTTCAATTCAGCTTGAGGGATTGCCAGCCCTGTGGCACAGTAGGCCTAAGGTAGGCTCCCTGCCTGCCCTGGCCCTGCACCACTCCTGGAATGGCCAGCACCATGCTCCCTATGACTCCTGTTGGGGGGTGGGGGCAGGAGGGAGAAGGCTCTGTGCACTGCCCTCGCTTGCAGACACCACTCTCACAACTCTCATTGGCCAGGAATGGGGAACTATGGCCAATGGGGAGCTTCGCGGGTGATACATGCAGGTGAAGGCAGGGTGTGGCAGACCCACCTGCCCCACCCCAGCTCCACAAGCCACTTCTGGACATGTTGGCCACTTTTAGAAGCGGTACACTGCTGCCACCTTGGAGACACTCAAGGTAAACGACACTCAAGGTAAACATCACAGGGCTGGAGCCCGCACCTCGAACTCCCTTCCCTGAGCCCCTTCCTGCACTCTATACTGCCTCCTTCACACCAACCCACTGCCCTAAGCACCATAGCTCCCTGCCTTGCGCCCTTTGCCACACTCATCCTGAACCCAAACCCTCTTCCCTGAGCCCCCTTCTGTACTCCGCACCCCCTCCTGCAACCCATCCCTTCTCCTGAGCCCCAATCCCCCTGCCCGGAGCTCCCTCCTGCACTGCACACTCTTCTTGCCCCCCTACCGCTTGCCCTGAGCCCCTTCCCGCACACCACGGCCCCTCCCACACCTCACACTGTCTTCCGCACCTGAACCTCCGGCCCTAGCTCAACATTCATGGCCCTGCATGCAATTTCCCCACCCAGATGTGACCCTCAGGCCAAAAAGTTTGCCCATCCCTATCTAGAGGCAAAAGGTCCACCAGCAAGATACCAGATCTCTTTTACCTCTAGGAGATGACAATTTTGTAATGCTAGATTTTCAAGTCATACTATCTTTAGCCTAATGTATCTCCATGATGCTGTGAGCAGGATGAAAAACCTTCAAAAGGCCACTGACAATTTGGTCCCATGGAGAACTTTTTTTTTCCTGAACCTAAAACAAACCACTGGTCAGAATAACAGCATCCTGAAAACACAGCTCCTAATGCCATGAATTGTAAGGAGGAAGGGGCAGTTAAAGGAGGGAAAGGTTATTCAAAACAGGGTTCAGAAAAGAACTAGGTAAGTTCATGGGGGTTAGGTCTATCAATGGTTATTAGCCAGGGAAGGCAGGGATGCAGAACCAAACCTGAGGGGAGAGAAATGGATGCTGTTCTCACATTACAGGTAGGTCTTCCATCAACCAAGCTACTGCATGTTGAGGGGGTGGATTTACTACAGTGATGGGAAAACCCCTCTATCACTGTAGTAAGTATCTACAGTACAGTGTTTGTAATGGGGACACCTTCAGGACAGTGCTCCAGGAGCTGCTGCTGGGGCTCTGTACCACCACAAAACACAATAAAGTGAGATACGGGTGGCCTGAATTGCATGACTTTTGTTGGGAGGTTGCACAACAGATTCTGCTGAATTTTTTTTAAAAAAGTAAACATACAAGGTTTGCTTTTATTCATTTCTGCTTTAATGATATTTGTGAAGCAAAAAGTTGCTCAAAATGGGTATAGTATGAGAAAAGAAGAAACAGAAAGCACTAAAACTGAGGTTGCAAAACAGTTTCTATTGTATCTCGTCTACTAGTTTCCATAGACTAACAACTTTCTGAAACATTGACTTTTGGTGCTGAAATGCTCCATCCTTGGAATTTGCCCAAATTAATTTTGATTTGAAAGATTGAATGATATGAGGCATGTGTGTGTGGAAAAATATACTTTTCTCATTGCAAAAATGTCTAACCACAATTTCTAAAACAGGTTTATTATGCTAAATACTACTCTTCTCACCCTCCTCTTCTCTGTTCCCGAGAGCAAGAATTGCATTGTGTTCAATTGGTGCATATTGATTTAAAAAAGAACTTGTTTAAGACAACATAAAGGAATTTATTTCAGCAATAAATCCATTTAAGTTACACATGCTATTTTTATTAACTTTGTTCTTTATGACCTTACAAAATTTTGGCAGAGTATTATAATCTTAATATTTGCTCATTAAACACTAAACAGTATTTGCAATGTGACATGAAATAGCAAATAGAAAAAAAATGGAACCAGGAAAATGCTAAATTTATTACGGGCTGTCTTGACAAATAATCTAGATCTGTCAGCAGAAATCCAGCCAAGATCAGAAATGTAATTTCTGTCACCTACACTGACATGTTTATTGCTGATGTCAGATATGGATCTCCCTTTAATTTTTTTGCAGTGGTGTTGAATACTTACTCTGATAAAAGGAACTAGTGAAAGGTAAATATGCTGTATTATCTCTTGTAACCTGTGTGATGGAGTCAGACCAGAAGGATATAGGAGAGTGCTGGAAGGCAGGTATATCTGCCTCAGGATGTGCAGGTCCTTGTTCCCTGGATAGCCAAACAAAGGCTACTCCAGACCAATCAAGATACCTGGGGCCAATTAAGAACCTTCTAGAAAGGAGTAGAAACAGCTAGCCTAATTGGGACACCTGAAGCCAATCAGGGACTGGCTGAAACCAGATAAAAACCTCCCAGTTAGTCAGGTGGGCTGTGGGTGTCAGGAGCTGTGGAAGGAGGTTGTGCTGTTGGTGAGACTAAGTGGTGGACAACATATCATCCAGAAGGAAGGAGACCCTGAGGTAAGGGTGAAGTGGAGGTTGAAGAAGCAGGGACTGCTGTGGGGAAGTAGCCCAGGGAATTGTATTGTGTTTTGTGGCTAAAAGGTCAGCCATCTTAGCTGATACTATTAGGGTCCCTGGGCTGGAGCCCGGAGTAGAGGGCGGGCCCGGGCTCCCCCTGGCTCTTTCCACCTTCCATACTGGCCTGTGATGAAGGTAACTCACTAGGTGGTGACTCTTGCCAATTATACTGAGAAAGGGAGGTCACTCTGGGGCCTAGATGAGTTTCTGAGGCCCCTAAATCTGCCAGGAAGCGCAGGACCCACGAGTACAAACTTGGAGCTTTGTCACACCTGCCAAATAATAACCTTCCCCCTTCTGAAGAGCTAATGTAAAGAGGTAGTTTCTGTATCGAAGAAAACATGGTTTCTGCCCAATATCAGTTCTGTTCAAAAAGTTAAAGTAATTAGAATTTCAATTTATCAAAATGTCATCTGAAATTAGAAGTTCCATGGTTTAATTATGTTGATGCTATTTTACCATATGAATTCTTTATCTATTAATTTATGGGACAGTGGTAAATTCACTGAAATGAACATAACAGTATTTAATTCTGTAACGTGACATCGAAGATGGCATAGACAATATGAACAGCCTATTTTTAAAAAGGTTAATAACAATCTTTCTACATTATAAATCCTGAACTTTGTGATGTTGTTAATTAAGGAGAAAAAAGGTAGTCACTACTAAGGCTTTATTCATTATGATACACAAATGTGAAAATACAATGACATAAGGGTCATGTTTTTTAAAAGGGTAAGTCTCAAGTCTGCTTCTATGAAAGGCATGAAAGTGGTTATCATAATAGTACAGAAACTGCTTCATCCAAGGAAACAGCATTAGGTTATGAAATAATTGTTATATACTCATTCATACTATTATGGCTTGTGCCTCAAGTGCATGGAAGATGAATATTTTTGTTACCAAGAGAGACTAGCACAATACAAGATTGATCTTTTGATCCAGCCACACCCCAAGACAAATATGAATATTAGCAATGATGTACTATCTGGGAAATGTAGAGAGAGAAGCCCTTGTTAAAATTCTGCCATCAAATTTCTGGTGAGCATTATGGTGATTTCCCTGCCTTTAGTGGCTTTCCATTGTATCTTGAAACTGTCAGTTACCCCAGGTAGAAGATCTTAATCCCAGGGCTCATAAAAATACTTCTAAATAACATTCACTTCCTCTTGCAAAACTCCAGGTCACACCAAGGAGATTCCAAACCTGCAAACACTTCCACACCTGATTAATTCTATTATTGTGATTTCTATTATGGTTACTAACAATAGTAAACCACATGCCTACGTGATTTCAGATTGGGGCCTAAATGTCTGCTACTGTCCAAAGTGGTCTTAGGTCAAGGTACGTCTCCTGAGAAGATTTTTATGCCACCTCCTAAAAGTTACATAAATCGGACCCTGTGCTACATTATCAATATACTCCGGGGATGTTTCAAGAACAAAACATAAGCATTTTCAGTAGAACTGGTGAAAACATGGGGCAAGGTTTGCAAATATTTACACTGAAAATTCCAACATTTTTAATAGAATTTTGAAAAATGTTGACCAGAAAATGAATAGGTTCCCCAGTTTCTCACCCCTCTATTTTTGTGAGAATGTACACCCCAGGACATGGTGTTTATTATGTTGATCCTGTTAGTATTAACCTATCTTTCCATACTCACACACTTTGGAGTCATCTCCTCAGGGGTTTCTGGGAGCAGCAGCCTTTGGGGAACTACTGAGGGCAGGGCTTCTTTAAGAACTATAATAATAAGGATAAGAGAAGCCAGTGTAGCAGTTCTGAGATATGTGTGAAAGGGCCTGTTCCACTGAGAATCACCAAAAAATGACATTCTTGGGTTGGGGGATGAAAACTACACTGTTTCTGTATGGGGCAATACACCCTTCCCTTCTACATGAATGCCAGGGTAACTCTGCTTGTCCAAATGCACTGTTTTCCTACCACAGCAAGAGATGAAAAAGGCCCATAGAGATGAAAAAGGCCTTTGGCTCCATTCCAAGCCCCACTCCATTCCCTTTGAAATGCTTCCATGACATGAAGAGGCTAGAAAGCAGCCGGATTTCCCCAGCTAGGGATTCCTCTGCCGTGGGAGAGTCCCCATCTGGCATAAACCAACAGTTAGTCAACCTGTATGCAAACGCTGGCATAGGATGCATGCTGGGGACATTCTCACAGGTGGGAGGTGTAGCAGGAATGCACTGCCTTTTGGTATCCCTGGCTGTTCGAGACCCCTTGAGACCGTATCTAGGCAAGTGCAGTATACAAGAACCTTGTGATAGGGATCATCTTTTTGTTCTGTGCTTATATAGCACCTGGGACAATGAGGTCCTAGTCCATAACTGGGGTTCATAAGTGCTACCGTAATACAAATAAATAATAAGAAGGTGAATCTCAGAATTGGTAAATCTGATCAATCACCCTAGAAATTACATTCTAGAGTTACCCTTGTCCTTTCCAGAAACAGAGAAATACATCATCCTGACCTTTATGGTCAATGAAAACAGCTTGAATTTCAAATTTCAAATATTCACAATGATTATTCACTGAACCATTTCTGAAAATAATTCTTGGTGATCAGAAAGAGGCCACCAGGAATTATTTTACAAAAAAGATCCAGTGAATAATTTTAAATAGCAAGTCCATTTTAGAAACTGCATTATGATCACAGAAAATGTACAAACCAAAAAAAAGAGGCAGAATTAATCAAATTCTGAATTATTAAGGTAGCTCTTACTCAGATCGCTATGGAAAGAGTCAGTTCGAGATTTTTTTTAAGTGGAAAAACATTGAGGTAGAAATCAAATGTGCTCAGCTGGTTATTTCTTAATTATATATGGCCTTTTCCCTCTTTTAAGTCTCTCTCCCAGCCTACTCATGTGACCTGTGGTGTGTTTTGCAGATGAATCAGTATCAGCCATGCCAATGTAGAGCCATGTATAATCTGCCACCCACTTCTGTGACTCTGAACTCACTAGCTACATATGTCTGGAGGGAGATTCTCCCACGTTAGTTGACAAGAGTAGTCATCTGGCACTAATTGAAACAAAGAGTGCAGCATGGAACTATAACGTTGAACCTGTCTTTCTGATTATGGCATTTGCACTGCTCTGACAGAAACAAATGAAGAAAACAAAACACCAAAGTGCACAGCTGCTGGGCTGCTTATTTAATCTTACCCTTTACTCAGTTAACACTCCATATATTTCACACCTATAATGGTTTTGTCCCCAGACCACTGCACTGTATCTCTACAGATTTTTAACACTCTATCTAGATTATGTTAATAAACTTCATCCACAATAGTCTTAGTGCTCCAATCAGAGAGGATGCCCTAGCTGTTCCCGGTGGTACTAAGTCTTTGTAAGGTTCTCCACAGCTGGGGCTCTTGAGGAGGAGATTGTTTGTTTATGGAATAAGGCGTGCACAGGTGGTGCTGCAAACTGTTTGCGAATTTTTGTAAATTATTTAGCTCTTGTTAGCTTTAAATCAAGTCTCAGTCTTGGCATATCCACAATTTGCTAAGGAGAAGAAAGGACAAGAGTGACCCTTTGTGATGATGATAATGCTCCAGTTCCTGATTTTTTCAAGGTCATTAATCACTGAGCTATTGAAATGGATGTTTTGCTTCTAGATTGTGCTTAAGGCAAAGTTTGCCAGCATAGAATTCAGAGTGTCCATAGCTTCATTTTATTTAATAATAATAAAAATACAATGCTTCCTTAACAATGGTATCACAGCCACTAGACTTACATATATTTGTTGCAATATGTTTAAAAAGCCCTTCATATCTATGAATGACTGTTGTGATATTTGCCTTCAGATACAAGCAACATTCAGAAGACTTGTACTATTTTTTCTTGGATGTGTGGGAAGGACGTGGGGAAATGCAGTTGCATAAAGTGTCTGTGTAATGTCTGAAAACTAATTCCTATTTGAACCACCATTGTAACCGTTCATGGTAAATTTCAGTCATATGATCACTCCATGAGTACCTAGCTTTGCACGCAGGGAAAATCTTTCAGTCTGTCACTGAGTCTGAGCTATAAAGGCTGGGAGAAAGCCAAAGAAAGGGAAAATAGAAAGGTCAGGCACAGAAGGAAGTGTGAGCCTTCTAGTCTGTTATTGGCCAGGCCTGTTGTAGGCAAAGTAGCTGTGAAGCATGTATTTAGTTGGGAACTGGTGATGGGAAGCCTTCTGTTTATAAAGAGCCCGAGTGTTGCACCAGACTGAAGTGTCTCTAACTCATTGAAGAGGGATCAAACACTCAGGTGCAAACCCTATTATAACTTCAAATAAGTTACTTCTCTGCCCACTGTGTGTATGGTGCTAGAATTAAAAATTAAAGCAATGCAGGCAAAAAATGTGACCACTGTTTATATTACTGTGTAGTGAATTAGCAAAATGCTCTAGGAAGGTCAGTGGTAGAGGCTATTAGCATAGTCATATTAAAAAAAAAGGAGACTGGTGTTTAAAAGCAGAGAATATAGTGAAATATGGCTTAAATAGCTGGCTTTGAAATCTCTTTTGGTCCATAGTTTGCCTGTTATTTTGTATGGGATCAGTGCAGCCATATATTCCTCACTTGTGGCCATAAGTGAGGAATATAGCAATTGTGAAAGTGAGCTTTTGGAAAAAAAAGCTCACTCTCACACTTGTTATACAAAATGAAAAGGGTAAAATAACATAAGAGAAAGTTGGCTACTCCCTTCAGTCAGACTATCCTGGGTTCTTCAGGCTCTGTTAGTGGGTCAAATTCTACTCTTGCTCTTTTCACTGTCACTGGAGTACCATTAATCCAAAGAATACCCCCTGATGATAGACATAGTCAAACATAGTCTCAGAGTAGGCAGCAAAACTCAAAAAGACCAACCATGCTATTGAAGAATACTAAAGGCTCTCTCTCTCTCTCTCTCTCTCTCTCTCTCCACTTTCTTTGTCTACCACTAATACACTGGGAACTAATAAGCCTACTGACAGGATAATAAGAAAGACTTCCAGTGGAAACATCAAGTGGTATAGCATCTGGTTCCAATTCAATTCATCTACAAGTGGAGGAGATTTGAGTATCCAATAGTTCAAAATAAAGAAGGAAAAGTAATAGTAAGGACTCAGGGCCAGAATTTTTTAGCAGTATCTGCTATATCCATATGGTAGTATTGCCTTATCTTGCAACTGCTCATTTTGTCTGGGTGCTGGGGAAGAAGCCAATCATACAATGCAACCATGCTCCATCCATCCTGATTGAGATAATTCTAATTTGGGGATCTGTCTGTACAATTTATGAATTCTATGTGAGATTATGAAGTTTCTGTATCTTCATCAGGTTTCAAACTTAACTTTCAAGGGGCAAATTTTTGTCTTCTGTGTTGTACTTTTACCTACTTGTTTGATGGAAATTCAAAGCAGGGAAGATACAGGGCTGACATTGGAAAGTTATTAAATTAGTATGGTACTCTACTCAAATGTAGACATTCAAGACAGTAGACTAGCTTCCATCCAGAAAAAAAAACTGCTTTGTCAGAGGAGAGCAGAAACTTTCCTAACTGGCCCTCAGCAGGGATTTTGAATCTCTTCTGTCCCCAATCCAGACTCCAAGAATGCTGGGAATGGGGTCAGCCATTTTACCTATAATCCTTTTGCTACACCCTAGAGGAGGTGGGAAACCAGAGCAGGGGGTTTCAAAACCTCTCTCTGAAATAAGTTTTAACTTTTGCTAATCCTATAGAACAAACACAGCTCTAGATGAGTTAGCTGGATTCTATTCTGGCTCATGCTTCATTAATAGAATTTCCAACTAATTTTGAACTTCAGGACCAAATTCTGCTCCATTTACACATATGGAAATTACAGTGTCTGTCCTGAACAACCTAAAATATTTTCTCTGAGGTTATACAGATGTAACTTTCAGTGGATTTGATGACTTGCTTTACAAAATTTGTTTGTGGAGGCAGAATTTCATCTGCAGAATCCTTATTACTGGTGAGAACATAACATTAACATAAAGTAACATAAAAATAGGGAAGTAAAAATATCTAACATAGTCCATTAGTATAACATGCTTTCCCCAAATTTGTTCAACTGCATTTTCCTGGGTTGAATTTCCTAACTTTACCATATAATGGCCCAATCCATCTCTGAATAATTTCAGATGGAAACATGAGTACATGAAAATATAATCCAAACATATTTTGTAGCTCATAAATCACTTTAGTTGCCTACAGCTAAGCACCTCTGGATACAAATATTAAATATGGCAACAAGTGATTTCAGTGCTTTAGAGTTTACAGGATACATTTCATTAACTTGTTACTTATTCTGATGAATAATTCAGCTAACTCTGGAATTTGCTGTTGTAGGGAAAATGTAATAAGGGATGCAATTACTACAAATTGTTAATATTCCCATAGCAGGAGAGGTGAATTAGTCCCTAAATCTCTTACAATATACTTGAGTAATTTCATAGTTCTGAAAATGTGGAAGAAAGTCTCTGCTTTGATTTGGCCCTTACAGTTCATAGGGACATTGCTTCTGGATAACTTAGTGGTATGATCACTAATAATTAGGATGGAGTGATTGCCATTTTACACTTCTCTCTAAAGTCTGACTACTGCAAAGTTCATGTCCTGAAACAGAACCCTACGAGAGGCAAATGAATCATTCACTCTTTGGATTGCCTTGGTTGTACAGGAGCTGTCAGCTATCATTCTAAACAAGACATAGGTCTTTGACCAAAGAATGTGGGAATTATTGTTGTGTCTTTTCTTTTTTTTTTTCATTCCTAAATGGTACTCCATGTACTAGACTAATTCTTTCTTCTCTGAATTTCACTGGGACTATGATTCATATCTGTTTATGAGTGTGATGTCTCCTACATAAACATATAATTTTTAATCTACAATGTGGGGTACCTGATTATTCTTTCCTCACTTAACAACAACATTATACCACTTTTTGGCATATAAAAGTGTATATTTAGAAATAATTCTGAAATTCACAATTATATCCTCTCGTGGTGCCACACATGCATATTTTTTAATTGGAAATTAAGTTTCTCTATGTTATATGCGATTATCTTGTGTTATTTTTTTTCCCTTGGTACTTTTAGGTTTTCCTACAACTTTTTAAATCATGTTTAGCCAAAACAGTTATTTAGCAGTTAAGTACTCTGACATATATACTATAGACATGATTTTTTAAACTAAATCTATGAGAATTGCAGCTTCTTGGTCATGTATTTTTACTCATATCTAAAACCTATCATGAATTAATAGCACGGAATATCTTACTGGAAAAGTGAACTTTTGAAACTGGAAAATGTGTTTGGTGATTTGTAATTACTGTCTTTTTCTATTTCATAGTGTTTCTCAGTGGCGGCGCCAGCTTTTTTGCTACCATAGGCAGCCTTCGGTGGCACACCTGCAGGAGATCCACCAGTCCCGCGGATTCAGCGGCGTTTGTGTGGGGGGTCTGTCGGACCCGTGGCTTCAGCTACCTGCCGCCAAAATGTACTGACGCCATGGGACAAGCAGACCTCCCACAGAAACGCCGCCGAAGGCCACCTGACTGCCCTCTCCCGTGGCTTGCCGCCCCAGGCGCTGGTGTCTGGAGCCACCCTCTTCCCTCTCAGGTTAGCCAGCCCTGGGAGGAGCTGCCACCAAAATGCCACCTAGGGCAGCAAAATGCCATCCCACAAATCCTGCTGCCCCAGGCGACCATCTAGGTCAGCTAGTGCTTGCACCGGCCCTGGTGTTTCTTTAAAGTCTTAGTGACTATGACTGATATTTCTGGAATGTAGAGTATCACTTAGAGGTTTTCACAACTACTTACTGAGATCTGTATATCTCTGAACATTACTTCCCTAATGAGCTCTGTGTAATATGAGTATTAGGCCTTTTTCCCGCAATGCATAATGGACATCCTAACTGGAAAAAAAAAAAGAATTCAAAGGTATTGATTTAAGAAAATATGATGTAGTCAAAACACAGGAATTTTAACCTTAATTTAAATAAGCTGCACATAGAGCAGTGGTGGGCAACCTGCTGCCTGTGGGCTGTAGTTCACTTTCCTGGCCAATGAGAGCTGCAGGAAGCGTTGTGGGCAGGAGGGACATGCTGGTCACTACCTCCCGTAGTTCCCATTAACTGGGAATGGTGAACCACGACCACTAGAAGATGCTGCTGGCTATGCCTGCAGATGGTCAATGTAAACACTGTCTTGCGCCTAACAGGGGATTACCCTGACGGGCCGTGTGCAGTCCGTGGACTGTAGGTTGCCCACCACTGATGTAGAGGCTAGAGCTTAAGGCCAGAAGGGACTACTAGATGTAACCTGTACAGAACAGGCTTCTAAACATCAACCAGCTGTCTCTACACTGAGTCCAATAACCTGGAATAGTCTAAAGTATTACATCCCTTTTGGAGACTAAACTATTGTGTACCACAGGCGGAGAACAGGAGGGACTGATGTGCACCAGTGCCCCTGAAATATTAGGTAATTGATTAATTGAGTTTTACCCAGATGATACAAGCAAGCAACTCACATTGGATGCTGCAGAGGAAAGGAAAAAAAAATCAACTCAAAGTTCCTGCCGATCTTACCTGAGGGAACATTCCTTCTTGACCCTAAATATAGCAAACAGTTTTACTTTGAGCATGTAAACAAGAGCCATCAGCAAAGCATCTAAGAAAGAAACCTCTCTGTACATTTCAGCACCCAGCTGGTGTCCTTTCTCCAGCTGTGGCCATTTCTGATGCTTCAGAGGATGACAAAAAAATAAAAAGAAAATACAGAATACATGGGGGGAGGGGAAACATATTCTTCCTAACTCCTGGGGAAGATCAGCTGAAGCCCTGAATCTTGAGATTTAAATCACAGACATAGGACTAGAAAGAACCCCATGGGCCATTGAGCCCAGCTCCTGCCACCACAGGCAATCTCATCATAGAATCCCATTCACATTTATTTATCTCTGTCCTGAAACAGATTAGGTTATATTCTCCCACTATTCTTACAGGAGTGCTGCTCCAGACCGTTACTCCTCTGATGCTAGAAACCTATTGATTTCCAACCTACATTTATTCATGGCAGTTTGTATGCATTTGTTCCTTTGCCAGCACTTCCCTTTAACTTATATAGCTCTTCTCTCTCCCTTGTGTTTACCCCTCTGATGTAATTATAGAGAGTAATCTTAACCCCTTGCAACCTTCATTTTGCTAGGCTAAACAAGCCAAGATATTTTACTCTACTCTCATAAAATAGATCCTCTCTTCCCCTGATCATCTTAGTAGTCATTCTCAGCACCTCTTCCAGTTTGCAGTCATCTTTCTAGAGTGTAGGTGATAAGAATTGTTCACTGTATTCCAGATGATGTCTTACCAGTGTCTTATACAATTGCATTAATGCTTTTCGGTCTCTAATGGTAATGTCTTGCCTGATACACTCTAGGATCTCACTTGCATCACAATGAGCGCTCACCCTGTTATTGTCTAATACTTCCAGGTCTCTCTCTGTCATTTGCAGCAGATGAACACCCAGTTTGTAGCATAACTTTTGTTATTAGTCCCTAAATTCATGGCCTGATTATTTTATTTTCTATTCTTTAGTGTCCACCAGTTACATAGGGTATCTATATAATGCTCAATCTAGTAATTCCATTAAAAAAATAATAAAAGCTGATGCCCAAAAGACAGAAGCTTAGTAAGGAAAAATCCCTTTCAGCAAAATGCTGTGGGTGAGGTCCTGGTCTCACTGAAGTCAGTGGGGATTTTTCTCATCCTGTGTGGTTTTGGCTTGTGGTTTACTCTGCATTGTTGTGAAAAGCCAGTGCTGGCTGTTTCACCAAGCAGGTTGAGCTCTTGACAAAAGCAAAAAAAAAGTCCCTGAATAATATTTTAATGAATAGTTTTCAACAAATACGTTGTTCTTAAACTATCCTTTTTTCTACTTGTTATTAGTTATTCAAAAATCTGTAATTGGTTGCCAAAGTCACATGGAATTGTTTCCATTCCTGGTTAGATGACTGGAAAGTTTTAAACAGGAACATAACAAATGAGGAAAATTTAACCATTTATTCTGGCTAAATTCAAAGACTCATACATGAAACTTCTGAGATTTATGGACATTTCCATGAATATCTATTAGACATAGAATGTTTGCAAATAATATTTGTTTCACCTTTTGACACAAACATCCTGTTCTGACACCTCACCTCTTTGTCCAAGAGGTAGCAATGTTTGGAACCTTTTCAAGTCAGTTTGCCAGTGTAGGAAAAATCAGCATCTGGGTATACTCTAAATATAACTCATTTTATTTATACATATATACCAGAAATGAGGTGGTTAAGCAGAACACAGGATGATCTCTTCCACCAGGAATCTCAACCCAGCGCTAATGTCCAGTTTGCAGAGAGCAACTCTGACTCAAGCATTGTGTCTACGAAGAGACTATACTTGACTAATGTTCACACAGTTCCCTCCCACTGCCTCTAAACAGACTCTTGCACAATCAAAACCAATAACACATTGTGTCTTCCCAATACTGAGCATTTGCTCACATGCTAAGAAAAAGAACGCATAAGACTATGTATAAGAGCACCATCTGGTGATGCCTGCTTAACACTTCTCATCTAAGCCTTTACATCAGACTGAATCAGGAGATTTCTGTCACAGAAATAATGAGTCACTTTTTGCTGTTCATCCACCTTTATTATTTATACAGGCACCACACATCTCAACCTTGCTATTGCTTAAAAAAAGTAGCTATTTTAAATAATTCCTGACATATTTCCCATGACAGTCTCTGTGTAGATTGTTGTTAATCCCTCTACCCATTATTTTTTCCTTTCTAATTTAGATTGATAAAACGTGACAGAACATTTCCAAATGATTGCAGTTCCTATGTCTCTGGTTTTGATTATGTTTCTTTTCTTTCATTTTTATGCATTGTCAAAAGACATAAAACTATTAATGTAGTATAGACTTCATGCTTGAACAGAAGATATATAATTACTGAGAAAAAATGTAGAACAAAAGACACTATATATTCTTTGGTTCTTGCAGCTCCTGCAGTATTTTGGTTCCTACCACTGAATAATATTTTAATATTTTAGAAACATTATGAATTTGTTATGACTACTTTAATGCCTCACTAGACAGCTTTATGTTTTCATAAAATGTTATTTACATTTTTCTGTTTATTTGTTTATGTCTTTTATGTCTTATGCCTCTTAACTGTTCAGAGAATGGATGCAGGAGACTTGATACTTTCTGTGAAGGTGAAGACATTGGTAATTTCTCTGCAAAGTTACTGTAGCCTCTGCATACTGTGATTTCAGAAATGTTCTCATCTTGACCTTGAGATACAAGAAATATTCCCTGTACAAACTAATTCAACTGGGGCTGCCACTCAGCAGCTCATCAATTATGTTAAACTGTGTCAACCTGTGTGCGTTGTGTAATTTTCCACACTGAATTATTGCCTACTGAATACAGACAGAGGCAAATATTGAAATCATGACATGTAGCCAGAGCGTGTGCAAAACTGGAGGATTTCTTTAGCTTAAACTTACTGGCCTCTTGCAAAGGCATGGAGAATTACAAATAGTATGTTAGTATAGCATAAAGCTTTAGGAGAGAAACAACTATATTAAGTTTATCATTTATTAGGTTAATGAAGATTATTAGTAAATGGTTACTAGTGAGAATAAGTCCACTTATAATACAATTATATTTTACTTTTTCTTATATTGTAAGGTGTATCCTGCATTACTGATCCAGAGAATCATCTCACCACAGATGCTTAACAAAATGTAAATTGTTATAGTGTTATTGAGGTCAATGTCACTATGACAATTTACACAAGCAGAGGATATGCTCCTGCAAGTTTTGTCTGATATAGGACTGCAAGATCAGGGCCTATACTTTTTTTAAGAAGGCACAATTTTTAAGTGTTAACTTCATATCTGTTTAGGATTATTGTATGTTTGTTTTATTTTATGAAAATGAATGCAGTAGTTACACTTTAAAAAAACAAACAAACTATTGTTATTGACGTTTCCACTGGTTGAATTAGTATTTTCCATTATTATGTATTGGAAACACACATAAAAACATCTCAAGCTATAGATAAAAACATTTTCCATTGTGAATATTTAGTTAAACAAATTGCAGGTGGACATAAAATGTACAACAGTACAAACTGAATGTTCTGTCTCCCCCCTTCATAAGCATATTTTGCTTTCTGTTTTCCTTTCTTTCCAAAATGATGAAAATTAACATCTATTAGGATCCCAACAGGAAGCTACCTAGAGGATGTTTCTTGTGAATATGTCTTTGAAATGAGTTTCCACCCCAACCCCTAACTGCAAAGATGTAAATGAAACAAATTTAAAACAATAGCATGAAATCTATTTCTAATGTTTATATATTAATTCAGTAGCTGTATTCTTAGCAGCCAGAGCACAATTTTACAAGGTCTTATTAGGAGAAAAAATAATAAATAACCTTATACAGGAACTATTTGAAAGGAAATCTTGAAACACCATGGATAACATTTGTGTGTGCATGTGGTGTAAACAAAAGCAATTCAATAAATGTAACTTGTTAGCAACTAATTTAATCTGAACACTACCAAAACTACCTGTGAAGCAATCAGAGGTTTACACTAATATAAACACACTCAGCCATGCAGAACAGGAAATGTCAAAGGAAAAGGCTAATAGTTTCACAGGCAACCTTAACAGAACACTACGTTATAAGCACTATGTAGAGGCTTGACAGCTCTTATCTGTTGGTAGGTAACCTTGAAACTTGCAAGGACAGGGTGGAGTATTAGAATGTTGTTCTTGGGTAGTTATAAATTAAACTGATGAGACTTTACAGAAGTATATGTTTAAAATATGTTTGTCAAGTCAATTCTTAAAAAGGATGATACATAAAAATTTTTCTGCAAAGCCTTTTAGATGTGAAATTTTGAAGTGTCTGCTCTCTTTTGTTTGTCATGAAAGTTTACTTTCTCCTGTTTCCAGTAATGTTGATCTTAATGGCTGTTATTACACTCAGTCTTATTAATGTTATTTTTGCAAGCCCTTTGAGGCATGACTGCTTTGATGTATATTTGTGTATGAAAGAAGCTACAAACAGAAATCTCTAATCAGTGAAACAGTAGTTCAGAGACCTTTCTCCACCCTTCCATCAAACTCACCCCTGTTCTCCTTGAAAAAATTGAGTTTAATTTTCATATCCTGAATTTCATTTAACTGGACTGTGTTTCCCTTTGTGTTCCTTATTGAACTTTTATCATGACATTTTCAAGCACTTGGTTTGAAACATTTTAAAACAGCAATGTCTGTTATGAAAGTAATAACTAGACTCCTTCATTAAACAATCTTATAAACACCAACTTACCCTTCTACTCCCTAACAATTCTTTTCAAAATGCAGCAATATTCAGCACAGAATGTCTTAAGCAAACACTTTAATTGAACAGCCTTCTGTGTTAGAACAAAATAAAATAGACTTGACATGCAGACATGAGTCTGCTAGTAAGATATACACTTGTTTGTTTATTCCAAATGAGCAAGAAGAAAGACAAGATGCAAAAGGTGTGGTTTAATTAGGCTGTGACTTTATTAACTCATCTGGGATCTACTTGGTAATAACTTGCATAGTGCAGGTCATGATTCCTTCCTTAATCATGTCCACCTAGTCTAGGACTGCTCTCAACCCCTCCACAGTTGGTCTCAGCCCATTGCTAGGACCCCACCACTCTCCCTTTATATAAGGGTGAAGGAACTGAAGAAAGGAAGCTCAGTCCTACTCCCCAGTTTCTTTAGGGCATGCTCTCCTCAGAATCCACTTCTAGGTCTGGTTGATTAGGGAATCCAACCCCCTGCAGAACAAATACTGTATTGTACTTCTGTCACAGAGGCATCAGCAATTAATTTGGCTGCCTCCCTCCTTACTTATGGCAGGGTTCCCAGGTAGTTAATAGTTCTCCCTCTAACACTGGCAAACATATATAACTGTTCCTTCATTAGATAGGTGTATTCCTTTGTCCCTAAGTAATTTGGGTACCCAAGATTATAATGTTGATGGGTAATAACCAAGACTTTCTGTGTCCAATGATTCTCACATCTTCTGTACTTGTTTTTTGTGGAATTGTGGAAGTGTGGCAGCTCCCCTCCATATTATTATTTCAGACATGTTTACAGTCAACCCAGAGAAAGTATCCTGGATTTACCATAAATCTCTTTGTCCTGATAATTAAGTCACTCCCTTCAAAATTCCCAAAGTTTTCACTCAAGTGTGCAATAATCATTTCAGTTGTTTCACAGCGAACACAGCATGTCTGAGGGGCATCAACTAGTCCCAGGGCATGCCCCCTATCCCTGCCAACTTAGACTCACCTTGTCACTCAGGCACAAATGTGAAATTCCAGAGGAACTGGTTGCCTGCCTGTGGCCCAGTGCCTACAGATCCAAACATTGCCTTTCATGACTTGTTCCCTTGCTCAGCCACAGAGCATCCTTTTATCTAGATTGACTCTGAGCTGCCACACCACTGAGACCGTGAAGTGAACTTCTAATTCTTGTGACCTTCTCATGTGATTCTGAATGAAAAGATAAACCAGAAGAGTTCAGCACATATAAACGTGGATTATCCTCTGAATAGGCACTGCCATATTCTTCTATGCACTCAGATGTCATCATTAATGAGCTTAACAAATTGCCTTGTGCATAACACTCATGGCAAAGCCACAGTTGAACCCTCAGAATCCAATCTGAATTTCACTAGCTTCAACTTCTAACTGTTGGCTTTTCCTATGTCTTTGTTAAGATTCAACAACTCCATCCATTCTGAGAGCCCCAAAAATTCTTCCACAAAATGAGGAAATAGTCCATCAGTCAAAGGCAAGTTTTTTGGCAATAACTTGTTTTAGTTTCCAAACAATATGTGTGTGTGTTTGTGTTTGTGTTGGTTTGTTTTTTGTGGAATCTGAATTTCAAGACTAACTTCAAACATTATGTTTTTATATGGTACATATGGAATTGATGACACCATCTCACTTTTGAGCATTTTGAAAAAATGAGCACTAATTACCCCCTTCCTGATTGACAAGCCAGGTAACAATGAAACCACTTTAATTGAATTTTAATTACTTTTAATGAAAACTTCACACTAATATTTTGTTATGGTACATAATTAGCTATGAAGGGACATATGTCATTTTTGTATCAGTGTCTGTATTAGTAGCATTACCTGATAATACAACCTTTCCTTGTCCCTCAAGCACAATAAAAAGCATGACAGAATCATTAGGGTCACCCTGAAAATGGAGACACTCAGCACTTGGACTCTTAACCTTCACATATGCAACTGACTGATGGGAGACAGTGCAAACATAAATTACACCAATGAGACATAGATACAAATGGGTAGAGAAGCCATCAGTAAGAAGCTAGATCTATACATCTATTCCTTAGATCACACTAAGCTAAGTAACCAGAGGCAACAGTAAACATTGCCTATGATAGAGTGGTATCATCATCAGTCAATATAGATGACACTCTTACCATTGGAATTTGCCAAATACAAGAATTTGAACATAGGTGGCCCACAGGGTTCTATGACACAATACCAAGGATAACAGAGACACTGACAATGACAGACAAACAAACAAACAAACATGTAGTGCTAAATCCAACAAATGTATTTGACATTAACTGTATCTATTCAAGAAGTGATAGTACTACCAGAAAGTTCATGAGAGTTTGACAACAAGAATATTTTGTCACGAGTTAGCTCCTCTACCAATGTCTATGTTCACTGATATGAGGATTGACTAGACTAAGACTGATATGGTGATATGAGGATTGACTAGACTAAGATTGACCTTAAAGAAGCAGCTACAGACACAGGCATCAACTACATACCTCACAAGAAGTCACCTGCATAATCACTAATGGGTCCACAGTTCTTTGGATAATACACTGGTCAGAAAGTGGTATCAACAAGGGCTTTATAACCTATTTCAGAGTCTACATTGAACACAAGCTAGCAGCAGGTGATGCACATCTTGTGTTTGGTGAGTACAAACACTTCAGTTCAAGGAATGTCACAAGTTCTAGCTACAGAAGCAATCAAAGTGCATCGGTTGAGTACAAATTCTCAACTATCTCCTTAGAAAGATGTCTTGATTGTTACAGAAAATGAGAAATGGTTGACTTTTCTGTATATAACTCAGTGAAGACAAGAAGTTTCACTAATGACACATACACTCTAAAGCACAAAGCAGGGACGACCCCAATTCAAATAAAACAAGGGTATATGGCAATCAATATGGCCAAAGTGAGGAAAATAACAACATCCTTGCACAAAACCAGTGGATATATTAGTATTATCTGATGACACTAATCTACTTGTCTTACTATTACACCATTACTTTGGAGAGGGCCTAACATCTTTAGTGATTATGGAAACCCTATCCCAAGAGAAATCTGTAATAGATATCCATCCAGAGCAACATTGAGAGTACCTCTCAAGCTGTGATACAGTAGCTTCCTTTTGGTCCTTGCAAAGTCACTGTGTTGAAGATTCCATGAGCTGGACACTCTTTCTGCCTCATGACATCAGTGCAGCAACAAATCGTGCATCAATGAATCATGGAGAGTGAAAATTGTCGAAGGAAACCTGTTAACGCCCAGCTCCTTACCACCATTTCTGTAGCATTTATAGAAAAATGTGAAATGAGCACATCTCCAGAAACGTATGTGGATAAGTGCTTTGGATGCAGATTCACTCTGCATTTGATCCACTGCCGTATGGATGGATATGTGAGGAATTCCAAGTGTTTCCATAACCAAACTGCAATGCATCTTATTCCATGTGTTACAAGGAGGTGTGATGTGTTGCGATGTCCTGACAAAATGGAGCTTTGGCATTTGCAGATGAAAACAGTGATAACAAGTAATGACCTAGATTACTCATTTTATGAGACATTACTGTAGTCTGATGAGAAAGAACACCACTAATCACAGAATCATATGACTGAAGAGGACCTCCAGAGGTCTTCTGGTCCAGTCCCTTGCATTTAGTGCAGGACTAAGTATTAGCTAGACTATCCCTGACAAGTGTTTGTCTAACTTGCTCCTAAGTCATTCATGATGACTAGAAATGAATTATTTAATATTTTATTTTATTATTATATTATTTTATTTTTGTTGAATATAATTCGCTGTATATTTTTCACATTAACAAGAGTGCTCACAGTATCAATGAAAATTGAGGTCCATGCTATACCCCCCATAACCTCCTCTTCCTATAGTCCTATTATTCAAATATGTATGGTTATTGATTGATTGATATTGCAAATGTTAAATACATGCCTTTCATGTATTAGGACTCTTGTGTCTTGTTTTTATGTGTTTAAACTCATACAAACTCTTACTGATTATGGGCGTGCGTGTGGCCAGAGTGGGATGAAATATCATTATTTCAACATGCTCAGTAGGGATATGGTGTTATCAGGCATAATCTTAAAATGTATGGTCTTCGGATAAAGAATCAACAAAAAGACCTGGTATGAAACTTAAAGCAAGTTTGACAATAACGCTGGCAGACTAGAAGATCCATTGCGATATTCCCACTACTAATGAGGTAAATTAGAAAATAAAATCATGCTAGAGAGAAAGACAATGGAAGGAAAAGAAATGAGAGATAAAAATAGGGAGTTGAGGGTGAATTAGATAACATAATGTAGGGAGATAAATGCAGAACATGCATAAAAAATTTAAGCAACCTTTACAAATCTCTCGGGTTTCTTTTATGTGTCAAAAAGAAGCAAAAAGTGAGAGAAATCCAACTTTTAAAATATACTTTGCAGGTCACCCTCTAAACTTTGGCACTGTTTCTTCTGAGCATATTCTTTCCATGACTCTGTTGATTCTGCCAAATGTGAAAAGTGTCATCCCAACAAATTTCTAGTACATGTTCCTGTTATGTTTATGCACAGGACAACTGGCATAATAATTCTGTATGGTAAAGATTCTGGAATGCTGAGACATGAAATGCTTGGAATCATTCCATGAAACATTTCTTCTTCAGTTGAAAATCTTGCTGTGGCATTATTTTTGTTAAATATCTTGAAAGCATAACAGGGAGTATGGCCAACAGTGCCTGAACTAGAGTGATCAGATGTCCCAATTTTATAGGGACAGTCCTGATTTTGGGGTCTTTTTTCTTATATAGGCTCCTATAACCTTCTACCCCCTCTCCCAATCTTCCACATTTGCTATCTGGTCAGCCTAGCCTGAACTAATATGTATTAATAAGAATTAATGTTTTAATGGAGAAGCAAACATTGCCAAGTGGATGGATAGCAAGCTAGTGGATCATTCCAGGTTCCTCATTTGATTTCTTTCCACTCTCCAGCTGATGATGTTAGTTTGTGTATCAGAAATGTACCTTCTACGTCTCCTGAATTTTCTGCTTGGTGTCCATAGGACAAATTCATCCATTGTTCAGTGTAACAATAAAGATCTGTCACCGTGTTATATGGAGAAAATAAAGATTTTTAATTACCTTATTATCTATCTTTGTTCCTCAATGGGATTTATAAGGAAGGGATCTATAGGAGATTGGGGACTTTGGAGGCCTTTATAGAGAAACTATATGATTGGTTTCTATCATCTTCTACCACAGAGGAGGTTGAGGCGCTCCTATTCATATTCTGGAACTACTCTTTTCAAGCAATGAAGATGAGTCAGATGTGGGTGCTGGTCCAAACTGACAAAGTAAAGAACAACAAGTCCTCAGACTAGATGGTTCTCTTCCAAAAGGTCTTCAGAGGATTTTAGAATGAAATAGCCGAGCTGCTTAAAAAAATATATAATCCATCATGCAGCTGCCATACCAGAAGAAGAGAAGCTAGCACTTACTGTAGCTTTCTTTAAAGAAAGCACTCAGGGTGATCCAGGGAATTACAAAACAATGAGCCATAAGTCAGTGCCTAGAAAATTGGTTTGAAACAATAGTAAATATAGTTATAGAACAACTGGAGAAACATAAGATGAGATGGAGAAACCAACAAGAAAAACTGCATTTCCAGTCTGCTAGAGATTTCTGAGCATTAAAACAAAATACGGGATCAAGGAGACTGAACAAATTGGTTGGACTTTCAAAAAGCCATTAACAAAATCCATCTCAAGACACTATTAAGGAAACTAAGTAGTCACTGTATGAAAAGTAAAATACTGATGCGGATTATAAATTGGTTATGAGGATACAAAAAGTTAAAAAAATGGTCACTTTGTTACCTATTCACCAAATTTTTGTGAGATCCTTTTGTAACTCTTTGCAGTTATCTTTGAACTTAACTATCTATCTTAATATATTACAAAACAAATTAGTCTGTAAAACTCATTGCCAAAAGATATTATTGAACTGATGGATTAGTAACATTCAGAGGGATGGAGGGGAAGAATTAGACATTTATATAGTATCACAGGGATCGGCAATATTGGTACGTGGGACCACAGGGTAAGCAAACTTAGCAGGCCCTGCTGCTTTCTCTCCCTGGTGTTTCGCTGACTGTGGCTCTCACTGGCCCTGGCTCGCCGTCCCGGTCCAATGGGGGCTGCAGGAAGTGGTGGCCAGCACCACGCCACTTCCCGCAGACCACATTGGACCGGGACGGCGAACCGCAGCCAGTGGGAGCCGTGGTCGGCGAAACGCCAGGGAGATAAAGCAGCGGGGCCAGCTAAGGGTGCTTACCTTGCGGTCCCGCGTGCCAACGTTGCTGATCCCTGTGGTATCATAACCATAAAGTAGCCTAAAATTCCTTCTTACCTGTAAAGTGTTAAGAAGCTAACGGAACCTAGCTGGCACCTGACCAAAGGACAAATGGGGACCGAAGGTGCTTTCAAATCTGGGGGAGGGAAGGCTTTTGTTCTGTGTGCCTTTGTTTGTGGCTTGTTCACTTTGAGGATTTCAAAGGAGCCAGACAGATTTTCTTCTCTTCATCTAATTTTACCTCAGTCTCAAACCATCACAAATAGTAATTAATTAGCCAGGCAAGGCGGGTTAGCTTATTTTTTTTTTCACTTGTGAATTTTTCATGCTTTAGGGAGATATCCCTGTGTTTTCTCTATAACTTTGAAACTAAGCAGAGGGGATTCCTCTGTGGTGTGGGTTTTTCTTTCAATCTTTTGTGACTCTGTAAAGTACTTCCACAGTGATTTTTATAGAGGTGAATTGTTTTTCTTTTTTTCTTTAATTAAATTCTTCTTTTATGAATCTGACTGATTTTTCCCATTATGTAGATCCAGGCTTTTGGATAGGGCTCACCTATAAGTTGTTGAGAAGTTTATTCTCAAGGCTTTTCCTGGAAGGAGGGTGTAGGCTTTGGGGGATTTCAGGGAAATAAGGGGCTCCAAGTGGTCCTATCCCTAATTCTTTATTTACACTTGGTGGTGGCAGTCTATCAACCAGACACAGGAGAAACTTGTGTCTTGGGGAAGTTTTAACCCAAGCTGGTAAAATAAGCTTAGGAGGTCTTTTCATGTGGATCCCTACATCTGTACCTTAGATTTCAGAGTAGGGAGAGAACCCTGACATATGGATAGTGAGATTATTCAAAGGTATAATTTTCTAGGCTGTAAACAAGTACATGGGATATAAACCTTTCCATTTGGGCATATCTCAACCCCTTGGTGTTCAGGTTTAGGGAAAACTCTTCTCTGAGCAGAGTATTCCACAATTGCCCACCACAGTGTTTCTTGCCCCTTCTGAAGCAACCTGTGCTGGCCAGGTTAAGAAGCTAAATCTCCTATTGTAGATCTAGTATTTATGTTAATGTCTATATTAAAGGTCAGGCCTTTTATTTAGGGGAGGGGGAGCACATCAGTGATCATTTGGTAGAAAAATATGATATCTTTGGAGAAGAAAAATCTTGGTAGAATCTTGAATGTACTTTATGATTTACACCTACAAGCAATTACAAATTTGCAGAAATCCACAGAAAAGATATTTGGAAATTGCCATTTGTTTCATATCCCATGCTGTAGCACAAAAACTATCTTAGATTGAGTAGAAATGTAGCTACAAGTTTATATAAGGGCCCGATTCTCCATGTGGTATTACTCAAGTAGAGTTATTTTCATGCATAAGTGCTTCCCAAGTCAGACCCTTAATTAGTAAGTGCAATTAGATTGCTAATTATCTTGAAAATTTGATTGCAGCCATAAACTAAACAACCATAAGTGTAGACCTTCCAGGTGTGTCTTTTTCCTTATCCAGGTGCAAAGTGCTTTAATTGCTACTAATTCCTATGTGCTGAAACTGAAAGTGCATACATGCACAATTACCATTTTCAACATGAGCAGAAAAATCATATCCCTTAGTGGTAGATGATAAGGGTTTTTTACAGGGTTTACTAAGCACAGAAACAATTATTTTTGAAGTGCTGAGAGAGGCTTCATATTTAGTATAAAAGTAGATTAAACATTCAATTCTGTTCTCTTTTCATTCAAACCAGCCCATCAGTCCTTCCTTTTAAATGTTGTTTATGTTATGTTTCATTATGTTAAATATTCTGATCAAAATAATTCCTGAAGACAAGGGATGGTCATTTGAAAATGGTGATAATAGCAACAGTGGAGCACTGAGTTTCCGTACCCAATAGCCTCTTTATATCCTTAGTGCCTAATGTGGTGCTTGATTCTACCTAGAGTTGAGTACCCTCGGTTCCCATGGGGTGAAATTCTTTGCTGTGCCTCAAAGCTCTGAGAATAAAGGACTGTCTCTCTACATAAAATCATCTTGTAAGGTTTGCCCTATGGGCCACAGAACTGTCTGGAATCATCCAAGCATTAGGTGATGAAGCCTTATGCCCAGCGAATCCTCTCACCCACATCCCTACAGCAGGCTCCCTACTCAAGAGCTTGTCATGAGACCTGTAGCGGAGGTCTACAGTTTCAGCCCAGAAGGGGGTTAAAACAGCTCTGGAGAGGGCTGTGGCTCAGGAAAAGCAGTGAGCAAAGACTGATTGGGAAGGCGGCCACAGCTGGGGCCGGGCCCAATCAGGCCACAGCTGGTTCTTATAAAAGTGTTGTGAGCCAGGTGCTCAAACAGTCTCTCTTCAGGTTGGGAGAGAGTAGAGCGTGGCTGCCTATGGGACAGGGTATCTGAGGTGGAACAGTGCTGGGAAATAGGCATGGGAGCTGGGGTGCTCCAGCCTAGCAATTCCCCAGGCTGCAGGCCTGAAGTGAGGCCTAAGGAGGGTACTGGCGGCTAGGCAAAGGCAGCTTGTCTAATCCCCCCCTTGCCTATGATGACTAGCTTTTACACTGCAGTCTGTCCCAGGATCCGGGGGCTTGATGATGACTGGCAGTAGCCCTACACTGAGGCAAGATGGCGATTAGAAAGTTGGGTGTTCCCCAGGAGTGGAAACCCAAAAGTAGAGTGTGGGGGTATTGCCAAGGAACAGCACCCAAGGAAAAAGAGCACCAGGGTCCGGGAGGGACATGGGGCCAGTGGGCAGCGAGACAACAGCCTGCAGAGGGTGTTCTGGCTGGAAAAGAGCTAATTCCTAGATGGCCAGCAGGAGGCACCGCAGGAGTGAGTCATCGCGCCGCTACAGGGTCATCGATAGCTTGTAGTTGTTTTCTGTAGTTTGTACGCTAGGGTAAATTATCCACCAGGCAGATCTGGGGCTGTTAGGAGCATAAAGGCAGGCTCAGTGAAAGCCCAGTACATCAGGTACTATTCCAGACTGTGGGGGAGTGAAAGTGAAAATCTCACCCATTGACTTTAATGGAAGTTTCTGATCACAGGTATATTCTGCTCCTCTGTGGATTGATGGGTGCTTCAGCTGCAATTGAAATTAACTAATTTAACAGGTACCAACATATAATTGGGGCCTAAATTATAGGATTTGTGCAAAGAAATACAAAGGACAAACTTTCAGAATTAAAAAATTTGGAAGACTGTGAAAGCAATGGCAATGGAAATATATTCTGAAAGTCAAGGAGGGATTGGCAACTAATGACCAGTTTTTTATTTAAAAATTTATTCTATAACCACTAGGTAGTAGGAATTTTCCTCATTCTCTTAAAATGGGGAGAGCTGACAAGTCACTTCCCCAGTCATTCTGTCACTTACTGATAAGTTCATGCCAAGCCTCAGGAAGAAAGCAGGTCAGAAAATATATTTTATTATAATTAAAGCATAATAAAAAAAATCTAGAGATGTCACAGCAGGCAATTAGCTATGGTACACATTCAAAATATTAAACAGCAAAAGAGAAGTATAATTGCTAGTGTGCACAGATGGATTCAATCAATAATTTAAGATACTTTAGACTGTGGAAATCAACATCTGTATGGAATGTATAACTAAAGAAAGATACATAGTTCAAATCTTCCTAGATATTGAATTGAATTGTTTTGTGTCCATTAGGAATAACATTAGTGCTATCTGAGATGTATACTGTAAAGTGTTATTACAGAATAATAGAGAAACATGGTAAAAGTAAGCTCCAGTAGAAAAAAAATATCTATGGAAATAAGTGATCCAATGTGGAGTTGTGATCTACTGATAATTAATAATTGGTAATTGTAGATAATCAGTAATCAAATAACTGATAATAAATGATGCAATTTTAATTATGATTTTATGTTTAATGAGAGTGGCTATGTCATATCCAGATTGGTTCAATAATAATAAACCTTGGATAAGACAGCTTTGATTGGATTTCTTGATTTAATATATAGTAAAGACAGCACATACAAAAAGAAGGGTACAGTTACCAAGAGCTATGGAAGAGGTCCTCTGTAGTTCATTGGCAACCTCTATCCTGTCTCCAGGACTTTCTCCTGTTTCTGTACAGTAAGGGTAATTATATCCTTATTCTTTATCATTTATCATTCTAATCTTTATCTATGTCCCTCTTTTGGTACAACCATACTTATTCGTATCTTCATTTATTATCCAAGTTTCCTGTTCCCTAGTAACTTTCTTGCTTCCTCAACATTTTATAAGTCATTGTTTATTCCCTTTTGGGGGGTAACATTATGTGTTATGCCTTTGCAGATGTTTTTTGGCTAAAGTTACTGTAGCTTAGTGATCACCCCATCTGGCCCTGGAAGGGTTAAAAGCAGCCCTGGAGAGGGCTGTGGTGAGGAAAGGCTGATTGGGAAAGCAGCCACAGCTGGGGGCATGCTCCAATCAGGTCACAGCTGGCCCTATAAAAGGGCTGTCAGTCAAGTGCTGAAATGAATCTCTCTCTAGCAGTGGAGTGAGAAGGACCTAGCTGCTGGAAGCAAGGTACCTGAAGCAGAGCAGTGCTGGGGAATAGGGCAAAGAGAGCCAAGGAGCTCCAGCCTGGCAAACCCCCAGACTGCAAGCTTTAGGAAGGCCTATAATGGTACTGGGGTTGCAGAGGGGCAGCCCAAAAATAGGCAAAGAAAGCAAGTCCTACCTCTTGCCAATGATGATTGCCATTACAGACTACACTCTGCCCCAGTGAGCAGGGAATAGATGATGACTGGAAGTAGCCACTGAGGCAAGGTGGGATTATGGGGTTCTGTGAGGAGGGGAGACCCAGAGTGATGGGGTACTGCAGAGGGGCAGAACCCCAAAGTATAAGGGCACCAGAGTCTGGGAGGGATACGGGGGCCAGCGGTAGGTGAGGCACTCGCCAGAAGGAGGCGCTCCGGCATTGAAAAGAGCTAATTCCAAAGTGACCAACAGGAGGCACCGTGCCGGTGAGTCGCATTTTGCTACAGTTACTAAAATATTGATTATAGTCATTTCAAAATAAGTTATAGGTTACTGCTCAATAAAAGTCCACTCCTTAAAGTTAGCTTACATGCAAAACATCCTGGGACTCTTTCTCCCAGGTAAGGCTTGGTTTCTTTCTTTCATCTATTTTAAGTGTCAGTAGGTCTCCGCAATGTTACTGACGGGTTTGGCACGCCTTCTGTAAATCAGTCTAAATGCATTTATCATTCTGCCTGAGATGGCAGTTCCCAGAGCCAAAAGGAACATGCAACTATCAAGAAACATACTGAACCAAAGGAATATATATATATATATATATATATATATATATATATATATATAAGGACTACATGCCTATATTTAAAAATAGATTTTTTTTGTCACTGTGAATTGATTTAATGTAAAACCCCCATTAAGAAGTATAACATTCAACAGGTAACCCTGTTGACAGAGCATAAGACAACATGGCTCTGTTTCATTTATTTCGCAGATTGGAACTCAGTAGCAGCTTCATCACCACAGCTCTCTGGATAGGATTACGATCTCTCTTACACAATAACACCAGAGTTTAAAATGATTTTCATCACATTCACTGGAAACTTTGACTAAGGTTTTATTGTCACTATTGTAATTATTGTCAGAAGCATGAGTCAGTGCAGTGTGAGTCAGTGACACAGAGGTGTATTATTTTTAGAGAGAGCTATGGAATTGAGAATTCAGAGAACAATCCCCATCAAGGTAATGCAGATTAAATTAGAGGTCTAAATTGCTTATAAGTACCTTATTAATGACTGAGAACTGATATCACAACCCTGACATGTCCCAGAACTATGATAGATTATAGCTGTTCATGCTCTATAAACAACAACAACAACAACAACAAAATTAAAGTTTTAAAAAACTGTATATTTTGGAAAATTATTTAGGAGATACCTGCAAGGGACATTGGAGAGTAATTCCGCATGGAGGGTATTTTTCCAAGTATTACATTTTTAATCATATTAGGAATGAAATGTTCACAGAGCTTCTCCCGTTTAAAATATTTTACCCATGGTGCTGATGTGCAATCCCCTTTGGAATATTAACTGTCACAGTGATAAAGGTTCCCTGGGGAAATATGTATTTCTCTAGCATTTGTCTGAAAGCCTGGAAAGTTTCACATGGGGAACCTTGGGCTAGGCAAGAATGTAAGAATGAAAGCATGTGCTTGAGACTAATACAAGTGGAGAATATTCAAAAACCCAATCAGCCCCAGTAAATCTAACTTGACTTTCAATTTATAGCTATGTCTAGAAAATCTGGAAACAAATTATCCAGGTTAGCTGGGGTAACCTATGGAAATATCTCTTAATAAATATAGTCAAATAACATCAACACAAACAACACAGATATTTTATTAAATAGATACAATAAATATATTGTACAGATTAAATAATTTGGATATTAAGGCTATTATGACTGTTGGACACCCTGTGCCTAATTTTACAGTTGTATTACACTAAGAAAAAATGTAAACGATCAACCACGCTGGACTGCTTGGTTGCAACTTTGTATGTACAGAGAGGTGGCTCCATGATTGATCCCCTTTCAACAAATCCATTAAAACGTGCTTTAGGGACTACATCATATACAGTAGATTCTTTAATACAGTGGTTTGGGAATTTGTAAGGTTTAGAGCCCATTATTACCAGCCTACTCCAGGTTATAAATTCTTAAGCAGAAATAAATGACAAAAAATTCCAGAAGGGTATAATACTGAATTAATAGTCTACAAATGTAAGCTACCCCTTTCCCCTGTTTATTATATTTATATTGCTAGCTTTATAATGGCATAAAGAGAATGTATTTGCATTTCTTAAAATTTAGTTAATTGAGTATTCAATATAAACACAAGAAAACAAAACCAATCAAATCTGCCTTCTGATTCCAATAACAATGACCGTTGTTGTATAACCCCATTTTTATATAGAATCGGACACTAAACTTATCCTATACACTTAAACTAACTCATACATTGGAAAAGAAAAGCCTTCTATATTTTTAACTACTACAAAAAATACAAAGTAATAAAAATAAAAATCTTTAGAGGATAAAGAACTGTAGTATTTAGAGATGAAAAATACTCTGGTGAGGATTCTGTTAGGGGGGTTAAATGAAATATTTGTTATGTTTATGTTACTGCTGGGTAGTGCTTAATTTGTAATGAAACAGGTACTGGGGCACAAGCAATTTTACTACTGTCATAACTGATGAGGCAAGCCTAGAAGTGCTGAAGCTATTCATTGCCAAGCCTAAAGGTTCCGGGACTCAGCTCCGGCAAGGCTGGCACAAATTAGGGATTTACTACCAGAGTGTTTATGTTAAGAGTTTATTTTTAGGGAATATTGTGATACTCATGGCTTAGGATGGGCATTCTTTCTTTTAGACTAGTGTGCATTGAAATAATAGATGATTAACGTTCTATCCTTGAGACCTTCTCTCAGCAAAGTTACAATTTAGGATCTAATCCAAAGACCACTGAAGTAAATGGGAGTCTATTCTTTGATTTTAATGGGCTTTGGATGAGGTCCATACTCCTTGGATACAGGACTTACTGATATGCTTCATGATACATTAATTATAGCAAAGTTTTTGACGAGGGAGGTGAAAGAATAATAAGGTTATAGCCAAGATTTTTTTTTAATTTAGTGCCTAAAATTAGGCTCCTAAATATATATTTTTGCTAAGAACCAAGTAGCTCCAAAGGGAATCTTTTAAATTCCAATTTTAAATTCTAATTTCTTCCATGGTGTCCCCAGAAATTATCACACTTAAAAGTAAAGTCGATTGAATTGTTTTAATTGAAAACATTTTAAAATTTAAAATGGCATTATTTTTTTTCGAAAACCAGAAACTTTTCCAAAATGTTCTGTGTTTTCATCAGAATGGTCATTCCGATCTTTTGATTAGCTATGCATTTTTAATCTTTCTTTCTTTCTTTCTTTCTTTCTTTCTTTCTTTCTTTCTTTCT
>ML677348.1:29732862-29881390 GCA_007922305.1 Dermatemys mawii | reverse complement strand
TTCTTTCTTTCTTTCTTTCTTTCTTTCTTTCTTTCTTTCTTTCTTTCAGAAATAAAAAATCTTCCATTTTGCTAAGAAAATAGCACTGATTTTTTTTGTAAAATTATTTCTCCTCCCCTCTTTTTTTTCTGGCTTTAGCAAAAAAGTTTCCAGCAGTCCATAAACCTGTTTTAATAATTACAGTGTGCATTATACATTATACTGTTTGTACTTTATGCAACACTGTCATGAGAAGAAAGTGATGATATTCATTGTCCATAGCAATTATGAAAAGTTATTACCAGGGGGCCACTGGATCTGTTATCAAGTTATAATGGGGAAAAAAATGGACAAGATGCTGTGGTAAGTGAAAAAGAGGTCCCATTTCTGAATCCCAAATCAATTGAAGTTTCTTCACAATAATTTAGCTGCTGTACTGTATCTTCCATCCAGATGTGAGTGAACCAAAAAAACCTCCAAAGGAAAATCATAAAAGGACATCAGCGAAATCATCTGCAGGATAAGCCTGAGTGGCTGCTTCAAGGCAAGCAACAGTATCTGACCTGGGAGAGAATCACCGAGCTGTACATGCCTGAAATAAGAAGAGCTCATCTCTGGACTCATTTTTGTCTTTTATGTAGTTTTCAGCAGGCCATTGCAGCAGGTGAGATTTATGGCTGCAACAGACCCTAATGCTCATGTTCCTTTTCAAAAGGTCTACCCTGCTTGTTTTTTTAAAAAACATCATTGCTTCCCAGAGCTCCATCTAGGAATGGGCAGGATATACCTGACTATGGCCCATCTCTGTTTTCTCCTTAGCTCTTTTAAACATGCTAGTACCAACAGGATTGCAACTGTGAGTGATCTCAGCACTGGGGTAGGGATAGGATTAGTTCTTGCATCTTCACCCCCTATGCACATCTGCTCAAAAGCAAACCTCAGTATGGTCCAGTATTTGCAAGCACAAGCAATACTTCCAGACTGTCAAGCTTATACACTAAGGGTTTATTTCTGCTGTCATTGAAGTGTTTAAGAAAGTTGCCATTGACTTCAAAGAGAAAATTACAGAACCCTCAGTCTCAAGCTTGGCAGACAGAGTTTCCAGATGGAAGTGATTTTGAAAGAGGCAAATAGGTGCTTTTATTTTATTAAACTGTCCATCTTTGATTTAGAAGCATGCAGAACACTAGGCTGGTTTACAATTCAGAGGGCTCAGCTGATCAGGCTTTTTGGTGCATTCAAAACTGAGACATGATTTATATTTAAAGTGGAATTTTTGAAAGCTACTGATTTGTAATGTTGATTTTGGTGTTTTGTGAGAGAAAACCTCCCAGAATTCCTGAGTGACTTGAAGAACATTTCTGTATTATTTTTCACTTCAACAAACATTTTGAAAGACTTGGGTCCAGAGTACTAAAAGTTTTTAGCAGTTGCCTATCCTAAATTGATCAATAAAGTTTAGACTCCAAAGTGTCTAGCTCCCTTTTTAAAATTAATTTTAATTTCAAACTTTCTTAGGCATTGAAATGCTGAGTGCAGCAATGATCCTAAATACTTTTAAAAATCTGTGCCTTAATGCTTATGCTCCCCTTACCACACACACACATCATGATCTCCTGTTTGCTAGGGCAAAATTTCACCGAACAGGCAGAGGAAAGACATACATGGGATCCTGGCTGGAGCAAGGGGAATCAATGACGTTCCCTCCCCCACTGCACGGCAAGCTAGAGCAGGAGCTGGGCATAGCCAGGGGTACTCTGAGTTCCCAAACCTGCATCCTGACTGGCCCATTTATGGGCCATGTGTGCACCTCATTGGCCTACTTATATTATACACTACTTATATTATACAGGGGAAAATATTGCTCCTCTTGCACTGGAATTATTCTGCCAGATAGTTTGTATGAGAAGAGACCAGTTGGTGGTTCCTTGTCTAGTTTTATTATGTTGTCCCTAATAAAAGCTGTGGCCTTCACTTTAACCAGGTCTCTGTATGTGATGTCTTTCTAGAGCAGTGATGTGCATGCGGACCAGCATGCAGCCATAAGGGTAATCCCCTGACAGGCCACCAGGCAGTTTGTTCACTGCTCCCAGTGGCCGTGGTTCACTGTTACCAGGACGTGTGGACGCTGCTTCCTGCAGCTCCCATTGGCTATGAGCTGCGGGCAGCCATGCAAATGTAAACAAACTGTTTGGCAGCCCACCAGCAGATTACCCTGACGGGCCGCAAATTGTACACCAGTGTACCAGACTGTCTGAATCAATGTTATATTTAAATTCATAACTTTTGTGCTAATAATATATTATGGACTGTGCCTAACAATGAAGCTCACACCACTCTAGTGTTACAGTACTGCTTTTAATGTTTGAATTCTATAACACATCTAACTTTTCAAATGAATTTTTCAAGCTATACACTTTACATTATGCCATGCCATCTTTCCTTGTTACTTAAAATGGATTAGTTTCCAAACTTCATCATTTGTGGCTGATTGGTGCCTGATGTTCAGAACTTAACAATTGCACAACGTTTTTGGAAATCGGTTCTACCCTGGGTTTGACAGGGATCAAAATCCCTCTGTTATGTCAGACCCATCTGTGCATGAAACTGAAGAGTAAGAAATATTTCACCCTTGCCTCTCCCTTCAGTTTGTCTTTGTGGCAGGTGATCTTCTTTTGCTCTTACCAAATTGTTTCATCTTGACGAGATTTGTTTTTAAAATTACTTTTACATTGTCATGATGTTTGGGGTTCCCCTGAGACCTCTTTCACTCAGTTTCCTAGGAATTCGGTTCAACTGCCATCTCATCACTCAGGTTCCTTTATTTGACATACAGCAAATCTACACTGAGTTCATCAAACCCAAATGTAGGGGGGTAAGTATCGTGTATATCCAAAGTTACCAGAAACCCTCTTCCTTTATATACATTAACATATATTTACTATGTACATTGGATCACAAGTTTTGGGTTTGTCTTGGTTGCTTTGTCGGAACCAATCCCTGTATAGCATGCTCTGTCCACACATTGTCTACATATGATTTACTCTTTACCTTATCTTTACATTCCCAACTTATCTTATTCTTGTAATTTTCTGTGTTGTAAATGGTTTTCTGGGTGTTCCCCCTTATCTTAGATAGTGCAGACATTCTGTCTCTTAGCTTACTGACTCGTTTACCTATCTTAACTAGCACAGACATTCTGTTTTCACTCTGCTAAGCTATTTACTTCTCTAATCCAGTTTTCCAAGAAATGAGGCTTCCTCTTATGTTCAGTTACTAATGTCAAGCCAGGACTACATGTTAAATTTCATGTGATGCTGGAATGACACCTGTTTCTTTTTTCTTTCTATCCTTCTTTTCATTTTTGATGTGCTGTAGTTTGCTGCAGCTCAATATTATATAAGAACCAAACGTTTGTATTTATTCATGCATGTCTGCATGCTTTTAGACACCACCTTCGCACAATTTCCTTAAGTCTCCTACCCCTTTACAGTTTTTAGTAAATTTCAGATGCATACATTTGCCTCCTTTGTGTTATTTCTTATAAGATGTTGTGCCTTTTGTTCACTCTTGTTATGTTAATGTTCAAATTGTGGATATATTAGGGGATGAGCAAAGGAGAGAACAGTATGTTTTCTGTGCTCAGTTCTTGGGATTTTTTGTTTTGCAAGACTTGGTAACAGTTGGCTTTTCAGTTCCTAATACACTGATAGCGACTGACATTTCATCAAAAGACATGCCATGCTTAGAAAAATCTCATTTTATCTTTACACTCGATAGCTTTTAAAAATAATCAGGGCCAACCTGAAATGAAGCAATAACTTTTTATCAGCTTGTTTTTTTGTTTTTTTTAAAAATCTCTGTAAAAATGTGCATATAGTTTTAAGTATTTTTAAACTGTGCTTAGTAGTCTTTATTCATAAAGAAGCCAGGGCCTGAGCACTTACCCTTTTATCTTGCAGATTCTGAGAAGAAAATGAAGTTATTTTCCCATGAAAAAGAGCAAGAAACCTGAAGCTCTGGTTTTCCTGATTTGCCAGGTAGAAAATGGTGTGTTTTTTTTTTAATTTGGTTGGGTTTTATTTTATTATTTTATTTTATTTTTATGTGACGTTAAGACTGTTACACCATGGGAAGCTATATGTCAGAATATCCTTGGGGGTCAATGATTTGAGTTGCTTGGAAGGAAAATGATGCAGCTGACCTATAACAAAAAGAAAATAGCCCATCAAGCTATAAAGTATAAAGACTATGAATGTAAAGGAATATGAAATGTTCTCTTTGAAATCAAAAATTGCATGACCTTCAATATTCGGTCATCTGGTCAATCCCACTGCCAGTACAAGATTGTTCCCTATAATAGATTCTTGAACAGTTTTTCTCTGGTAGTTTTGAATGACTCAAGTGATGAGGCTGCCATTTCACTTAAGATATGTTTCTACAGTCAAATATCTATTCAGTTCTGACTCTGTATTCAGTATCAACTTTATTTTGTTCACATGTACATTATTCACATAGTTATACCTCCTTTAATTAACCTCAATAACTTCGTAATCTTTTTAGTCCTCAGACCCTTCAAATACCTGTCATCATCATATTCCAAGCAAATCATAGACTAGCCAAACTATTCATAGTCAATGGCTTTTTATCTTTTCTCACAAACCACCCCACCCCCATTTACTTACATATAGATGAGACAGGGGAATTTATTTTCCTTCAGATTGTAGACTACTTTTTGGTTCTGAGGAACTCACGGATGCAATATACAGGTCTTCATGGAGAAATATGTTCATGAATTTATAATCCCAAACCTCAGCATAATATTTTTTGTCAAGTCATTCCCTGTTTTCTCTTCCATTGCCCCATGATTTCTCTTAGGTATTCTTGGTTTTCAAGCATAATTCAATACTTGTATGCATATTCTATTTATTTTCAATTCCAGATCTATAATATATATAAAAAGGACCTTATATTGATACCTACAGAATGCACTAATATTTCCCCACAACCATTCTAACCACCTCTTTTAATGTCCTTTAGTCAATAAGAAAGCATCACTATGATCCAGAAGATATCACACATTGAGCTGGGATTGAAGAAGCCTATGTTGTAGACCCATTTTAGGAACTGATCTGCTATGTGGCCCAGGGCAATTCACAATACCTCTATCTCCCTTCTCACTCTTCATCTGACTTGCTATTTGGAATGTAAGTTATCTGGAGAAGAGACTATCTCTTACTGTATGTTTGAACAGAACCTAACAAAATAGCAGCCCTATTTCATTTGATGTCTTTTAGTACTAGTCTTATACAAGTAAATAAATAAACAAACAAACAAATAAATAAATAAATAAATAAAGTCGAGAGAATCCAAATTAATTTCAATTAATTTTTTCAAGTAGACATTGTTTCAAGTCACTTATTAAAGTCAAGGTCCAAATTCGTGCCTGGTGTAATTCTACTGTGTTCAATGGAGTTGCCCTGATATAGTACATCTGTTGATAAGTGGATCCTTCTATTGTGTGGACCATATTCAGTTTTCATCCAAAAGAAGCCCTGCTAAATAAATATATAATAAATAAACCAGAATAAATATTTTGTGCAACTAATATCTAGAATACATTGAATGATTTTCTGCTGTAAAATTGATTAAAAGACCAGAAACATAAAAAGCACTGTGAAGCACTCCGAATTTACTCACATGAACTGAAGGAGACTTTTCTGGGAAGGAATACTTCAAGGATGATTTAGCAGCAGCTGGTTGCCTCTTGTTTGTCTGAATGTGTTTAAAGAATTCACCACGCTTCATCTGCATGTTCATGCATATGTATATTTCAACCTTCACTAATTCTGTTTGCATTCAGTTTCATTCTGTGTTGTGCAGGTTTTCCTTCTTTGCCCCCTAATATAATCCTGAACACTTTTTTCACATAGGCATTGGTCACTGGGGCTGCTCCAGAACACTCAACTGCTATTCATAACGATGGAACATCATGATGAAACTCACAAATCTTCTTTACTTTCTAAGTAGCTGGAACTCTGCCACTTTTCTTTAAAATACACTGCACAATATGAAGGGGGTTGTGTGCAACAACACAGCCACACAAAAGGAAATGGAATAGTTTTCATTGAAGAATTAGGGCATATGTGCTGAGTGAGAGGTGTGTGCAGTGGACTATATTGTTTTTGGTAGGGCTTTTTTTTTCGGTGCTTTGTTTATATATGTGTATACATGTACACAAACATGTTGCTACTTATTTATGTTACAAAAGGGGAGGTCAAACAAATGTGCCTTGCATTTGAAGCAGTAGATAGTGACATTTAAAATGGTCCTTAATTCTGAGGGTAGTTCATTCCACATTCTCAGAATGAACCTCAGAAATACTGTGTCTTCCTCTCAGATGAGTTTTACCCTTATTGTAGAGAGTTCCATTGTGCCTGAGGAGCAAAGTTTTCAATCACATTTTTCACATTGAAATTTTATTCTGTTCAGAAGCACCTTGAAGACAAGCTTTTTGGGGAAGGAACTAGTTTTCTTTGTTTTGTGTTTGTACAGCAATTAGGGCAATGGGGTCTTGGTCCATGATTGGGGATCCTAGTTGTAATAATAATAATTAATAATAATAATAAATAAATAGGACCTTGAACTTGATTTAATATGTTATGAGCAGCCAATGTAGAGAGTGGAGAACAGGTTGATCTGCTTGTAGTACCTTTTGTTGCTGAGGAGATGCACTATAGTGTTCTCTGCTAGTTGGAGTTTCCTAAGTGCTAAAAGCTTCATGTCCAGGTACATCACATTGATTTAGTTCAGCCAAAAGGTGACAGAGGTGTGAATAACTGAGGTGAAGTCATCATCCACCAGGATGGCACAGTCTCCCCTAACCTACTGGAAATGATAGGAAGTGTTACTCATGGATACAGCTGTGTGAGAGCGTAGCGTCAACAAGGAATTCAAGAGTATTTTGACTGAACTGAAACAATGATGGGTGTGTTCTTTCAACCAGTGGAGACTGTTGTAGATTAAAAGGGGTTAGTCTAACTCTAAATTGCCCATGGCCTGCTAGGTTACAGAAGGTAGTAAGACTGGTGTGATGGTGCTGTTCCTGGTGGGATGCATCTGAGAGTGTCAAGTCAGGACAAATTGCTCCAAACAGGACATTTACAGTCCAAAGCTGGGGTTTCTCCACCCTAAAGGCAAACCAAACCAGCCAGCCAGAAAAGACTTTGGTTTCATCCCACTGGCTAGCCACAAGTCACACAAGCAATTCCCTTGGACACTCCAGCTTCCCAGTATCACCACCATCAGCCACCTGTCCTGGGGACAAAAGGTTACGAAAACCAATACTCCAAATAAAGAAAACGGTTCTCTCCAATTCCAAAGAATCAGGTCTCAGACCCAGGTCAATATACAAATCAGATCTTACCCACAAATCACGCTGTTGCCAATCCTTTAGAATCTAAAATCTCAAGGTTTATTATATAAGAAAAAAGATATAGGTGAGGGTTCGAAATGGTTAAAGGAAATCAAATACATGCAGTAATGGCTTGCATCAGTTGTAGAGTAACTGCAGGTTCAAGTCAAAGTCTCTGGAATGCATTCCCTGGAGGAATGGGTCATGAATCCTTTGGCCAGAATTTCTCCAGAGTAAGAATGATAGACTGAAGACAAAATGGAGGTACCTCTCCCAGGTTTATACAGACTTCTCTTGTGGGTGGAGACTGCCTCCTTCTTGCTATTCAGAGTCCAGTTGTACAATGGAGTTTCAGAGCCATGTGGTTTCAGAGCCATGTGGTCCAGTTATATGACTCTCGAAGATTCAGTTTCTGACCAGCCAGGCCACATTCCTGGGGAAGCTCGGGTGTGGACGGGCATCTACAAAGTTCATTGTGTAGCTGATAGTCCTTAATGAGCCATCAAGCATGGTAAGCCCAGCTAACACCAAGGATTCTGAAAATGTCCCCAACAGCCTAGCACAATATTTGGAAAGACAGACAGTACAGAGCCAATATTCATAACTTCCTCTACAAAACTGATATACACATACAGATAGCATTATCATAAGAAGCAGATCATAACCTGGTCATAGACATCTTATATGACCCCTTTTACCTAATATTTGGTGCCTCTACAGGACCTTGGTTGCACCAATGACCTATATGAACCCAGATAATTTTAGTAATGCGACAACTAGTTAGAACTAGCCAAAGGGAGAGGGAATGTAGTGAACAACAGAAGGTTCCAGAGAACAGTGGAAAGAAGCATAAACAGTGTCATTGCCAAGACAACACATAGAATCATAGAAGATTTGAATTGGAAAAGACCTCAGGAGGTCATTTAGTCCAACCCTCTGCTCAAAGCAGGACCAACACCAACTAAATCATCACAGCCAGGGCTTTGTCAAACCAAGCCTTAAAAAACCTCTTAAGATGGAGATTCCATCACCTCCCTAGGTAACCCATTCCAGTACTTCACCACCCTCTTAATGAAATAGTGTTTCCTAATATCCAACCTAGACTTCCCCCACTGCAACTTGAGACCATTGCTCCTGGTTCTGTCACCTGCCATCACTGAACAGCTGAGAGCTATCCTTTTCGGAATGCCTCTTCAGGTAGTTGAAGGCTGCTATCAAATTCCCCATCACTCTTCTCTTCTGCAAACTAAACAAGGCCTGTTCTGTCAGCCCCTCCTCATAAGGCATGTGCCCAGCCTGATCATTTTCATTGCCCTCCACTGGCCTCTCTCCAATGCGTCCACATCCTTTCTGTAGTGGGGATATCTGCAATACTCCAGATGGGGCCACACTGGTACCAAATAGAGGGAAATAATCACTTCCCTTGATCTGCTAGCAATGCTCCTACTAATGCAGCCCAATATGCCACTAGCCTTCTTGGCAACAAGACACACTGCTGACTCATATCCAGCTTCTCATCCACTGTAAACCCAGGGTCCTTTTCGGCAGAACTGCTGCTTAGCCAGTCGGTCTCCAGCCTATAGTGGTGCATGGGATTCTTCCCTCCAAAGGCCAAGACTTTGCACTTGTCCTTGTTGAACTTCATCAGATTTCTTTTGCCACAATCTTCCAATTTATCTAGGTCCTCCAGCATATCTACCTCTCTCCTCAGCTTAATGTTATCCGCAAATTTCCTGAGGGTGAAATCTATCCCAGTGTCCGGATCATTAATAAAGATGTTGAACAAAACTGGCCCCAGGACACAGCAGAATATAGAAGACAGACTGTGAAGAGAAGTGTTGGATGCTGTTTGAGACTGCTGAGACTCTGTCAAGCTGTCATCAAGATCTGTCAGTGGAGACTCTGAGGATTCCTTCTGGTGCCTGGCCAGCTCCATTGAGGGACTTCACTACTAGGACTGTATAAGCTAGAGTGCTGTGAACAGTTAATAGTTGCTTGCTTGTGTATTCAATAATATTTGCTTAATCAGAGAGTGGAAGGCTCTTTGTCCAATTACTGTTGTGCCCCGTTTCAGCCACAAAATTCAGTCAACAAAGATCACACCATGTCTTTAAACTTTAAAATACTTCTGTCTACCCACCTTCATCTTTTCTGTCTTGCTTGGGTTTAGCTTCAGCCAGCTTTTCTTCATCAGTGAGCTGATCTCATCCAAGCACTGGGCCATCTTGGTGGTAGTTGTATAGTCATACGTGATAAAGGATAGAGTTGTGCGTGATCTGCAAATTGCTTTAACTTGAGTCCATGTCATCTGACCTGTACATTTAATGGCTGCATGTAGATGTTGAAAAGAATCAAAGAAAGAACTAACCTGTGCAGAACTTGCAAGCAAAGGCTCTAGTGGAGGAGATGCAATTTTCCATCACTACTTATTGGGTGTGCTCTTCCAGGCAGGACTCAAACCATTTTAGCACATTACCCTGAATGCCTGCTACATTTCTCAGGTGAGACAGCAGAATCTCATGATCAACAGTATTTAATGCTGCAGAGAGGTTAAAATGGATATCTCTTTTCATAAAAGGAGATCATTCATCAGGGTCTCTAAAGTAGTTTCAGTTCCTCATCTTGGTCAGAATCCACCTGCTGTGGACAGTTCAAAACCAGAGCTATTCCACAGCTAAGAACTCTGGGGTCCTCCTGCACCCTGACAAATGCAAAGAGAAGCATGTGAAGCAGAGAATCTGCACCAGAAAGTAGTTTCTTCATTTGAAGAGTTTAAGAATGGCTCTACAGGGCTGATCTTCCAGAGATAAATCAGGGGGAATATATATGCCTATCTCATAGAACTGGAAAGACCTTGAAAGATCATTGAGTCCAGCCCCCTGCCTACGCTAGTAGGACCAAGTAGTGTCCGCTGATAGATTTTTTTTGCCCCAGACTCCTAAATGGCCCCCTCAAGGATTGAACTCACAACCCTGGGCTTAAGCAGGCCAATGGGCAAACCCCTAAGCTATCCCTCCCCCCTTTGAAGGACTTTGATGTCTTAGGCTGAACATTTTTTAAAAAATATGCCTAGCTCAGGATTGATCTGTCAGCAATGTACCTTCCATTTGAGAGTCCACATCCGTCTGACAGTGCACCTACCACATATACATAAATAATTTAGGATACCAAGGAGTCAGATACCAAACTCTGTGCGTTGCTGACTATATTTGGGTCCTGACTGGATACAGAATAAAATGTTAATAATCTCTGCAGTCTGAAGTAAATAATCATATGTAAACAAACATACAGACTTACTTCCCCCATCTCTTAAATTTGTTGATATGACAGCATCTGGAAAATAAGATAATTAAAAGTTTTATTCCATTCCTGTCCACAAGATATCCTAATCTAAAAGTCATTTAGTATTACCTTTGCCTATTCACTTGATGGTTTATTAAAGTGTGTTGGAGTAAATAGTCCAAGATACTAATTAAGGGCCAAATCCTAGGACATCTTGAGCACCTGCTGGGCAACTGCAACTCCCATTAACGTATATGGGAATTTTCAGGAATTCACCCCACAGTTCAGCATCTCAGGATTTGTCCATAAATTATAGGGTCCTCTGTACTACATTTAACTGATCAAAGTTTTTATTTGTCCATTAAATGTACCATGATTATAACAGTTAACTATTTACAATTTTAGTTTCTCATGCATTTAGAGTCACATTTTTTCATAGCATTTTTCAGCTGAAGAAAACCAGTGACACACAGCAAAAACAAAGTTTTCTTATTTAATTTTTTTACCACCTTGCCTTGATTGATAAAGTGGAAATCTACAAGACTTAGTCATTAAGCAGCAGGATATTGTGCCATACAATCAATATGAGCTGATTAGATCTTTACTTGTTCTTAAAGGTTCTGGAGACTAAGGCATTTTATTTCCCTTTGTTGTTTTTTTCAAGTCAGAAAGTATGTGTTGCATACTGTCTGACATAAACTTTGTAGTCTGTAGTTTAGTTGTACCCATGTTGATCCCAGGATATAAGGAAGACGATGTAGGTCAGGTATTATCTTTTATTGAACCAACTTCTGCTGGGGAAGGGAAAAGCTTTTTTAGCTTAATAGAGATCTTCTTCAGGTCTGGAGAAAGTAACTGAAGTGTCAGTGCTAGATATGATTGTTAAATATAAATATGCAGATCTTTAAAAGACAAGCCTGGGACCTTAAATTCATAACTCTGCAGGACAGTAAAAAACATAGACTTTACAGAGCCACAGATTTTATGGCTCATTACAATAACATATAACTTGCCATGCTTCCTGTTAATACTTTATTTCCCACTTCATTTTAAGTGGTCTCCCACAGCACATGTTTAATCCTTCTGCTTAACAGTCTGTCCCACTTTGTATTTAGCCCAGATATTCTGATTACTTTCTCCTGACCCGAAGAATAGCTCTGTTAATCTTAAAAGCTTTTCCCTTTTGCCAACAGAAGTCGGTCCAATAAAATATTGTACCTCATTTGCCTTTTGTCTCTCATAAAGTTTGTGTAGATATTAGAACAAATTATACTTAGAAATGGGAGAAAATCACCCCAGTCTGCACAAAGCATATATACCATAAAAGTCTCACTGAAGACTTCAACATATTGTTTCAGTGGGTCTTTCAGAGGTGTAAAGACATTATATTCGCTCTTTGTATAGGAGTGAATCTCACATATATGTGCACCATTCATTTCTGACATTTGGTTTTATTTATGTGTTTAAGAAGCTGACATCAACCTTTAACCTAATTGAAGATTGACTAGTGTGTTCTTCTCCTCCATTAGACATGAAACCCCTCTCCAGAAATGCACATCTTCATCATTATGTTGGGACGGACCCAAAGGGGAGCCGGGGGAGTCGGGTGGGGGAAGGGAGAAGATTTGATGAGAAGTCAGTGGAATAGGTGCGGGAGGTTACTTGGGAACTAAACTAAACAAAGCCTTATTAACCTTTGAAGAGTTTTAACAGTATGCTGATTTCTCTACTGTGAAGCCCAGATTAGAGTCATAGGGTTTAAGGTTATAAAGGACCACCATATTATGTAATCTGACCTCTTGAATACTGCAGGCCACCAGCATATCCAGCACAAATATTAAGAATATTAATTCAGGACAGAAGGTTCTATCTCTATTAACACTCATCAGACTGCAAGAAATAAAAAAGCAAACCTTCAATAAAAAGAATGTAATAAAAGCAGTCTTCATACTGCAAAATCAACCATCCCGCACCCATGAGTTACCTCACATATTACATGAATTATGTAATCAGTATAATTGCTGTATGAAGTGATCCAAGCATAACAGACTTAACTACCAATAACCAAGTAAATATTAAAATTTAAAGAAAAATACTTTTTTGAGTTATTTCAGCAAATCAGCTGGATTAAACATAAGCACCACTCTATGCACTCTCACAGATTCTGAAAACTGTAAGGGTTCAACTGAGGAAGTGGAGTTGCTGTTTATACTGCAGTGGTTTGGTTTTGTTTTATCAAATGTTACTTGAGTCTGAGCTAGAACTGTCACACCTAGACATGTTTACTTGAGTATATGTCTGCATTGATATACTTCATGTGAGCCCTCCAGAGACACTTGTCATTGGCACAAGCCAAATAGCAGATGGCCTGAAGACAGATGGTATTCAGGGTTCTTCTTCCTACAGGTCTTGTCTTGATCACCATTGTTTTGGTCCTTAGGAACTGGATTGGCTTCTTCTGTGGATCAATGGGCAACACCTCAAGGACATTCAAACATAAAGTATAGATGTCTTTCCCTGAAAATTGAGTATTTCCACAAGTTAACAGTTCTCAGACTTTGCTGAGCATGTTCTTTTAGGGGGAATATTTTTGTTTGTCACGCTAGATTTGTCATTTTCCTTGTCTTTGTTGTTGTTTAGCTGCATAAAATATTTTGTAGTTGTATTGTACTCTAACTTGAGACAACATCTGTTTCTGATCTTTAACTTATATAGCCGCGGTTCTCTCAAATTCACATTCTCACACAGTGTATGTCTACATTGCACAATCCTTATGGTGGCATGGAGAGTACATGCACTGTGCACACCACTAGCAAGGGTATAAATATTAATGTAGACAGTGAGGGACTGCTTAGGTAAGTAGAGCACAGATATACCAGAACCTTATGGTATGTACTATATATGGCTCTGTACACTCCCATACAGTGTTTCCCACATCTAAACTAATATTTTTAGTAGTGTAGTGTGCTGATCCTGTAGCCTATTCCCAGTGCCTCCACCATTCCAGTTGCTTTCACCAACACACCATAGTTTGGACCCAGCCTACGCTTTTCACTGCAGCATGTCACTACACATACCCTACATGGCACTCCCAGTTGCATGCAATGTAGATATACTTGTGAAGGTCCCTTTATCTTCTCCTTTTCCAGATTTTATTTATTTCTTACTGAGTTCTATTTCCCTCCTTCTTTGTTATTTCTATTTGTTACTTGTGAAGCAGTAGTGACTAAAGGTTCCAGTATTGACTAAAGATCCCAACCAACATAAGGAGTCCAATGTGCTAAGCAATGTACAAAGTCATAGTAAGAGTCAGTCCTAATCCTCAAGTGATTACATTTTAAATTGACAAAACAGATAAAGATAGCAAGGAAGGGATACAATATACGAGCAGAAGATAAGAAACTGAAGTACTTAGTGATTGAGGGACTTTCCCAAGGTCAAATGAGAAGTCCATAGAGACTCCAGGAATTGGACTCAGGTCTCTTAAGTCCCAGTCCAAAACTTACATCACAAGATTTATCTTTGATAAATTAGCTGAGTCACCACTTACTTCTACTTCTTTGTGAACAAAAATCATTCACACACAATTATAAAAACCCTTATGCAATATAGAAGGGAATAATAAAATACTCTTTCTTCCCATAGGAGGTTTCAGCAAATGGCCTTGTCATATTGAGAAATATTCAGTCAAGAGTTCTCCCTTTACATTCTTGGCGACACAGTTCACTTTTCTAGAGGCAAATTTATTTAATCTAACACACCTAACCCATTAACACTTATTGCACTGGTTTCAAGCAAATATTCCTGGCAGTCAACTAGCTCCAAACAACTGTACTATACCACCCAAAACATGTAGATCTGAATATGTTAGTGCCAACCTTAAATGGAATAAATTTCACTCTTCAATTGCTGCAGCTAGGGAATTTTTCTGATAATATATGATTTCTACAAATCTCAGCTAAATCAGAGATCTCAATGGAAAATACAGCATCTAAGAACATTATGGATTTATGATACTCCCTAGAGGATTTGGAGTCTGTACAATGATGAACAGATACAATGAGAAATAAATACACTATTTTCATCTGTGACTGATATAATCTTGTTTCAGCATTATTCAATTTATGTAAGGAGCAAACAAATGTTACTCTTTTTTTAGACTGACAGTCCAACATTTCAGAAGTGCCTCCTTGAATGAACAAACTGAAGAATGCATAATGCAGTTGGATGCTGAGTAAAATTTGCAAATGTGCCTAAGTGTTTGAGGAACCTAAATTCCATTTCCAAAAGTGACGTAAGCTCTTAGGAGAAAGTCAATGAAACTTGGAACAAAATGGTTATATGGACCTCACAAAATAATACATCTCCATTTTAGCCCTTGATCCAAATTCTGTTGGAGGCAACAGACTCCCATTTATTGCAGTGGGCTTTGGGTCAGACCCTTGGTCAAAGTATTCCTGGTGAGCTCTTTTAATTTTCCTTTCAGTCAGTATTTTCATCTACCCGATCATTTATGAAGCTTTTCTGTGAACTCCTTCTAATTGTTCAATATTTTTTACTAATATGAAATGGAGTAAAAACTCCTAAATGGGGACTGTAGCGTTCCTGGCTTGTGATATAATACATTATTATATTTACAGATACAGTGAAAAAATGCACTGATTAGTTTTATCATCATATAGCCTTATAATCAAATGTCTAATTTACTATGTTCCTCCAAACCGTAGATCTCTTTCAGAACTGATGCTTCTCTCTTCCATTTTGTAGAGGTTTTATAGATTATTTCTCCCCATCTATATGAGCTTGCATTTTTTCAAAATTAACTTTATTTCATGTTGCTATTTCCTGCATATTTCTAATCTCACTCGCTCTCTCTGTCTTCTGCCTCACTTCCTCCTGTCACAGTGCTATGTGGGTAGAGCTTGGGTGTGCCAGACATGCAGACAGACTTGTGTATTCCTTGTGTGCCACTCAAAGGTTCTCTTTGCCCACCTTGTATAGGCCGTGATGAGTGTGTGCTCTGGATATTCCGAGGAAGATGCCACATGATCTGTACTCCCAAATAATGTGCATGTCATCCTCCCTTGGTCACTGATGCTGTGTTGGGAGGATCAAATTCATTTGGCCTCTGTGCAAGTGGAATGGATTTCACCATTAGAGCTGTATCATGAACCAACTTATGCAGTGGATTTTAATGGGAGTATTCATTGGGAGTGTAGTGAGGCGGCTGCCCCACACCAGCAGAAATTGGGTTAAAACAGCCCTGCAAAGGGTTGTGGCTGGGGAAAGGCAGCACAGCAGAGGGCTGCATGTGAAAGCAGATGAGACAGAGCTGCCATAGCTGTAGCTGGGGCAGTCAGAGCCCAGCTGGCCCTTATAAAAGGGCTGCTGGTTCAGAGTTTGGTGCTGACAGAGTCTCCTCCTCTAGCTGTGGTGGCAGACTGGCCTGGCTGCTAGGGAAGCTTAAGAAGGTACCTGGAGTGGAGCAGGGCTAGGGGGAGGGGGAAGGCCAGAGATGCTAGGGAGCTCCAGGCTGGCAACTCCCCAGGCTGCAGGGCCTAGTCTGAGGCCTAGAAGGGGTCCTGGGATTGCAGGGGGCAGCCCAAGGGTAGGCAGAGGCAGCAGGCCAACCCTCCTTGCCTATGATGACTGGCTTATACAGACTGCAGTCAGCCCCAGTGAACAGGGGCTTGATGGTGACTGGCAGTAGCCCATAGGCTGAGGCAAGGTGAGGATAGTGGGTGGGGGTTCCCCGGGCAGGGGAGACCCAGTGAGACTGTGGGTGCAGCACCCCAGGGAAGAGGGCACCGGGGTCTGGGAGGGACACAGGGCCAGCGGCAAGTGGGACATCAGCCTACAGAGGGTGCTCTGGATGCCGGAAGAGCTGATTCCTGAACAAGGAGCAGGAGATGCCGCAGGGGTGAGTCCCCGCTGTATTATAGGGAATAATTAAAGTTAGGCATGAGCTTAAGTACTTCACTGGATCAGACCAGTGTGATCATAACCTTGTTTAATCAAGCTATTTATCTATGCATGCCTCACTTTTCTCTATGCCACTCAGCTACAAAATGGGAACAATACTTCCTTTCTTCCACCCTTTGTCTAGCTTCTCACTTTCCATTGTTAACTCTTGGGGGAAGGGACTATCTCTTATTATGTGTTCACACAGCACTTCGCACATTGTGGTCCCAGTTTTAGTAGGTGCCTTTGGGCACCATAGTAATATGGTGGTCTTAGGACCAGCGACTTTTTTTTTTTTGTAATCTCCATAGGCTGGAGTTTGATTTAATTTACAGTGATATAAATCTTGATAACAAAGCTGTTCCAAATTCATACCAATGTAGTAGAGAACTGAATCTAATTTTCCTGTGTTTATCTTTGCTTCTAACATGTCATGCACCTCTATTATGCTATATAAATGAATCAACAATAATATTAATTATAGTTTTCCCCTGCCATAAGCTGCCATTTGTCCCCAGCAAATATGTCTATGGGCAAAAACACCTGCTTTTCTCCTTTTTGCCTACAGGTCATAGTACAGTACTTCACAGAAATTATTCCAATACAATTCATTTTCATGTAAAGAAGATTGTCCTTCAAGCTGCCAAGGTCAGGGGGATATGTTGGTTTATCTGCTGTGTAAGTGCTAGTCACATACATAAATCTGACAGTTCATGCAGCTTATAAGGCACCTTAAAAGTCCACTTGTAAAGTAAGGCATGTAAAGTAAAAAATAGATGCAATATCATAGTAGGTGAGGAGGCCATGCAAATACACTAGCTTGGCATAATAAATCATAGGTAGGCTTGAAAGGATTAGATTTATCAGTAAATGTCAGTAAACATCAATTTCACTGTATACGCAAACCTATAAAAATATTTCCATTGATGATAATCAAATGTGACACATAGGCAACATAAGAAAAATGTTGCTTGTGAACTTATCTGAGACTGATTTAAAGATATTTACTTTGTATATTTTGACGTGATATTGACAATGTGTTTTAACAAGTATAAAACTGTAACTTGTTGAATCTCAGTGTCTACTGTCATGAAATAGTTATTGTCTAACTCTTCCCATTGCCTGACCTCCCCCTAATTTCCCATAGCTGTGAAAATTTAAAATGGATAAGAATTGAAGAAAGTTTAAAAATAAACATTAATATTATCTGTCAAAATTATTAAATAAAAATCACATTCTGCCAAGACAAATTATAGGTAATGTAGCATAATATATTAGGATTAAATTCAGGAACTCGCTCTGTGGTTGCTGTAGAAACTCATGCTCTACACAGAAAGCTCCCATAGGAGCAGTTTAGCCATTTATTTTCCATAGCCTGTTTTAACCTTTGACTTAGCATCTGAGGGATCCTGATTAGATTTACAGCTTTGTCCTCTACATGAAGTGACCTACAGGATAACAGAAGAACTGTTAATAACATCACTTCAGCTGTGTTATTCAGACCCTCTTGCTTTTATTCAGACCCTCTTGCTACTACAGTACCAGGCACACAGCACAATGCTTGATTAATAAAATAAGAACAAAAGAAAACCCAGGTCTTAGACTTACGTAGTTCCAAAAGATAACTGTGTTTTGGTATTGGATTAATCTTTTTGGTTTCTATTATGCAAATGAGACTCTGCAAGTAGAGTCTGACCTACAGTGGAGCAGTTTGTAGAATAAGGGCTTTTGAAGAAAATCTTGCTTGGGGATTATCTGGGAATATCTGAAAGACAACCTTTTCATTAACAAACATAATAACATATGCATTTAACCTACCTGATACAATTTGAATTGATGAAACATGTAATGAAAACATTCTGTGAATTTATAGAATCAAGCCCCAATCTTGAAAAGGTTTATTCATGCACATAATTAAATGTAGGCACTGTGGCTTCCCTCATTGAAGTCAATGGGATTACTTGCCATGCTGAAAGTTGAGCATACGCAGAAGTGTTTATAGAATCAGGACTTTGATGTATCATATCATAATAGTGTGCATACAGCTCTATCTCTTTATCAGAATGAAAGTTACATACAATCAAATCATAAATGTAAAACTCACTGAATTATTTTAAAAAAGGACAATAATTGACTTTCTCTGTATTTTGAATGGCATTTTGTAAAATCAGAAAGGGGGAAAAATGATATACATCCTTTTTGGTCATCACATTTTCAGCTATACACTGTGGTAAAATGTCATGATCTATTAGGCACTGCAGCAATGAAAATCAGTCTCTCTTGTGACACTTGCAAGAAAAAAAAATAAGTGAATTTTATATACAGTCTGTCAGTTTTATGTGCTGACCATCCAGCTCATATTGCTTAATATAGTGTAGTAGATGTTCATGTTTAAGCAATCCATTTAATAGGGCAGGATTGAAAAAATATTACTAATGTCATGAACACTGATTAAAAAGTCTTTAGGATCAATCCCTTCTGACTTTATTGAAAGAAGTACCAAAGTGACACAGTATCTTAACACACAGGCAGATTTATTAGGGTTGAAATCTCTGTTCCCTTGTATTTAATTAGCTTAGTGTATGGAGAAAAACTGGTAGCAGAGAAATCTCTCACTTTGACACAAAACACTGAACAGCTGCACTCCAGTTTGGTCTGATAAAAGTGAAGCAAGGATATTATTAAAATTTAATTTTCCATGAAAATATACCCAAACAGATCAGTAAGATTATGGACCAAATCATCCTCCCTCTGAAGTCAATAAATGTTTTCATAGAATCATAGAAGATTAGGATTGGAAGAGACCTCAGGAGGTCATCTAGTCCAATCTCCTGCTCAGAGCAGGACCAACCCCAACTAAATCATCCCAGACAGGGCTTTGACAAGCTGGGCCTTAAAAACCTCTAAGAATGAAGATTCCACAACTTTCCTAGGTAACCCATTCCAGTGCTTCACCACCCTCCTAATGAAATAGTGTTTCCTTTGCTATTGTCTTTTTTGGTAGCAAAATTCTACAATACATCTTTCGTATAGGAACATGCACTCCAACCTGTCTTATACTTTATTTCATTAGTTTCCCATTGCTCATCAAGTAAACAAAATCTAAGTGGACCAACAGAAAAAAATAAATAATTAATACATAATTGTTTCTCTGCATTTTTAAGTAGAGAAATATAATTGTTAGGCTTTTTTAAATTTCTGTATGTAATTGTTTGAATATTATGTTTAGTATATTGAAGTGTGGTGTTTTTTATTATTCTCTACATAGCTATTTCCCTCTGTAGACATTAAGAATCCACTATTCAAGTCTCAGGTGTCATTGAACATAATATATTGTATCAATTTAACATAAAAAACAGAAGAGGAAAGGGGAACTGAGAGAATATCCAGCTTTGCCTTAGGCTCAGCAAGGAAAAAATGCAGTCTTACTCAGCTCGTGAAGGTCATGGATCATAAGATTTCCATGGCCAACTCTGACAAATAAGACAGGTTTGATTTTTTTTTTATACGCTTTTTAGTTTCTTCAGGCTTTAAAAGAAAAATTACAGATTTAATATACTTTTAACAAAATTGGCATTGTCAGAAACATGGGATTTATTAGTATGGTCACACTGAAACTTTACATCCAGTTTCAACAGTAATGAGCTAAGTCATGGGTGCCCAACCAAGGGGCCAAGCATCCAGAGATTTCACAAATGCAACCATCATGTCCTTCCCATATTGCCAATGGCAGTGTGGGTTTGCAATAGCTGAAGTAAAAGAGCTCCTGCTTTGGAACAGTTGGAGTAGCATTGATACATCTTAAGGCCCACTCTAGAAACAATTACACATAAATTTACTCATATGAGGCCACATTGTCACTTCACAGTGTGTAGTAACTTACTTCTTGAACAGTCTCACTGAAATCAATGGGCAACCATGCAGAGAAAGAGGTTGAAAAGATTTGGGGTTGAGAATACCGCCCGTGATGAATCTTTCTGACTATTTTTACAGTTATAATGGATTTTGCTCTAGTAAAGAAAAATATGTATATGATGATGAATTTTAATATTAATTCTCTAATAGCCAGATTGTGATATCATTACTTTGGCTAAATAATACACACAATAACTCGTAGAGTAAGGTAATACTCAGATGAGCAAGCATGGCAAAATTTGGCCCTAAACTAAGTGCCTTAAAAATATGGTTAATTATACCATTACCATATAAATTCAATGAATAAATATCAATTAAGATTTTTCTTCAATAAAATATTTCTTTAAGAGTTCATATTACTTCCTCAAGTCACATTCAAGCAAGATTTTTATAAAAGTTATTAGTCAGAACCCAAAACATTGACTTTAATAGGGTTACTCCTGTCTACCACTGTCTGCAGGATTGGAGTTTTAATTTTAGTTTAGGAGGGGGGAAGCTCCCATAATTTTCCATATACAATTAGTATAGGCCCAATTCTGTGGGCATGAAACATTAATTCTATGAATGTATTTACCATACAATTAGAAACCATACAATTAGTGAGACTCTGAGCAGGCATGTAGATCTTTCCTGGCTATGGATCCTACTGAAGGACTGGGACTCTGGTTTGAGTTGTATATAGATCTTTCAAAATAGGAAACAGGATGTTAAAAGTTCTCCTGCAGCATTTCAGTGCAGTCCTTTACACTTCGTGAAATCCTGACCCCATGCAAGCCAGTGACAAAACTTCCATTCACTTTTGTGGAGCCAGAATTTCAGCCACTGTTCTTTGCTTTTCACTCACAGTTAACCAAACAAATGTTTTAAAAGATTTTGATGATCTGAGATGCCACCTTCAAACTGAAATGGGAAATAGGATTCTCAATTGTATTTTTTTCAGACATTAAGAAGTGCTGTTGATAGTTTTGAGATGGCCAAGAGTCTCAAGCTGTGATACTAAAATTTATATTTCTTAAATATTCTTTTTCTAATGAAATATCTCACTGAACATAGGAGTATCTGCTAGAAGTATTAGGATGGTTTATTTGATAAAAGATCCATCTTTCTGGCTTGTATTTTAAAGACTGCAGATAATATATATAATTCACCTGATAGGTGGGACAGTTAGATCTCTAACGTGTTTAGTAAACTACAAATAAATTAATAGATAATGAAAAGATGAAAGCACAAAAGAACACAGGAAAACAATCCTAGTGGAGGTCACATCACAGCTGAAGCCTACTTATGCCTCAAACAGTCACCATTAAATTGCAAAAACAATGGCTGTTATCATACTCTTTTCTTACAAGTGGCAGGACTCAGACTGAGCCCATCTTGTTTGAGGAAAGTAGAAGGAAGAAGAAATTCCTAATTCTGTGACATTGACCAGGATAAGCAGGCAAATGATTGACACAGAGGGGATGGGTTTAAACAGCAGGCTGCAACTTTGTTAATTATACTTTGGGAAAAGGGCACTACATTACCTACCTTAGCACCCACATAACAGACATTTAATTGGTTCCAGTCCAGGTTACAGGACTTTCACCACAAACCAAACAGTAACTTGGGATAGATCCTTCCCAGTCTATCTACAAACTAAGTTCATTTATGAAGCCTCATTCCCTCTTTGTAACTGGGATGGAATGTTAGAGTCACAAGACTGGGAGGCACCCTAGGCTGCAAAGACATCAAGTCCTCCCTCCATAAATTCAAGGCCCAAGTGCACAATCCCAGGTTTCATTTGGGAGATGGCCTTTATTTGCCTTTCCCTGCACTGGACACCAGCCACTGGGAGCTCTAGTTATTAGCGTGGATGCACCCTGGACCTACAATGCCTGGTACTCATCTCCTGCTTGACCTAATACCTAATGTCAGAAAGCCAAATGTTAACCCCAGCATCTGACAGATGCACTTCATCCTCCCTAAAGAGCTCAGGACCATTGTACTAGATGCCCCTATGTATTATCACTGCCTCCATAACTCCCAAAATTATCCTGGCTACCTCTCGGTTCACATTTTTCTGAGACCAATCAACCCAGGCTGGCTCGTTGGCCAACCTGCCAAACTCATCTTGTGAGCATCTCTGACCAGGCCAATCACATGTGAGGTCACAATTGTTAGCAGGTCCATCTTCCTTTGTAACTTAATTCTTAAATTTAATACAATACAATTCCCTGAGTCACTTTCGTCCAGATGAATAATCAGGACATCAGGTGGCTATATCTCAACCCTGAATATGAGCAGCAGAGGGCAGAGCTGATCCCAGTGCACAGTCCATCTGCTATGCCAAACACAAATAGTGCCAGCCTTGAAGCTCATGTGTGTGCAGGTATCTACAAAAGGAACAAAAATGTTTTCCTTCCTTAAAATCAAAATACAAATACAACTTGTCAGTGTCTTTTGCTATATGAGTTTTCAATACTGTTAGCACTCTGTCGGTAAAAAAATTGTAGAATTAAGCATTCAAGTGACAAAGCCTTGTCTTTCTTTCTCCATAACCTCACCATCCGCTGCTCTCTTTTAAAACACCTTATTGTACCTCAACCATGTCTTGCCTTATATGTGGCATGAGCCCAGGCTATACAGTCCATATATACCTTGCTTTGAGTTCAGTTTGCATATTACAGTTGTGAATATGTGGAAAACCAAGGTCCAAATATCTGTGGTTCATACCTGGACAGCCTTAATTCATCACTGTCCTCAAATTCAATCACTGAGACTGGGTCCCATGTGTCTTGATATTATGACCTAGGACTGAACAATGGGGGTTTGACCCTCCCTTAACACTTCAGGGGACGTGATATTTGACCATATCAAATTAATTTGCAAACCCCATTTCACCTAATCATGGGAAGTACCTGAATGGGAGTCACTGACTATCCACCTGAAACTGGGATCCTATTCCTGTGGAGCTGGTGGCCACAAGAAGACCTTCCCCCTAACCCTTTGTATGGCTGCTGCTTCTCACCCTGGATCCCTGAATCATGACTGGTACAAGTGCTTCTCTTGCAAACACCAGTGGCCAGGGTGCACTCAGGTCATGTGGCCTGTGTACTTGTCTTCCAGCCAGGGCCAGTGCAACCACCAGGCGAACTAGGCGACCGCCTAGGGCGCCACGTGGTTGGGGGCACCAAAAAGCATGCTCAGGGGAGGCGGTGGAGCGGAGGTGAGCTGGAGGAGGGGTGGCAGGCCAGCACCACACTGCTTCCCGCAGCCCCCATTGGATCGGGATGGCGAACTGGGGCCAGTGGGAGCTGCAGTCGGCAAACCGGCAAGTAAACAAACCCACTGGGCCCGCTAAGGGTGCTTACCCTGTGGTCCCGTATGCCATGGTTGATGATCCCTGATCTAGATTGTACTGGAAAAACCAACTTGAATGGAGAAAGTAATGCCTATTTATGAATACAAGCTTTATGAAAAATCAGCAAAGCGCCTTCCTGAAAGCAACTGTTAGTAAACACTCTGCTGTCCTTTAAGTACCCTGTCTTGAATTCTGTCTGATCCTGGAGATTTGCTACTTTTAAGTCTTGCCAATTATCTTAATCCCTCTGCCACACAACCCCCACAGTCATTCAGGATAAAGTATATTTACTATCAGTGCCAAGTAGTAAGCTGTTAATGTCCTCACATATAACTATACTTCCAAGCATTTGTTAAATAGGTTGATCTAACTTTACAATCTCTGTTCTTCATAACATAATGTATCAATTAATTTGATGTTGTTCAAAATGCTTCTTTGACTGATTTATATTTCTGTGATAGTGCTGAGGGTGGTGCATATTTAGTTACTATATTTAGGAATCATTTCCAGTATTTTCTGCTGAATATCTCTATAGTTCTTTTCTCTTTCCTTCTTTGGGCAGTCCTTGGCAGTTCTTTGGTTAATCCTTCTTTTCAGTCTCTCCTCCACTCCTTCTCATATTATGGATTATTTTAACTGTACTAGTAAATAAACAGCCCAGCACCTTGCTGTCGATTGATATACTTTACAATAAAGTGTCTCACATCATAGAAATATAATTTGATATCAGATCAATATCAAGCTGAAAGTCAAACTGTCAATTTAGCTGAACTCATGGAGACATATTGTTTCAGAAAAAAGCTCTATATATACGATAATGGTGAAAACTACATAGGTGAGGGACCCCAGCAAACCTTCTGTATGACTGAACAGCCAAACAACAATTTGGATTTTGATTGTTCAGACTATGTTCTGAGGTTGATTAAAAGTGAGAAGGTAGAAACATATGGTAAACATATGGTAGTAAAGTAAGGAAAGGGGAGGGGTGCTGTATAAAGCCCCATGTCAGGATTGCCTCCCCACTCTGAATTCCAGGGTACAGATGTGGGAACCCGCATGAAAAAGAAATAACACCCCCCAAGCTTATTTTACCAGCTTGGGTTAAAATGTTTTTCCCCAGAACACAACTTCTTCTGTGTCTGGACTGGTATACGCCGCCACCACCAAACTCAATATTCCAAAAACTAGGACAAAAGGGAGTTTGGGACCCTTCTTTCTCTTTCTACAACCCCCCCAAACTTATTCCCTCCCTGAGAAGCTTGAGAGGAAAGCCTCGCCTGATCCTGCGAGACATGCCCAATCCCAAACCAGGATCTTACACAATGGAAAACAAGCAGTCAGATTCTTAAAAGAAAGATTTTAATAAAAGAAAAAAAAGAAAGGAATAAATCTCTTATAACCCTCAATAGAACACTATCTACCATAATCAACAAAAGGATTCAGAAACCAAACCTCTCCCCCGAGGCAATTTTCTCCCACTGTTGATATCTCTGCTGAAGCTTACAATATCAAGAAGCACCCAGCCAACACTCACCACTGAGAACCCTCCAAGTGATAAAAAGAAGGTAAACTTACTGACTACAGTACTTGATAGAAACTATAGTTACAGTGAAAGACATAGCTGTGTTCATCCCATAGCCAAGGTGAACAGAGAGAAGACCCAGAGAGAAACTGAAACTTAAAATTCTTTGTCTCCTGAGGAATTTCTCATTGGTCAGTTGTCCACCTCTGAGGTTACCTTTAGCTTAACCCCTTACAGGTAAACACTAATTCTAGGCTACTTCACACTTATGACACCCCATAAAATCAATTTTGTTGCAATCTGGAAACCAGTGAAGATCTGACAGAATGAGTTGAACTGTGGTTTTCCTTGTGGTTTAAGAACCCTGCTATGGGATGTTGAGTAAGATGCAGCTGATGAATAGATTTATTCTGAAGCTCTGTGAGAGCTGAATTACAATGATGTGGGAGTAGTCTTACACAGGCACAAATCAGGACTGATACCCTGTCAAGGGTAAATTAAAAATGTTTTAGAAATACAAGAAAGCAGATTAAGGACTAATATTATTGTGGGATTGTTAAAAAGCAACATTTCCTTGAGTTGCTACTAACACCAAATATTTGAGAAAAGTATGGAGAATAATTTTAAGGCTAAATAAAAATGCAAGATTTTTTAAATATATACATACAACAGGAACATGAAAAGAGAGACTTCCCTGCACCGGCACTGCACTAAACCGTGAATTAGAAAGCATTAAATTCTTGCTGCCGGAAGCATATGATCTGAGACTCACGTACACCTAACTACACACAAATTGTATAGGCTAAACTCTCCCCTGATCTACATCTCTGTTAGCTGCAGCACATACTGCACTACGTTATTTATAATTTCTATTATGGGAACTAGGAATCACAACCCAGGGTCATTCTTCTATTGTTCTAGATCAGGAGTGGTCAAACTTTCTGGCCCGAGGGCCACACTGGGGTTCAAAATTGTGTGGAGGGCCAGGTAGGGAAGGCTGTGCCTCCCCAGACAGCCTGGTCCCACCCCCTATCTGACCCCCACCCACTTCCCGCCCCCTGACTGCCTCCCTCAGAACTCCCTCAGAATCCCTGACTCATCCAATCGCCCCCTTCCTTGTTCCCTGATCGCCCCCTCTGGAGATCCCCCCACTCTAACTACCCCCCCAGGACCCCACCCCCTATCTAGCTCCCCTGTTCTTTGTTCCCTGACTGCACCCTCCCGAGATTCCCCCCCACAACCCTAACCACCACCTCCGGGAACCCATCACGTAAGCCCCTCTTCCCCCTCGCCCCCGCTTGCTTACCGTGCTCAGTTAGGCACGGGGCCCCATGGCTCGCTGTGCTCGGCCCAGCGCCCCTACCTGGGAGCACGGGACCCCGCGGCTAGTCGCGCTCGGCCTAGCCCCCGACTCGGGAGCATGGGGCCCTGCGGCTTGCCATGCTTAGCCCAGCACCTCAGGCCAGGAGTGCAAGACCATTGGCTCCGCGCCCCCGGCCCGAGCTCGTGGGCCAGATAAAAATGGCCAGCGGGCCACATGTGGCCTGCGGGCCATAGTTTGCCCACCCCTGTTCTAGGCACTGTACAAAGAGCTAACAAAAGGACAGTCCCTCCCCTCAGAAAGCTGATGGACAGTGCACTAAGGACAGAAGAGACAGACACATGGAGACAGTTAAATGGTGCAGGCTTGGGGTTGAAAGCAAGAGGTAACCACAAATAAATAGAGTTTGTCATAAAAGTAGAAGACTGAGCTCCCTACCTGCCTAGCCAACTGGCTTTCTTGCTAGTAGTCTAAGACACAGAAATTCACTTAAGGAGCTGTATTGGCACTTTATTACTATGGTTGTCTAAAATGGAAATTAGTGGTAAATTATCAATGAGCTTAAGTAATGTAAGGTGGCTACAATTATATTGCTGCCAGCTTCAAACTGTATGTTGGAGGAGTATATATAAAGATCATTGACTGAAGTACTGAACAATAAAAATGTTTGTTACCATAAAAAAGGACTAAAAATCTCTTGACACACTATACCCCTGTGGTCTCCAAACTGGGACATGCCCACCAGGGGGTTGTGGAGGAACATTTTGGGGGTGCAATAGGACCCAGACCAGGTCTCATGGGGAGCAGGGAGGGAGTGTCACCCATCCCTGCTCTGCCCCCAGTTCTGCTCTGGCCCAGCCATGAACCTGGCTCCAGGTGACGGCTCTGCTCCAAGCACTGGCCCCAGACCCTGGATCCTAGTCCGGCTGTGGATCCAGACCCGGTCGCAGCCCCGGCTGCCAGCCCTTATCGTAGCCTGGCCATGGCTCCACTTCTGGCCCTGGTCCTGGTCCCAGCCCCAGCCCCAGCCCCAGCGTCTGGAGGCAGCTCTGTTCCCAGCGCCAAATCCACCCCCTCGCAGCATCCCTGGCACAGCTCCTGGCTCCTTGACCCAACCTCAGCCCCATTACCTCTGTCCCCCACCCCATCCCCCAGGAGTTGGGGACCCACTCCTGGCTTGGCTTTCAACTGTGGCTCCATAGGGACGGGTCACAGACAGGGTGGGGAGGGGTGGTAAAAAGTTTGGGGCCACTTCCATAAACTCCAAAAAGAATGACATAAAAAGATGGGATTTATAACCTTTAATTATTTAATAAAAACATAGGGAGAACACACAACACTGCTATAATGAATTAATTAGTACTGATTGCCAGTGACTGGCTACTGGAGGTAATTTTGATTTAAAACCTGGTGGAGAGTATTTTATTTTATGGGATATTTAAAACTTCAGATTGCAGGGTAAATGCAACTTTTGTTAAGAACACAATCTAAGAAGTCAGTATAGAAATAGGAATCAAAACATCCATAAATTAGACCAGAAATGTTTCTTATTGGAACAGCTTTGAGACTTTTTAATAGCTAACTTCTCAAATAGGAATATGTGAAAAATAGAAGTGGGCTGGCAAAAACAAGAGAATTTGAAATGTTAACTGCAATTTTAGCTGCTATCATTGATTTTTTGCTTTGAAGGCAAATGCAGTGGAAGAAAAAGAATAATGTTACATGAAAAAATGATGCCTGACAAATTATTTATGAGAAGTAAAAAAAATCGAGAATTCAATTTATCTTGATATATGAAAGGAATTCCATAATGCTGATTTGCTTTAACACAGAGGATATAATACTAAACTGTTGAGGCATGAGCTTTTAGTTTAATCTTATACTGGAGCTGGTCAAAGTGCTGACACTCACCTCCTTTAAATTCTGTCTGTGTAGCATAGTAAAGAGAGACACAAGTAAGGATATGTATATTAAATAAAGAAATCCAAAAGTGTTGGATGAAATGTAGAAAGGAAGAAATGGATTTTGTAAAAGTGAATACAGTTATGTAATTGATTTTTATTATTTTTTTTTTTCATTCTAAAGCCATAAGTAGAAAATGTGTCACTGATAGTTATGAAAAAGATTAATGTTCCACTTTACATATTCTTCTCTTTAGCCCCTCTTCCCAAAATGTGCTACATTCCTAGAATAAAATAGAATCTAAACAATATGTAGGCTCTGTGACTGTGGGTGATTGTTAGTTACTAGTTGTTTCATCACCCTCTGAGAAAGTTGGATAATTGTAGGAGATAGTGTCATGGCCGATGTCTCTTTCTGTCCATAGAAACACCTACTCTTTGGATTGCTCACAATCCCATGTGCTCCGTCTTGCAAGCCCCACTCATGCATATGCCTTCCTCCTCTGAAGCACCCTCACCATTACATATGTTTCCCTCTTTATGAGCACCCTGGTTCACTCACCATTTTCTTCCTTGCCTCCTGTATGCATGCTTTGTGCCTAAGCTTGCCTCTCCAAGAAACCCAGGAATAACTTCTGTATCTTCAGTGTCTTCTTGAAGGTAGCACTAAATATCAGCTGTTTGAGTTCCCTTTGTTCAGACATGTGTGCTCCCTATTTAAAAGTCTATTTTCATCCTGAGTCCAGACACCAGGATGAAAATAGACTTTTAAATAGTGATACCAGAGCATTCCCTTTAGTTAAAGTGGAAGGTACTGGTAGTATTTTGCACAAACCAGACTGTATAACTAAAATAATCATGTCTTATTGATGGTGAACAATAGATGTAAATTATGCAGTCAAAACTAAATCTATATGCAAAAATGGTTTCATTTCTCAACTAGAGGTGGATTAAGGAAGGATGATCTAGTGTTAAGGGTGCTAGTCTGGAAGTCACGAGACATAGGTGCAGTTGAAAGCTCTCCACTGGCCTCTCTAATGACTGTGGCCAAGTCATTTAGAAATAGATTCACAAAGGAACATGCATGGCGATGCTAGGTGTGGCAACACTCAACTTTTAGAAGCCTGGAAAATCAGTCCAATTCACTCAACCTGAATTTGGCATCAAGGCTCCCTTTATGGTGAATGTGCAAGGGTAAGCACCTCAGAATGGGATTCACAAAGTGAACATACTAGGTGGTGTCAGGCCTAAGCTAGTCAATGAGAAGTGCCAAGCTAAGGGATGTGTGCTAAGCCCCACACCTCTCAGAGATAGGCACTTAAGTCCGGGCTGCAGAGAAGCACTTCCCTCTGTTGGGTTTTCTCAGGTCTGAACCTCCTTTTGATGTTAGGAGCCTGTGCAGCTTTGTCAACACATTTGGGAGAGGAGGAGAGATGACAAGGAGATTTTTTCCTCATACGTTTCTGCACAGGGATCTGCCACCTCTCAGGTGAGTGCTCTAGACATTGGATTTTATGATGTTCTGAGTAGGGTTCTCTCCAGTCTCCTGTTAAAGCTGTTCCAGTTTGACTAAATAATTAGAAAGCACCCATGGACTTTGTGCCTATGTCTCCCCCATCACAGACAAGTGCCCTAACCACTGAGCTAAAGGTTATAAAGTGGGTGCCATCACCACCTCCAGTATGATTTTAAATGGGAACTGATCTGCTAGTCAGCCTCTGAGTATGGCTACCAGATTGGGTCCCCCAGCTTAGGTGATTTAATGGCTATTTTCCTCCTGGTTTGTGAATAGCTTTAGGGCTTAGGTGAGAGATCGGCTTCTGGATGTCTAGAGTGGGCCAGCAGTGCATGTGCTCTGGTGTCTAAAATGTAGATGCCTAGGAGGGAACTTTTGCAGTACAAAGATAGGCACCAAGTCAGTCTAGCTGCCTAGAGGGTTAGGCAGCAGCTAAGCAGAAGGTTTGTGGATTGAAGTGGGCCACGCACAGGATCTTAGGGTCCTAACATTGGTGCTTAGGTGCCTAAATGGCTTTGCGGATTTCACTCTCATATGGTCCAGAAATAGGGACCAAATAAGTAGCTTAGAAAAATAGTTTACACTTCTTTTCAATTAAAAAAAATGGTTTCTTCTTAAATAGAAGGGATGCAGATTGCAGAAAAGGAAATAAAAGGTCTTGTGCGAAACAAATTCTGAATTTGGCACAATTTTATAAGTCATTTACATCTCTAACATGTATTTTATATTCTGCCTAGCAAGTACAGAGATACCAGGCTCCACAGTAAAATAAAATTAACTGTGACTGAATGCCTGGACCTCCACTTTCAAGTCTTGGAACTCTTTACAATTGACGCTAATCATAATTAAGTTAGGTTAACTTACCATCCTCTTGGGGATGGAGCAGAAATACTTTACAAAGTGAGGGAAATCTCAGACCGTGCCTTACATCACAAATGGATTATAATTAACAGTCTCCCTTTCCTTGTTACATGTAGTGCTGGTGACTTGTAACTGTCAGACATAGGGCCAGACTCTGGGCTAGGATAAACAGCACAGAGAACAAATCTGGGAGGAGGACACATGTCCACATGGAAAAGTGGCATAAAACACATCTGTGTACTTACGTGATCCTCCTTCTGCTTTGTGTAGATGGGCAAATCCCCCTGACCTACTTTAACTTACACAGAGCTGTAAAGATCAGGAGGTGTGAAGATGCAGCTGAGCTTTGCTGTAGTGTTGTGGAGTCCCAACAATGTGTTTCCTAATTATGATCCCTTTCTTCTGTGACACTGTAAGCAGTGAATGGCATAAGGCAGGGTTGCCAAACTTATTGGCCTTCTGAGCTCCAGCTGACAACTTGAGAGGATTGAGAGCTGGGGCACATCTGCTGGGAGCTGAGGCTTGGGGCTTCAGCACCGCAGGAGGTACTTCACAGGGGGTGGGGCTTCAGCCCCTCTCCTGCTGAAGCCCTGAGACTAAGCAGGTGCACCTGCATAGCTGAAGCCCAGGGACCCCCTTCTCTGCTGAACAGAAGCCCCCAAACCTCCCTCCTCACTTAGCAGAAGCCCCTACTGCACCACCTCACTGCAAGGTAGAAGTCTCAAGCTCCCGCCCCAGGCACCCAGTCTGGAAGGTGGAGAATGGGGCAAAGCTGGGGGGCTCCATGAGCCACATTTTCATGATAAAAGAGCCACAGTTTGGCCACCTCTGGCATAAAAACTCTCATGTGAAAGTTAAGGCACCAGATAATTGGTCTTATAATTATATCCTCTCTATCTTTAAAATGTGTCTTTTGATTGAGGATTTTTTTTTTTTGCTTTCTTTTTTAGAAAAGGGAAACTTTTTCAAAAACTCTGATTCCCAAATAAAAACTGGAAGTCCCATCATTTGGGATGTTTAAATCTTGGCTTCTCTAACCACTAGGAAATAAGAACATATAAGAACATAAGAATGACCGTACTGGGTCAGACCAAAAGTCCATCCAGCCCAGTATCCTGTCTGCCAACAGTGGCAGATGACAAGTGCCCCAGAGTGAATTAACCTAACAGGTAATGATAAAGTGCTCTCTCTCTTGCCCCTCTGACAAACAGAGGCTAGGGACACCATTCCTTACCCAGTCTGGCTAATAGCCATTAATGGACTTAACTTCCATGAATTTATCCAGTTCTCTTATAAACTCTGTTATAGTTCTAGCCTTCACAACCTCTTCAAGCAAGGAGTTCCACATGTTGACTGTGTGCTGTGTGAAGAACTTCCTTTTATTTGTTTTAAACCTGCTGTCCATTAATTTTGTTTGGTGGTTTCTAATTCTTATATTATGGAAACAAGTTAATAACTTTTATTTATTCACTTTATCCACACCACTCATGATTTTATATACCTCTATCATATCCCCCCCTTCCCCGAGTCTCCTTTTTTTTCCAAACTGAAAAGCCCTAGGCTCTTTAATCTCTCTGCATATGGGACCTATTCCAAACCCCTAATCATTTTAGTTGCCCTCCTCTGAACCTTTTATAATGCCAGTATAAGAGGGAACAATTGCACATAGATAAGAGATTCTTTCATCTCAACAAGTACTTTTCATTCCTAATGGAAGGGGATTTTAGCACCTTGCATCCCTCTCAAGTCCTTTACACCTACTTTTCAACAGCTACATCTAGTACAAAGCAGAAGTAGATTAATCCTGCTCTATGATTCTCTTAACTATGTGGTATTATAATGCAGCCTCCTATTCCACATTCCATAGACTTGATCTATTTGTCTAGTCTAGTCTAGTCCTGTTTCCAGTGAAATAAATGGAAGTTTCACCATGAAATTCTCTGAGAAGTGGATTGATTCCTACCTGAGTAACTGGGAAAAGGGCTGAGAATCTGCTGAAGCCATCTTGTGTACGGGGAGAGAGAGAAAGAGAGAGAGAGAGAAGTAATTGCTCTTTTCATTCTCTGATTTCTGTGTTTGTGTGACCTGCACGGTAAATGTCAACACAAATTCCTCTGAAATAATGTTAGAAAAATCCATCTAGCAAGTCACTTTTTTGCATACTCAGTTATTTTTGCTAATTAATCAAAATATTTTAGAAATTTCAATTATTTTTTTCTCAAAGTAACAGTCTTTCATTGTAACCTGGAACAATGGAATCTTAGGGCCGGTCTTCACTGGGGCGGGGGATCGACTGCAGATATGCAACTTCAGCTACATGAATCACATAGCTGAAGTTGGCGTATCTGCAGCCGACTTACCTCCCGTCCTCACGGCAATGGCAGTCGGTGGCGCGCTCCCCCGTCGACACCGGCTTACTCCTCCGGGGGAGCTGGAGTTCTGGAGTTGACGGGGCCAGCGCTAGCAATCGATTTCTCACGTCCTCACAAGACGCGAGAAATCAATCGCTAAAACATCGACCGCTGCCCGCAGTAGTGAGGATGTATCCTTAATAAATAAAGTTTATCATATTATAACTCTGTGGAAAAAATAGATCTGAAGCTTGATCCATATTACTATGTGTGTTTTTTCCAGTTTGTAACTAAAAATGCCTTAAGCTATTCAATCCTGTTTGATAGCTATTAAAGTTATTAACAAAATAAAAAAAATGGATAAGGATTGACAACTTGTGTGTCAAGTTTCAGCCTATTGCAATTTCAAACAGTTGCCATTTTAAACCCTGAAAATTGTGTTTTTAATAGAAACACTAACTGTAGCTCAACTCTAGTGCAGTCAATTGCATTGAGCACAGGGCTAAGAACAAGACATTTTCTGAGCTGTAATCTTGGCTCTCATAACGACTTCCTCCATTTGCTTTAGGCAAGTCACTTTAACTGTCTGCCTCAAGATAATCATACTTTCCTGCTTACTTCACGCTCTTATTCTGAGAATTAATTAGCTAATAGGTATGGAGAGTTTTGAGACTATGAAATGTTGAGTATTATCATTATTTGGAAATGCTATCTAGTAGGCGGTATAATAGAATACACATTTACAAAACCAGTGTAAGAAATTTACCAACCCTTCTAAACAGCTGGAGTGGACTTCTCTTTTCATTTTACATTAAAAAACACCAGTGTGTAATGTTCATAACCACCGTAGAAACTACCCTATATTCTTAAGACTTGGGGATAATCCCTTTGCCTTTGAATGACCATGCAGTTTGTAACTTACATTTAAACCATAATGCTAATGGTATTACTTCATCTCTCATCTTGATCCACCAAATCCTATTGAGTTTGTATTTTAAATATAATTATTTACAGTGCTCCAGTCCCTTTTTTTAAAAAAAAAAAAAAGTGCTAGAAATTCCCTGGACCTAGCTCCCAGTTCTGGAAGGACAGATGGTATCTCAGTAACCTGTCCAAGTTACCAAGCTATCATCTGTCCTTCCAGAGTGGGCCCAGAAGTGGAAGTTGAGGAGGAAGCTTTGTGAGGCTTTCCTCTTCTATCACTTCTGCTTCTAGGAACGCTCCAGAAGGAGAGATGGTGGCTCAATAACTTGTGAAGGGTACCAAGCCGCCATCTCTCTTTCAGTCAGAAGTACAGGAATGCAATTCCGGCACAAAAAAAAAAGTGCTAGAAGGATGTTCTGGAACATTCCAGTAGGACTTGAGGGATAATTACCAGTTTACTTATATTTAAAGACAAAACTTCTCTGTTACTTTATGACATTATGTTGCTGTCTTTTGATGGAGGATAGCATGTACATTTTCAGTCATCTTATATTTAGGTCATTCAGTACTGCTTATTGCTAAAAAGGAACCTGTCATGAGAAGTTGAAATGTTGCACTGGGAAACTGACCTAGTCATACTCTGTTATTATCACTTTTTAATTAATGCTTTTAGAATTTAATTCCTGAACCACTGAATTCAATGGGAAATTTGCTATTAATGATTGCAGTAGTCATAGATAAGTGTGAAAGATGGGTGGGCTGTTCTTTAAGAATGTTCACTGAAAAAAGCTGAAACATATTCTCTAGAAATAGTTTGGTTTTGCTAACCAATAAACAAGCATTGTAATTCATGTATTCCTTTAGCTTTCTTAAGACACCATTTTCAAAAGGCTTTACAGGTGCAAATGAACAGTTGGGTGACAATATAGGGGTTCATTATGGATTTACACATCCAGGATATTTTCAAAATTGGGTTTAGGGAACTCCCAAAATGTCATAGTATCCTGGAAAATGTTTAGAGTAGCAACCATGTTAGTCTGTATCTGCAAAAAGAACAGGAGTACTTGTGGCACCTTAGAGACTAACAAGTTTATTTAAGCATAACCTTTTGTAGGCTACAGCCCACTTAATTGGATGCACAGAATAGAACAGACAATAGGAAGATATATATACACACAGAGAACATGAAAAGGTGGAATTTGCCATACCAATTCTAAGAGGCTATTTGATTAAGATGAGCTATTATCAGCAGGAGAAAAAAAAATGTAGTGATAATCAAGATGGCCCATATCAGACAGTTGACAAGAAGGTGTGAGGATACTTAAATATGGGGAAATAGATTCAATTTGTGTAATGATCCCAGCCATTCCCAGTTTCTGTTCAAGCCTAAATTAATGGTGTCCAATTTACAAATCATTTCCAGTTCAGCAGCTTCTCATTTGAATCTGTTTTTGAAGTTTTTCTGTTGTAAAATTGTCACCTTCAAGTTTGTTATTGAGTGACCAGAGAGGTTGAAGTGTTCTCCTACTGGTTTTTGAATATTATGATTCTTGATGTCAGATTTGTGTCAATGGTGGGGTTGGGATGTCGTTTGCAGGACGGGATCCCAAACTGTATTTTCAGAATTGCTCAGAGCAATAAAAGGCTGCCCCTGGTATACATCATTTAGGGAGACCTAATACACAGCTAAGCTGGGAAGAAAGAGAATGAGCCCAGGAAGTAGTACCTCATTTGGTTTCCTGCAGCATGTGTACCCCTAAAGAAATACCAAATATACGCAGACTGACCCACATACATAGCCTCAAATGGCACTAGCTAAGTCCATTGATGGACAAGCTACATGTCACCAGGTCTTCTGTTAAGCTAGAAGAAAATATGCTTAGTAAGAAAACAAAGGACCCAGAGGCATAGTTACAAAGAAAACAGATGTTTTTAAAATACATATTTGGATAATGAGGAGAATAAAAACTGAGTGTGAATGGAACAAGGTCTATTGATAATATATATAGTGCCTTTTGGGGTGCTGGCACACAAGATTGTATAATTTACCAATTTCTGTTAGTCTTTTGTGAGATGGCACTAAAGTGACCTTAAAATTCAGCTTCTGGTGCTATCTATTGCAATGTGGGCCAGAGGCTCTTGGTGATACCAGAATGACTCATGACTCATCCATGACTAATGATCACTGGGCGGGTGAGGTTTCCGTAGGAGTAGATATCTTTGTGATTTAAGCTATGGGAAGTGTTCTGATTCTACGGTTGGGGGATATAAAAGCCTAGATAGAAAGGTATGTAGATTAGATAACACTGCTCTACAGCCAAAATGCTTCTGAAATAAATGTAGTCAAACTTTACTAATTCTGGGTCACTGAGAACGAAAATGATGCTTAAAATTGTTGATTGGCTCTAGTTTTCAAGATATGCTATTGGGTCAGTATATACGACCGTTGACATGAGAATGGTGGAGGATAAGTGAGTTATAAAGGGAAGGGATCTCAATTTAAACCAGAAATGACTAAAATACATCTTTGACTGGATCTATGAATAAATCTATGACTGCGTTTGGACAGTACTTGCTTTTTAGGCAAAACAATGAATGATGCAATCTGAAGCTGGTATTACGTCATACATGATATGAATTGCATCATGTTATTCCTAGAAGTCATGGATGATGCAATCATAACGAAGCTTACATCACTCTGCTGAACAAATTGCCCTATATCAGCTCTAGAAATCATACAGTGTCATGCTCTCTTATTTGTCAGTGTTCGATTTTGCAAAGGGACACATTTCTGTTTAGCCAAAGTGAGCAGAGATGCCTCGTACTTATGTGAACAGTGCAGATAACTTCTGCTATGTTTGTGGTGAAGTGACTTTTGCATCACAAAAGCGCAGTCTAACCACTATGGTTAAGAAAGCCTATCACCTTTATTTTCGCTGCAAAATTGGTGATCAGGACAAGAGGATGGGACCCGCACATATGCTGCAACACTTGTGCAACAAATCTTCACCAGTGGTTGAACAGGAAAAGGAAATCTATGCCTTTTGCAGTGCCAATGATTTGGAGAGAGCCAACAGATCATACCAGCAATTGTTACTTCTGCATGGTGCCTCCAGTTGGGAAAGATGTGTCAAAGAAGAAAAAGTGGACTGTGCATTATCCAAACATTCCATCAGCTAGACGCCCAATACCCCACGGAGAAGGACTGCCGGTTCCTGATGCACCAGAATCATTCTCACTTGAGTCAGACGAGGAAGAGGATGAAACTTCTGGTCCTGAATCATCAATGTCACAGGACCCACATTTTCTCCCATCCTCCTCCTCTGAACCACACCTCATAACACAAGCTGAACTGAATGACCTTGTCAGGGATTTGGAACTACCCAAGAGTAAGGCAGAGCTGTTGGGCTCCAGACTACAGCAGTGGAATCTCCTGGCAGGTGATGTTAGGGTTTCCATGTTCCATGACCATCAAAAGGATCTTGTCCCATTCTTCTTCATGGAAGGTGATCTTATAGCCTGCAACAACATGGATGGTGTGATGGCAGCCCTCAACATCGTTCACGATCCAGATGAGTGTAGACTCTTCATTGATTCATGGAAGACGAGTCTTAAAGCTGTTTTGCTGCATAATGGCAATGTTTTGCCATCAATTCCAGTTGGTCATGCAGTCCATATGAAAGAAACCTATGACAACATGAAACAACTTTTGAGGTGCATAAACTATGACCAACATCAGTGGCAGCTTTGTGGCAAATTGAAGGTTGTTGCTCTCTTGCTTGGTCTGCAGACTGGATACACAAAGTACTGCAGTTTTCTCTGTGAATGGGATAGTCATGCAAGAGATTCCCACTACATCAAGCAAGATTGGCCACTCCCACAGTCATTGGAGACTGGGAGGAAGTGTTCAGCATCCACCACTTGTTGAATCAAGGAAGATTTTGTTACCACCCTTACACATCAAGCTGGGTCTGATGAAGAACTTTGTCAAGGCCATTGACAAAACACAAGCAGCTTTCAAGTACCTCCGTGGAAAATTTCCAAGATTAAGTGAAGCTAAGATAAAGGAAGGTGTCTTTGTTGGTCCTCAGATTCGTGAACTTTTTCGAGATGATGCATTTGACCATGCACTGTGTGGCAAGGAAAAGATGGTGTGGAAAGCCTTCCAGTCAGTGGCAATACATTTTCTCGGAAACAACAAGGCAGACAACTACAGGTTGTTGGTGGAAAACCTCCTCAAGGCATACAAAAGCCTTGGTTGCAACATGTCACTAAAGATGCATTTTTTGCACTCTCATCTAGATTTTTTTCCACCGAACTGCAGAGCAGTGAGCGACGAGCATGGCGAGCGATTTCACCAGGACATTGCAACAATGGAGAAACGCTATCAGGGCAAATGGAGCCCATCAATGCTTGCAGACTATTGCTGGACAGTGACAAGAGATGCTCCATTTAATGAATACAAGAGACAAGCCAAGAAGCACCGAGTAGACACTGAATAGGACTAAACTATGTACATAGTAGTTTTTTTGCCTTTTGTTTCATAATACATTTTATTTATATAACCCTTTTGCTGATTTTTAAAGTGTCACATAAACAGGACAGGTGAAATATTATCATGTAAAGCAACCATAAACACATGAAAAGACCTAGGTTTACAATTTATGATTAAAACTCTACTATCTACACAATATACATAGACATAAAATGTAAAAACGTAAATATCTCAGAAACAGTAGCCAATCAGTTGCTTTAATTGTCATATTTGATTTCAGCACATCAAAATACATAATAAATATCACATTTTATCTCTGAAGCAGACGACTTCTAAAAAATTGTAGACCAGTGTAATAAAGTTGAGAGAAACTAAGCACAAGGATTTTTTTGTATCGAAGAAGCACCAAGGATTGGTGGAAAAGTTGATAGGGATATGGAGTTGATAGCATCAGTACACATACTTCACAGGTGGGTGAAGGATGCAAACCTTAGGAAACATGTAGTACAAGCCAAATAGATGTTGAAAAATCTTCACAAGAACTGCTTGTATTGATGCAGGAACCTTGAATTTTGGAACATGACTTCTCCATTAGAAGAGTACCATTTTCCTCTATGAATTCCCCTAAAGCAAGGTCCAATACAAAGGCATAAACTCTTGGATGGAGGGGAGTACAAGTATGGGAAATATCACAGCACTTAGGAACAAAATCATTACTACTAGCATATTTTTTTAGATGCAAGCACTTTCCACATTTCACTTTGAAAATTATCCTGGTTTTCTGAGCACTCAATATTGGCCACTTAAATAATCTTGAAGAGTGCCTAAAGGAGACCTTTGAACATTCCTCTTAGCAACTTCTGGCATTTTAACTTCTCTTTTCCACTTGTAGAGGTCTCTGCAAAAGTGCTTATTTATAAATTCCTGGCTAGAAAACATGAATATGAGCAACTCAGACTGTTGCTGAGGGCAGATGAGATAAAACTATTGTAAAATCACTGAGAATAAAGTGCAGTACATTTGTAAAAACATAACCAGAGTAACAGACAATACAAAAGGTATGGGGGAGCATTCTGTTACGAAATAAAAAAAATGAAACATATTAAATCTTTGCTTTGTAATGCAGGCTATTAAACATTCAAAGGAAACAGAGTGTTTAGATGGAAATTAGGTAACTCAGAATCTGTGACTTGATTTAAATCTGTACTACCAGGGTAAGAGGAGGAAAAAACCACCTAAACTAAACAAAAACCGTCACATTCAGTATAAAAGAATATGCCAATTTACATCCAGCAACACTTAATAAAACTAACTGAAAGTAAAATCTATTAGATTGCTGAATAATATCCCAAAGGAAATAAAATTTACAAGCCCCATGGCATAGAACATTTTAACCTAAATCAATCAAAACGCTGTGAATATACAATAGTGAACAGCCTTGAATTGGTAAGGAATCAGATTAGATAACCTAATATACCTTTTCTATCTTTAACTTCTCTGAATTTATTGCAGATTAAACTAGCATTGAGACATGGTTCTAGAGCTCAGAAAATAATATGTAAAGAAATTGATTTATTAATGCTAAAAGAGACAAGAACAACAGATTAAAGAGTATCCTAACAAGTCTGTGAATATCAAGTATTGACTATAAACATGTGCCATACACTGCTGGAATAAAACTAATATTGGAAATTAATACCGGGTATCAGTAGAAATTGGATAAATCTGTTCAGAAACATTTATGTACTTGCTTCCTTAGTTACCTCAATATACTCATCATGTAGTTCTATTAAATGATAGAATAATTTGGACTAAACACCCAACACTCTAGTTCATGGGAAAATAAAATTTAACTGAAGTCTCAGTCTTACTTGGGGTCCAATAGTGTGAGGTGCTGAAGACCTTAAATGCTCATAGGATTAGGTCCATAGTTCCTGAAAGAAATCCTGACATAGCTATGGGAAAAGTATCATGAGAAGATTGGCATCAAGTGTACCAACAATTAATGTACAGTATTTTATCAAAACAAAGATTGAAATCTAAACCCCTTTGAAAATGTGTAACAGATAGTATGGGGTGGGAGGAAAGAGAGGAAATGGAAAAGATTAACTTTTCCAAAGACTTAAAGCTTCCTGAGGAAGGTTAATATATATATTAGACTCTTAAAATAGGTATCTTTAGAACCCTATGAATGCAGAAATTTCCTTTTTGCATCAGAGCAATGATGTTTCAAGCTTGGTATCCTGTGCCAGTGTCCTATACTTGAAGTTTCAGAGGAAAGAGAATTTCCCATAATGCACTTGGGAAACCCCATAATGTACTGTATCTAGTCAACTGTGCAGTTCTATACAGGGTGAAAATTCCCTCCTGACCTCTAGAGTTTTATATGTGATTTTTCAATATTCTAGTTACAAATATTATTATTGGCCATAAAATTAGATAGCCTTTGCTCCAGAGTGGTTTTCAGATTTCTGAACTTGGTCTTTTTTTTTTTTTTTTTTTTTTCACCCTGGCTTCTTCTGAGCTGAATATGCATTTGGCACAGAGCAATTAGTATTACAATATTGCACAACACTGTCAATGTTCCCCAAATGCACTAGCCGGGGATTAACTTGATTTCACACATTATAATGTGCTTCAGCAATCCCATGTAATTCAGTGTATTCTGAATGAAAAGAGTCAGTAAATTTACATATTGTTGCCATTACTTTGAAAAATAAGGAATAAGATCATGCATATTCCTTTTAATTAAAAGAGAATTCAAATCAAAATACTGGTAAGGAAACAGACCAGCTGCTATAAAAAAGTCCTACTGTCAACATAAGGTGCCTGAGACCAGTGGATATACAGCACAGAATGTGTTTAAAATTTCAGCTACATAGTCTGATGTTAGGTCATGGTTTGTTGCACAGTTGATAGGATGAGCCACAGTCAACTTATTAAATGTCACATGTCACAAATATGAAGGCTTCAGAAAAGCAAATACTGTACCTGCTTCTTGCAAATATGTGACCCCACTTAAGGATGTATTTCAAATCAACTATAAACAATTTACATCCCAAGAAGGCAGCACAGTTTATGGACACTACACAAATCTAAAACACATGGATGATTCTATTCAGAAATGTTAATTGTGACTATTGAGATGCTCAGAATGACATTGCTGCACCTTTCCTACATTTATTTCTATAACTGGATTTTCTGCTTTCTCACTGCTGACTCCACTCTGTTCTATTTCTTCTTTGCAAGTTAGCCAATCATTCTACCACACTGTATCACAGAGATTTTTAGTTTCATAGATTTCGAGTACATATGTTTGCATTTGTTTGAATAGTGCAGATTCCAAAATTCCAGGTTGCTATTTTTAGCTTATTTCTTGTGAAGATGCCCAAATGACAGTCCTGGAAATTGAAATGTTCTGTTAGACACAGAAAAGGCACAACACATGCTTCCCATTTGGTCCCAATAATGTGTCTTAAGCATGACTTAGACTGACCATCTATACCTCTTAATGTTAGAGAACGATCCAATCTAACTGCCACTCAATATTAGACTATATTGTGGTGACTAATTCAGAGCTGTCATTTATGCTGGCGATTTTGTGATTTGATCACAAAAGAGATGAGGCTGAGATCACTAGCTTTTTTTGCATAGAACCAAACAGCCATAAGAGGATAATGATTTAGGACCACTATGCAGAATTTAAAATAATGTTCTAGCACTAAAAAAAAGACTGTGTGTTCTGTTGCCAGTCTACAGACTCATCCAGATTTCCACAAGATTTTTTCTGTGTAGGTGGTATATTATCTGACATAAATTCTAAAAGCTGCTACTTCACAGCCCCTAGCCAGCTGAGCATTACAGCTCTGTAGCCTTTTCCATATCCAAAGACCCCAGATGTGATTTGATCTGTAGTGACTAAATATAAAATAATCCGTGGTGCCTTAATTCCTTCCTCTTTCTCTCTCTCTCTCTCTCTTCCCCATCCCCTGCCCGAAGGTAACAAGAGAACCATTCCAGCTTCAAGGGCAAGTTTACAAAGCAGCGTGCAGCTTTATTTAGCTGCGCAACTTGAAAACCTTTCTATAGCCTTTGAAAACAGGTAATACTCTCTAATGGTGAATGGGAGGGGGCTACTGGTTTTCACACTTGCCTCTGCTGCTGACATGTTGTGTGATTTGGGCAAGTCACAAAACCTCTCTGTGACTCAGTTTTCCATGGGAATAATAATACTAAGTCATTGAGCTGTTGAGAGCATTAAACAATGTTTGTAAAGCACTTTCAGTTTCACCGTTCTGGTATACTCTCATTTATATGCACTATAAACATGCAGGAAAGTATCTATTTTAAAAGAATGCAAGATAATGTCACCAGAAAGAGGAAAACAAGGACTCTGTATTAAAAATATTATTATTAGAAATAAAGTCAATCTAATAATGTCATTAGCTGTGTCTCCTAAAGAAGCAGAGTATTGGCGTGCTTAATTTTAAAGCCCTGAATGGCCTGAGACCTGACGACTTGAGAGATGGCTGCTCACCCCATATCCAACCATGGAAGTTTAAGATTTTCAGAGACGCTTTTATTCTCAGCTTCTAAGGTTGAACTCTTCAAGAACAGCTCCAGAACTCTCTCTGTGGGGTGAAACTTACTCTTGTTCACTGTTTACTACACACTCAGTTGTCAGCCTTCAGAACACAATGTGTTTAGTTTGGCAGTTATGTAAATTTTCAGTATCTTTTTTAATGATTTTGGATAGGGTTCATTCTGTTTTTGCTGGTCTTGGCCATTTCATGACTTACATATTGTGAATTCTAGCACCAATGGATTTCCCACTACTCATCATGGATTGCACTGCTTTATTATTATTATTATTTTTACTTTGGAATAGGTTTTGTTTCAATACTTGTATACCAAGGAAATAGGCTTAGGAAAAAATAACATTTTATCATCTATTTCTGGTACTCCTCTAGATTCCCTTCCTGTAGTATCTGAGCTCTCTATAATCTTTAATGGATTTCTATTCACACACTCTGTGAGGTAGGGAAGTATTATTATCCCCACCTTACACAGGAGGTTCTGAGAGATACAGAGAGATTGACTGAAGTGACTTGACAGGGTCACCAAGGAAGTCTGTGGCACCTTGCAGAATGGAATCCTGGTCTGCTGGGTTACAGGCTTGCACTCTAACCACTGGAGAAGTCTTCCTTTCTATTAAAAATCATTTAAAATTACCCATGAAGTGTAGCATTCGCTTTACATGCTTTCATTCATTTAATGTAGGAGTCATATTTGTTTGTTTGTTTGTTTGTTTTTCTTCTACTAAAAGAACCCATAATTTGCACTAGATTGTATTACCTGTGGAGCAAATTCTCATGTCAATAAGGCCACTGTTGTGCTTCACAAATTGCCCGAACCAGCCAATAGTCAGAACAGGATTCCCTATGTGCAGGAAAACTCTCTGCTGCTGACAGTTGTGCCTGCACTCCCTGCCACCTGCTGTAAGGGGAAGGAGGCGGCATCTTGGGCTTGTGTCACATAAGTGGAGCGTGGAGAAGGTGGGAAGGCGGGGAGAAGAGGTGTGATGGAGCTTCTGAGCACAGTTTGGACAAAGTGGAGAATCAAGGCCCCAGCTGTCTGAAATTAAACGTTCTGCAGCAGGTGAGAATCCCTTCCTCATGGGTCTTTGATCCTCTTTCCATCTGTTGCCCTCGGTGCCCTCTCCAAGGTATTGTAATAATCTGATAATTTGATCAGCTCTCCTCAAAATGTGTCTTGGGATAGAAACTCTTTCTGGGTTTCTAACTGTTAGCCCATAAGATTGTTAATGTTTAAATGCAGAAAGACTTTTGCAGTCATCATACAGTTGATTGGCCAAATGTCCAACGTAAATGCTATTCAGTTGGATGGCCAGACTCACTTCAGGTTTCACACCAGTTTCTGCCAGTGTAGCTGCCGGCAGATGCCCGCTGTGATGGAAAGTCCATCAAGATAAAGAGTGTGGCAGTAGAAATCAGCTGCATCCTCCTTTCTACTGTATGTGGCCAGCACAGCCCAAAAAGTGAGTGGCTACTAGCTGAGAAAGTAGCAGAGCCAAGGCAGTCTGGGGAGATTCTAGTTCATTGTATTTCCTTCAACAAGCTCCACTAGCAAGGATCTTATGGAACCCCAGTAACAAATCTAACCTACTCCCAGTGAAAACCCTGCTGAAATTACACGGCCTGCCTTCATATAGGGTGAATTCTGGTTGAGGAATGGAGATATTATGCTGGGTATCTATATGTGTGGTCAGTGGAACTCCAAGTGCTCTGCTCAACACATTGAAACACAGGGCACTTATATGCATGTGAATATGTGCCTGATTATGTTTGTAAGTGTCATAAGTGTGAAGTAGCCTAGAATTAGTGTTTACCTGTAAGGGGTTAAGCTAAAGGTAACCTGAGAGGTGGACAACTGACCAATGAGAAATTCCTCAGGAGACAAAGGATTTTGAGTTTCAGTTTCTCTCTGGGTCTCTCTCTGTTCACCTCGGCTATGGGATGAACAAAGCTATGTCTTTCACTGTAACTATAAGATTCTATCAAGTACTGTAGTCAGTAAGTTTACCTTCTTTTTATCACTTGCAGCGTTCTCAGTGGTGAGTGTTGGCTGGGTGCTTCTTGATATTGTAAGCTTCAGCAGAGATATCAACAGTGGGAGAAAGTTGCCTCGGGGGAGAGGTTTGGTTTCTGAATCCTTTTGTTGATTATGGTAGATGCTGTTCTATTGATGGTTATAAGACATTTATTCCTTTCTTCTTTTCTTTTATTAAAATCTTTCTTTTAAGAATCTGGCTGTTTGTTTTCCATTGTGCAAGATCCTGGTTTTGGATCGGGCACGTCTCGCAGGAGCAGGCGAGGTTTGTTTTTTTTTCTCTCAAGCTTCCCAGGGAAGAAAGAAGTTTGGGGGGTTAGTGAAAAGGGAAAGAAGGGTCCCAAACTACCCTAAATTGAGTTTGGTGGTGGCAGCAGTTAGTTCCAGGCACAGAAGAAGTTGTGTTCTGGGGAAAAACATTTTAACCCAAGCTCGTAAAATAAGCTTGGGGGGGGGGTATTTCTTTTTTCATGCGGGTCCCCACATCTGTACCCTAAAGTTCAGAGTGGGGAGGCAATCCTGACAGTAAGCAAAGATCTTCAGAAACCCAAGCCTATTACTAGGCTTATTTAGGCTTCTAAGTGTCCTATTTTTCAAAAGTACTAAGCACCCACCAGCTCCCATTGACTACAAATTGTTCCATTAGATTTTTTATCTTGTGTAAATTTGCAATTTTCTGGTCTCTTACCCAGAAATTTTTTTTAAAAAAAATCACTTGATTTTACAGTATATGATACCAACAGCTGTTAAGAAACAATTGAGCTCTTCGAGAATTTGATGCTGGCATCATTTCATAAAAAGTGGCACCATCTCAGATTTACTACCTGTATATTTAAATTCCCACATCCATTAGCTTTATATCTGCCTGTATCTCTTTATTTTTTATTTAGCTTCTGTTTCTTTTTTCCTTTTGGGTGGATAAACACCTCATCTGTCTGTGCGTGTTTAACAACCATGTGAAGACCTTCCTGAGACTATTCAAATGCACTTGAAACATGGACTATAAGAATGATGCTCAGGTATACTGAAAATGTATCATTCCATTTGCAGTGTGTCCCCTAGAGGAAAATGGGAGCTGCTCAAAGGAAAGCCATGGACTATGAGATCTTATGACAAGAGACACCAACCCCATCTACATTTGGAGCATCTCACCTTCCTGTTGGAAAGGGAAGAGAGAATAATAACTTCTGAGTAGGCAGTTTCCCTCACAAGAGCTGCTGTCTCCAGGCAAACGCCCATTTTCAAAAAGTGTCATTACCAGTGGTATACTAGAAGTGCAACCAAACACATGTACTCACAGTTACATCTTTGGGTAGAATTAGATATGTTGCTTCCACCACAAAAGGCATGACTTCGCATCTTGTGTCATCTCTTTAAACCTATGCAAAGGGAATGCCAAGTGGTGTTAAACACCAATTTCTATGGTGATTTGTTAGCATGGATATAAATGACTACATTAAAGATAGTGGAGAATTAGATACAGGGCTTTTTGGACCAATATTTTGTGCACATTGTATTTATTTTTTAATTAATGTAAGGCATCTTGTACTGAGCTGGGGAAATCTATTTATAAATTGGTAATATAAATAAAAGACATTACTCACAAGAAAAAGTGATAATGAATTTTGTACCTTTCTTGCAACCATACTGGTTCATTCAATATTTACTCATAAGAGTTGTATAGTTGACCATGCTTTCCTCTTTCATGAGATTATCTTGTCAGTGTCCTTTATTAGCTGTTGTATACAAATTAAGCAAATATATTTGAATATGTGAATAAACTGGTTATCAGCCCCTCTTACTGTAAAACAAAGTACTATAGAAAAAGTTGTCATAGTAAGTAATCACTGGTGTGAACTAAAGCCTTTCCTTGTTGTTAATTTTAATTAACTAACATGCCAATCAGATTTTCAGTGCATGTGTTTTTACCCATTATCACTGTTTTTGTAGACCTTTATTTTAATCTCTGCATTATTACATCTGCCCAACTCCTTTCTTGTGTGTGAGTATGTGTTTATTCATGCTCTGTAATTCAGGCTTTTTACAAAACTTTGAAAGATCAACAATGCCATCTGCAGGTATAAAAGAAATATTTAATAGCTATTGAGAAATATTTGTGTTTGCTTTGGCTTTCCTTTTCTTGTTTTTCTTTTTTTACTTACTTTCTTTTACTTAATGGATGACTGTTTCTAATTGGGGTGAATCATAGTGCTATGAATCTCAAAAAGAAGTGACAGTTTCATTTGATTCAGATAAGCACAAGAAAGAGTCCCAAACCAAAAAAAAAAAAAATCTCACCCCTTTCTGTTCAGTTCTACATGCAACTGCTGTCGTTCTGACTATTTTCTAAGATGCACATACAGAACTGACTGTTTCTCAGTCCTTTTCGGACCTATCCTAACCGCTCTGGTCTGCAAAACAGATATGGAAATCTTGCCACAACAGGAGATCCTACTAGTTGAAAACATTACAAGTGTTACCATTTTTATAAAGTTTCATCATTTCTGAGTTTCAAGTAGAACTAAAAGCAGCAGCATTTGGAAATGAGTGTGACATGCTATGACTTTTCTCTGATTTTTGTTTTACTTCAATATATATGAGATTTAAATGAGAATTAAACATGGAATGAAATTATGCCCTGACGTGTACCCTATGTAAATATTTATGAACTCAATAGGTATAAATCAGGCAGAATTTGACCCAGTGATGAAAGTGTAAAAATGGAAAATTAATTAAATGGTCCCAGAGAAAAGGCTTTTTTGCCTGAATGAAATCTTCTATTTAGGATGAAGTAGAAATTATTGGGTTCCAGAAACAGTTTCACAACAGGTTCAGACAGGCTATGGAATGGACTGAGCTTCAGTAATTGTCCCAAGATAGGATCTACTAAGAAATACTGGATAGGCAGTGTGGTAGAGGTGAGAAAACTATTAATAGGAACATGGGCTGAACTTTTTTCCCCACCCATTTAAGAATTATCTGCAAGCAGACTTTGATTTTCGCAGATGTATTCACTACTCTGTATTATTCAATGCACATTCGATAGAAACACATTTCAGCTTCTGGGATTTCATTAGCTATTTGTTTTGTCCCTGTCCCAGGTCCTGGAAAGACAACTGTGCAGGCTCGTTGGAGTCAGTGCGGCTCAGAGTGAGTGTGGGGGGCTTCCTTTGTCATTCTTTCTGCAAGATCATATCTTCAACTACACTGTGCTATTTCTTCTTCATTATGTGTGACTGGGTAACTAAGTAGCATGATATTGCTTTTGGACTGAATAACGGAAACCTTTACAAACAAGACAAAGAAAATCAAAAAGGTTTCAAGGTAGCTACATGAATAATTATAGTCTGAACTTTTGGGTGAGCACTTTTTCACGCAAGAATTTGCAAGACATTAGTTTTCCATGAATATTCTTAGGAGCTAAAAATCATTTACACAAACATTCATGGAAAATAACCTGAGGAAGTTGTGAAGGCTAGAGCTATAACAGGATTTAAAAGAGAACTAGATACATTCATGGAGGTTAAGTCCATTAATTGCTATTAGACAGGATGGGTAAAGAATCATGTCCCTAGCCTGTTTGTCAGAGGGTAGAGACAGATGGCAGGACAGAGTTCACTTGATCGTTACCCTGTGGGGCATCTGGCATTGGCCAGTGTCAGCAGACAGGATACTGGGATAGATGGCCATTCTTATGTTCTTAGAATACTTACAGAGAGTACTTTTGTAGTATGAGGATATAAACACAAAGAGCCAGGCCTTAACTGCAGCTACAGAGCTCTAAGGGACTCTACAACCACTTTATCAATTTTTTCTAACTTATGTGTTATCATATTTTGAAATATTAGAAAACTATTATACCTATGGCCTAGATCAGTGGTTCTCAACCAGTGATACGAGTAACCTGTATGTACTCAGAGGTCTTCCAAGGGGTACTCAACTCATCTAGAGTCTTTTTCAACCTGGGAGTTGCAGTCCCCAGGAACATCATGGGATGGGTTTGGGGAGCTGCAAGTGTAGGGCCTGCATTAAGGGGTAGCAAGCAGGGCAGGTTCCAGTGGGCCCACACTACAGGAGACCCCATAAAGCTAAGTTATGTGCTTCAGCCCCAGGCAGCAGGCCTTTGTCTTCACACAAGCCTCATAAGTAAATCAGTATTTATATTCCAATCAATTTATTTTATAATTATATTGTAAAAATAAGAAAGTAAGCAATTTAGTAATAATAGTGTGCTGTGACACTTGTATTTTTTACGTGTGATTTTGAAAGCATGTAGTTTTTAAGTGAGGTGAAACTTGGGATGTGCAAGAAAAATCACACTCTTGAAAGGGGTCAAGTAGTCTAGAAAGGATGAGAACCACTGGTATTTCCTAACCCTACTAATTAGGGTTAGGAATGTTCTGGAAATTAACCACACACGTTGTGTTTATCAGAAATATCTGAGGCCTTTATTAGGTATACCACAAAATACAATTGCATGCAAAAGGTGGCACGTTATTGACTGTCCAAAGACCGCCAAGGAGTTGCCCACCAGACTGAAAAAAATTACTCCTTTTATGCATCAAAACTGCAATAAATGACGCAAGCAAGCTTCCATTATGATGCTCCATATGGAATGAATAAGCCTGTGACTAATTAGGAAGTTTTGCAAGCAACAATGACATGTTAGCGGTGGCCTAAGGTTGGCATTTAGCAATCTACTTTCACACACCACTCCCTTGCATTACATCAGAAAAGCAGAAGTGTTCAAAGGTCAAACAAAAAAAGCAAGTTGAAAGTTTTCCTTTGGACAAGTCCAGGACTGTTAGTTTGGACAAGTCTGGATAAGTTTAGTCAAGTCTAGGCCTATCAGTCTTTTCTCTGTCAGGAAATACCAGTATTAGTATTAGTATTACCTAACCCTACTACTAGTATTACTAACCCTACTAATGTTGGGGTGTCTTTGTCTTGTGGCTTATTAATCCTTTCACCTCAGATTCATTAGCATATACGTCCATTAGTTACCAAGCCATTCTCATGGTCAGACATCTATTGATGTCCTTAATTTACTATATCCCAATGTGATAAAAACTAGCATCTTGTAGTTACCTGTCAGCCATTTTAGCTATTACAACATTCTATCTTGTGATATTTTATGATCTAGAGGGTTACTCTTGGTTAGCTACTTATGGTAAGCCTTTGTGGGTCTTATACCTTAAATAGATTTGCTAAGCTGTTGTTGTACAGGCCTTGTGGCCTGTACGTTCATTGCATTACTGCATTAACTTGTACAGTAACTCCTCACTTAACACCGTCGTGGTTAACGTTGTTTCATCATAATGTTGCTTATCAACTAGGGAACATGCCTGTTTAAAACTGCACAACGCTCCCTACGTTGTTTGGCAGCCACCTGCTTTGTCCACTGCTTGCAGAAAAAGCAGCCTGTTACAGATAGCTGGTGGGGGCTTGGAACCAGGATGGACCAGCAGCCCCGTTACCAGCTCCCCCATATCAGCTGCCTGCTCCCCTAAGCTCCCTGTGCTGCAGCCGCCCAGCAGGCTATCAATTGCTGGGCAGTTCAGCTGCCCCTCCCCCCCACTGCCATATGCTGCTCCTGCCCTCTGCCTTGGAGCTGTTCCCCGGAGCCTCCTGCTTGCTGGGGGTGGGAGGGTGGGGGAAGAGTGAATCTAATATCAGGGTGTCCCCCTCCCCGCTGCTACTGTTCTCCACTTACCACTTCTCCATACAGAGCAGGGTGGGGACACGACAGCTTCCAGGACAAAGGAGGCTTGCTGGCTGCAGCTGCTGTCTCAACTTCCTGATCCACTTAAAAAGACAATGTACATAGAGTGGTGTAAGCATACTTAAAGGGGCAATGTGCATCTCTCTCTTTCTCTCCCACAAACAGGGAGTGTGTCTCTGTCTCTGTCTGCCATGCTGTGTCCCTTCTCTCCATTCATGCTGCTTTGTAGAATGTGAGGCTACATTAAAAATGTGTTAACCCTTGAGGGCTCAGCCATATGCAAGTTCAGAGATCGGCAACCTTGGCACACAGAACCTCAGGGTAAGCACCTTTAGCAGGCCCTGCCAGTTTGTTTACTTGCCGGTTCGCCAACCGTGGCTCCCACTGGCCCCAGTTCGCTGTCCTGGTCCAATGGGGGCTGCAGGAAGCGGCGGGCAGCACTGCGAACCGGCAAGTAAACAAACCTGTGGGGCCCTCTAAGGGTGCTTACCCTGCAGTCCCATGTGCCAAGGTTGCTGATCCCTGGGCTAGTTCATCATTTAGCAGTGAGGCATTCCCTGGGAAATATCCCACCCTGTTCCACCCTCTAACTTCACCACCTCAACCAAGCTTCACAATCATCAATGCTGTGTACCAGTATTAAATGGTTTGTTTAAAGCTTACACTGTTATTATAATATATATATCTATATATCTATATATATCTATCTATCTCCACCATTTACATTCATTCTTATGGGAAAATTGGATTTGCTTAACATTGTTGCGCTTAAAGTTACATTTTTTCAGGAACAGAACTACAACATTAAGTGAGGAGTTACCATACCTAGGTACCTATACCTATACTCTACAACTCAGAAAAATCTCTCCCACCTCTAGTCCTGCCACTGACATGACCCCTTACACCAAGGCATCCAAGGAGATCCTCAGAAGGCAGCCTTATGTTTATTTCCATAATGTCTGTGCTGGAGGAATCCTCCCCCACCCAGAACTGGGGCTTTTGATCATATTTACCCCTTCCTGGTCCTTTTTTACTCAGCCAGAGCAAGCGAGGATCTCACTCTAGCTATCTGGGGATTATTGAAATTAGTGGAATCAATATACATATTATATAAATTATAGACAATATACATATTATATAAATTATAGACAATATACATACAATATAAATTATAGACATGAAAATAGATATGTCAGATTGTAGATACCAATGTACTACATGTATGTCTTTGGAAAATAATCTAACTATAAAACAATTAGAATGAAGAATTAAATAAATAAAATAAAGCAAACCTGCAAAATAAAAATAAATGAGGATAGAATGAATACTAGAGCACGAGCAGTCAGAAGAAGAAAAGCAGAAGTGTGAATGTTGGTTGGGGCTTGGGGAAAAAGATATTGAAGAGCCATAAGTATTTCTGAGATTGTTTGTTATCCTATTGGTTCATAATGTAGATCAGAGTTATTAGGAACACTATTAAAGAAAATGAGGAAAACTTGTAGCACCTTAGAGACTAATCAATTTATTTCAGCATAAGCTTTTGTGGGCTATAACCCACTTCATCAGATGCTATAGCCCACAAAATCTTATGCTGAAATAAATTGGTTAGTCTTTAAGGTGACACAAGTATTCCTCCTTTTCTTTACGGATACAGACTAACACGGCTGCTAATCTTAAACCTGTCACTATTAAAGAAGATTCTTTGGTCTTTAAAAGGTGGATTAGCTTTCCAACATGAAAAAAAAATCATTACTTTGGCATATCTACATCTTCTTGGTTCTGATTGGAAATAAAAATGACAAAAGACTATGAATGACATTCTTCTTCTGTTACTATGGCCTAATTTGGCACAGGAATCACTGGACAGGATTTTTTTATGTGATTTTTATACTGTTTTTCTTTTTTGTTAATAAAGTTAGTTCAGGATTGGCTGCGTGTTTCACACATTAACAGTTTCCCAAGAAAGCCTAAAAGATGCAACAATTTTCAACTCACATTTGCAAAGCGTGGAGGTTCCAGTAAAGTTCAGGTGTGCCTCTGAACTTTTAGATGGCTATCTGAACTGAATGTCTGCACTGTTTTTCAATTTGCTAGTGCTAATATCAGCCCTTGTGCCTCAGGGTTTAAATTGATTGATTGCAGAGAATTAAAGGGGCTTTCTCCCTCCTTTCCTCTTTTATCATTGCTCAGGTGCATTGCAGTGGTTTGTCTTCCTCTGATGCAAGAGGTATTGCTAAATGCCTGAGGCAGCTTAGTGATGGGCTGTTGCAGTATGGCAAAGTGTCTGTTCCTAAGGATGAAAACAAGAGTGATACATGAGCTCATGTATTTGGGAAGAGCAGTCCTATACTTAGCACTGCGATATAACCCACTTGAACTGTGTTCTTTAAGGAATACTTCACATCTAGGTAGATTACATTGTTTATCCATCCTCCTTTTTGCCTAGTGTTTGAACTAAGCATATATCAACTAGATAATGGTTCATCCTCAGTCTCACTATGGTAAAATATTGACCCATTGAGCTTCCTACTGCTTAACATTTTAATATTCAAAGGGAAATCCCTGATGGCAGCCATTGCAGTAAAAAAGAGTGTTATGCTAGGACTGGGTTTGGGGAATATCACAAACCCTGCCTCAAAGTTGTATGTAAATTTAAACCTCAGTTCCCACATAATCCTCCTCGCACTCCAAATATTCCACATGGAAGGTAAAGTATATCTAGCAATCTCTGGTTCAGTGTGTTATGTATCTTCACCTGCCCAGAGACTGATATGAAGATAAGCTTTATTTCCCTCACAGTGTTTTAGGGGGGCGGTTCTTTTAGCTTTTTGATTTTCATGTTTCTGGATTTATGTCTGTAAAATTTCAGTAACCCCCAGCTGAAATACAATACTTAAATAACAACATAGCTACCGATAATTCTGGGTTAATCATTGTCTTTTCCATTCAAATTGGCATTGCAGAAAGCCTCATTATCTTTCACACGCTAATCCCTCAGCCTGCCAATCTTTCTGAATGTCTGTGAACAAAAGTGGTGGATTCTGTCTAAGGAACATTAAGATTGTCAGGAGAAGACATTGCTTCTCATGAACAACTCCCTTCTTTCACTGTTTATGCCTTTTGTTTACACATACCTATATTTGTTCCAGCATTGCTGAAAACAATCAAGGGAGAGTTATTGGGTGAGTAGCTGACATATCATAATGAGATGAATGATTAATATAAGGTACATCTTACCGGCATGCTTGAGAGCACACAACAATGCTTTAAAATGGAAAACAGAAAAACAAAGCTTTTTTAGCCTTATTTTTCTTCTATAAAGTCAACTATAAGCATTTTTCTCAATACTCCTTTGGAAATTTACCTCATTTTAATACTGTGATCAGATTTAGAAAATCTGTATCAGTGTGCAAACTCTACTTTTATTTAGATTAAAAAAATTCTTTAGACTGATAAATTAACATACATCTTATCAGACTGGATATCATTTTAATCTTTCAGATGCCCAGATATATGGGTAAACTGAGCACAGGGGGCCTGCCTCAGTTATGGCTAGACTATATATACAATAGAAACTTTTGTTACCTGTTAACTGGCTAGACTTTTGAGATAATACCTCAGTGAGATGGACAGGGAGTTAGATATGCAGCACAACAGGAACTGCATAACTGAGCTGAGTACATAATTGATTTTTTTGTTGTTCAGTGACCTGCAATTGAATTCTTTTCTTTTTTTCATGCTGAAACAAAAAATTCCCACAAAACTGATTTCGGGTTAAAGTTTAAGGTGAAACTTTTTTATTATTATTTTATTTTGTTTTGGAGTATTTTAACCTTTTTAATTAAATCTAGCTAAATTTCTAAATGAAACAGTTTTCAAAAGAAAAATCAAAATTTTTATTTTGAAAATTTCAAAACAAAACATGATTTTTAAAAGGTGTTTTCTTGTTTGTTTTCCCAGTAGAAACTATCCACCCCATTAACTCTGAGTTTATGAGTAGTTTTCATCCATCTGAAACTGTGTTTTTCTGTGAAAAAAATATTTGTGGCCCCCCCCCCCCCCCAAAAAAAAAAAATACCAGCTTTACTAGACAACACTGTTTGCACTTAAAGCAAAGCAAGAAAAGAAATCTGGTTTTGCTGGTTTCATGATAAAGTTGGGATGAGAAAGGGATTGACTTTTCAGCACTGCTGTTCCACTTATTTTGTAGCTAGTGAAAAGCAGCTGTTGAGGTTTTTTTGTTTGTTTTGGTTTGTTTTGTTTCTTTCCCCAGTGAATCTGCTTTGCACTTAGCAGAAACAAAACTTGTGAATCACAGCATATGAGAGATGCTGATTAAAGCATAAATTCTGCTTGCTGCAATACTTTTAATTTTCTTTCATGCTGGTTCTTCTCTATGTCATCATCAAATTCTGACTCTTACTTAGAGAGAAAGTCAGCTTGTGTAGGTGTCTCAGCAGTTGGAGATAAAGCACAAGGAAACATACAGCTCTGAAAAGCAAAATGGAGACACTCACATTTGCTAATAAAGGGCCAAATCCTACTGAATTCTTACATGATATCCACAATAAGTGAATCATGAATATTCACTCTCCAATAGCTTCCTTACAGTTTTGTGCATAAATCCTAACTAAGCTAAATCATCATGATGTGCACACGCTTGAAATGAATAACCATGTAATCATGTTCCTGTTTCTCTAGTCCTTCAGTGTCCAATCTCCTACTTGCTGTTTTTACATCTACACGTTGTGTCTTGTCTAACAATAAAGTTTGGTTGTTTTTGGTTTTTGGAAGTGTTAGAGATCACATTTCATAAAATCAGAGAAAGAATTTGGCAAAGTCCACACCTTATTGTTGATCGACACAGCAAACTAGGATGAGTTGCAGAAGTTAAGAAAAAAAGAATTATATTTAAAGGAAATGTTGATAGATTACAAATTAAAGGGAGAGCTAACTTTGAGATACATTTTTAAAAACGAATTCAGACAGAAGACACATTGGTAAACAAAAAATAACACATTCAGAAACATTTTGGACTTTTCAAAGATGCTTACATACGTTTCTTGTGGGGAAAGCAGAACACTCTCTTTCCACTATACTTAATAAGAGGGACTTCTGAAAAATCATTTGTTTTGTACAGTATAAAACATTTGATATTTTCCTATTGCTGGTACAACAGACTAAATGAGTTACATGGTGCTTTTCTGTGAAGTAGTGAGTTTACCTGTTGTTAATACTAATGGGAATCAACAATTTATTAGCTTCAGAAGGATTTATAGAAATCTTGGATTTCAATATGGGGACTGTGCAGTTTTAAACGCAAGATGGGCTGGATGAATGGACATAAGGTGAATAGAAAGCTGGCTGGATCGTTGGGCCCAATGGGTAGTGATCAATGGTTCCATGTCTAATTGGCAGTGGGTATCAAGCGAAGTGCCCCAAGGGTCAGTCCTGGGGCCAGTTTTGTTCAATATCTTTATCAATGAGCTGAACTCTGGAGGATAGCGTGGACTGCACCCTTAGTGAATTTGCAAATGACACCAAATTGGGAGGAGTGGTAGATACACTGGATGGTAGGGATAGGATACAAAGAGACCTAGACAAGTTAGAGGATTGGGCCAAAAGAAATCTGATGAGGTACAACAGGAGAAGTACAGAGTCCTGCACTTAGGATGGAAGAATATCATGCACTGCTACAGATTAAGGACTGAATGGCTAGGCAGCAGTTCTGCAGAAAAGGACCTAGAGGTTACAGTGGACAAGAAGCTGGACATGAGTCAAGAGTGTGCCCTGCTTGCCAAGAAGGCTAATGGCATTTTGGGTTGTATAAGTAGCGGCATTGCCAGCAGACCAAGGGACGTGATCGTCCCCTCTATTTGACTTTGGTGAGGTCTCATTTGGAGTACTGTGTCCAGTTTTGGGGCCCACACTACAAGAAAGATGTGGAAAAATTGGAAAGAGTCCAGAGGAGGGCAACAAAAATGATTAGGGGGTTGGAGCATATGACTTATGAGGCGAGGCTGAGAGAACTGGGATTGTTTAGTCTACAGAAGAGAAGAATGAGAGGGGATTTGATAGCTGCTTTCAACTACCTGAATGGGGGTTCCAAAGAGGATGGATCTAGACTGTTCTCAGTGGTACCAGATGACAGAACAAGGAGTAATGGTCTCAAGTTGCAGTGGGGGAGGTTTCAGTTGGATATTAAGAAAAACTTTTTCACTAGGAGGGTGGTGAAGTGCTGGAATGGGTTGCCTAGGGAGGTGGTGGAATCTCCTTCCTTAGAGGTTTTTAAGGTCAGGCTTGACAAATCCCTGTCTGGGATGATTTAGTTGGGGTTGGTCCTGCTTTGATCAGGGGGTTGGACTAGATGACCTCCTGAGGTCCCTTCCAACCCTAATATTCTATGATTCTATGATTCTATGTCAAGTTCTGCCCTCAGTTACATGCCACTTTGTTGAAGTCAGTGTATCCCATTGAAGAGTGTTGCATCTTATTAGAAGATGTTGGCCTAATTAGAGAGAATGACTCCTGATTTTATTACAGACCATATCCACGGCTGTGATTAACTACTTCCTCCTGCTGAGGAGACTAAGTCCAGGTCTAGACTACAAATGTATGTCAGTATAACTACGTCATTCAGAAGTGTGGAAAATCTATACCGCTGAGTGACACAGGTACACTGACTGAATTCCCGGTGTAGACAGTGCTTCTTCTGTTGACATAGGTACTGCCTCTGGGAGAGATAGAGTACCTAAAATGATGGGAGAAACTCTTCCGTCATACTAGGTAGCATCTTCATTAAACACTACAGAAGTGCAATGCTCTAAGTATAGACAGTCCGTGTTAAATACGAAGGTCCAAGATTACTGTTATGCAGCCATTTTGGTAGAATAGCATGCAAATTTAATGGTCTCTGCTTCTGACACATCCACTGTCCCCAAAGTAATCTCCTCTTACTTGTTACAAAGGGTGTAGCAGGTAAGACATTAAATAGAATATGATCTGTATAGCATGTGAAATAAACTTTGAAATGATGTGCAAGAGGACTTATACATGATGTGTATTGTGGAGATATCCAAGGAGTAGCCCTAATCCCCATCAAATGAATGATACAATAATACAATAAATTCTTCATTCTCCAGGTTAGAAATAAATACAATGTAAACAGGGTCTATTTCATGACTGACTAAGGAAATATTTCATGCTAAAAACAGGGTATTAAAATAATATATTGCATGTCTTCAATTATTTTTTAAAAGAACTAAGGAATGCGAAAAAAAAAAACATTTAGAAAATAGTTAAGTCCTCCTATATAATGCACCATCATACATTCTAAATTAGACATGGAAAGACTGATTGTTAACCCTCCTGTTGTGACACGCTTATATTTTAAAGATAGTCAACAGTTTTATAAAAGAACTTCTGTAAAAGCTGACACATCACTCCCTTAACTTTCTAAGTTTGCAATAATATTGCATTTGAGGAGGGGGTTTCAGAAAATTTAACAGAATTTGTCAACTTTTAATCATAATGATCAATCTCCCAAATTCAGGTGCATAAGTTCCATTTCAACAAGCTTGATTTCAATTAGAGCTGAAAACTTGTATGTGTGACCTGTAAATGCTATCACAAACAGTAACAGCATTTGACAAATAGCCTAATCACTCCAGTGTAGATCAGCACATTTTTCTTGTTACAATAAAGTGTCTCTTCTAAGACTGCATATGGATTTATACTTTTCTGAATTTATATAAAATTTCAGATACATGTTAACATTGCTTTAGCCTAAAAAACTGAAATGTTACACAAGACAAATATTTGTGCTATATTACATTGTCTCCATAAAGGACATATATTGTTTTCAAGGGTTCAGACACTAACAGTTTTTTGTCTCCTTTGTGATAGTTGCCAGTTTTTAAAACATGTCCAGCCTCCCTTCCATAAAAAAAAAAAGATACTGGACAATCAATATCAAAAGCCCATCTACTACAAGGAGGCTTGTATAAAACTCAGTAATGCCATTTCTCAGTTGGTAGTGTAGCACTGATATGCAAATCCTAGGGATAACCACTAATACTGTGCAAACAGAAATATGTCAGCAATGGCACAATCTATATGCAAGGAAAACAAACAAACAAACACTTTCTGTAACTTTCTGTAATTTTGCATAATTAAAAACATACACAGTTTGCCAGGATTTCTCATCCTCATCTTTTCAGTCCTCCTATCTTGCTTAGTAACGGCGAGTGAGAATAGCAACATCGATCATATAAATTGAGCACCAATGCAATCTTTCCCTTTCAGCAGTTGGTGGTGTCTCCTTACTAACACCATTGCTATTTATTTGCTCTGAGACTGTACTTTTTGCAGTAATTATCTTCATATCAGCTAATGATGCTTTCTTTATATTATTATTGTTGGCTTCTTCTAACTAATGTTTTAATGCTTCTTCTGTTTCTCAAGCCGACATCTCTTTAGTACAAAACTTCCCATCTCTTATTTGTCTTTGCCTCATTTGGTGCTAGAACAGGCCAGACCAGTGCTTTCACAGTCCAACACAATAGACATAGCTCCACTGTGAGTTATACTTTGCCAGTAGCCGCCTTATACTTCACGCCTTCCTGGAGTTAAGCCATAATAAAAGGCTTGATCAGTCAATAGTTTCTATCTGTAAGGTAAGTAGGATTTCTACTACACTCTGCTGTGACCTGTTTAAATACAACATGGATCAGTTTCACATACTTTTCCACTGAAATTCTCAACTGGCTTTTACAGGGGTATCTACTCATTTACTATTGGAAAGAAAGAAAGAAAGAAAGAAAGAAAGAAAGAAAGCATATTTTGCTGTGAAATAGTTCTTAAAACACCCTATGTCAAAAATGCTTAAAAATATGACTCTATTATATTATAATTTATGCTTAAAGTATATTTTCTGAAAAAGTGAAAAGATTTATTTTTATTGCACAACACACACGTATATAAAATAGAGTGCTTGCTGAAACGCAAACAGCTTGTTCTCTGTGCCATTTCATGTACCAAAACAAAGGGGAAAAAAGTGTGTATATATGACAGGGATCGGCAACCTTGGCACGCGGCACTGCAGGGTAAGCACCCTTAGCAGGCTCCACCAGTTTGTTTACTTGCTGGTTCACCGACCGCAGCTCCCACTGGCCCAGGTTCGCCATCCTGGTCCAATGGGGGCTGCAGGAAGTGGCGCAGCGCTGGCCGCTACTTCCCGCAGCCCCCATTGGACCGGGACGGTGAACCGCAGCCAGTGGGAGCCACGATCGGCTGAACCTGAGGAAGCAGCAGGTAAACAAACCGGTGAGGCCTGCTAAGGGTACTTACCCTGCAGTGCCACCTGCCAACGTTGCTGATCTTTGATAGATGATATAAGTCAGTGATACTCAGACTGAGGCTTGCCAGCCACAAGTGGCTCTTTGCAGCACAGGTATTAAACATTGTGTGATTTACTTATTAACCACTCTAAGTTATTAACCAGTTCGGATGCTTTTTACTATGTTATTAACCAATTGTAGTTGATAAAATTATACTAATACTTGGTCAGTCATTTTGCTGTGAGAATAATATATATTATTATATTAATCCTACTTACCTATACAGTATAACAGGGGAAATTGTGTGTGTGTGTGTGTGTGTGTGTGTGTTTGTGTGTACACACTAAATATTTCCCCTGTCATACTGTGGCTCTTTAGAGCAATGTTGATCACTATTTTGTATTACTATTATAGGAAGATAGATTATATATGTGCACAGCTTCCACACTGTAAGCAAAACTATGTGTGATTTGCCTGAGTTTGAGTTCTGTTACGCACCTGAAGCTCAGACCAGGATAATCAAGTGTTTCAATAAGGAATCAATTGAGTAGATTTTCATCTAAACCAAAACCAGACCTGAACAAAAGCAGAAACCACGGAAAACTGTTAAGCTGAACCAGAAAAGTTTCACTTTTTGCCAAAGAAAGTCTAAACTTAAGTGATTTTCCCTGTAGTTAAATAACAAAACAAAACAATCCTTTGCTTGAGAATATATATTCACAGCATGGCAAGACATTTCCCTTGATTTTATTTCTTTAAGAACACTAAGCCCTTATCTGGAGTATATTCACATTCTTCACTCTTCATTACTCTCATGCCCATAAACTCCTGCTTTCATCATGTGATTTCAGCATAAACTTGAGGTCAAATTTGCCTTACAAAAGCTTCATTGCAAGACAGCCTGGGCTATGTTATATTTCATCATCTATCTGTTAAATCTTTTGGAAATCTAGTGGGTGAGAAGAATGACAAAAGTGTACAAAATAGATAAGATGTGTCTCAGACAGTCATTTCTTGAATTTGAATTTCAATAGAGATTCAAAAGAACAAATGGCCATAAAGAAGATAGGGTATCCGAAAAAGATTTACTAGTTAATCTTGCAAAAAATTTAAGTGCATGGTGCAGTGCTTGCAAAATGCATTTAAAATCACAGTGACAAATATTCAGTTGTATAATCACAGTAGTTAAAGGGATAGACACACCCTTTTTATTGTTGCTCTTATTATTTCTTCCTACACATTTATCTCTATTTATATAATGCTTGCTACAGAATAATGTTTTCTTAGGTGGGTTGACACTGGCATGCTTGGACAGATGAGCACATTTTAAAAGGCTGTAGCATGGTGTACTTGCCCTTAAAAATGGATTCTAGGTCTAAAACTAGGAGACAGGCAATGTACTGGAGGAATAAGATGGAATTGAGAGCAGAGATGAAGGCAAGGATGGCATTATGAACAGCCATGAAGGTAAAGACAACAACAATTTGACTTGGGAGGCACCAAAAATCCATTGGAGGAGTGTATGCATAGGCACTGACTCTGTGGTTGCTCCAGGGCTGGTGCACCCATGGGGGAAAGAAAATGTGGGTGCTTAGCACACACCAGCCACCTGCTGATCAGCTGATTGGCAGTGGTCTGGAGGCACATGTGGGGAGAGGGCGGAGCAGGGGTGGGGAAAGGGTGGAGCAGGAGTGAGAAGAGACCAAGTGAGGGTGGGGCCTCAGGGGATGGGGCAGAGTGGGAGCAGAGCACCCACCTAGAAAAATGAAAGTTGGCACCTGTGAGTGAATATGTGTTTATTTATATTTCTAAACAGCCCCATTCTTTAGATCTATGTGCTTTGACAATAATTAAAATATGCAATTTCCAAATGACAATTCATTCAATCGAATGAATTGCCCCAACAATTTCCTACAAGTACTGGCCCATCACAATAACCACAGTGCCAATAATCCTCAGCTCACCTCTTCCCCATGTGCCTGAGGAGGGAAAAAAAATCAAGCTATAGTGTCACTGATTTGGTCACACAGATACACAATTCTTTCCTACAAATTGCGCCAAAGAGAGCAGACTTCCTGTTGTCTCCATTGTTAGGACCATATATTCCCACTGTTGCTAGTCTTTCTTTTGTGGTACAATAAAGAGAAAAAGGAAAAAAAAAACCAGCATGTCGCCATGGGCAACATGTGTAGGAAGCCGGTTCACAGCTGGGACAGTTGTTATTTATATGATGCAATAGCAATGATTTTGTATTTGAGTTACTAGTAGTACTTCATTTATTTTAAAGCAAGGATGGGGACAACATAGCAGCACTACAAACCTACATTACCATTGTGCATGCAATAGTAATGCAACTACACAGAAGAGAAAGATTTGTCAATTTAATTCTATCTGAAAACCGAAGATTAAAAGCAAATGTTCAATTACTAACCAGGCCATAATTTTCCTCATGTTAAATTGGATTTAGATTTAGGCATAACTGATGTTTTTAGTATATATCATGATATTTTAATGTTGAGATTTTTTCATTTGCTATACATCAATATTTTTTATAGTATTGAACCCATTGCTGGGTCACATTCTCGGGTTACAGCTTCTTTTCCCTGCTTGGATAGTGGAAAACGAGCAATAATCTATCTGCAAACTCCCAGCAGTTGGCTTCTCTCTCACAGGATAACTTTCTTGTAGGCTTAACTGTTCTAGATCTGGGTCTGTGCTTCTGCTCTGCCCGCACTCTCAGCATAGGCAATATTAGAGAGACAAGGCGGGTGGGAAAATATCTTTTATTGGACCAACTTCTGTAGTGAGAGAGACAAGCTTTTGAGCTTATGCAGAGCTATGTATACACTACAGTCAATACTGGCAAACTGTATGTTATTCAGGGGGTGAAATATAAGCACCAAAAGTTACACTAATGTAAGTGCTAGTGTGCACAGTGCTATGGCAGTGGGAGAGCTTCTCTCATTGACATAGCTTATGCCACTTGCAGAGGTGGCTTTTTATGCTGACAGGAGGGCTCTCTCCTATTGGCAACAGTGTCTTCACCAGATGCACTGCAGCAGCGCAGCTATATCAGTACAGCTGAGCTGCTGCAGACCTGGACATGTAAACATGGCCCAATTAAGTGTCACTGCTAAATACAATGTTCAGACAGACTGTTTAACATAAGAAGCTAATACACATTTCAAGGGATCATTCAACACCCCTCCAGTCATAAAGAAGAAAGGGGGCGGGGGGAGAAAGAGAGAGAAAAGAAAACAACTAGGGTGAGGCTGTTGTTAGTGACCTGCAGATTGTTGTAAGCTATCAATCCAGTGTCTCTGTTCAGTCCATGATTTTTAGAGTAGGTCTTCACTACCTGCCAGAGCGGCAGATAGCAATCAATCTTTTGGTGATCGATTTATTGTGTCTTGTTAAGATGCGATAAATCGATCGCCAACGGCACCCCTGTCGACTCCGGAACTCTAGCTTGCCGCGAGGCGCAAGCTGCAGTCGACGGGGGAGCGTGCCGCCAACCGCCGCCGCCATGAGGATGGCAGGTAAGTTGGCCGAAGATACGTCGCCTTCCGCTACGTTATTCAAGTAGCTAAAGTTGCTTATATTCGGTCGATCCCCACCCCCACCCCGTTAAACCAGCCCTTACTGTCAAGAAGAGTAATGAATTTAACACCCCAGGCTTGTCTTTTGAAAGTGGTGTGCAGGTTTCCTTTGAGGCTGAAGACTGATAGATCAGATATAAAATGATAAAAGATATTACATCATCCACCTTGTCTCTCTAATATCCTGGGACCAACATGGTTACAACAACACTGCATACAGGAGAGATGTCAGTCCAGCAGCGGGTACAGAATAACAATCCTCACTGTCACAGGGTCTATTAAGGACAATGCATTAGTGACACAATTTTGAGAAGCCAGACAGCTGTTGTAAGTCATACTTAGGTCAGGGCTGGTCCTCAGAAATAGGAACATGATAACTGGCTCTTTGACATCTCTTCTGCATCAAACAGAGAGCTGGCACGGGAGAAAAGCTTGTGCTTTCTTCCACATCACCTCTTTTCCCAGGGACATCTTCCAGTCAATAGAAAGAAAAAAAAAAGTATAGATCTTTCCTTCTTCAGAAAACTGAATGAAAACCCACCCACACTATGACCATAGGTTCTAGAACTAGGGATGCTGACTTGAGGCGGTTTCCATTATACACTGGGTTTACAGTTTGGTTCAATGGCTTTCAGCACCCCCACTATAACCAATGTTCCAGCACTCCTGTCTATGACTTTCTCCTGCCATAGAGAAAACCTGCCTGCTTTGTGCCAACTATGTCTTTAGGTGGTTAACCATCAGGAGAAAGCACCTGTTCCAGGTTTTGCATGGCTTTTCTACTGTACAGAGCTGCAGGATTATAGTCCTAACCATCACTTGGTCTGTCCTTTTCTAGTTCTTTAAGGCAAGCTGAGTAGACTCAATTGAAAGGCCTTGTTTCTAGTTGGTGATCTCCAGAGCTGACTCACTGCTGTGCATGTCTAGCGGCTAAGCCTTAGACCTTCTGTGGGAATGGTGGTGCAGAAGGACAACGGGGAACTTTACGGGCAGTGAGGTTCCCCACTATCTGCTGAAATCATGGTGAGGCAGCGGTGGCTGTGAGCCGGCTGCACAGGTGGCAGCAGCAGAGGCATTGGTCAATTTCCCTCCTTCCAAGGACTGCCAACTCTGCATGGGGTGCCACAGAGAGAAAGGGGAGCCATGTGTTAAAGAACATTTGTTTGCTGGACTTTCACACCACAAGGTGAGAAACTGAGGCAAAGCACACTGCCAAATACACTGGGTGGTGGGTGTTTGCCTATGATCACATGCTTTTGAATCATGGTTGTGGTGTTTTAACAAATTAATGTTGGGCCCCCTTTTCCTTTTTAATAAAACTTGTATTTTGTTGTGCACATAGTGCATGTGTAAGGAGAAGTACTGCCTCTCGCAGGATCTTAGGGCCTGAGCTCCAGTGTCACCCTGAACATTTTCACAGCTATTAAACAGACCCTTAGGTTGAGCCCTGTACACCTGAGTCAACTGGCATGGGGCAGCCACGGGTTTTTCTCTATTATGATGATATACCCTTAGAGGTGCCCAGGGGTGGTGTTTAGTTTAGTTACTTGAGCTCGTTCTATTTTGTGTCTTTAAGAGAACCCCCTAAACATGGCCCTTGTTACTGCTGACTCCTCTTGACAGAAAGATTACACAAGAATAAAGAACACAATGATTTTATGATTTGTGAACCCCATCTTACAACCCTTACTCACTTGAGTTTATCAAATAGCTCAATTAACTTTAATGAGACTATTTGTGAGAGTGTAAAGGAAAAGACAGCCAAAGTGTAAACAGCAGTGCAGCTTAGTTACAGTGACAGAGAAATGAAGGTTGATGGAAGGAAGGAAGGAAGGAAGGAAGGAAGGAAAAGTGAGTGGGGTTTAGTGTCTATTAGGAAGATATGGAGAGAAGTCACTGGCTCCATGGCAGAAAGTTGCATTCAGGTCGGGGCAGCATAAATGCTGGAATGACTGGCAGCTCTAGAAGGTAAAAGGTGAGGAAGGGCACAAAGAGAAGTCAAGGACTCAGTCGTGCATAAGTACTGTGCAGGTTTTTACCAGCTCATTAGTGCTCCACAAGTCCCATAGGTTTGCTGATGAGGATCTCACTGGAGTTCAGGTCTCCAAGTATTGAAGAGCTCCTAGGATCATTTTGACACAGATGAAATATTGTGTATCTATTTCAATGCAGTTTAGTGAAAGCAAGTCTTATCTTCCATAGCCTGATGCTTAGGGCACTGCCTTTGGATGTGGGAGACTCATATTCAAGTCCCTGTGCTGCCTGACTCAGAAGAGAGTTTTTGTTATCCTGGTTCTACCTGAATCAGGCAGCATAAGGACTTGAACTCAGGTCTCCCACGTCAGTGTCTTCTCCCTCCTCTTCACAAATGCAAAATTCAGGGCACATTTTCAGTGCACATTTTGACACAATTCGATTTTCACAAGAAACATTGACAAATTGTGTTTTTATTTCAATGTGAAATGAAAACAAATGTAGAAACCTTAAAAGCTGCCACACAATAGAGCTGTCATCCTCTGGTCAGCTGTAGCCTAGAGTTCAGAGAGATTGTCTATACTGCAATTAAACACCTATGACTGGCCTGTGTCAGCTGACTTGGGCACATGGGCCTCAGGTTGGAGATGCTCAAGCTGGAGCTGAGCTCTCAGAGTCCCAGAGCTAGAGCTGAAACATGAGCATCTACACTGAAATTTTACAATCTTGCAGCTGAATCCCACAAGGTGGAGTCAGCTAACATGGGCCAGCTGTGTGTGTTTAATTGCAGGATAGACATACCGTGAGTGGTACAATCCCCCAGCGAGCTTGGCAAAGAAAAAGAATGATTTGGAATGTGGATGTGGACACGGCTAGAAAGTAGTACTGCAAACCTCAAGTACTGAAAAATCATGAGTCAGGTCACAACAAATCAAGAGTTTGGTTGAAAAATCATAAGATTTTAAAATAATGTATTTTGGGTCTTTGTTTTTTATTTGCTTTGTGGTTTCTAGATATTTAGGGTGCATTCAGGTCACATTTCCATGTTTTTCTATGTAGTCATAATGATTAGAATCATACCTTTTAGAGCCCAAGCAATACAGGAAGTCAGAAAAGGTGACAAAGAAGCAGGATTATATAACCTCACTCCTTTGATGGAATTCTTGACCTCAGGAAGTGAAGAGACATAGCGGTTTAGAATGATACATGAAAGGATTGCAACAGATGCCTAGAACTGAGGAAATGTCTCAGTTTGAGGTATCATTAGAGGAGGTTTTGGAACAAATGATAAATTAAACAGCAATAAGTCACCAGAACCAGATGGTATTCATCCAAGAGTTCTGAAGGGACTCAAATGTGAAATTACAGAGCTACTAACTGTAGTTTGCAACCTATCATTTAAATCAGCTTCTGTACCAGATGACTGGAGGATAGCTAATGTGATGCCAATTTTTAAAAAGAGCTCCAGAGGTGATCCTGTAAGCCTAGCTTCAGTACTGGGCAAACTGGTTGAAGCTCACTATTGTCAGACATATACATGAACATAATTTGTTGAGGAAGAGTCAACATAGTTCTAGGAATGGGAAATCATGCCTCAACAAACATCTACTAGAATTCCTTGAGGGGTCAACCAGTATGTGGACAAAGGGGATCCGGTGGATATAGTGTACTTAGATTTTCAGAAAGCTTTGACAAGGTCCCTCACCAAAGGCTCTTACGCAAAGTAAGCTACCCTGGGATAAGAGGGAAAGTGCTGTCATGGATTGGTAACTGGTTAAAAGATAGGAAACAAAGGGTAGGTATAAATCAGGGGTTGGCAACCTGTCATAAGTGGTATGCCAAGTCTTCATTTATTCAGTCCAATTTAAGGCTTTGCGTGCCTGGAAGGGGCGGGGCTTCAGGAAAAGGGGAGGGCTGAGGGGGTCAGCCCGCTCCTGCTTTGGGATTCCCCCTGCTGGCCCCTTGCCAGCCGGGGTTCCCCTGCTGCTAGCCTGGGTGAAGGAAACCCAGGCTGGCAGCGGTCTGAGACCCCAGCTGGTGGGGTTTCCTTCACCCAAGCTAGCAGCGGGCACTGAGTGGGACAGGTGGGGGACCCCAGTTAGCAAGGGACCAGCAGAGAGGAACCCCGGAGTGGTGGTAGGCTGAGTGGCTCAGCCCGCCACCGTGTGCCATCCAAAATCGGCTCACATGCCACTTTTGGCACACATGCTGTAGGTTGACGGACCCTGGTATAAATGGTCAGAGAGAGGTAAATAGTGGTGGCCCTCAAGAATCTCTTTTGGGACCAATACTATACAATATATTCATAAATGATCTGGAAAAAGGGGTAAACAGTAAGGTGGTAAAATTTGCAGATGTTACTCAATTACTAAATAGTTAAGCCCAGGCAGACTGCGAAGAGCTACAAAAAGATCTCGCAAAACTGGCAGATGAAATTTAATGTTGATAAATGCAAAGTAATGCACATTGGAAACCATAATCCTAACAATACATATAAAATGATGGGGCGTAATTTAGCTGTTACCACTCAAGAAAGAGATCTTGGAGTCACTGTGGATAGTTCTCTGAAAACATCCACTCAGTGTGCAGTGGCAGTCAAAAAAGTGAACGGAATGCTGAGAATAATTAAGAAATGGATAGGTAACAGGACAGAAAATGTCATGTTGCCTCAATATAAGTCCCTGGTATGCCCACATCTTGAATACTGTGTGTGGATGTGGCTGCCTCATCTCAAAAAATATATATTGAATCTGGAAAAGGTTCAGAAAAGGGCAACAAAAATGATTAGGGCTATGGTACAGCTTCCATATGTGGAGAGATTAATAAGAGTGGGAGTTTTCAGCTTGGAAAAGAGATGGCTAAGGGGAAATATGATTGAGGTCTATACAATCATGACAGATGTAGAGAAAGTAGAAAAGGAAGTGTTGTTTACTCCTTCTCCTAACCCAAAAACTAGGAGTCACCAAATGAAATTAATAGGCAGCAGGTTTAAAACAAATAAAAGGAAATATCTATTCACACACAGTCAACCTGTGGAACTCCTTGCTAGAGGATGTTGTGAAGGCTAAGACCATAACAGATCTCAAAAAAGAACTAGATATATTCATGGAGGATAGGTCTATCAATATTTATGAGACAGAATGGGCAGGAATGGTATCCGTAGCCTTTGTTTGCAAGAATCTGGGAATGAGTGACAGGGAATGGATCACTGATGATTACCTCATCTGTTCATTTCCTCTGGGACACCTGGCACTGGTCACTGTCGGAAGACAGGATACTGGGCTAGAAGGACCTTTGGTCTGATCCAGCAAGGTCATTCTTGTGTTCTTATATTCTTAGGTTCACTTATTTAACAGAGAAGTTATTTTAATATTAAGAAAAATGAATCTTGTTGCTAACACTATCCTAGATGTGGTTTAATCTCAGAAAATTAAAACAACAACAACAAAAAATATAGTGTGACAAACCTTGCCCTCTGCTACAAACACAAGAGTAACTGAGTGCAGAATTTTGATATGTTTAAATAATGACACAATTAATCATTTTATTGCAAAGGGAATGATGCCAAATCATTGCTACACTGCTCCAAAGTATTTTCCAGCTATCTTGGAGAAAGGCATGGAAACAGGCTTATAAAACTGGAAAAGAACTTCTGCACCCCAGCCTGCTGTTTATGATATCTGTGATGCTCTTGTTGCTGCTTTAGTGGAGTCTATTGGCTGGTCTTCACTTGCGCGGGGGATCGACTGTAGATACGCAATTTCAGCTACGTCAATAATGTCGCTGAAATCGGCGTATCTACAGCCGACTTACCTGCCGTCCTCATGGCGGCAGCGGTCAGCGGCACACTCCCCCGTCGACTCCGGCTTGCGCCTTTTGGCGAGCTGGAGTTACGGAGTTGACGGGGGCGCCACTGGCGATCGATTTATCGCGTCTTGACGAGACGCGATAAATCGATCGCCATAAGATCGATCTCTCCCGGCTCTAGTGAAAACAAGCCCTATGTGTATAATTTAAATGAAATGTGTTTCTCCCAGAAACCCAGTGCTATTATTATGGAACTTTTTTGATTGCTCTACATTGTTATTATTAGATTGTATTCAGTTCATTGCATTTTATTTAGAAGCCTTCAAATTACATTAGAAAATATGTACAGAGGAGTTTACTTCAAGGCCAATGTGTTGAGCCTCCTCCACTCAGCAACTCATAGAATTGAGTTCAGTCAGACTTGAGGTCTGACTTGAAGTCAGTCAAACTTGAGGTCACTCAGCAACTCACAGAATTGGTCCCTTAACAATTGTAGGTTATTATTGTGGCCTGCAAACATCAGTGCTGATTAGACGACTATGAGCATCACAGTTTCAAGGGGACTATTGGAAGGATTATGTCTCCAGCCTCCTTCCAGGGGTGTTCCTTGCACTGGGTGCACTGTGGGGGGAGAAGGAAGGGAATTCGCTGGCACTGCTGTGTAATCCTGTAGAGAGTGGGAATGGGAGAATGCCATCTTTTTAGAGCAGGAGGGAGCCATTTATGGCACCTCAAAGCTTAAAGGCCTTTATTATGAGGATCCCATGCTATTCAAATGGTGCTGGGCAGAAGCCACAGCAAAACAATGCTGGACCACTCACACACTGGAGCTGTTTGGGATAAATGAGGCTGCTGCAAATTTTATTTTTTTTCTGCTCAGCAGAGTCTACAAACCTTGAGAATTACTCAAAAAAAAATCCATCAATATCTGATAAATGAACAAAGCTGTTGAATAAATAGTTCTAGGCTGCATCAATGTCTCCAAATGCCATATGAATAAAATTGTCTCACGAGAACAGAGAATAAACTGTTCAGGGGGATACCTTCACTGTAGACTCTTTCAAATATACATTAAAATATTATATATATGGTCTAAAAGGAGTCATATATATAATGACTCCTTCAGTGGTGCTGAAAGGCTCCTAGAGTCTCCCATCCAAAGCCCCTGCTGTGGTGAAGAAGTCTCAGACTGAAATTTTAATCAGCTCCATTGAAAGAACTTGAGTTGTGCTACATAAGCCCCAGTTCCAATTATGTCTGATGCAGCTGCAAGGGGAATGTGGTACCTAGAAATCTAAACAACAAGAAAAAAGTCCTTAAGAATATATTTTGTTAGAGTCTTCTGGCTGCACATTATTGATTTGTTGTGCAGTATTAAACCAGTCCTTTTAACCTGATTAGTGCCTTTTCAGTCTATGAAGAATCTACCCCATATTGGAATTTTTACTAAGGCCTTTTCTTTCTGAAGGCAGTAGGTCTACCACATGTGAGAGAGGAAAGTCTCCCAAGGCACATCATAATTGGCGCTCGTATGGCCAGTCACTCTCTGCCACTGATGCTTTAATACAACTCTTCTTAATGTACAGTGTAGAACTGTTTGGAACATTTTCAAAATTTAATTTTTCATCAAAATAAGTTGTTCTGTCAAAGCTGAAATGCTGAATGGTGACATATCAGTTGTGCTGAAGATTTCATTAGTAAGGGAGGAAAGCTAGCAAACAGCTCTATTGGCTGCTGGTTAAGGGCCTGGCCTTAAGGTTGGGAAATATAGGTACAAGCTTTCCTCTACCTGATTTAAAAAGATGTGGATGAAAATATTTTCCCCGGCTCAAACAGTGCTGCAATTTAGACCAGTATTTCCCATGTTTCAGGCCAGTGCCCTAACCACCAGGCTAGAGAAATGCTGATGTTTCAGTTCAAAAACGAACTTTTTAACATACTTTCACTTTTTTCCAAAATGTTCAGAAAAATGTGATTTCTTCCAATGTGGAACCAAACCAAATTTTGAAATGTTGAAAGTTGCCATGAAATATATTTGTCATCCTCCAGTCAAATTTAGTATAGTGCCTACAATGATGACCAGAGGTGATTTTGGCCATACCAGGGGGTGGCGGGAAAGCTGTTTCCCCAACACAGAAGGATATGATGCGAAGGCCTCTCTGCCCCTCAAAGTTCTACCTCCCTCTGTGGTGATTCTGATCTCCTTCTGTTGGCTAATCTTCTTGAAATAACTGGTTGAAATCAATCAATCATATAGAAGAAAGATTCCACTAATCGCTCACCTGTGGCATTTATATGCAGAAAGTGCACTGGGAGGAGCCTTGCATGGTGCTTTGTTCATTGGAAACAACAAAATGTGATCACTACAGAAGGCAGTGCTCTGCAAACATTTCATAACATTATTGTAAGCTGAAATACCCAGTGAAATAATTGTTGTCTTATGAGATTTCCAACAAGTATGGTAATTGTCAGGATCAGCTAGGATTTGGAAGCTTCCTCCTTGGAACTGGAATGAGGCCAACAACTCTTTTTACATTCCGGGATAAAACTTCTTGGTCACTAGTGACCCAGTGATAGGCCCTTTAAAAGGAGGATTTTGATCTATTACCTAATGTAGTAAGATTAGGCCTGAGGCCTGAACTAAAGTAATGGTCAAGCCGTTGCTAACATAAAGCAAAGCTGGGTTGTGAGCCAAAAGCAGGTCCCTGCTCACAGAAGTTGGCAAGAAGAGGGCTGCTAGAAGTCACTAATAAAATGAACATGGGCCAAGATGGCACCAGAACATCTGGGTATGAACACATCCCACACAGATAACAAAGAACAGGCAGACCTAGCCTAAAGAGACTATAAAAGGACAATATGATGAATAGACAATATGATGAATAGACAATGTGAAAGGACCATACAGTGGATACACAGTATGCTGGATGGATAGTTTGTTCGTGACAAAGGCAACCCCATAACAGAGGGGCTGTACCTTGATGCGTCAGGAGTGATGAGTAATCTGTTTGCAAAAGTGTATAAGAATACATCCCTGAGTGGTCGTTTTTGTCCAGCCTAGGGGGCAGTGGAGCATCCCGCCACTGACTGAGCTGTGTCCATTGTCAGGGGGCACATATTCATAGTATATCCTGTAGAGTCTATAGGAAACTATTACTGTGTTTTGTTTACAATAAACTTGGGCCAGGTTCCTTCGTACCTTACTAGAGTCTGTGGTCATTGAGGGTTCTCTCAGGGTCTGCTGTGCCAGCGATCTGCAGAGCCGGGGCAGCACACAGAGGGAACACACACACACACACACACACACACACACACAGCAGACTGGTATCATCATTGAACAAGAGCAGAGCACTGCACCGGTAGCTACTCACAACACCTTGTCCAGTCATAAGGATGATTTTTTGGTATCATTCTTAAGAATGGGTACTAAATTTATTTGGCTGAGATTTCAAAACAGTCAGCATAGGATCTCTTGTAACTTTATCATTTCACTGTAAAGCATTTTTGGTTGCATACTTGATTTCTAAAAGGAGCAAGTCCTGGAAAAATGTTCAATATTTGCTGCCACATAGTTTGATGCTTTCATGATAAACAGTACATGGGAAAATAACCAGAACAGAACATCTAATATTGAATAGAATGAGCCCTAAAACATTCAGAGATGCTGAAAGCCTCTAATTCCAACTGAAGGCAGGAGCATTGTTGGGTGCTCAGCATCTCTGGACTCATGGACCGTAGGCTCCACATAATAGGCTTCCCACAATGAGGTCCCTCTAATTAGTGACTTTTGGAACTTTTGGCTGAAATGTTTGGCACTACCTCTTGCTTTAAAAGTATATGTATGAATGTGAACAATTTGCTGAGAAACAGTAGGAGCATTGCTCTGGAGAGATTGCTGTCTCTAACTCTGGGCTGAAGACTTCCTTCAATGACAGTGTTAATGAGGAGGAAATGAACAAGGGCAATGTGAGGAAGGGAAATGCTTATGTTTTTCTTAATAGGATTCAGACAGACACTTAGTTAATGAACTTTCATTGCTTCCTTCACACACAATCAGCACCATATATAATAAATGAGAAACACATTAGAACTAGTAAGACATTGCATATATTGAGAGAGAGAGAGAGAAAGAGAGAGAGAGAGAGAAAAACAATATTGAAGATCAAATCATAAATACATACATTTTCCTTCCACTCATGAAGGGAAAAAAAGCCCACAATTTTTCAACCATTGAGTTTGTTAGATATCAGCAAACATAGATTCAGAATGAGAGTTTCTTAGTGACTGTTCTAAAGAATATCTAGATTTCAAAGTGATCCAGAAATTTCTTGAACACGTAGGTATTTGAAGATACTGTACTGTGAACTTATGCACAGATCTTTCAAAAAAAATACCCCTCTAGAAGATTAATCCGATAACATTTTTTCTTGTACTTCAGACATTATACACTGTTAAAAATTTGAAGACCCAATTTAAATCAAATACAGCAATAAAAATACTTACTGATATTTACAATCCAAAAATGAAAAATAGCACATGAAAATCAAATGCTACATTCAAATTGCAGCAAAAAAACAAACCAAATAAGGAAAAAGCTTTGAAAAGTTAGGAAATGCTCAAATTAAGGTAGTTTGTGAAAACTTAACTGTCTTGTGCATTATGAAAATGTTTAATTACATGATCGCATATATTTTTTTCCATGGGACTCCTGTCTCATTCAATGCACAAAATAGACATTGCTCTGAGAGTTAATCAGGGTTTCATTATGAAGGAAGAAACAGTGGAAATCTCATCTCGGACCAGGGTGACAGCCTCCACCCCCACAAAAAGAATCCAATTCCCTGCTGCAAAGCATAGACACCCCTCCCCCAAATTTTCAATTCCCTACTACAAACATGGGGACACTAGAGTTTCTAAAAAAATGCTTACCCCTAATTTATTATCATAGTAAAATGATTTAATTTCCCCAAATCTTGTTCTCAAAAATCAGTAATTTTTTTGCTGAAACTTTTAAAAACCATTTAGCCTGAGGCAAATATCTGACAGGGAAAATTTCATGCAAATTTGGTACAAGTTGTCAAAGTTATAAGCAACTGAAAACATGATCTTATAATGAAACTGTCAGGCATCCTTAACATCAGGCATCTCTTCCTGAGCTGTAGCAACTTGCATGGAACTTGGAGGGAGGAGAACAGGTTCCAGGAAGGAAGAGTTTGGAGGAGACAGCAGGAATCTGGTCTGCGCACATATGGCTGGAGTTCTAGCTGCAATTACAGTATCTCTTAATAATTTTATAATAATTTTATAATAATTTTAGAAACATGGAGTCCTCTCATTTTATTACCCAACACATGGTACACAAAACATTTCCCAACCTATAAGCACATAAGAATGGCCGAACTGGCTCACACCAAAGGTCCACCCAGCCCAGTATCCTGTCTACCGACAGTGGCCAATGATAGGTGCCTCGGAGTGAGTGAACTGAACAGGTAATGATCAAGTGTCTCTCTCCTGCCATCCATCTCCATCCTCTGACAAACAGAGACTAGGGACACCATTCCTTACCCTTCCTGCTCATAGCCATTAATTGACTTAATCTCCATGAATTTATCCAGTTCTCTTTTAAACCCTGTTATATTCCTAGCCTTCACAACCTCTTCAGGCAAGGAATTCCACAGGTTGACTGTGCGCTGTGTAAAGAACTTCCTTTTACTTGTTTTAAACCTGCTGCCCATTAATTTCATTTGGTGGCCTCTAGTTCTTATATTATGGGAACAAGTAAACCCCTTTTCCTATTCACTTTATCCACACCAATCATGATTTTATATACCTCTATCATGAGTGGTGAAAGTTTAATATAAAGAATAGATCTGCTGAAGAACAACAAAGTGACTGTCTGTAGGCAATCCATATCCTTGATGGTGAGTACTTTGGGGATCATCCTCTATCAAATGAAAAAAAACAAAAAAACCTAAAGATTCCCCCCACTCTTGCCCCCAAAGTCTTCTTCATACCTTTCAGAGTTACTCCTTTGATTAGGAATTTGTATCTGCATCTTAGACCATATGGTTTCATCCATTTTTTTCAAGGGCTGAATTCTGTTTTGAAATAGGTGGCCTTTTAAGAGTCATGATAATCAGCAGCCTTTGCAGTAAATGAAGGTTCTGAACGTTCAACTTCATGGATATTACTTTATTCCAGTACGTTGTAACAGGTGTAGTGTAAGTCAGTCAGGGAATCTTTGTGTGCGTGTGTGTAGGAGGATTTTCTGAAACTGAGGAAAATGTACTAAATATAAAATATAAATATTCCTTAATGTCAACAGGTTGTACTTCCTTCTGCATAGAGAGCAAATCACAAACTAAGAATTTGATGCATCATGCCTTTTTTTGGCCTCTTAATGACCCAGGAAGCAATAGAGTACAGAGGGTGATATGGAAAAATCATCATTGTTTAGGGACAGAGCCGTCTCCAGGCACCAGAATAGCAAGCAGGTGCCTGGGGCGGCAAATGTCGGGGGGGGGGGCGGCATGCGGGGCACTGGAAGGGCAGCGCTCAGGCAGCTTTCAGCAGCATGCCTGCGGCAGCTCCACCAAAACTGGAAGAGTTTAGAGCTGCCGCGGGCATGCCGCCAAGGAGGGAAAAGTGGCTTTCAGCAGTCTTCTCTCTTGAGCTGCTTGGGGCAGCACAGAAGGTAGAGCTGGCCCTGCTTAGGGAATAAAGATAAAGGAAAAAAAATCATCTTGAGCTCATAACCCCCTAAAATCATAACAAACATGTATTCTACCCCATTGTGCAAAAAGGGGCTCATTATGTTATTTCAAACTTGAAAGTTTAATAAGTGACAATAGCTCCGAGAAAGGAAAATAAATATGACACATTAATAATGCAGCCATAGGGGCTTTTTTTAGGGTTCTAACCCCAGGGCTGAAAGGCTGATTTTTGGGGTGCGGGCTTTCTTTCCACACATCTAGAAGCTGAATTTGTTTGTTTGCGTGACTTATTAAATTCCCATTTTGTTCTTAAGCAATAACATTCATCTTATTGTTGTACCCTTTCACGTGTGTAGTTTCAAATGTGCCTCTGTGACTCCAGCACACCAGGGACTGAACCGGGGACCTCCATAGCTAACAGCACAAACACACATAGCTTGAACTAAAGAGTTGGTTTTGGCAGCTACCAGCTGTAATAATTCATATCCTCTATGGATACACATAGAGAAGGCCCTGTAATGCACATCCATTAGTGGGTTACACCTCTGAAGTCTTTTTTGTAAAGTTGTACAAGATATATTTTCATAGGGCAAATAGCATATGAATGAGTGATGTAGGTCTATGTCCTTAAAATCCCTAATTGGGGTCCTGTTCTGCTTCCTTTCCCCCAGAGGAAATCTCATGGATACAGGCTAAATTGTTTAAAAGTGCACTTAAACTGTGAAGTTTTTTGACATAAAGGGACGGGGGTAGAAGGAGACAGAGAAATTCCAGTTTACGGTTAGAGCTCCAACTTGATGTTGCTTGTTAAATTTAAAAAGTGCAGCTTCTCTGCAGTGATTATCTTTATTTTCATTAAGGAATGCAGTATAGACTTGAAATATTATCAGTTCTCACAATTGTATCATGAGTCTTGTGATACTTGGTTTTCAGCTCCTAGAATTCTGTGATAACATCTCAGTTTTTCTTTTCTTTTTTCAACTTCCTGCTCTCACAGCTGCATAAAAACCTTTGAACAATCATTCTCTTCCTTTCTTATTTGGACTTGGCAATGTTTATAGTCTTCTTCCAATTGACTGGCTATGCTGAAAGAATGACAGGAGGCATTAAATATGGGTTTAATCAGGCCACAACTTTAATATTAGATAGATGCCTGGGACTAACCCGGTGGATAGAATGTGTGCAGTGCAGGTATAAAATTTATGTCCCTCCAGCAAATTCACTGCTGGCACCTTGCAAATTCCAGACAATTTTTTGGGTGGAGTGGGGCTTCCACAACTTTTCATCCAGGTCCCTCCAGCAATTCCCTTGCTGGGAACTTACCGACCATGCCACCTCATAGGAAGGGGTTAAGGTGGACTATAATGATTAGGAGGGGAGTGGCTCCTTGATGTACCAGTCATTGGAGTCCCCATCTGCCCCCGGCTTGCTCTGTTACCAAGTACCTCTCCTTAATTCCTTTTCCAAGCCATTTTTTTGTTCTTTTGTGCTTTAATTTATGGAGTATCTGCACTGAACATCCTCCACAAGGAGGTGCCAGACATTAGCTTGGCTGCCTCCTCCCCACACCCAGCTGGGTTCCCAGACATCTCCAAATGGTCTTTGCCTAGCAGCCGTACTGGGGATAAAGGGCCCATTGTACCACGTGTGATCGTTGAGGGGGACCAGCAGCTGCATTGACTTGACACAGTACTGCAACAACCGCCTTCTATAGAGGTCCACATAAGCGATCCATTCTCTGGATCCTTGAATTGACAAGACTCCTTAAAAGAAAATGAAATAAACAACTCATAATCTGGAGCCAAAAATCTCCATTCCACCGATCACATCACATTCTGAGGTTGCAGATTGCCCACGGCATGTGCTGGGGTTCACTGCTAGCCCCTGTTGCAAACACATGAAATCTGTGGAACTGGAAATGAGACAAGATGTCTGCAATGCCATTATCCATGCCCGGTATGTGTTTGGAAGAAAAAACAGATGCTGAAGCTTAAGCATTGTAGAACAAATGTCCTTCATAACCCTGTGGAGATCTGGAAGTTTGGCGATTGATAACCTGCACCACTGCCATGTTGTCACACCAGAAGCACACCTTTATATTAGCCAGGTCCAATCCCCAAATGACCACCACAACTAAAATGGGGGGAAAATTCCAAGAAGGTCATGTCATGCACAATGCCATTTTGTGTCCAGGTGGCGGGCCATTTTGTGCACATCATTTGCCTTAATAAAAAACACCCCAAAACCTGCACCCCCTGCCACACGAGTGGATTTTTAACCCCCTTTGTAATAATCATTGCTTTCTCCACAATAATATCCCATTAAGTTGACTCAGAAAACTTTCCCACACCCTCAAGTGTTCCTTTATGTGTCTAGTGATTGGTAAGTAATGGTGTGGCCTGATTATGCCGGTTGTTGCTGCTGCCCACCAGGCACAAAATGGGGCAACAACCCTACAGGCAAAGTTCAGGTGCCCCAGAACAGATTTCAGTTCTTGTAGCCTGAGTGTTTTAGCCCGCAGTGCTCTCTGCAGCAGCCTCGATAGCTCCTGAAGTTTATCCTGAGGGTGTCGAGATACGCCTCCCCTGGTATTTAGCTGAATGCCCAGGTAAGTCAATGTAGTGGAAGGGCCTTATGTTTTCTCTTCCGCTAAGGATTCCCCCAAATATTTAGCCAGAAATGTGTCCACCCGCAAGCAAAAAAATTATGTAAAGAATGCACTACTTGGTTTAGTCCCACTGACTGCACCACTGCCCGGTGCAACGTTGTACTGAATTTCTGAAAAGCTGCACAGGATACTGAAGAGTCCATGTCAAAATATTTATCCTTGTCAAAATATAATTGCCGGCAGTAGTCATCTCACTAGCATGCCTGTATCTACAGGGGTTGCAAAAATAACCACTATCTTTAATTGCACAGCAAATACTATTACGTGCCCCTTGTGAGCTGGTTGTGATATGAACAAACCCCTGTCGCCCTTGGTGTCATCCATTGCAACCACAGTGTGTGATGCTACCTTATCCCAGTTTGTGTTGCTGCCCTTAATTGAAATTGCAAACTATAATTAAACCAAGACATGCTCCCCAACCATATTGTGTGCCCGCCTAATTATATCCATATACTTAACCAAGGCAGGGCTTCTCTGTGGGCAGGTCTGTACTATAACACTCGCATAGATGAGGAAGGCAGCCACCCAATATTCTCATGTTCTAGGCACCTTTGGCCTCTTGAGCTGTTCGTTATTTTGCTTGCCTTGCCCATGTTTACTGTCTGTCACACCTCCCTGTGCTCTAGGGATAATATATCCATGGATTTGCCTTTCAGGATTTTATATTTAGCTGTACTGAGTAGGTGAACTCCCATTGGACCAGTCACCCCGGCATAGCCGTACTCAGGACTGCATGGATGGAGTTCTGCAGAGCCTCCTCCCGCAGAAACCCGTGGAAGTCTCTACTCTGTCCCATGAGATTACATGCCCTGGTGGCCGATGAGTCCCATGAGCCCAGGGGCTTCGTTTCCAACATGGGCTTTGCCACCTTGGCTTGAGAGGGTTGCCTCTGTCCTGCTGCCCAAACTTGAGCCCAAGCTGGGCCTGCCATGTGACCCCATGCAAACCCCACAGACCTAGATGCCACAAATCTAGAGCTGCTGTAGTAAATGCAAATTAGCTTTCAGCTGTTATGTAATGCCGTCAGTGCCCCCACTGAACATGCCACCCAGAGGTGGGTCTGCCCAGGCTTCTCAACATCCCACTCCTGGGTCCAGAGTATTTACTACTCCAATAGGCTAACTCCTATTCCCCTCGGGTGAAGTCACTGAGTGGCTCATTGAGAACAGTCCCTGCACCTGGCAGTGGCCCCTGCAACTGCCACTTCTTGCCAGGCTGGAAGGCTGGATAAAACCTCTGCCACCCATGTACCCAACCTCTGTGTGGTTCAGATCACACTCACCCTTGGGATCAGCATTATCGCCGTCCCTTGTGTTCGGTGGAAGAGAACATCCTGGTCCTCGGTGACCTTGTGCTCTCTGGAAGCGCTGGAATGCTGTGGAGAAAACCTCAGAAACAACATCACTCTCTATTTGCTGCACAGCTCTGCTGGCTACTCCATTAATGCACACAACTTGCTCACCTGCATGTGTGTTTCTTTTGATCATTTTCCTTCTTCAGTGCATGAGGCTGCCCTGGGTAATGCTTTGGGTTACTAAACACACCACCCTGGGCAGTAGCAGCCACAGTACTTGTGAGCCCCCCTTAGGGTGACCAGACAGCAAGTGTGAAAGATTGGGACAGGGGGTGGGAGGTAATAAGAGCCTATATAAGAAAAAGACCCCAAAATCGGGACTGTCCCTATAAGATCGGGACATCTGGTCACCTTAGCCCCCTTTGTCCCTGCTGCAATAGTGTCTGCCTTGGATCCCCTTCTAGCCCTTGGTCTCCACTGGGACTGCCCTGCACTGCAGCTGCTGCCTCTGCTTGTCCCAGCCTCTGCTTGTCCCCTTTCCAGCAAAGATACAGGAACCTGAGCAGCAACCTGCTCATAGCCAAAAAAATACAAAAATAAAAAAATTGCATCCTCATCCATGCACCTGCAGCACAGCTAGTACATGAAACAGTTAAATTCCCTTGCCTCCTTTCCCCTTACCGCACATGGATTGTTTCAGATGCTGACTAGCCTCACTTGCAAATGGACCCTCCCTGGATGGCAGCTTCCAGCCTGCCTGTGGGTGGAAGTACCTGGGATAGGCACCCACGGAGAAAAAATTGTAGGTTCAGAGCACTCACTGCAGCTCCCCGCCTCCACCCCCTGCCCCAGCTCACCTCCATGCTGCCTCCTCCCCCAAGCACGTCACCACTCTGCTTCTTCCCTCCAGCCCCCGGCTTGGCTAAAGTCTGCACCCACAGTACCTGGGGCAAAGGGATGTTAGTTCCTTTTCTTTCCACTGTTCCCTTTCTGTGTAATTTGCCTCTGCCTGTCCTTTCCTATCTCTGGGGCTGGAGGTAATAGCCCCTTGTTTTCCCGAGCTCACCCTTTTCCGTGCCCCTGGAGCCATGCTGATTCCTAATCCTGTTTGCTGCTTTTCTGGAGCCATGCTGCTTCATATGCTGGCTTCCATGTGATCTTTCAGCAAGCCAGACATGGGACACTCCATGCCTGCCGCCCAGCCTGCTCAAGTGAAGAGGGGCAAGACCAGGCCCAGGCTGACCTTTTTAAACCCTTCATTCCTAAGTGGTGAGTCATCCACCACCCTGACTGCTCCTTCAGCCACTTTACCTCTCCCTTCCTCTCCGAAGCCAGAAACTGTTGCACTCTTCTCCGAGCCAGCAAGAGAAACTCCTCCCTGCTTCAGTGCAGGGCAGCGAAACTCATGCATGGAGAAGTGGAAGTTATACATTGGGGACGAGAAGAAGGCTGGGAAAGGGCTGTTTTATCTAGGGAATGGAAGAGAGGAAGAGGCTCAGATTTTCTTTTGCTTTTCAAGTGTGATGACAACCAGTGGGGAGTTGGGTGAGGTGGGACTGGTGCGGGAAGTTTATATAGTGAGATAGGTATCTCAAAGTTCCAAATCTGTGAAGAAAGTGCAATAGTAGTGTTGAATTATCCAAAATCTTGTACTGATAATAATAATAAATCCACGATCGTTCAAAACCTTAGAAGGCTTCTGGTCTCTCTCACTGATACCAAAGTTTGCTTTTTCAGTTATTGTTATTCTTGTTTCTTACACACTAGATTTTTTTTGGGGGGGTGGGTAGAAATAATTTGCTCTTCTTTGAAATTAGAATTATTAGTAATTTAACAACTACTTGCTTTTCTTCACAAAATGACTAAGAAGTAACATGAATTAAAATACCGGCAAAAAAGGCTACCCACATTAAGAAATTTTTGTGGCTTTAAAACTACTTAGTTGCACATTTGGCCACACCATTTATTGACGAAATAACTAAACCAAAGTTGCAAGCCTGAATATTAGTGGCAACAATGCATGCTTATATATTATTCCTAGTTTCTTCTAACCCAGGGATCGGCAACCTAGGCATGCGAGACCGCAGGGGAAGCACCCTTAGTGGGCCCTGCCTCTTTGTTTACTTGCCAGTTCGCCGACCATGGCTCCTACTGGCCACGGTTCGCTGTCCCGGTCCAATGTTGAACATACAGCCTTCACAGGACAAGATTCCTCACATTGAGTGGTAATTTAATTCACAATTTGTCTTGCTGGCACAGATCCACAAAGGGATTAAGGCTTTGCAGCACTGAGAATATCCCATTTCCTGGCTGTTTTGTGTGGAGTTTGGCTTTCTCTGAGTACCACTACCAGATTGGGACCCACGGGTGAGATAGGCAGGCCAACACGTATCTCCACTTGGTTGGAGGATCACTTTGCGGTATAGAAACTTTCCTGAGGCACAAGTGGGATGCCTCAATGCAAAAATGTAGGTGCTGGAGGACTTTTACAGCAGAAATTTAAATGCCTCCATGGTTAGGTGACAGCTGAATAGGGGTTTTGTGGACAACAATGGGACTAAATCTCATAGGTGCTGGAACTATGGGTGCAGGGGGTGCTGCAGCAATCCCTGGCTTGAAGTAGTTTCCATTATATGCAGGGTAACATTCCCCTGTTTTCCCGAGCTCACCCTTCTCTGTGCCCCTGGAGCCAGTTTGGTTCAATGGCTCTTAGCACTACCACTGCTAAATCTGGGAATCTAAATCTGGGACTGGGCAAATTGTGTCATCCTTACTCATGTTGAATGATATCTTGTTCTGGAATAGTCACAACAGTCGAGATGCAAAAATAAAATAAAATATAAAATAAAATAAAAAGAATAAAAAGGCATTTAGGCACCTATCATTCAACATGAGTAAGGATGACACAATTTGCCCAGTTACCCCTAGCTTAATACATGTGCATTAAATACTAGTGTACCTAAAATAATATTAATATACTTTCTCTAAAAATGCCAAAACACATGCATTTACTCTGACAACATAATATTTTGGCTAAGTGAAACAAAAGACTCTAATGTGTGTTTTAATGACATTAAGGGTTAAGGTTTTGTTTAAATACGTAGGCCAAGATTTCAAAAATGGGTGCCTAAATTAGGCTCCTAAGTCTACATTTCAGTACATAAAGGAGTGGCCTGTCTTCCTGAAGTGATGTTATGGTTCTTCTTAACTTTAATAGGAGCTGCTGTGTGGTCACCACTTTTGAAAGTCAGATCATTCATTTATGTGTTTAAATATAGACTCAGAATCATAATTTAGGCACCTATTTTTAAGACTCTTGACCAGCACCGCGCCGCTTCCTGCAGCCCCCATTGGACCTGGATGGTGAACCACGGCCAGTGGGAGCTGTAGTCGGCAAAACGCCAGGTAAACAAAGTGGCGGGGCCTGCTAAGGGTGCTTACCCTGCGGTCTCGCAGGCCAACGTTGCCGATCCCTGGTGTAGTTCAATTTCCTCATAGCCCTTTGTCAGTCATTTCTTGTTTATTTGTTTGTTTGTTTAAATGTGGCCTGTTTACTGTGTTGCACTATGTCAAATAACCGTATCCATGAACTTTCACTTTTCAAATGTTTCCTTTTCACGGTGTTGGTCTCAGTTTGGAAGAAGGGCAGGCATTTTGGGAGAATTGTACTTCTTCCTTTCACACAGCTAATGAGGCACATGGCAACCATTGACTGTTGCTTCATCATGCATACAGAACAAGCAACTGATAGGAGGGACATTCTTCTTCTGAGATGAAACCATCTGCAGCCAATCCCAGCAGGTTTTCCTTCAGGGCTGTAAGTGAATGGCAAGAACACAGAATGCTCCTAGTTTCTAATATGACTATAGCACAACTTAGCCAAACACAAGAGGGAAAACTAAATAAACACATATAGATGTCTTTTATTCCAGGAAGTTTTCCATGTGCTGTAGGTCCTCGCTCTCAAGTGAATAAGAACTTTTTTTAAAAATCAGAAATTAGCTGAATGACTTAATATTATACATAAGAGGAAAGCAATCATATGGGGAAAGATACACAGCTGCCAACGCTTGATTTTCATTATTTATTTGATAGATATTTCTGGACAAACAGACTCAGCCACTACCAGATGTAGCATGCTTGTGTTAATAATCTGAGTTAATTGGCCTTTGCCAATTATCTACGGATCCAGACTAAGTCTCTCTCTCTCTCTCTCTTTATTTATGATTATTATTTTTAAATTCACTAGAAGGTTAGAGAAGCATAAAGTAAAAGATTAGGAAGTATAAGAAATGTCATTATGATGTGATAGCAGTGAAGATTAAGTGTCAATGGTTACCTTCTGTGACAAACACATAGTAAATAATCTCAGAATTTTCTTATCTTGACACTGTATATAGGAATTGCTTTTGCTGAAAAAATCTTGCCTTGCTATACTGGAAACATACAAGATTTAAAAACAAAACAAAACAATCACAGCTAGTGAAATGGAAGATTTCTTACACTGGTGTATTGGCGAGTTTACAAATATTTTCTCAACACTGTAGGCTCGGGAACTAAGTTATTTAAGGATTCTGTGCATGTTCACCACTGTTTATTCAGGATGATATTTTAGCTATTACTTTCTGATATTGGTAATTAGCACATAACACTGATTTATAAATCTGTTTGTAATAATACCATTCTAGCTAAGGGAATTGAATTGCCAAGGCTAAATAGCACAAAGCCTCGATTATCAGTTGATTATAATCATTCTGCACTGTGACAAGTGAATTGTAAGCATCCCAATAGTTGTGTGGGAAATAAATGCATGTAAAAAATTAACAGAAATCCTTTCAATCTCCAGAGGGAAAAAAATATTTTGTTTAGAAAGGTCAACAAAATGTACCTCAGTTGACCTAGAATAAGTAGATAGTTTGAGCTAAATATTATTGCAATAAACACTTTTTTCAAGGTTACTATCTCCCTCACCTAATCTAACTGAAAACACACAAGGTTTATTTGCTAAAATTTGATCAGCAGTGAGTACCCTTGAAACATTTTATTTTACCTTTTTTACAACTTAGTAAATAATACCATCTGAGCAGGTATGATTAAAGCAGGGACTGGTCTCTGAAACTCTGTTTTTGACTCCCACCTCTGCCTACCTGTGTGATTTGGGCAAATCATTTAATCCCTCTAGGCCTAAATTCCCCATTTCTAAACTTGGATAATAGTAACTTATTGATCTCACCCTTTGTCTGTCTTGTCTATTTAGACTGTAATATGTCGAAGGCAGAGAGATGTGTTCAATGGCTAGTAATTTGGATCCCTCGCTCAGTTGGATCTTCTAGCTGTGTAATCTAATGCATAAAACTCACCTAAAAAGTTAAAGGAATATTTAAGGGCATTTTCTGGTACAGGGATCGGCAACCTTGGCACACGGCTCCCCAGAGTAAGCACCCTTGGTGAGCCCAGCTGGTTTGTTTACCTGCCGCATCCACAGGCTCAGCCAGTCGCGGCTCCCACTGGACGCAGTTTGCCACTTTGGTCCAATGGCGGCTGCGGGAAGCTGTGCGGTGCTTTTTTCCCATGGTTACACAGAAAGTTTGTAGAAAAGCAGGAAATCGAAACCAGGTCATCTGAGTCCTAGAAACCATCTTAGCCTCTTTACCATCATTCCTCTGTCTCATAAGGTGTGGATCTGGAAAGGAGATTAAAAATGCAGAGGAATGGAGCATATTACCCAGATGGAATGAGTAGGGAAGGCATTAGCATGATCTCTGTAAATCATCTTGCTTTCATCAATGACAAAACTCTAATTGCCTCCAATAATTTCATGATTAAGCTCATATTTTTCAATGTTGTCTGTATCTGAGTCTTCCGTAAGACTTGCAACTTACATGCCAAATAGATTGGCCCATGTTGGAGCCAAGACTTATGATCTACCACAGCTTTTATGACTAACATAGTCCTCAGAGCTTCCAATTTATAATGCACAAAACTAAGATAAAACATTAGAAAACTGATCATGGAGGCTTTGTTCTTAGATTGTCACTTTATTCTTCATATTCTTTTTTTCCTTTCTTTTTTACTGGTATCTAGGGATATGCTAATTTCTTAAAAATTATGCCTAGATTTTGAAGAACAATATCAAACCTTTATGATTACATTAAAATTTAAATAGCAATAAACTAAAACTAAGTTCAAATGACTGTTAACATTTTTAGGTTTTAAGAAAAATAAGTTGATGTGTACTTCAGTTCTAATAGTTTTTATCTTTTTTTTGAGAAATATGGTTTAAAATCTTATCAGTCCTTTCTGTGAATTTCCTAAAACATCAGAATCCCATCATTATTTTCCCAGACTTGTATGTTGTGGCATTAGTCTGGGTTTTGTTTTAAACATTTAAAAATGGGGATGCTTTTGAAATTAAGCAATTTTTTTCCTAAATAGGAATTAAAATTTGAGGCCTTTTAGAGAGGGGTATACCCTTTTAATAGATGTTGTGTCTTCAAAAAAGTACTGATATCTCTTATAGGATGGTATTTCTCCCTTACCCACAAGTATGGTAGACACAGTGATACCCAAAGTATTTTTCACAGCCCCAAATGATTTTCATAACTTTGGGGCATGTAATTTGTGGAAGATGGTACCAGTGGGGATTTCCTTATGACACATGAAAAGTGTGATATAATTCCAGGAAGACTTGGCTTCTGCATGTAATGCTTCCAGCACTGGCATATCATCATGGTAATATGGAAAATGAGGAATGTTGGGTATCTTCATAGTATTTCAGGTAAGCATAAGAATTGATTCACAAATAGCCTACACTTTATTAGTATTCTGGTTTTGAAAGAGGACATGGCATGTTCCCGTCATTGTAATCTCCCAGCACATGTCAGAAAAAGCTGTATATCCAAAGAGCCAGATATCCAAACTAGTTGAATGGAAATATTTTTGGATTCTAAATAGGGATGGCATCAGTTAGTTTGAAACCTATAGACATCTATTTTTCTTAATGAAGTCCCACTGAAATCAATAGAACTTCTTGAGCAAGTTGCTGCTCAGAGTGAATGAACAAGAGCATCATAATGAGATCTGATGGGAAATGTTCCTATGAAACAGAATTTTGCTGGAAAATACTGGTTGGTTGAACCTGAAATGTCTCATGAAACTGTTCAGCTTCAATGAACTTTCATAAAATCATGGCAGGGTTCTGAGAGAAACCTTCTTGGTTCCCTGATAACTCACCAGGCAGGCTGCTGAGGAGCCTGGGTTTCCAGGATCTATAGCTCTGGGGATTTAGGTTAGATACTAGGAAAAACTTTCCAGTTATAAAGATAGGTAAGCATCTGGACCAGGTTACCTAAGTCAGTTGTGGATTTACTGTCATTGGAGGTTTTAAAGGACAGTTTTGACAAACATGTGTCAGGGATGATCTAGGTATTCTTAATTTTGCTTTAGCACAAGGAGATGGACTAGATGACCACTCGATGTCTCTTCCAGGCCTACATTTTCTAGGAGTTTACAAATCAGTGGACTACAAATGTTCTCTTCTGTTGAAACATTCACCTTCTTCTATTGACAGGGAGACAGAATATTAATCAAAAAGTATGTACAGTCTCCTTATAATGAAGTAGAATAAATTCATGAAACAGTAAATAAAAGATGAATAAATAAGAAAGGTTTAAAACTATTATTCAAGAATATTTTCTTTCAAATGTTGTATATCCAATGACTGAAAAGAGAATGAATAAACCCTGTCTTAACTGGATTTTAGTGACTCACAAAATTTCCTTTAAGTTAATGAAATAACTGTCATGTGATAAAGGTGTATCACATGACAGTTATGTATCATGTATCACATGATGGATCACAGTCTATTCAGTGTAGAACACCTCATAAATCAAGCAGGTCAAACACGTCTCTAATTTACAAATAACCTTACATGATCTAGGCTGTTGTTTTTTACCATTCCAAATAAAGAATATGCTATTCTTATGCTGCCTTTATAATTGTTAAAGTTCAGGACTGTCAAATTATATACAGCACATAAAATATGACAATACACTTCACTTTACATATTTTGTCAAAGCAAAAATAAATGAACCCCCCTAAAATTTAAACAAACAAGAGATTAAAGATTCTAAAGGCAAAAATCACATGTACTACCTTTAAACGTATGGCATAATAAAATATGGTAAATCTTCAGCAATATCATATAGTAAAGAACTCAGTGAATGATAAGATTTTTCTCTCCAGTTGCAAATTATTCTTGATATAGTGTTTGACGATATGCATGGAATCAGTAAAAAATGCACAGCGAATACAGTAGCCATTATAACTGAATAGTAAAAGTTGTAGTGTAGTGATAATTTTAAACAACAACCTGTCAAACTGAAAAAAGTACAATTAGGTATTAATAGTAGTAAATCTCTCAAAACTAAAATACTTACTCAAGTGAGTCTGTGTTTGGTTAAATAAATGAGCTGATGGCGTTCAAGCATATATCTCCTCTTCCCAAACAAATACACATAATTTTCCAGAGCCTAGCATTCACATCTACCATAAGCCCACACCCAATGCCTTCCCAGCTCCTCACACCAGACAGGGTTTCTCACTGAAATTACAATCCCACAATTTCATGTGGTCACAAAGGATTGTGGGATTTGGATGGGTGGTAGCAAGAAACTGTATGTTGTTTTTGGGCCAAGGGTAAAAAGAAACAGGTTGAAAATCATTTCCTCTACACCTTAAAGGCTAGAAGCCTGATTCAAGCCCTAATGGAATGAACAGAAGTCCTTATGATGACAGCAGTTGTCTTTGGATAATGACCTAGGGTTCAAATTAAAAATAAGTATCAAACTCCTAATGATATCAGTCATGCAATATCAGGCCCTAAATTTCAACAGGGCTTGCCCATGGTTTGCTTAGCTGCAATCAGTGATATTACTCCTGCCAGTCACTGTCATGAATACTAAATTTTCTCAGTTTTAAATCCATCCTTTATAAGACTAGCTGATTCAGTAGTTATCCTTACTTTCTAGTTATGCAGATTGATTTTTAGCAGCTCAGCCAAGCAATATCCACTTTATTGTATAATCCCTTCACAAATTAATATAGATTTCATTTGATTTGTACCAATTTTTTATCTGGAATGGGCCATGCTTACCTCTGTGACACTGATGACAAGGAAAGGTCAGATTCACCTCTGGTATTACTCCACTGAAGATAAAGGTTACACCAAGGATCAAGTTGTCCCATCTGCCTAAACCCTTACATCAGAACTACAGCCAAAAATCTGTACTACACAGTGCCAGCTGCAGAAAGATCATAAACCTACCTGGAGTGCACTAGGTGGGATGACTGGAGGCTTAATAAACCGCAGCATACTGATAAGCGATGAGCACCTGAGGCTAGATTCACAAAGAAACTAACTTTGAGGTGCCTAAAAAAATGACTTACTTCACCACCTAGACTCCCTGTACAATGAATGGGAAGAGGTAGATACCTCAGAATGGGATTCACAAAAGCTAGTTTGCTAAGTGGCTCCCCACCTAAAGTAATCTGGCCAATGGGGGATGACAAGGTGAAGAGAATGTACTAAGACCCATCCCTCTCAGACAGGCACCTAATGCAGGGACATGTCTTCATCTGCTTGAGATTCTCAGCTGCAAACTTGCCCCTCTTCCTACTTTCCTTTGGCCCCTGGCCTAAGGAGGGGCCCAATACAATAGGCAGGCACAGAAAACACTTAGCAGATCAGCTCCTGCAGGTGAGTTAAGAGGGGAATGCTTGTCTTTCTCCAGTTTGTGAATTACTCTGGGACTTCAGCATCCAGATGCCTGGTGTGGGGCTGCACTGTGTTTTCTCAGAGGCTGAAACAGAGGCACCAAGGGAACTTCTACAATAAAAGTTTACCCACCTTCTGGGTTTGGCATCAGCACAGGGGGAGTCTAGAAACCCAGTAGGGCCTCCTGAGATTTAGGCACCTAAAGTGATATTTAGGTGCCGATGCCCTTTTTCTAATCTGGCCCCATGCTTTGTTTGGAAAGACAAGAGATTAAAATTGATTCTCGCTGTGTCAATGAAATAAAAAAGACACAAAAGAGAAGTACAAGTAGATCTTACTGTATACTACTAGATGATTTGGTTTACCTTAGTGTGGTGGTAGGTCACTTGCCCAATTTTTTGGTATTCTGTGTCCCAATTTTCTTTTATTTTTACGAACTTCATGATTTTTAGTGTTTATAAAAGTGTGAGAAATAAAGACAATAGCTGGAAGTCGGTATTTAGGAATGTTGTTAAGGCAGATCACAAAATTCCAGTTACTTTATGACTGAGTGTATTTATTGGCCTCAGAAAGATGTTAATGAAATATACTGGAGAAATACCTATTTGTGCATGCATAGGGCTCATTACCCACACATAGGGCTCCGTGCTACACTCTTTAGAGTCATTGGAGCTTTGCGAAGGGAAAAGGATCAGGCCTTACCTAATGTATCACATCAAATAAATAAAACAGGTAAGACATGCAGAGAAGCCACAAGGAGAAGTTAGAGTTCTTTCATTTTTTAAAATGTTGCCCAAAAAAATGATTTATTTACTTAAAAATAGGTTAATGACCATAGCTCCTTCCAAAATACTACATAATCTATTTAACGTGATAGTTCATCCTATTCATCAAACAGGCTCATTCAATTTTGTTCCATTCTGTTTCTGTTTTCTGCTGTTTTGGGTGCCAGATTATTCTGCCATGCTGCTAAATGACAGGTAGTGTAATTTGATGTGTCAGTGATGTCATTGCATGAAATGACATGTCCTATTAAAAAGTTCAGATGGATAGGATTTTTTGTGATTATTTTGTCAAGTTCAGAGCAGAAACAAAAGCATGTCATAGCTTTCAGCTTTCATGTTGCTGGTGTGAGAGTTAAGATTTATTTTGGTTCAAAACTCCCTGCTTTTGCTTTTTCATAAGTTTAAATCAAATCTAATTAATTTCAGATGACAGTTCAACTGTTTTATCATTTGGGGTTTTATGTTCACAGTCTGAAGGTTCATCCATTCTATGTCTGAGAAATATGCTTCCCTCACTGTCATGATGTCCGTGTCTGAAATTGTGCCCCATCATTCAGCTCAGTAAAACATAATAGTATCCTTTCATTTACTGAGCAAATTATTTTCTACCAAAAGATTCCAACAATATTCCCGAGGTAATTATTCACATGATTACCAGTAGAACAGTAAAATTAGTTTATGTAAATATTCAAAATATAGAAAGATAAACATATACAATCATAGATGCACACACACACACACACACATACACATTATCTTCGCGAGTTACACAATTATCTCATGATGAGGAAAAATGAAATGAAAATTAAAAACATAACACACCCCTTCCACCGAAATCAGTTGTATGTGTGTGTGTGTGTGTATCAGCATACATGTAAATAATATTTATGAAAATAGAAATAGAAAGAATGGTACTAGATTTATGGGTGGTACAATTCTGCCATCTACAGGACAAGAATAATCTTCAGGATTAAATGAAATAGACATGGGCTAATTTGTAGCATATAAAATTCACATTTTGATATCAGAGGAAAATAATATTCAATAATTTGTCTCTTCTACAACAGTATTTCCCATAAAGGGTTTAGTAGGCATAACTTAAATTAGAATACACATGACTGAAGGCTAATGCTTCACTTACTCCAGCAGACCTTACAAATCTTGCTCACATTCCCATTCATTGTGGGCAAAGGATTGCCTGATAATCTAAGTGAATTTGACCATTTGGCTGTTGACCTTGGATTGTATTTTCATGCAGAACTCTTGCTGAAATTAATGGGAGTTTTGCGTAAGAAATGATGGCAGGCTCATGCATGGTAATCAACAACAAAATCTAAATAGGAATCAGTATGCTGCCCCAATAATGACTTAATTTAAGATGATTGCACTACAGTAAGAAAGCAATGGGTTGTTGTGTTTGGGTGGTTTTTTTTAATTAGAATGAGGAAAATTAACACAGAATATACATTTACCCCCACATGGTACACCATCATCAATATTGTATTCTAACTATAATAGATGTTAAGAGTTTCCCATTAAATGTGAAGATGTGTTAGGTCATGATCCAAAGCCCATTAAAGGCAATGGAATGAGTCCCATTGATTTCAATGTGCTTTGGATCAGGCTCCTAAACAACAGATGCCAGAGTGTATGTTATAATTGTTTGCACCTCACACCTGAGAATGTCAAAAATTAAGGAAAATTAAAGAACAGAGGAAACTCAGTGCTAAACACAAATCCATTTCTGCCTTGTGGAGTTAATTAGCAATTGATTTAGACTAGCTGTAAACACATATTTGCTGCTACTGATTCTGAACAGTCTTCTTTTGGAATAGAGTGTGAAAATATAAGTAAAAAAAAATCCAGGTGAAAACCACAAACTCCGTGGTTTTATACTCTCTTTCTAAACTCTTATTCTGAAACTTTTAATGATAATATATTAGCTGCACGAGAAAACAAGTAAACGAAAATAGGACCTAATGTTATCTAAGTTCACTAAATGCCTTGTGACATGGATTTATAGTGCAATTTATCATAAGATACAGATAAGAAACTGGAGTGGGTAAACTGACAAATTTAACTGATTACACCAAGTAAAAATACAAGAAATGTATTTGTGGCTGAGGCATGCTGGAGTAACGATGTGCATGTCTTAAAAAATGGGATGACAAGACAAGAGCAAGTTCCAGCAAGGGTAGTGTTAGCAACGTTTGGTGAGTTTTTTATTTTACCTAGACTTGCAGCATACCAGACATGATATAATGCTTGTCTCTCAGGATTTGTTTTCTGAGTGACCTTTGAAAAGATAGGCAAAGAGAAGCCATTGTCTGATAGATAATAAAGGTAGCCAGGATATTTGAAGGCTCATTTATGTTGTGTATAAATGCCACTTTGCACAACAGAATGAGATCATCTTATAATCTTATGAATCCATTTTTCCATGCACTGATTTAAAAAAAAATAAAGTTAGTAACTACTTTTCTAGCCACTTTAACATGTTTGATCCCCAGGTTTTGACGTACAGTTTTACCAAGATGGTGGGGAGAAAATGTCTTAATGATATCACAGACCAACTATACTTCATTGTAGTAAAATGGTCATCTGATAGTATTCCTGAAATTGGTCTGTGTTTACACTGCTCATTGCAATCGATGGGAGTATTGCATAAAAACTGATGGCAGGATAATCGTTTAAAATTGACATATTGTTAATGTGCCAAAGCTGTTGAAAACTTCTCAAGGGACAGTGAAAAAAAAATCCTACTTTCTAGGAAGTGCTTAGTTTAACTTGTGAGTGAGCATTAATCAGTATGAGTACAAGTTGCAAAATAGACCTGTGCTCAGGATCTACAGTTAACATCTACAGAGACTGTGGACTCTAGACTATAGGAGCACAGCTGCAGTGCTTCCACACTACGCTGGCCTCTCCCCATACCAACAGCTTAGCTTAACTGCTGCACTGTCACTTGTTCCCCTGGTAGCAAAAGAGCTCAGGTACCACCTCCATGGTGCATATGGAGCAGAAAAGTTAGCTCTTTCAGTATTAATGTCCACAGCAATTTTCAGCATGTTTACACTGTTATTTTGGGAAAAACACGCTGAGTACATTGTTGTTGCTGTCGTTTTCTCTTACTCCTCCCACTTCTGGCTGGCCACATCCCCTTGATTGATGGTTGGTATGACTATTGCCAGTTTGTGAGTAATACCATGAGACACTCATGCATTGCCACTTTTACCTTCTACATAACCTTCCAAGGACCTATTGCACTTGACCTATGTCCACATGTTTCCCTGCATTCTTTGGAAGTGCGGGAACTATATAGTTCTGTGTTTTGGGGACAACAAACACAAATACATTTTCTTTGGACCACCCCTTAAAATTTATTAGTTATTTTTTTAAAAAAAACCAAACAAACGATGAATCAATTCATAAAGGTAAAACAAAAATATGTATTTAAAGAAAAATAACTGAATTAGCCATTTAAGATTCCACATCAATTCCATTGCATGTATAGGGCAAATATTACAAATAAATATTCCTAGATAGAAAGTAATTTCTCCTTTTATAAAGTAACTAGCAATTGAGTTTAGGGTTTCTGCTTTCCTTACAGCAGAAAATAGTTCTAAGAATGAAGCGCCTTGACATATATTACATGGTAGTGATAGCTTCTGCTTTTTTCAGGGAAGTAAAAGAAGCAAAAAATCAGCTCTAAACACATAAAAAAGCCCTTTAGCTTCATTAGAACTCCTAGCTGCTATGGTCATGTAAATATTAAAAAGGCATGACCTTTTTCTGTGTGTATCCAACACTGTTTATATAATTCATATCCACTTGCCTTTTGGGGCTGGGGTGAGAGGGAGAGCCTGATAGTCCCCGGCGGACATTTTCAAAGATGAAACAGGTATTTAGGCACCCAAATGCCACTGAAAGTCAATGGGACTTCAGCACCTGACTCCCATTGCTGCCTTTGAACATTCTCCAAGAGGACTAACAGTTTTGTGTTGCAATGAGAATGTTCACGCCCGCAGACCCTCTAAGATCATCCAAACAGACTGCAATGGATTCTGCAGAGGGCCTGTGTCTCATGTTGCTTATAGTATAACAGTGGTACATCAGTGTACATGAGGTGAGAACCAAGCCCACTTGCAAAAACCTATGTCAGGTTGATGTCTGTTGGAATTTGTAGCTTTTCAAATTAATTAAATGTGTTTTCAGACAACCAGTGACCTCTGAACACAGGGAAACTTAACAACCTGTAGATAACGCAGTGTCTTTGCTGCTTTTCCCTCTTGGAAGCTACTATGCTTTTGCTATAGTTTCCAGCACAATAAAAGTCATAAATATGAGCTTTATGGTAATGGAATAACCTGTGATCATGACCTTTCAGAAGCAGTACTTGAGGGAATTCCAAAATAGAACAGCTATTTTAAATACTGGGAAATTTTGGATATACCTCAGGTAAAAGGTAATTGGGAACCAACTCATTTCTTCCATTTGTTATGCAAATAGGCAGCCATGGACCAGTGGTCTAAAAACAGCACTGGAATACCTGTACAATCATTCCAGCTCTAGAAATGACTGTGCTGTATATTTGGTCCATTCTATCTGAGCATCACTTCCTGAGGTGCTGAGCATCCACAGCTTCCATTGACTGTGCTTAGAATAGTGGGTGCTTAAACAACAGAAAATCAGCCCATCAAGGTCTCTGTTTCAGTTTTACAGTGTACCAATTGAGGATGATAATTCTTTACTTCCCTCACATTACTGTTGTGAGAAGTAAGTTAAGACCTTTGATGAGAAGGATGTGTTTGTTCATTGTTAATTATTAATTATGAATTATTGTAATTATTAATTATTATTATATTATTATTAAGTAACTTGTAGGTGCATAACTCTCTGCTGCTCCAGGCACATGAAAAATATTGGTTGTCATTCACCAAAATTTGCTTATTTGTGAAATTTATCTCAGCACAAACAGCCTGCATAAAGCCTATAGATTACCTAAATGCCACATAAGCCCCATAGGTGGATTTTTGCCCTTCCAGAGAAATATTTTGTATTAATTTTATTAAACACATAACTGAGTTATAATAGAAATATTCCACTTAAATAATATTACCATTATTTTGGCAAATTCTGTACCAATTTAAATGAGTTAGTGATAGTGCATTGCGAAATTAACGTTATAAACGCAGGCCATCTACAGTTGTATGTCTGTCTAAATAATCTCTGTTCATAAATAAATGTGATTTCTTCTCGAGAATACAAGAGTAAGCAAGTTATATGTCTTGTTCTTGTACTGCTTATCTTTTCTGTTACTTTAATAAACTGCAGTAGAACCAATCTGTGGTAAATTTAATACTGCAAAATAGAATAAAACAACATCTGCCACAAAAATATCCATCACTAGCCCCATATTATCAATGTCTTGTACAAGCTGGTAATAAGGAGATATAAATGACTTGACTCTGCCAATTTCTAGTTGTGCAGTCAGTGTGAAATACAGGGATTATAAAATGTTCCTCTGTCAGATATTTTGGCAGTGACTGGAATATCTAGTGAAATATGGGATTTTATTCTTAGTACTTTAAGTTAATAACAATAACTGTAAAACTAATATTGTTCTTTCCTGTAATTGCCGCTATTCATCATACAACAGAAGAAATTCAGGAACAAATATGCGCCACTTTGTTTCAATGCAGGCTCCCGGGTAAGATTATAATATTATTACTGTATTTTTCTTACTTAAAACATTATTCAAGGAAATTATAGTGTAATAAACTCCTACATTTAACGACAAGCCTTATGGAAGAGTAAATTAATTTTTTTATGCTTTGCTGCAATCTTGCCGCCCATGCTCTGACAATGTACCCCATATACCGTGACTATCAACGCTGTCAACAACACATTCACTACTCTGTGGCTGTTAGTCTGGTAATTATAGTGCCACATTCAGATCAGATTTCCTCGTAGTCTACAATATTTCTGAAAGATAAAAGACAACACAATATATTAATGAACAAATGAGTATAGCAAGAACCTTGATTTTCATTGTAACCTCCTGTTTTCAGCTGTCCAGGGTTTTTTCAAATATCCACCTGTCTGATGATTTTCACAGGTGTATTGTCTAATTGAATGTCAATTTGGTGGAGAAGTCCAATCAATGATAGTTCATCTGATTTTGGACAGCAGGACAGTAAACTATTTTATTTAATTTCCCATTTCTTAAAATCATGGCAATGCTGTGCACATACAATGAATCTGCTAAAAAGGTGTTTCTCTAAGATATTAAAATACACAGGGAAGAGCCTGTACATCTGTTGGAGAGGCTTTTTGGAGAAGACTGAGGGTATGCTTCCAAACTGATGAAGGAGGTAGGTGGCTGACCAATCAGTTGAGTTCCTATGAACCTGATGATTTTAATGCTGCTGATTAATAGTGCAATTTATTGTGTAATTATTTGTGTTAGATATCTAGCTTCAGAGAGGCATCTTTATTATTTAAAATCTAAATAAAATAAAAATAAAAATGTGTGTGTGTGGCGGGGTGTGCACGTGTGTTTAATTATCTTCACAGGGAATCCTGTTCTTAGGGCATGCATGGATGGAGGCAAGATATCTTCAGAGAAACCTTATAGGGTTCATATGTACTAAAGAGGTTCCTGTGTCCTTAAGTTTCATATGAGAAAAATAGGAAAATATATCTAGACCTACTCTGATGCATCTTAAGAGCTCTGCAGTTTCTGAGGTTTGTAGAGAAAGAAAGTTGCTTCAGTGCTTTCTAAAAATGTGTTGGTATCTGCTTAAATATTTCCAGATAATGAAATGTAAACACATTGCAGAAGTAGGAGGCTAGGTTTGGCAGCCCTTGGGTTACGTCCAGTACCATTTTTTTGTCCCTAAAATATCATACTTCAAGGCTTTAGCTCAGGGGTTGGCAACCTTTAGCACTTGGCCCATCAGAGTAACCCGCTAGCGGGTCATGAGACATTTTGTTTACTTTGACCATCCTCAGGCACGGTCCCCAATAGTTCCCAATGGCTGCAGTTCATTGTTTCCGGCCAATGGGAGCTGCGGGAAGTAGAGCAGGCCTCAGGGACGTACTGGCTACCATTTCCTGCAGCTCCCATTAGCCAGGAACAGTGAACCACGGACACTCAAAGTTGCAGGGTGGGGGGAGTACCTGCCGATGTTCAACATAAACAAAATGTCTCATGGCCAGCCAGCAGATTACCCTGATGGGCTGCAAGGTGAAGGTTGCTGACCCGTTTTAGCCAGTCACTTGTAGTGGGTCAGCAAAGGATTTTTTTCTGACATATTTTGGATATTTTCGTGTCTTCTGATGCATCAGAGGTAGCTAAGGTTGGGGATGGAGCAGTGGACAGGGTGGGCCAGTTCTGAGAATTCTATTTCTCAGTTGATTGATTAGTGGATTTTGCCCACATGCTCAAGATCTAACTGCCTGCCATATTCTGGATCAAGAGTTTTTTCCTCAGATCAGATGGGCTAAGACCTTGTATATTTTTCAACTTCCTCTGCAGAATGGGGTCTGGGGCACTGGTACACTATCAGTCCCTCTTCTTATCCACTCCTGGCATACAATAGTTTAGTCTCCTGTGTGCTGTAGCACTTTGGTTTAATTTTGGTTGTTGAGTTTGCTATGGAGGTGACAAGTATTTAGTGGCCTGTAATATACAGGATGTCTGACTAGATGATAATGTGATTCTTTCTGACTTAAAACTTTGACTCTTATCTATCTATCTATCTATCTATCTATCTATCTATCTATCTATCTATCTATCTATCTATCTATCTATCTTTCTGCAATACAGCTGAGTTCCAGTTCCTGGAGAGTGATTTCTCTGTGTTTATACTACATTGTATTTCTTTTTAAAAGCCTATGAAAATATGTTTAAAAATAATTATAAGACAGTGTAAAGTTGCTATGGGAAAGCACTCAAAAGTAAAAACATGTCCCATTTAAAGTGTACAAACAAACAATAATTTGGCCACCATAGAGTGTAATTAATTGGCTAGACAACCTCAGAATGGTAGTATATTGCACATTACTCTACCATAAATACTGGAAATACTGGACCCGGAAATTTAAGACTTTGCCATAAAACAGAAACAAAAACAAAAAAAAAGAAAAAAAAAGAAGGGCTGGGGGAGTTAAGTAAACATTTCCTGCTTATGTATAGTAGATAGAATAACCATCCAGGAAGAAATATCTGGCAACAAACTATTAGCATGACTTCTGAATGGCAGGAATATCTGCATTCTAGCTTTGGATTATTTACTTATTGGAAGAAAAATAAATGAACACAATATATCTCCACCCCTATTTTACTCTTTTTACAATTTATCTATGACCTGGATGAACCAATATTTTGAACTGAATAGGGATATTAAACAGCATAGCTAACAACCCACAGAGCTCCAGAAAGCAGCTAGTTTGCTCAGGGCCAGATTTATACCTTACGTACCCCTTGGCACAGCATCTTCACCGCCTCCTTATCCCGCCACCTACAACAACCTTCATGTTGTTCACAGTTTTAGAGAAATAAGGCACCCTTAGAGTGCTAGTGCCCCTAGGCACGTGCCTACTGTGCCTAACTGGAAATCTGTCCCGGAGTTTGCTCCTGTCCTTGAACTGCTTCAGACACTCTGGATGAAACCTGACTACTGAAGTCAATAAGAGTTTTTCCATTGACTTAAAAGGGCACAGAAAGTCATTATATATTTTTCCCTATCCCTGTCTCCATCCCATATGCAAATCCTCTTGTGGTATTACTGGGCTAAGGTTCCTAGTTGTACAAACCACGATGAGGATATTCAGGTGTCATTTCAAATTCCCCTGAGGTTCACAAGATGTATACTGTATTATCTATGGATCTATGGATGCTGTGAAACACAGAAGGAAACTAACTTGAATTTAAATGACCATACCTCTTAAACAAAAGCTGAAGTGTCTGTATTTCTTTCTTTCTTTCTTTCTTTTCCTTGCCTTTAGCTGAGCACTAGCAAATTCAGATTCTAGCACATTCTAGCAGATTCTCTAGCAAACATAACAAGGGCTTGCATTAAATTTGGATAGGTCTTTTTCTAGGACTAGGTTATTCAGCATCATCACAGCCAACCCAATCAACTGAGATGCTTAAAAAAAACAAGCAAGTAAAAACAAACGCCTAGCCCTTTCTGTTCTCTTCTCCAGCTGCCCTAGAATGGGGTTAACTTAAGCTAAATAGCCTCCCAATAAAATTTGTTTCAGTGCCACCACAGCAAGCTTCAACCTAACCCCAGAAGAATATTGCTCTTCTAAGCCTTTGGGTCCTGAAAAGCAGTTTGCTGTTAGAGAGTAAAAATGTCTTTGAAAGTGTGTCTTGCCCAAGGTCTCTTTTTTTCTAGTTATTTTTCTGAGCTGTTAACTGCCAGAGAGGTCATGGGATCCTTTAATTTTCCTGTTCATACTTTTTTTTTTCTATCACATCTTACCAGCTCCTATCTCTTAGTACATTCAAGCTGGTCACAGTTTTCTGACCTTTTTTCTATTCCTTGGAAAAGTTTATGGTATGTCATGTTCAAATCATGATCACCTCTAAAGTCTATATTGATAAGACCAATCAGGGCATTTTTAAAGTTCCATGTTCATGTCCTCCACTAGTCAGAGCTCCTCTAGTTCAGTTTTTATGTCCAGCTAATTGACCGAACATCTCCATGAAGCTTATATATTTAAGAATAGAGAGATTGGCACACATAAATAGGCAGACACGTATACAAACACACATAGAGAGTTGTGAAATTGCGACTATCTTTTCATGTATTCCTTCTTTGGCTATAATAAATGCAAAATAAGATTTTACATCTAATAGATTATGAGGAGACTATAAAGACTATAAAGCAAGAACAGTGTCTTCCTATGCATGTGCTGTTGGATTACTTTAAATGGAATATGTGGGCTAAAGGAGTAAACATAGCCCAGTCACTGTCTAACATCAAACAAGTTCAGAGGCTTTATAGACAGTGTCCTCAGCCTGTTTAGCACCATTGCAAACACACTATTAGAGCCCTTTAAACTTATTAAGGATACAGAAAAGAAGGAGAAACTGTTAAAGCATCTTAAATGTAAAGTATAAATTAAGGCTTTCTCTTTTATTTAAAAAATAATCTTTTGTTCTCTTTCCCTTTAGTTGTAGATAGTTTCAGAAGGTGGGGGGGAAACCTCATTGTTTGACAGTCCATTAGATGGTATCAAAGATGGTAATAACTTTGGGGGAGGGGAAAAGAAGTTAGTTGAGATGGTTTGGAGATGTCATTGCTGCTGGTGTTGCTAAAGTCCAATTTTAGAAGGAAAAGCCATTTTCTTAGATGGTATCAGAGATTGTAATAACTGTCATTCCAGGTGGTGTTTGAGATTCAGCTGAAGCTGAAGCCAGCAGGAGAGGCAACCTTTTCTCTGGCCCATTCTGGTCAGCGCTTCTCTTAAGATTAGGATGATAAAGTTTTGGGGTTCCACAAAATGGCAGGGGTGGTAGCCATGATGGTGAAGCTTGCTCCAGCAGCTTCTGCCTCTTCTTTGTTCTTTGTTTTTGTTTTTTTTTACTTTCCTCACAAAATCTCTTTTCTTTTAAGGATCCAAAAAGGGAGCACTGGTAGATTAGTCTACTTCCTCACTGTTTTGTCTATCAACTAAGCTTAACATCCACCATACTAATTTTATCTCATAAACTTTCAGCTACACATTTCCTGTTTTTAACAAGCATAATTTCAGCATAGTCCTTGAATTCTGTCAACTTGATCTTTTTATTTAAACTAATTCAGATATTCTGTTTCCCTGTCATACCTTACCCCCAAACTAGGATAATTGTAATAGTTTGTGAAATTTTACACACTATTTTACAGTTGAGCTCATGATTCAGGTACATTTGTGGGCCCAGCTGTTACAATATAATCTCTTTCTTTTATTAATCAGTTCCACCTAGGATCAGACGTTTATTCATACACTTATAATTACAAACAAACATTTCATTTCAGTTTAATTATAAGAAGGAAAGGAGAGGGAGGAAGTACTTGATTATATTTTAAGATTTGCTAAGTCTTTATTCCAATTATGGAATTTGCATATCTTGATTAGATACTGCAAAAATATCATTAAACCTTCATTTGTTAATAAAGCTAAAGAACTTACAACTCACTTCATTTGTAGCTAAAACTGTGGCTGTTATAAGTTTGTAAGATATGTGACGGAGTCAGACCAGAAGGATATAGGAGAGTTCTGGAAGGCAGGTATATCAGTCTCAGCATGTGCAGGTCCCTGTTCCCTGGATAGCCAAACAAAGGCTATTCCAGGCCAAACAAGACACCTGGGGCCAATTAAGAACCTTCTAGAAAGGAGTAGAAACAGCTAGCCTAATTGGGACACCTGAAGCCAATCAGGGACTGGCTGAAACCAGATAAAAACCTCCCAGTTAGTCAGGTAGGCTGTGAGTGTCAGGAGCTGTGGAAGGAAGTTATGCTGTTGGTGAGACTGAGTGGTGGACAACATATCATACAGAAGGAAGGAGGCCCTGAGGTAAGGGTGAAGTGGACTTTGAAGAAGCAGAGACTGCTGTAGGGAAGTAGCCCAGGGAATTGTATTGTGTTTGTGGATAAAAGGTCAGCCATCTTAGCTGATACTATTAGGGTGCCTGGGCTGGAGTCCAGAGTAGAGGGCGGGCCCGGGCTCCCCCCTTTTCCATCTTCCATACTGGCCTGTGATGAAGGTAACTCACTAGGTGGTGACTCTTGCCAATTATACTAGAAAGGGAGGTCACTCTGGGGCCTAGATGAGTTTCTGAGGCCCCTAAATCTGCCAGGAAGCGCAGGACCCACAAGTACAGACTTGGAGCTTTGTCACAGATATTTCGTAACAAACTACTCTTATCACTTCTTTGGCTATATGCCCAGGATGAGTAAAGTTGGATAAAACTTTCCCCCTCCTTTGACAATGACACAATTAAAGCTGTATATTCATACACAGCCACAAAAATTGTATGCACTAGTGGTTAAGTTTGCTTACTTGGAGAAAAACTTTAGCCTGATGGCATCCTTATCCAAGTGTATTGCCTACTTTAAAAATAAACAACAAAATGATATTCTTTTGGAACCCTTTTTGCATTTGTGAGCAATTTGCAACACCCAAAGGAGGTAAAAATTTGCAGTTATTTTTAGTCTATGACAGAACTTGCTCACTTGTTTTACCACCAACATTTATAAAGACAACATGGCCATAGTGGGAACTTAGACCATCATGGGGATCTAATCTGCAACTCAAGCACTGTGCTGTCTTACATGCCAAGAAGAATAACAAAAATCATTGAAAACAATCACAAAAAAATACGAAAAAGTGTAGTGTTGCAACAGGCCTTGGTTGATTTTAAATTTAATTCATGATTAATGCAGTGGAAGCCCTGAATTACGCTGGCATTTAATTAACAATAGGCTTATTTAAGATGAGGTTTCAGTAAAAGTCTACTTCAGCAAATTAATTTCCAACCATTTAAAACTCTTCATTTTACTACTTTAGCTTTTTCTTTAAAATACTTTTTTCATTAAACTTTTACTGATTATAGAAACTACAAACCTTAATGCAAAAGAAACAAACCAAACATCTGTTAAATGATAAACGTTTGTTGGACCAATACAGATATTACCTCATCCACCTTGTCTCATCTAAGAGACTGTCAAATGGGGCGGGGGGAAGAGGGAGTTCTTCTTAAATTAGACTTTAACAACAGCAGTATTACTATCTCCAGCCCATCACAACTAATTCCCCCACTTCAGAACAAACAAACAAACAAACATTTATTACCATTTTATACCATCTAAGAGACTGTCAGACAGGGTTGTTGTTTTTTTCCTTCCAAAAACTGTTTATAGCTAAAGATAAAAGGAACAAGTGATGTTATTAATATACAATTTTACATTTAATATTTTACATTTGAAATACTTTAGCTCTTTTTTTTTGTATCTTTAATAAAAAGTTGTAGGTTGTTTTTGTTTTGTTTTGTTTTTTTAGTTTAGTGTGTTTGCATGGTGCTTGGGGCGACCAGACAGAAAATGTGAAAAATCAGGACGGGGGTGGAAGGTACTAGGAGCTTATATAAGGAAAAAAAAACAAAAATCAGGACTGTCCCTATAAAATTGGGACAGCTGGTCACCCTAATAGTGCTAAGCAGGCCAAGATCTCTATATTCTGAGCCTCTGACCTTGGTGTGACACTATTTAAAGTTAGACAGTAACCGGGTTATGTTAACACATTTCACTGCAGAGACCTTACTTTGAATTCAGGTCATAGCGCCAAATATATTGTATAGATATTGATTTCAAAGGCCCAGAGAGTTAAAGGTGTTTATATATTCTCTCACAGTCTAACATTAAACAGTGACAGATAGGTTCAGAGTTATTTTACAACAGAATCCTTGGTTTTACTTGGTTACTTGGCAAACATCCAAAAGCATTCATTCAAATTGAAAGTTTATTGGTTAAACACAAGAAAGAACAAGAAATTAAAACAAGCATTTATACCGAAATTGTGGTTGACTGATTATGCAAAACAAACCGTTAGACTTTATTAAAGTCTTTCTCTTTTTGGAATCCAAATATTTGTCTCTTATTTTCAGAGGAACCTTTCTTTGATGAAAAGAAGAAGGTTAATTTTACTCTCGGTCCTGATGTGAAAGGCATTCACTCATCCTGTTCTTAACAAAGAGACAAAGTGGAGGTTAGACTGGATACAATTTATGGGTGAAATATGGCTATTCTTGAAATATTTGAAACCCTAGACCAGTGATTGGCAACATTTGGCATGTGGGACCGCAGGGTAAAGCACCCTTAGCAGGCCCCACCAGTTTGTTTACTTGCCAGTTTGCCAACTGCAACTGCCACTGGCCGCGGTTCACCGTCCTGGTCCAATGAGTGCTGCGGGAAGCGGTGCAGTGCTGGACGCCGTTTCCCACAGCCTCCATTGGACCGGGATGGTGAACCACAGCCAGTGGGAGTCACGATTGGCAAACCAGCAAGTAAATAAACTGGTGGGGCCTGCTAAGGGTGCTTACCCTGCAGTCCTACATGCCAAGACTGCAGATCCCTGCTTATATGATGACTATGACACTTGCTGCATGGACCCTGTATAGTTACAATCTGATCGAGGCCATCATCTGCTTGGATCCTTTCTCTTCGGATATAGCAGATTTGATGAAGCAGATTTATATGGATTCAATATGATTGATTTCAGAATTCGATGAAAAGCCAAGAGAAAGGCTAGGAAGAAAGAAACCAAAGGGCAGAAATAACAAGAGAAGGGAATACAATAGGATCTTATATGCCGTTGTGGTGCTGGTAATTAGATATCCCCACAGTTGGGCTGAGCCTTGGATGCATGATAATGAAATGATTTTCAACAGTCACCGGTGAAAAGAAAATTCCTTAAACAAGATGAAAATCCTTTAGAGGAGCTGAGATGAGCTGCACTATTGGCAGTTTGAAGGTAGAATTGGGGAGTGATGAGATGCGAAGAGGTGGAAATTGGGATGAGAAGAGAGCTGAAATAAACTGATCATGGGTTGTTATTGTTTTGGTTTTTTTTACTCTCTTTTTAATGAACCAAAAAGGGGAGAAAGGGGATCAGCATTGTCCATCTCCCTCGTGATTTTGTTCACCAATTAGGCCTAATATCTGTTACCACAATTTTAGTCTATTGCCTTCTAGTTCTATATCTACTCTTTTTACCAAACATAATTTCAGCAGTCCTTAAATTATATCAGCAAGGCCTTTTACTTTTAGATTGATTCAGCTTCTTTGTCTGGTTCTCCTGTACTTGTTATAACATTCAACATAATGAAAAACGTGACCTATTTCTCATAATTATTGTAACATGTTATAAACCTTCCTAAACTTTTTACTTTTAAGCTCACATTAGGAGCACATTTTGTAAGTTCAATAGTTACAATAGTGCCCAGCATCTATCACATTTGGGGAACTTCTGAAATATAGACACTAACAGTGTGAACTGTATCTTAAGAGAGGTTACATATGAGCCACCTCACTACCCATTCAAAATTTCACAGACAAACTCCCTTCTCATATGCAATTTCATAACATCTCTGTGGTAATTCCAGCAACTGCTTACATAGGAAAGTAATAGTAGCTGTCTTTCAGTGAAATTTAGCAGGTGCAAAGAGGAGAGTTAGCATCATGTTTTTAGTCATCTCTCTCTGGATTATCAGCCTGTATTTCATGGACTGCCTTAACACAATGCAAATCTGAAAATAATAGAGAAAATTTTCATTCAAGTAATTGTTATTTTTATTAGTCAAAAGTGTGACCTATGTCAGATGGCTGGTTTTCTCATGGAAACTCTATTTTCCAAAAATTATCAAAGTAAGAAATCTTTATTGAGGTTTTTTTTATAAACCTGAAAAATGGGATTTTTTACTGTTAATGAGGTGCTTTTTTTCTCTCTACAATTGCACACCTTCTTGCTCTTAAATTGTACCATATTTATTTCTTACTTTCTTTAACACTGATCGGCATGCAGAATAATAAATGTAAGACTCTTAAAACTGAACTGTGGTATAACAGTATAATACAAAATGAAGAGCAATCCAGAGGTGTAATATTGCAATCCAGTTCCTGACTTACTCTTGGCTTTTGATTACACTGAGTTTGTAGAGCCAAGCTATTGAATTTCTATCTTAACAGCCATATATTTATTACACTGCTGGGTAAGAAAGGAAAAGAGATAGATGAAACTTATCCGCTTAAGTTATTTATTATCTCTAATCCTGAGAGCTTCTCTGCTATGAATGCCTATTCTAAGGAACATAACACATACTGTAGTGTGCAGAGAAAATCTCCTTTGCTTATGTATTCTGTGCTCTTAGTAGTTCCTCATGGTATTAAAGACACCATAGGTACCTCAAAGTAATACTGAATGATTAGCCATTTGTGTAATATTTCCAATATATAATGAATCAAAGGCAGCCAATTTCTTGATTTTACTATTAACAAAATCTTTGATTCATGATTACGCTTGCAACCTACCCTTAGACCCAGTGTTGCTTTAATTATTTATACACAGTGGAACAATTGTAACAGGAGAGCTTCAGAAATCCCTGCCCAAGAGTACCTGGGAGCCCAATGGTTAGGACACTGCTGAGAATGGGGAGACCCAAGCTCAAATCCCTACTCAGGTACAAGAGGAAATGGAATCCTGCTCTCCCATATGCGGGATGCTAACTACTGGGCTCAGAACTGTAAAACGGGTAGAGTACAATCTGGTACTCCTCCTATAGTGTTGTTTAGTGTGGAGTAGTATCTAGTAGGTGGCTTCTGAGCACTCCTACTGGATTGAATCCCACAGATAAGATTTGTGGGAAATGCACAGTTTGAGGATTAGGCCTGAGCTAGGTGCCTGGTTGCTTATTGAAGATAGCTCTGTGTATGTCCAGTATCAGATTTTAGGTGCTACGGGGTCTTTACCAGCAAAAAGTTAGGTGCCTGGGGAGTTAAGACACCTAAAAGTTAGACAGTAGCTGAGTGGGGATTTTGAGGCTCTAAGTCCCCTATATATGGGATTTATACATATAAAGGTTTAAGAGGATATAAAAATGCCCTCTGTAGGCAAAGCGTTTTAGTTACCTTAGTACAGGTTAATAATACTAAGATACCTAAGATCCTTTGCCTACAAGGGACATGTTAAGTGTCAATTTTGAACCTTTATTTTTTTTTTCTAAATGTCCATTCTAAACTTTTTTTCCTGTCAAGACATTTTCATAGTTGAATTACAGCATCTTTTCATATGTTAACCAATAGGTATCAGTGAAAATTCTGCCTGTGGAGACAAACAATATAGCAATTGCTATTGTCAGAATCTTTTTTTTTTCTTTTTAGCACAACTAAGACTCCATGCTTGATTTCCAAGGTGATAACTGTTGGTGTATCAAATTCTTGGCATATAGTTCATTCGTACCAGATGAATACAGAAGAGGAGAATCAAACTGAAGTATGAAATTGAAATGGCTGTAGAGAAACAGACAATGCAATTTTCCATTCATGGAGATGCTGTAAATGAAAAAGGATGTCTGGAAAATGTATGAGGAGACTGAATCTGCATTTCTTGTTTCCTCCAAATGCCCACTGCAACCAATGAGTATGTGGGGTGAACGAAATGGCAGGACTGGACCCCTAGTAAACAGAAAGGATTATGTTATGTATTTTTATGTGTTGTGTTGGGCTTTAGCTATAAGACTCCCATTAGATTGTATTGCACTTGTGTTTCTAAAGCACATCATACTGAGGGCCAGTGCAGGTGCAAATGGAGGAAAAAAGCAACACTAACTTTTCTGATTTAGAACTTTATCATAAACTTCTGCTGATAAGCTGCAGCGGGTTGCAAGGCCCTCTTATTAAAGAAACACTGTTCTCATGTGTGAAAATCACAGCTTTCTCTTTCATTTAAAGTAAGTTTCTAAAGTTTTACACACAGAGATAGCACTGAAATTTAAATGGATGACAATCAGCTGCAAAGGCTGAATGGAGCAAACAGCTGGGCTCTACTTTGACAGCAATGCCATAGTACATACATGCAAAATGAGCCCGTTAATTTTCCTTGTCCCAAGGAATCATCTAGCTAACTCTCGTTAAGTCTCTTAGGGTAGGAGGTACAAATGGTGGAAAGTATCAGAAGGATAACCATGTTAGTCTGTATCTACAAAAACAACGAGGAGTCCAGCGGCACCTTAAAGACTAACAAATTTATTTGGGCATAATCTTCCATGGGTTAAAAAATCCACTTCTTCAGATGCATTTGAAGATGCATGGTGGAAAGGAATCAGTTCTATCAAGAGTAGGAGATGGGGTAGGAGGAAGTTGTTTCCCTGGCCTACATAAAAATATTAAGGCTGATTCTGCTTGCTAAAATGTAAGTCTGCTCTAATTCAGCTGATGTCTGCTCCCCCAGGCCATTGCCAAGGGGCACAGGAGGCACCTGCTATTGTGGCAGCCATAATAGCTACTGTCAGGGAACATCTGCACCAGCATCTCACACCTCTGCCTGTAATAGCATAGGAGGGATGGTGAAGAGGAGGATGGCCTGTGGGGGAAAGCATATAGGATTGTGAAGGGAAGGATTGCAAGGATGGAGCAAACCTTGGATTTCAAGAATGATTTTGTAACAGGTTCTATGGAGGTGGGTATAGTGCTATACACAAGGAGCACTGCATATATTTGAAGAACCCCTCCATATTTTGGCAATATGTCACTGTTAACTTGTTTCCTTTCTGCATGCCAATACAGGAAGTCATATCTTTCAATCCTGTTCTCCCCAAATTCCCATTTACTTCCAATGGGAATTGCTGGAGCACAAAAACAGGATCAGCCACATAGTGCTCACCCTTGCACTTAACTGCTTCCTTAGATAAATAACTTTACTTCAGTATTTCCCTAGAGTATGTACAGGCAGAGTAAGACTGAAAACATTTGCTAGCCTAAGCTATTTATCTAAGAGTTATATTTGGACCCAGCAGTGAAGGAGATAGAAACAAGGGGGAGCTGATTTAAACACAGCTATCTGCTGTGGTGACCTTATTGTTCTGGCAACAAACAGGAACAAATGGAACTGAGGATTTGCACTGAGTACAGAGTGCCTAACCATTTAAAGGGGCAGGATATCATATTCCTCCACCCTACTTTGAAATACTTCCCATGTATATGCATTATTGTTTACATGCCTAACATAAAACATTATATAACCTTATTGCAGACGATCAGATTGCAAGGGATTATTCTGCTCCAGAATAACAACTCAATAGCTAAACAATTTATAAGTTCAGCTCAGTACTGGTTATTGCTCTGTCTTGGGATAATGTGGTAATGGAGGTGCAGCATTGTCCTGAACAAAAGAAACAGTTATTGTTAAGGAATCAACTGGATCTGATGACCACATTTCTTCCAACAAGTCACCAAAATTTGGTATTTTAACAGGAGGAGGAACAGAAAATTCTACTGGAACATCTCCAGACTTTGGTACTTGTCAAGGCTGCGGCTGGTCCATATGTCATTTTCAGAAAGTACTATCAGATAATTTTACCATGAATGACACAGGTCCAGTACATTTTACAAGTTTCTCTGGGTACCCATTTCACTCCACACCTGTAGTTGTGAGACTAAGTCTCCTTTTTGAAAAGAGTTATGACAAGGCTCATGTCGTCGAGAATTTGCACATCTTGAGATTTGGCTCCATACAAAGCAACATCAGGTATATGCCAATAGCTTCAAGAAAAGAGTTGCAGGTGACTCTCGGTAGTAGTATGTGGTGTATTTCTGTAGACAAGCAAGATATTGTCCAATTTCTGCTGATGACTGAAAATAGACCTGTTAGCTCTTATGACATGCTTAAGAAGCTGTATAAGCATTCTGCTTGTCCCTTTGTAGCAGGATGGTTTGGAGCAGACCATATGTGCCACGTTCCATATGAGGCCAGCAATCTCTGAAATTCTTCAGAACAGAACTGAGGCCATTGTCAGTCAGCCACTGTAACTGTAGACCAAATTGGCTAAATAAGGTATGAAGATATCTAGTAGTTTTGGTAGCTGTAGTAGAAGTCATTCTGAAAACTTCTGGCCATTTCAAATATGCATTGACTATGACCAAAAAACATATAACCTTCCAACAGTCTGGCAAAGTCCATGTGAATATGTATCCACGGAATCTGAGGCCTATGACCAAGGTTGGAGATGAGCTGGGCTAGAATCAAGCTGAATTTGCTGACCCACGGTACAGAACTCCATCTTCATCTTAATGTCTTTGTCAATCTCTGGTCATCTGACATGACTCAGCCTAATGCCAAAATGGTGTTTGGAAAAAGTTCCCAACATCCAAGATTGAAGTGATTTTGGAATGCTCACTCACACTCCCCATAAGTTTCAATCTTCAGGAACTCCCTCAACTAAGAGTGTGATCCAGGTGCCATATCTTACTCCAGCTTCTGGTAACACATGCAGTGTTAGATGTTGGTCAGTGTCAGTAGAGCTCTTTTCTATTTCCACATTATGAATGTCCAACTTCTGACCTTTCTTAGGTTCAGTTTTCACATGTGTCTTCTTGACTGGATGATACTCTGTATTGCTGGTCATTGAACTATATGACAGGTCATGGCAATGCATCCTTTCTACTGGCATTTTCTGAAAAAGACTTGGCATGCTCTGTATGCATAGTTTGTGCATCATGGCCACACAGAAATTCCATAGGTTCCCATGGTCCTCTGTCCTACCAATTCAAGAGATGCATTTCTTGGTTCACACTAAATTGCAGAGAATCCTTCTCTGGAGTTTCCAAGGAAATAGCTATCTCAAAATACTCTTGAATGTAAATACTAATACAATCAATAATTTATTTCAGCTCTGGTCATTGCATAATCCAGAGACATATTTGTCATGTAGGTCATCACTTAATGTTTGTCTGAATTGATAATGCTCTGACATTTCCTTAGAGCAGCATCAAATGGCTACCAAATCTCCACTGCCTCAAAGTTGCTGACGGAATGAATATCATTCTGCGATCAGTGATGGGGTTGGAGAGAAATATACCCACATGGTGGCAGTTCCAGTTCCAGGCACAGTTGGAGACAGGTATTCTCACAATGGTCCATGTGTCTTTGGACCCATCACTGTCAGTAAGGGTGAAACCCTTTGTCCATTTGCAGTGGAATTGAAGGCTACAAGTTGCTAAATGTTCAAGATACAGCACCCATCATTCAGTTTTCAGAGTTCACCAAGATTGCCAACAAACGTTGCTATTTCACTTCTTTTTATTGAATTTTGCACCCTCCTGGACTGCTGTCTTGCACGGGGATTTTTTTTTCTTTTTTTCTGGTCCTGCAGCTTTTCTCTGAAGGTTGCAATTTTTTTCCCCACTCTTCACTGTCTGTGCTTGATCTCCCTCTGTTGGTTGTGTATCTACAGAATCCTCTATTTGGCTGTACTTGGCCTTCTCACTGTCTTTAGACCCTCAGTACAGGTTATGGGATGGCTCTGCATGGATTACATGAGGCCAAAATGGCTGCTTCCCTCTTGCTGCTCTAGCTGCAACACTTTCAGAAGAATAGAAGAGAGAAAAAAATCACTTTTTACCTCTCCTATTTCCCTTGAGTTTTTAACTTTAATTTTCCATCCTAGGGCAAGAAGCAGCTCACTTCCATCTGAGACCTCATGACACATGAATTGGCTTCTCTCCAGGGAACATTTCCTGTCTGCCTGACAAAAGCAATTTTTTTTTTTGGTAGGATAGTGTTTTTTCCTCATCTTTCTTTCTGTAAAGTCTAAAAAGAACTCTTTCCAAGACTATTTAGGCACAGCGACTGAACTCTTTGCTCTATAGCTAAAGAAGGGACTTGGGCATTGAGGGGTGCCTTAATGGGAAAGTTTATACACTAAATTGCAGACTAAAATCCAAGCATGAGAAAGGGAGTAAGGCGAATGGTGGGAGTTCCTTAAGAGAAGTTACTTATGTTCTAGAGGCTCAAATAGTAAAATTCAGATCTGAACCTCCCCCATTTCAGACCTTTAAAGAAAAGGGTCAGGCAGTGAAAGTTGGATCTGATTTGGACTTGAACATCCCTAAGTTCAGGAATGTTAAGACTGTATTTTGTCCTTCTCTGTCACTGTGGTTAAAAGTGCACAGCCTTTTCTTGTGACCGTAGATGGCAAGGATATTCCATAAGTCTCTATGTATCTACGTTTTGTTGTTGTTGTTCTCTCTCCGCAATAATCACTGGAATAGTGATGTCCTTGTATTCTGGTGCATACTATAATAGAGCAGGCTATGGGGAAACACAGGAATCACTTGGCTTCCTGCTATTTACATGGTGCTGACAAAACCTCAAGTCTGAATTTTACAGGGGCACTGTTGACCACCTTCATTTAGCCATTGAGAACAGTACTACACTGCATGAGAATGGAACTAGGCGGTCCAAAGAAGTTGAATGGCAAATATATAGAAACCATCCTTTTTTTAAGTGAGGCCAGAAATATTGGTCCTGATTTTCTTGAAAATTGCTTAGGTATAAATCAGAATTCAGTGATGATAAACTGGCCTACAACTTCTATGAGGAGAGTCAGACCTGTTCATTTAAAACACTTTATCTTCCAAGATACATTAGTATCATTTGAAATATCCAAACTGTATGACTTAACTGTTTACTTTCCTGTCTCTGTTAGTTGGAAGCAATGTGAGACATTTTCATTTCAATTATCCATACTAAAGAAACCTTATACAAAAAAAATTAAAAGGATAATTCCAAGAAACATTATCTTTAAACCTATAGACTCGCACTCTTTCTCTTTCTTTCTTTTTCTCTTTCTCTCTCTCTAGAACATTGAAAAGGAGAGCGAGAAAGTATTTTAAGTTTACTTGCTGTTTTCTGGTCAGATTGGAAGTGCACTATCTTCCAAGAGAATGGTTTTTATATTTTTGGGTCACTGGACAGCATTCTGGTTCAAATATTCATTTTGTCATTTATCTGTTCAAGACAGTCAGTGTGCTCTTCTCTGCTCATGGTAGTGGAAATTAAAGACTGATGCTGTAAAAAGGGGAATTTTTATGGTCCAGGTGGCCTCAGATTGGACTCAGAAATTTGAAAACTAAAACAAAAAATCCCAATCTTAGTGGCCTGATGTTCTTCACAAGTTTTGTAATGAGCAGTTCAACATATTGCTTTACATGCAAGTCTTTTTCATCTTAAAATTTTAAGAAAAGCATTAGTTTGAATTTCAAAGCACCAGTCAAAAAGCATCAGTGTCAACAAAGCAGAGTACATCTGAATACTTTAAAAGTAGACTGGACTCATGCTTTATTTCACAGTGGTCAGCATTAAAATCAGGATTCACCAACAACAACCACACCAAGCTTGATTGAGGTATTTGCACAATTTCCCTCTTTTAAAATAACTGTGTCTCATATGACATGGCAAATACTAACTTTTTAATGTGTTCTCCATGAATGGCCCTGGCTTCATGGTGAGGCATGACTAGAGAATATTTCAGCAAAATACTGACCAACATTATTTTTATTTTATTTTCATTTTCAGATCTGTAAAGTGAACACCATTCTGCACAGCTAGAAGGATAGCTTCCCTCACAGATCACCCATTACCCGTGCTGCTGACCATGTCAGTATCCTCCATGATCAGACTTCCATCAGAGAGCCTGTCTGTAGTGATAATTACATAATTCAAATTTACTCCATGGTTTTCAAAAGTACTTTTTATATTCTGTCTCCAATGGTCTGTTAGAAAGAAAACTTTGCAACTATGCAACAAAGAATCCTGTGGCACCTTAAAGACTAACAGAAGACTTTTGTTAGTCTTTAAGGTGCCAGAGGACTCTTTGTAACTTCTGCAAACCCAGACTAATATGGCTACCTCTCTGATTCTCTGCAACACATGCCAGGATAAATAAATGGAATGGGACCTCCACTCCAAATGCACTTTATCTTGTACAGCAATTCTAAGTAAAGGCTTATTCAAAATAGCAATGCAGAAATTCATTGAATTCATCCACAAAAGGGTTAATAAAGGAGATGATTTTGCCATCCTCGCCATTCTCCACATGCCTTGGAGTGATCATATTTATGATTTGCATAGGCAGTTGCCTCACAGACTGCATGATGTTCTGTATAAGCAACATTTAACATCAGTACTTCCTAAGTTATCGAAAGGTAGAATATAAAAACACCGAAGTTTCCCCCTAAGCTTATAGTAGTATGTGACTGTATTGTAATGGCAGAAAAATATTGACTTTTTAATAGCTTTTACTGTGTTCTGCAAAGAATAAAGTTTAAAAAGAAAAAAATCTGCAATATCAGTTAAGAATCCCATTTTTTGCTTTAACACTCTCATAGTGGTAAATATTATCTTGCGTTTGAGATTAATACTTTTCAGTCGCATGAAGGAGGCTTTCACTGTTGCTCCTACACTACTGTGAGTGTCTGGCTATTCTGAAAGGCACACAAGAGACATTTGGCACAGGTTTAATTACACCACGACTTTATTATTAGATGTCTGGGACTATCCGGCAGATGAAAGTGTACAGTGCAGTAACCCCAGGTTTATTCTGTAATTACCTGGGGGGCTTTTACCAGCTCCCCCTCTTTTTCCATGCAAGTCCCTCCAGCAAATCCATTTCCTGGACCTTACCGCTTCCCACCCATAGGAGGATTAAGGTAGGCTATAAGAATGGGGAGTTGGCTCCCTGACATACCAATCATAGAAGTCCCAACTGGCCCCCTTTTGTTTCCTTAACGAACACCTCTTTTTAAGTCCTTACCAAGCCATGTATTTAGGCACTGTATACCATTCCTATGGACTGGACATCCACCCTACACTCAAATAACGAGTGCGGCATATGACCTACCACCACTCTTCATGCCCTGCGTGACCAGAGCCCTTCCTGAACCCACTATGGTGAAGGTGAAAAAATCCAACTGCACTCAAGCCAACATGGTGGTAAGGGAAAAATTCCTTTCCAGTCCCTTTGAAAAGGGGGCAGCTAGCATAATGCCCACAGCAAGTCTTGACCAAACCTAGTAGTTTACCACATACAAGGAGAAGAAAGGTGGGTCCTTCTCCAGACTGCTCCATGTACAAGGAAGGCTTCAGGCACAGAACTGCACCTTTTAAACTCTGCACTCTTAGGGGTGAGTCAGCAAATACACTGACCCTTTTGTGGCAGTTTTCATCTCCACCGTCCAGCCAAAAAGCACTGTTCCCTTTGTTTGGTCACCCAGCAAAATACCCCCCTGATTAAAGGTACAGGGCTGTCATAGTAATAAATGAGTATGAATGGGTGACTAATCTACATACCTTTAAGGTTGTACTTTGTGTCATATATTGTAGCACTTATCAACTTTTTAATATCAATTTCTACTAACAAGGTTAGACACGTCTAGATTTAAAGAAGTTAAAATGCTTATATGACATGTAATGTATTACATAACTGACACAGACAAACTCTGGAAGAATATCTCTAGGCTACTGGCAGCCAGCAACTACTGACTGGTGTACAAAAGGTTACTTCTGAACTGCAGGGAAATTTTCAACTCTATTTGTTGGTTTGGTTTAATATTATTGAATGGGATCATATTACTTCTACGCTAATTGACTAGTAAGGTAGAATATTTAATGAGTAATATTTTAACAAAATATGCTTTAAAGAGTCTTTGGGTAAATGATATCTAAATGTAGTAATCTCCTAAAGCGAACATTCTGATTTCCCCCCGTGTAGTATATCTCTACAAGGGTAATTGTTAACACTGTTTTCTTATCTGGCTTTGGCACACAAGTGTAGGTAAATTTCTAATTATATCTTATGTTGTCTCATCAGCCCATCTCAACAGGATCACAAATACTAATGAATTCTTTTTTACAGCACCCTGTGAGCTAGAGCAATGATGTTCTCCCTGTTGTGTGTGCATTATGGTAGTGTTTAGATGCATGATCACATGCTATTTTTTTTCCACATGACTCTCAGCTCATTCAGTGCATAGGATGAACAGTGCTCACTTGATGAGCAGCTATTCAATATTCTGTTCCTCTTGTTCTTCAGTGTGTAGGCCAGGCCTTATTTTCTGTGCACTGTTCAAACTGTGCACTGAAGACAGAATTATTAATTTTCCTTTGAGCCATTCTGTGATGCTCATCACTAGGATATTGGAATGCTTCACAAATATTGATGGATTTGTTATCACAATGCCTCTGTGTGGTGTGGGGGTATTATTATCCCCCTTCTACAGATGTCAAACTGAGGCACACAGGGATTAAAATCAAAAGTACCCACTAATTTTGGGTGTCCAATTTGAAACATCTCGGACCATTTTTTTCAGAGTAGTTAGCATTATAACACTTCATATATTCAAGTAACAAGTCCCGCTGAGTTCCATTACAGCTCTAAATGCTCAGCACTTCTGCAAATCTGACCAAGGATCTTAAATCATGGATTCATAACATGGAGAAGACACAATTATTGAGCACCTCTCAAAAGTTTGGGTTAAGTAACACTGTGGGACAGGCACAGATAGAATCCAGTTCTTCAGACCTGTATTAAGCTGTGAGACTGGCCTTACTCTTCTTGCAATTTCCTGCCTTATTCCCTACACTCCTTCAATCTTCTGCAATAAATGAGGCAAGAACCCTGAAGACAACAATGAACTATATAAGTCTAATATATAACTATATAAGCTGCACCATCTTGTTTACTAAATGTGGCAGGGATCCGGGGGAAAAAAATTGTATGTGATCATGTATTTGAAGACTGTATCATAATGGATATGAACAAGAGGGACAAATTAAGATTCTGCAGTCAGCCTTGCTTCTGCCATTTCCTAAATTCTGTGTGCTTGACTTTGCAACCTGAATTACACTACTTTAACATTCTTGTGTGTGTCATTTCCCAGGTTTTTTAAAAAGTAAACTGGTAAAACAATCTATCATGTAGCATCACATTGATACCCACATGGTTCATCAGCAGAGTTTGAACCTTTAGATACATGGCACTTGTGCTAATTTTATAACTAATAGCAGTATTACACTGTCATCCCCTACGTGAACCAAAGTAGGGGACACTTTGGCACTTGCTCTGTTTCACCCTCTTCCCTTCCTGGTCCTTATTCCCCATCCTCCTGCCATCTTCCAGTGCCTGTCTTATGCATTCACACTTCTTGTTCCAATCTAATGTCCTTGCCTTCCCCCCACAATGCCCTATGCCTGGCTTTTTCCCTTCTAGTCCTATGTACATCAAGACTAGGTATTTGTTTTTGTTGTTATTTTGTTGTTGATGATGTTTTACAAAATCAATAACCTTTCAACTCTTCTTTATTTAGATTGTTTTAAGCATTTTTATTGATTCCATAATATAAAAGAGATAATAGCAGATATAGATGTAAACCAAGCCAGCTAATCAACAGAACTCAAGAATATTTGCTAACATCACGAAATAGAGAACAATCCAGAGTGAACTGCTAACAATTCAGAAAACAACTATTCTATTTACTCTGAAGATATTGCCAGTTTGCTTAGTGACATTCATATAGAGATGAAATATGACCTCCACTGCCCTTGAATGGCTTGAAGATGCTAACTATATTTCCCTGAAACACCTTTATTGCAGAAGCCAAACACTTTTCAATTCCCAGAAAATAAAATGCCATGTGTTTTATAATATTGCATAATTAATGGAAGATTTTTAAAACCTTTTTGAAAATCAATTCAAGTAGTTTGAAGCCACAAGAAAAGCTAGAAAACTGTTTTGTCTGAGCTACCATAAAAATGCCTGGCTGGTTCCTGCAAGTTGAGCTACTTACTTGATAAAAGCTCCTTCTTTCTTTCTTTTCATTTAAATTAGTTTTTAAAGTGCCTTACACCTCTTTCCAAGAATAAATTTGTATCTAGGTCTATATATCTCTTTCAACAGCGTATACACCCTAAGTAGTACCGCAATTCCACAGCTGCCTCTTAATGGCTACAATTTCTAATGCTTTGGCTTAAAGCAATCCAGCAGCTCTCGGTAGGGGCAGTCCTCATTGCATTTCTGCTATTTCATAGACACAACTGGGATGTTATCAAAGTAGAAAACTAGTAGAGGCTATTAATAAAAGGAAAAGGATCACATACTTATACAGGGGAAATGGTCTGAAAAGCAAATGTCTGTCGCTGAAATGACTATCTGTTCCACCTATCCAGGTTAATGTGTATTGAGAAATGCTCCTGGCCAGCTTCAAATAGCAAAAATATAAACACTTCAATTCTCCCACTTGAATCAAACAGCCATTCTAACTAACAGTTCTTGAGCTTCCAGAGGTAATCAAGGGAACATGGAGACTCCATACTTTGAAATTTTAAGCAGGCTGGAAAATGCAATAGAGATATTATTTATCTCAGAGCAAACAGCTTAACAGCACTCTGGGGGATGATAAAGCATACAAAAATAATATTCCTTCCCAAGTTTCACTGGAATAGAATGCATTCAATACACCATTTTTGTGCATCTTCGGAACTAGAAATGGATGGTGAACTGGATTTTTTGACACTCTAATTTGGAAATAAGGTATAGTATTATGCAGTATTTTATGAAACTATGATCCACCTAAAAAAGGCTCAAAATAAATCTTAAAACAGATAACTACACATCTGACATGATGTAAACCTTTCCAATAAAGGTTTAATATGTTTTGGTACTTCTTGGAAGTTGAAGGCCCTGCTCCTATTTAAATATGTGAACAGCTCATATTGAATTCAATAAGCAAAGATGTGGTTCTAAATGTCGTAAAGTTTTGTCTGTACTTCACTGTGTTTGCAACAAAATGAAAGCCACAATAACATGGTTTACAAGAATTTGTGTGTGTTCTGCACTTGTCTCTGATTCTATGGATAAGGATTTATGAATTTCAAGCACCGGCTAGATTGTGCTCTTTGGGCATAGCCCATAGCAGAGACAGGGATCTTCACTGAATTATAGGTACATCCTGGGTCACCCCTGGGGACAAGTTCTGCTGTCTCAGCCACTGAGTGCAGGACAATGCCAAGACTTTCACCCCTGTCCTGCCCCCTCTAACCTCTCAATTCTAAGATTACAGTCCTGCTTGGCCCTCACAGCCCTCAAAGTGGAGAGAGAAAGCTCTATGTGCATTTTCCCCCACCCCCCAACACACACACACTGCACACCTGCCTGAGTGTCAGAAAGAATATAGGTCACTCTTTCCTTTTCTTCTTTGTCCAATCTATAGCTATATCTATATATGTATATTGAAGGGGAAAATAATAGAATTAGGTAGCTCAGTCAAATCAAGGGGATGAGAGAAACTAGCTGGGTCGACAAGGTGGGTCCAGAGATGTTCTCCTCATCCTTACACTGACTTACTTCTGAATCTTTTAAGGTTGGAAACAGAAGAAAAAGTGGAGACAATTATTAGTAAAAGAAAAAAATACACAAATAACAAAAGCTAAATACATTTACAAACATTAACAACAAGTGACTTTCTTCCTCAGTGACTTGTGGTAGCATTGGAGGAAGAAGTGATGCTGCTCTGGTACATTTTTAGAGTTGACTTTTTTTTTAATATACCTTGAGGGGACCATATCTTTGAGTAAATGCTCCTTTGATGTAGAGTTTGTATAAGGGTGAGATCTGAGCAAATAACCACTGCCACTTGGGGGAAGGGTTAGTCATCCATGTATTAAGCTCAGAGATTTCATTTGATATCTTTGGTTGCCTGGTCCACTTTGAGTGTATTCCAGAATTAGAACATAAGCAGGTTTATGTGCTAAGGCAAGCAAACTTGAATAAAACCATTGGTGTTGGATTTGGGCTAACTGAGGTGTATATACGTAACACCACAAAAAAACTGTATTAGGAGAAGAAGACTTTACCCCATATTAATAACACAGTTGCAGTAACCAATCCCATGAAGTTAGGGATTCATATCAGGTTCTTTTCACATATTTTAAGACTAACGACTTGAAAAGAAGAATTGGACATTGCATTGTAATCTACTTTTTAAATGTAGTATAGATGGAAAAGTTTCCACAACGGGAAATATAATGAAAAGAAAAATGAAAAAAAAAATCTGCATATTTATACTGAATCTCTCAGATTATGTAAAAATCATGACAAGGGAAACAAATGAAAAGATTACCAATTAAAACATAATGTGACTCTCTCTTCATAAAGGTAAAAATTATTCATATAGCTGCATTTTAAACAATACTGTTTAAAATAAGCTTCTCCTTCACTTATATATCAGGTTCTTAGTTCATATCCTCAAGATTCTGTTTTCTCTGCTACAATTGACAACAAAAGTAATGCAAGGAATGCAGTATCTGCTCCATAGTACATGGAAGAAAGCCCATCAAATGTTACAAAAGAAAGTGAAAATCGGGATCTTGAACTCAGTTGCTGCCAGATTAAAAATTAGTAATAGGTGAACCACAAAGGTCTTGTAGATTTTATTAGGTTAATTACAGATGAGAATTCAGAGGAATTATCAAAGGTATACCTTCATGTCAATCTTTTGAGGCACTCCTCTGCATATCTACTGTTTCCAAGACCTGTGCAAAGTTCGTAAAACCAACATACTCTACATGACTAAGATTCTGATTTCTCACTACTTGCATCTTATGAAGTCACTTACCTTTGTGGTAAGAGTGCAAAGTAGGTATAAAACACTATCAGTTCAGAATGATAAAGTGGAAGGGAGAGTATGCTTACAAACTTGGTGGCTAATATCAAGGTCAGAAGGATTGCAAAAACTTTGCAGAGAGTCTTGAATTCTAATCCTATCTTGACAAACTGGAGATTTGGTCTGAAATAAACAAAATGAAATTAAATAAATACAAGTGGAAGGAGAAATCAGATATAAAACTACAGATATAAAATTACAGATATAAAACTACAACGTGGGATATAACTAGTACTGTATAAAAGTATTTTTCGGGTCATAGTGGATTACAAATTGTATATGATCGGTTGTATATGATCAAATTGCATATGATCAATACAGATATAAAACTGCAGATATAAAACTACAACATGGAGTATAACTAGTACTTTATAAAAAGTATTTTGGGGTCATAGTGGATTACAAATTGTATATGATCCAACAATGTGATGCAATTGTGAAAATGCCTAACACTGTAAGATGTATTGAGAGAAGTGTTGTATGTAAGATATAGGAGAAAATTGTCCTAATCTACATGGCACTGGTGAGGCCTCAGCTGGAGTCCTGTGTCCAGTTCTGAGCATCACACTTTACGAAAGTTGTGGACAACCTGGAGAGAGTCCAGAGGAGAGTAAAAAAATATGATAAAAGGTTTAGAAAACCACTCCAATGAGGAACGATTTAAAAATTGGGTATGTTTCATCTTGAGAAAAGACGACTGAGGAAAGATCCGAAAACAGACTTCAGATATGCTAAGAAAGTCCGATTGTTCTCTGTATTTACTGAAGGTAGACAAAGAAGTAACGGGCTTCTTCTGCAGCAAGGGAGATTAATTATAGATATTAGGAAAAACTTTCTAACTATAAGGGTAGCACTGGAATAGTCTTTCAAGGAAGTTTGTGGAATAGCCATCAATGGGGGCTTTTAAGATCAGGTTAAACAGACACCTGTGAGGGATGATCTAAGTTTAGTTGGTCCTGCTTTAAAGCAGGGGGCTGGACTTGAGTAGCTTTAGAAGTCCCTTTCAGTCTTTCATTTCTAAGAGTCTATTAAGGCATTTTAAACTACCTTTGCACAGGTCTAAATGATTACAGAAGGTTCAAAGCAATTGAGAAGCATGCCTAAGTTGCAAAAATTGTGTTAGTGGCAAAGATGACACAGAAGCCAGCATGACTTTATGATCTAAGGTTGACTTTATTACTCTGGCAACTGGAAAAAAATATTCTTTTTACTTGTAAATTGAGAAAATTCAATATGGAACAATTGAGAGGTAATACAAAATGAACAATGCAATGTCATTTTTACAAGACCACCTTTCAGAATATAACTGCTCCTAATAAATGATTTGATTTGGTTCATGGAATGGATGCAAGTTCAGGTCATTATTTTTTTTTCTTTTGCTTAGTATAAATCCTTTCAGTTGAACTTTAATGAACGAAATGCTTTTCAACTTTGCAACTGAGGCCATTGTGAAGTTGAGCCAAATATTTAAAATGGGTAGAATCTATATCACCTAGAATTGACAGAGAGAATTACTAAGGTTTATTAAACTTCATTCATGGCTCCCTATTCAGCTGGAGCACCAGAAGGAAACTAGATATAATATCACATTCACTTTGGAATATACTTTCTGTGGCAAAGTTGATTGAAATAAGCCTGTTGCTAAAAGTTTATGGTTGATGTAACCACTACTACTACTACTAAAAGCTAGCTCTTGCAAGCCTGACTTTCAAACTCTCTTTACAGAATCCAAAATGGTCTATTAATTAATGTATTCATTTACATTGCCCCACTCCCTGCTGGATATTACACTGTGATCCATCTAAGCAAACAATTTCTAATTCAAAGCCCTACAGGTATTTCACTGGCTAAAGTGGAGAATAAAGGCTTCTCTGCTTTTATTTATAAATACACATACTATTTAAAAAAACAAAATAAATGTTAATGCTTTCATTTCCTGATGTTCACTTGAGAATGTTCGAAGCTTCCTATGTGATTCTCTTATATAAATTGTAACAAAATCCTGTTCTGTGAAGTGCAGAAAGAGCTGCATCTTCATGTGTGTAAATATTTGCACCAGCTTTGAAAATGCCATATGCCTCTCGCAGCTGTTCACATAGGCATGCTTATTTCCTAGTTCTTACATATTCACATGGCATGCAAAGCTTTGAAAACATAGTCTTTGTGTATCTGAAGGGAATAGGTTGGCAGAACATTTTGTAAATATTTAAGTAATCAGTAAACACAAATGGCTTAAAATTTAGCAACCATGGAAATCTTAGCCCAATCTGTTCTGCTAGGGAAATTTGTTGAAAGAGGATCAGCTTGCTGTTTAAGAGTTAACACCGCTCAGTTTTGAAATACCACTAATTTAGGCATCAATTCATTATAGGCTGGTAATTGATAAAATGCTGTGAGTTAACCACAAGGTTATGGGCTTATATTCTTACTTCAGACCACTTAGTTTTTATTAATATTGCTATGTTGCCAAACCTTAGGAGCTCCCACAGCACAAAAGAATTATTTCCCTCTTGGCTCCAGCCAGACAAGAACAGCAGTGCCTCTGTTGCCTTTTTTCAGTGTCTTGGAATTTTGCCATAACTTCCCAGGCTGAATCAATGTTCTTTAAAGCAGCAGCATTGATTTGCTGATTTCAATGCCATTGTTTTATCTTGCCAGCACACAAGGGCACTTGCTTCTTTATTCTTTGTCCCCACTTCTTTCTTCTCTCTCCTTTTCTTTTGCTTGATTTTTTAATCTACAAAATATTTCTGCTTAGTTGATTAAATATCCACTATGACTTCTTGTACCTATGTACTTTGACCACATAAGCATATAAAACATCTTGTGGAAAGATTCTGTCACTTGGAATTATGAACGCTAACTGGCTTCTTCATCCGTGCATATGTGGAATGTGAGCAGTTTAACAGATGCTGTTGTTGCCACTCACACTGATCCAGCATCTCTGGGGAAGAAAAGGGTTAAGGTTAACTAAAAAGCACTAAACACTAATAAATAAAGTAATTCCCCACCTCCCAACACAGGTACACTGAGGTTGAGCAGAAGTGCTGTGAATGTTGGTCTGTTTAAACAAAAAGTGTCCCCTTACGTTAGGCCTTGTTTTTATCTCTAATAATTAAGGACTAGTTAGAATTTTGAAACTTTAGTTTTAATATCCCAGGCATATTTTGTTACTAACACTAACTATTGTAACTCTAGATATGCTTATTATCCAAATTAATCTCTAATCCCTCTTTCACTCTTGCTAAATTCTTGGCGTCATCAGTTTCTTGTGGCAATGAGTTCCAAAATCCAGTTATGCACTGAAAGAGAATATTTTTTATTGGTTTTGAATTTGAGGCCTTTACATTCTACTGAATGCCTGCCTGTCCTTGTGTTGTGAGACAGGGAAACCAGAAGATCTCAATCTAACTTCTCTAAGCCATTCATTATTTTCTAGATTTTTACAGTGTCTTTTCTTATTTATCTCCTTTCTAAACTGAAGTCTGAATCTTTTTCTTCAGATAAGAGTTTTCCAACTCTTGATCATTTTCATTATCCCTCCTGAATCTCTTGTAATTCCGTATTTTTTTATATATTTGATATTTGATCCTGCAGCTGAGGCTACACCATTGATATACATATCATTATAATATTTCTGTAGTAGCTTCCAACCCCTTCCTAACTCATCTTAACATCCTATTGTTCTTTATGATCACAGATGCATGTTGAGCAAAGGTCTCCATTAAGATGATGACACTGATGGCCGGGTCCCATTCCTGAGGTGATACAGTTGTTTTAGAACATTGTAATGTGTACAAGTAGGTCCTTTTTTTCAGTTAGTGTTCACTAGTCTGCATTTATCAGTAATGAACTGTATTTGTCATTGTGTTCTTCTTCACTGAGCTTTCACAGTTCTTGCTGATCCTGACAGCTATAAATGACTTTGTCTCATCTTCAAATTTGGCTCCCGCACTTCTCATTCTCATCCTCTCCCGGGCCCCCTTTAATAAATATATTGAACTGTATTGGCCCTACTACTGAGTTTTGATATACCTCGCTGTTAATCTTCTGCTGTGGTGAAAAAAAATGACCATTTAATCCTACTCTTTTCTTGGCAGTTTTTAATCCACTGCAATACCTTGCCTCTCACCCACAATTACTTATTTTTTTTAGCAGCTTTTGTGAAAGATCTTGTCAAAGACCTTTTGAAAGTCTAAATAAATTGTGCAAGGTTTAAGATTAGCAGCCATGTTAGTCTCTATCCATAAAGAAAACAAGGAATACTTGTGTCAATTTAGAGACTAACCAGTTTATTTCAGATAAGCTTTGGCGGGCTATAGACCACTTCATCAGATACATAGAATGGAACACAAAGAAGTAAAATGCATTTATATACAAAGAAAGCAGAAAAAGTTGGAAATTACACTTCTCTGTGTTCCATTCTATGCATCTGATGAAGTGGGCTACAGGCCACCAAAGCTTATGCTGAAATAAACTGGTTAGTCTCTAATGTGCCACAAGTATTTCTCATTTTCTTTAAATAAATTGTATCTGTTTCTCCTTTATCCAATTCAGAGAATTTTAATACATTAATGAAACAATTTTCATTGTTGATTATATTTTCCCATTTCATGAGCTTCCAGATTATTTTATTCTATTTTAATTCTGGGTATCTAATTGAAAGCAAACTGGCTGATTCTCAATCTAATCAAAAGAGAGGATGTGTTATTTAGAGGAGAAAATGTTTGGAGAAGTCAGTAAAGGTTATGTCTGCATAACATACTGAATTTTTGTGGAAAATATCATAGGCTTAACATCCGAACTAGAGCTGGCCAGAAATGGAAATCCCTTTCCTTGAAAAATGTTGCATTTTTTTAAAAAAAATCCAAACTAGAGTGAAAAGTCAAGACTTTCAGAATCATTGAATCACACAACTTTAGGTCTGGAAGGGAAATCATCAAGTCCAGCCACCTATGCTGAGACAGGATAAAGTAAACCTAGACCAGGGATTGACAACGTTGGCATGCAGCCCCCCAGGGTAAGCACCCTTGGTGGGCCCGGTCAATTTGTTTACCCCCATTGGACCGGAGCAGCGAACAGCAGCCAGTGGGAGCTGCAATCAGCTGAACTTGTGGACGTGGCAGGTAAACAAACTGGCTGGGCCCACCAAAGGTGCTTACCCTGGGGGGCTGCATGCCAAGACTGCGGATCCCTGCACTAGATAATGGGAGCTCTGAAAAGAGAATGGATGTGTCTGACAAACTATGAGAACATAATCTCCTACGCTATGTTAATATAGTTCATATGTAACCCTTCTGCCCATCAGAGTTGGCAGCAACAAGGGCCGGGTTCAGTATCCAGGGGTTCCATTCCAATAGTACAATACAAAAACCGGCTCGAGCCCCCACCCAGTGACCTGGGACAACCATATACCACTCCTCTGGGCGTCTGTAAGAGACAATACTTCCCCTCTCGCAAGCACAGAGTCTGAGTGTACCAAAGCCTTTTAATAACAGGGAGAAACAGTGTGGCATTATATTGGGGAAACACCACAAACAAGGTTAATAAACCAAACCATGAACCAGGAGCCCCCCTCCCAGCAAATAGGCCGTGGCCTTCCCTTTGGCTCTTGAGTTCCACAACCTCAAAAAGTCACTCAATAGTCCCGAAATGTCCCACAGCCCAAAGGTCTCTGGAGCCCAGCAATCCAAAAATCACCCAATAGTCCCAAAAGTCCAACAGCCCAAGAGTCTCTGTTCCTGGTCAGTGCAGAGTTCAAGAGTTAATCTGCAGAGTCTTACCTTCCAGCCTGGGTGGAAATGGAGGGTAGGGCAAGGGGCACCTTACGTGGTCCGAGGCCGACTGCGCTGCCTCTCCGTGAGGTTCCGCTGCAGCTCTCCCTGCAATCGGCTCTGCTCCGCTCCGCTGGCTGTCCCACGAACCGCTCTGCCCGTTGATCCGCTAGCTGCTCTGCTAGCTGACACACAGACAGCTGTGCTGCGCCGGTCACTCTGCCCGCAGCACCAACGCCTCCGCTAGTTGACACAGACAGCTCTGCTGCACTGGTCACTCTGCCCGCAGCACCAACGGCTCTGCTAGTTGACATACGGACAGCTCTGCCGCACCAGCCACTCCGCAGCACCAACAACTCCGCTAGCCGTCCTGCTAGCCGACACGCAGACTGCTCTGCTGCACCAGCCACGCTGCACTTTTTTCAGTCCCCCCTACTTAAGACAGGGCTCAGTGATTTCTTTAGCTCTTAGGTGATTTCAGCATACAGTAGTGGAGCCTTAGTGCAGGTGCACCAGTGAGCCCAAAACAATTTTCAGCTCAGCAGCCTGAAACCAGGCTCCTAACGGAAGCAAAATTCAATTCTGACATTCTACAGTGGAGAGAGGCAGGGTACAATAGGCCTGGGAGGCCCTCAGACAGAGCCCTCACCAAAAGGTATAGGTGCTTATCCACCACCTCTCTCGATCTCACAGTGTTCTGAAACGCATGGCCCTTGCCCAGTGAGTGCTACCTAGATGATGGCGAGTCCCTCCATAATAACAAGGGCCAAGTACATGTCCATAGTCCTTCATTTGCATAATCACAGTAACATCACTTTATCATTCCTGCCCCAATAACATAGAAACTGGGGCTCCCTCATCAGCCGAAGTGGCCATGTGGGCTGCTGTGGGCTCAGGCTAGGTGCAGTGGGTGTGTCTATGCAAATTGATCAGCCCCAGAATTATTTTCCAAGACTCACTGCAATTCCCATAGTTCGCCACCAGATGTCAGAATATATCTCATTCCTGACACTGCTTACACATAGATAAGTATCCACCTCAGCTGTATCTCTCCTATGGCTGTTGGTATAATATATACTATTTTTTTTAATCTTTCCTCCAAGGTTGTTTTTTTTAAAACCTTTTATCATTTTTTGTTTCTCTCCTCTGGACTCTCTCCAAGTGGTCCGCATCTGTCCTAAAGTGTGGTTCCCATAAGTGAACACAGTTCTCCAGCTGAGACCTCACCCATTCTGAGTACTGTGGGAAAGTGATGTGCTTTGGGTTACACACAATACTCCTGTTAATATACCCCAGAACAGAGATCGGCAACATTGGCATGCAGGACCACAGGGTAAGCACCCTTAGCAGGCCCTGAAGCTTGGTTTACCTGGCGTTTCGCTGACTGTGGCTCCCACTGGCCGTGGTTTGCTGTCCCAGTCCAATGGGGGTTGCAGGAAATGGCGTGGTGCTGGCCTTCGCCTCCCGCAGCCCCCATTGGACTGGGACGGCGAACCGCGGCCAGTGGGAGCCACAGTCAGAGAAACGGCAGGTAAACAAAGCAGCTGGGCCTGCTAACGGTGCTTACCCTGCGGTCCCGCGTGCCAAGGTTGCTGATCCCTGCTTACTTTTTCTGGATGGGATGGGAAGGTAGAATGAAGACATACAGGATTTATTTTTTTTTTAAGAGAGGAAAATTAAGTCCAAGATTAACTGTGGGATTTTGTATGCATTTAGGAAAGGACGATTTGTATATTCTATCAGATGGAAAGGAAATGCTGTGGTACTGATTATAACATTTCCTCTTCAAAAAATGAATATGTGCAAGCCTGACCGTCCTCACTTAGCAAGGACAAAGTCCACATTCCTTTTAAAGGAAACACTATAGTGAAGAAGAATTTGCATGTGGTAAGTCTGGGCGTCTAACTCAATTTTTTGCTTTCATCAGCATGATGGAAGTGATGGCTATTCCTTTTTTTTTAATTCTTAGAAAGTCTGAACAAATCTTAGCTATTGACCATACAGACTGTGGTTAATTAGGATACAGGCATATTTCTGTCTTCCTGCTTGACATCAATAGGTTTACCTGTGCATGTTCACATTCCACTAGGTAACCAGGCCCTAAAGCATTTGGAGTCCAGTATGTCTAAGATTCTAAGGAATAAAGATTCCACATTTTTATATTTATAAAACATTATGCAAAAATAATCAAAAGGAAGAGGGAAAAACACCTCTAAGAAATCTCTGAAAAGATCAATGTATCTTTTATTGATAATGAAAAACTGGAAATAAATGTACCATAGTGTTAGTGCAATCAGGAAAGTCACTTGAGTGACAGTCCTCAGGTTTTAATATAATTAACATAGTACTGACCACCCAACCAGGATGTTGATGGTGATTGTGAAATGAGGCTACAAAAAACAGAAAATCCAATAATAATGGGAGATTTCAACTATCCCTATATTGTGTGGGTACATGTCACCTCAAAATGGGATGGAGAAATAAAATTTCTATACAGCAGGCATCGGCAACATTGGCACGCAGGACCGCAGGGTAAGCGCCCTTAGTGGGCCTCGCCGCTTTGTTTAACTGCCATTTCGCTGACTGTGACTCCCACCGGCTGTGGTTCGCCTTCCCGGTCCAATGAGGGCTGCAGGAAGTGGCAGCCAGCACCATTGCTATACACCATTAATTACTGCTTCTTAGTTCTCGAACCCACAAGGGGAGAGGCAACTCTTGATTTACTGCTAAGTGGTGCACAGGATCTGTTCAGGATATAGCTGAACCACTCAGTAATACAGTCCATAATATAATTAAATTTAACACCCTTGTAGAGGGCAGACATATCAAAGAAACTCAAAGTAGCATTTTATTTCATAAAGGGGAACTGCATGAAAATTAGGAAGCTAGTTAAATGGAAATTAAAAGGAACAGTCACAAGAGCAAAAGGCCTACAAGCTGCATGGAATTTTTTAAAAAAACATAATACAGAGTCAAACTAAATATATACCCCTGTATATATATACACATACATCAAGAGGATGAAAAAAATGCTACCAATGCTAAACAAATACAAGGTGGTTAGAGACAAAAAGAAATATTTTAAAACTTGGAAGTCAAATCCTACACAAATAAAAGGAAACAAACTCTGGTAACTCAATTGTAAAAGCACAGCTAGGCATCACAAAAAAGAATTTGAAACGCAACTAGCAAAACACACAACAAAATAATAGTATTTTTTCCAAGTACAGTCTAAGTAGGAAGCCAACCAAATGATCATTGTGCCGCTGGATGATTAAGGTGCTAAAGGAGCTCTCCAGGAAGACAAGACTATTGCAGAGAAGCTATATGAATTCTTTTCATCAATCTTTCCTGCAGAGGATGTGTAGGAGATTTCCCACACTTCAGCCATTCTTTTTATCTGACATATCTGAGGAACTGTCTGACACTGCAGAATCAAGAGAGCTGGTTTTGGAACAAACTGATAAATTAAATAGTATTATTTCACAAGAACCAGACAGTATTCATCCAAGAGTTCTGAAGAGACTCAAATATGAAACCGCAGAACTACTAAGTGTGGAATGCAACCATAGCTTATATAAGCCTATGTACCAGATGAACAATGGATAACTAATATAACACCAATTTTTTAAAAGAGCTCCAGAAGTGATTCTGGCAATTACAGACCAGTTAGCCTAATTGGCTGGAGCTATATTAAAGAACAGAATTAACAGACATGTACATGAAGATATGTTGGGGAAGAGTCAGCACAGCTTTTGTAGTGGGAAATTAGGCCTCACCAATTGATAAAAATTCTTTAGGTGTCAATGCCAAAAAGAGCCCTAACTAAAGTCATGTAAACAAGGAGTAATGGTCTCAAGTTGCAGTGGAGGAGGTTTAGGTTGGATATTAGGACAAACTTTTTCACTAGGAGGGTGGTGAAGCACTGGAAGGGGTTACCTAGGGAGGTGGTGGAATCTCCTTCCTTCGAGGTCTTTAAGGTCAGACTTGATAAAGCCCTGGCGGGGATGATTTAGTTGGGGATTGGTCCTGCTTTGAGCAGGGGGTTGGACTAGATGACCTCCTGAGGTCCCTTCCAATCCTGATAGTCTATGATTCTATGAATAGAGGGGAATAATAGCTTCCCTCCATCTGCTGGCAAGGCTCCTACTAACGCAGCCCAATATGCCATTAGTCTTTTTGGCAACAAGGGCACACTGCTGACTCATATCCAGCTTCTCATTCACTGTAATCCTCAAGTGATTTTCTGAAGAACTGCTGCTTAGCCAGTTGGTCCCCAGCCTGTAGCAGTGCATGGGATTCTTCATCCTAAATGCAGGATTCTATACTAGTCCTTGTTGAACCTCATTAGATTTCTTTTGGCCCAATCCCACAATTTGTCTAGGTCATTCTGGACCCTATCCCTAAACTCCAGTGTATCTACCTCTCCCTCCAGTGTGACTACCTCTCCCACCAGCTTAGTGTCATCTGCAAACTTGCTGAAGGTGCAATCCATCCCATTCATCAAGCCACTGATCACTACCCATTGACCCTGATGATCTAGCCATCTTTCTATCCACTGTGACGGAGTCAGACCAGAAGGATATAGGAGAGTGCTGGAAGGCAGGTATATCAGCCTCAGGATGTGCAGGTCCTTGTTCCCTGGATAGCCAAACAAAGGCTACTCCAGACCAATCAAGACACCTGGGGCCAATTAAGAACCTTCTAGAAAGGAGTAGAAACAGCTAGCCTAATTGGGACACCTGAAGCCAATCAGGGACTGGCTGAAACCAGATAAAAACCTCCCAGTTAGTCAGGTGGGCTGTGGGTGTCAGGAGCTGTGGAAGGAGGTTGTGCTGTTGGTGAGACTGAGTGGTGGACAACATATCATCCAGAAGGAAGGAAGCCCTGAGGTAAGGGTGAAGCGGAGTTTGAAGAAGCAGGGACTGCTGTGGGGAAGTAGCCCAGGGAATTGTATTGTGTTTTGTGGATAAAAGGTCAGCCATCTTAGCTGATACTATTAGGGTCCCTGGGCTGGAGCTCGGAGTAGAGGGCGGGCCTGGGCTCCCCCCACCCCTTTTTCCACCTTCCATACTGGCCTGTGATGAAGGTAACTCACTAGGTGGTGACTCTTGCCAATTATACTGAGAAAAGGAGGTCACTCTGGGGCCTAGATGAGTTTCTGAGGCCCCTAAATCTGCCAGGAAGCATAGGACCCACAAGTACAAACTTGGAGCTTTGTCACACCACCTTATAGTCCATTCATCCAATCCATACTTCTTTAACTTGCTGGCAAGAATACTGTGGGAGACCGTATCAAAAGCTTTGCTAAAGTTAAGATATATCACATCCACCATTTTTCCCATATCCACCGAGCAAGTGGATCTCATCACAGAAGGCAACCAGGCTGGTCAGGCATGACTTGCCTGGGTGAATCCATACTGACTGTTCATGATCACCTTCTTCTCATCCAAGTGCTTCAAAATGGATTCCTTGAGGACAAGCTCCAAGGAAAGAGATAAATTATTTGGAGCTGTTCCTGCGGGTATTCCTTGGGTTAAATAAGGGAAAGGAAAAACAAATTAAAATAATTTTGAATAATTGTATAAACAAGTGAAAAAAATGATCCAACCAACAAGATACTAATGTAACCAATTTGGGTGCCTTTCAAATTCTAATCAAATGTTTAAGAACATAAGAACGGCCACACTGGATCAGACCAAAGATGCCTCTAACCCAGTATCCTATCTTCCAACAGTGGTCAATGCCAGGAGCCCTAGAGGGAATGAACAGAACAGGAAATCATCAAGTGATCCATCCCCTATCGCCCATCCCAGATTCTGGTAGACAGAGGCTAGAGTCATCATCCCTATCCATCCTGGCTAATAGCCATTGATAGACCTATCCCTCCATGAATTTATGTAGTTTTTCTTTGAACCCTGTTATAGTCTAGGCCTTCACATCTGTGTGTCGTGTGAAGAAATACTTATTTTTGTTTGTTTTAAAGCTGCTGCCTATTAATTTCATTTGGTGACTCCTAGTTCTTGTGTTATGAGAAGCAGTACATAACACTTCCTTATTTAATTTTGCCACACCAGTCATGATTTTATCAACCTCAGTCATATCTCCCCCCTTGGTCATCTCTTTTTCAAGTTGAAAAGTTACAGTCTTATTAATCGCACCTCACAGGGCAAAGTTCCAAACCCCAAATCATTTTTGTTGCCCTTTACATAGCCTTTTCCAAGTCCAATATGTCTTTTTTGAGATGGGATGACCACATCTTCACTCAGTATTCAAGATGTGGGCATACCATGGACTTATATAGTGGCAATATGATATTTTCTGTTTTGTTATCTATCGCTTTCTTAATGATTCCCAGCATTCTGTTAGCTTTTTTGACTGCTGCCACACATTGAGTGGATGTTTTCAGAGCACTATCCACAATGACTCCAAGATCTCTTTCTTGAGTGGCAACAGCTAATTTAGACCCCAATATTTCTCTATATATAGCTGGGATTATATTTTACATTGCAATGAAAAATAATGCACTTTAAGTCGCATTGCATTCAATAGGATTACTCATATGAATGAAGTTATGAACTGGCATGTTTGCTAGACAGCAGCCTAATGTGAAGCCTGACACTGTTTTTGATTTACTGAGTTATTTATAGTTTATTGATTTTATTTTTCAAAAGTAAGTGGCAACAGAAAAAAGGCACTAGGACAGAAAATTAAAGAAATGGGAAAGGAGGTCAATGAAGAGTAGGAGGTGGGGTAGTGAGGGAAAAGGAAAGTGACAACTCATTTTCTCTCCACTAGGGATTAATCGACACTTCTTTAAAATTGTAGAACAAAACTTTGCAGATTTGTCTGAGGTCTCACTGGAACATTACCCACTCATTTGCTACCAGGGCAGTGAAGTTGCTAGGCCAAATTCAGTGTCTTCTCAAAGGTGTTCTGACATGGTTCAAAGACACAAATCTGGAGCTTCCTCTGCCTTTACAAAACAAAATGCAATCTCCACTGAGTACTTATACAAAGGGACCTTCCTAGCTTTTTCTGAAGCAATCTAATTAGTAAGCTCATCTCAATCTTTTTGCATTGCTTTGGAGTTCTTTACAGAAAAAAAACTGCCAGATCACTTAAAGTTTCCTGCCCTCTGGACATTCTTCCATAGGTATTGATTAATTTTAGCTTGATTAAACTCCTTTCATTAACTGCCATGGTTACAGGAACACTGCAGAAATATCCAGTGCTGTTTCTGTGTTAGGGAAATTTGGATCTAAAGACCTGTTTGTGAATATATAAAGAGATCAATAGGCTCCTTTTTTTCTGAGTCATTTTTAACAAATTGCAAAAATTGATGAGTTCAGTCTCATTATCAAAACTCTCGGAGTTTAAATTCCCTTTAGGTCTTTGCTGCTGGGACTTTTCATTTCTGAAATATCAGAACAGCTGACCTTTTTCCAACTCTAGCATACCTACACATCCTATTGTCCAAGTGTATTAATATTGTGTCTAAGATAGTGTTGAAAATCTCTTCTTCTAAGACATTTTCAGGATATCATGATCTTTACACCTTTGTAAATTTGTCGAGCATTACTTTCCTCTGTCAAGATTGTTTCTCTTTGAACTGCTTGAATATTCCTAACATTTCTGCCTGAGAACCATCAGTATACTAATATGCCCCAAAACCAGAAGATGGTAATTTCAGTGAAGTGTCTCAAAGACCACCAAGTAAACAGTGAGCTATTTGAAAGTCACGATCAGAGCTCTGTCATTTTTTCACTCACAATGTTAATTTGTGGTAAGGTAATATACATCATTCTGGCCAAAACAAAAAATGAAAACTCTGAAATATTTATTTGCAAGCTATCAGTTTACAACATACATTCTACTGGAAGACAGTGCAAAGCTTTGCACTTGTCTAAATATCAAGAATACCCTCAACCTGATTTTATAGTGCAGGGGATCCCAAACTTGTTCTGTGGCTTGTGCAGGGTAAGCTTCTGCCTGGCCGCAAGACGCTTTGTTTACCAGAGTGTCCGTAGGTTTGGCCGCTTGCAGCTCCCACTGGCTGCTCTTCGCCACTCCCGGCCAATGGGAGCTGCAGGAAGCAGCACGGACCAGGCCACCATTTCCTACAGCTCCCATTGGCCTGGAATGGCGAACCGCGGCCAGTGGGAGCTGCAAGCAGCCAAACCTATGGACACTCCCGTAAACAAAGCATCTTGCAGCCAGGCAGGGACTTACCTTGCACAAGCCGTGGAACAAGTTTGGGAACCCCTGTTATAGCGGAAGGATTGCCTCTACAATTGCTGACCATCTTGTGCTTTGGCATTTTAATATAATACTAATATACTTTTTCAATGCATCCCAATGACCAGTAGAAACAGAAACAGGGTATATAAAATTTTGAACAGCTCCAAAACATAGAACTTAGGGATCAACTATTGCAGAATTTGATGTGTATGCCACAGCCAAACTAGCTTCATTGTCATTGTTTTGTCCCCTGCAACCAGCCACACCTAAACCATCTTTTTTTCAGCTTCCTTTAAAATAAACTCCCTAGTACACTTTCCCATTTGTGTCACTAAAAAGGGCCTTCAATTGTCCATTAGGGACATTAAACATATCTTCTAACTCACCATCTAGAGCAGGAAGCAGTGCCCCAGTACTCTCCAGGGCATTCGGGGTGGGGGTGGGGGGGACAAACACATCATCTCAGGAACTAAGTGGGGGCCCAAACAGGGCATGAAAAGGAAAAAAAGCTAAGACCCCAAAGGAAGAAAAGAGAGAGATGTAATTATTGGCTCTAGCATGGATCCACTGGAACACTTTGAACCCTCCCTTCATATAGCCCTCACCAAGCTTCTATTTCTAGAGACAATCTGCTCATCCATATGAATTACTTGGATAAAAGAACTGGTCTCAAGGCTCAAGCTCTCTGTAAGTGGGAGAGGTTCTAAGATGATGGGGTATATCACAAAATACAGTTCTGGGAATTAATGTTTTAGGAGATATCCATTATTATATTACTCCTCCTGTCTACTGCTAGCCAAAAGGACAGTATCTTGGACCATTCCAAAATGTATGATCCAGTGGTGCTCCAGGAGACCTATATCTCCAGCTGAAGCCTGTTTTGGCAAGGTCCCTGCAATGTAAACTATGTGAGGATCAGGATGAATGAAATATAATTTTCTACTGGATCAGCCTTACTTGTAGATGAGTAGTAGAGTCTGTAATGTGTACAGTTCAATAATCTTTGTTCTAGGCTTGACACAAGCAATCTAAATTAGGACACTACTTTTGACCCAGGAAGTGGTAATGAGCTACAGATGATTGGGTGAACATTATGGATTTGTCATATAAAATGCTTGTAACTTTTGTACTTCCATTACATACCTCCATCCAATTATTTGTGCTCTCATTCATACATTTAACATTGACTGTTAACTCTTTGGGGGCCGGGACCATGTCTAAATCATAAAATTCTGTTCATATTAGTGGTGATGTAAAAGTAACAAATAATAATAATAAAGTCATAAATGGGTGAACAAGAGAAAACTTAGATTGGATAATGGAAAAAAATCTCTAATGGAAAACAATTCCCAAGAGAAACGGTGGAAGCCCTATAACTTGTGTTATTTTGAAGTAGCACTGTGCAAAGCACTTGATAATACAATTGCAGACAATACTATCACTTTGACAGGAGACAGAATGAATCTATGATAGGAAAACTTGAGTCACCTCATATTAATATATATTTATAGTACTGTGGCACTATTAGTTGTTTTATACAACATATTTTACGCTTTGTGTTTAGAACCTAAAGCTTTATCATCTAGTTATGGGTTATTTGAGAGCTCCACAATTTTCTTTTTTTCCTATTTGCTGTGGCTGACTGCCCTCTAAAGTCATATTAGAAATATTGATAATTCACTTTATCATTTGTATTGCCTACTAGGTGCAAAGCAGGAACAGCTGCAATTAATATTTGAAAATAAGTGCAAGATATTTTGAGACATAGTTCTAGTTTCCTTTTGCTATTCATGGGGTACTTTCACTGGATTTTTTTTTTTTTAGATTATATTTATCAGGCTATTGGTAGGACTAGCATTAAATATTCCTATAAATCTTCCTAATTCAGTGTGAAAAAAATGCCACAAATCACATTCAGATCTGGTACACACAGGTACAGCTTTACTGTTATCATGGAAGTTGTGTATGATTACACAAGGTGTCACTTTGCCTCCTCAATTGCTGAATGTTTTAGTTGACTGAAGAAAACAAGATAAAATGTGCATCTGGCTAGGGGAAACTTTGTATCCGTGTATAAAATCTTTTGCTATCGAAAGTCAGTAATCGCTAACAGTATCAGATAGTTCCAAATAATGCCCACAGTGATTTCTTACACTAAGCATGGGTCGAAACTGAGTATTTTGTGACACTGTGTGTTACCTGTTGGCAAATATTGACTGTTTTGTAATTGCCACATGTGTATGTGTAGTAATGAATAATGGGATGTAGAGAAGAGAAAATATGTAAAGCCTAATTCTGATATCGCTTATGTAGATTTTACATAGGTGTAATTCCATTGACTTCAGTGGCACTGCCTCTAAAATCAGTCCAGAATCAGCCCCTTAATCTCAGACCTGTATAGATAAGAGAATATGTAGAAATGGCAGATGTGCTAAACGACTTCTTCATTTCAGTTTTCACCAGCAAAAGTTTAATAGCAATTGGACATCTAACAATGAATGCCAGTGATAATGAGGTAGGATCAGAGGCTAAAATAGGGAAAGAACAAGTTAAAATTACTTAAACAAGTTAGATGTCTTCAAATCACAAGGTCCTGTTGAAATACATCAGAGAATACTTAAGGAGCACACTGAGGAGATATCTGAGCCACTAGCAATTATCTTTTTAAAAAGTCATGGAAGACAGGAGAGAGATTCCAGAGTACTGGAAAAGGGGTGGAGGAGTGACAATTAATAAAAAAAGGAATAAGAACAACCCAGAGAATTACAGGCCAGCCAACTTAACTTCAGTATTCAGAAAGATAATGAACAAATAACTAAGCAATCAATTATATGGTTATAAAGTAAAAGTCAGGATGGATTTTTGAAGAACAAATCGTGTCAAACCAATCTTATAGCTTTCCTTGACAGGATAACAAGTCTTGTGGATGAGAGGTGAGCACTGCATGCGGTATATCTTGACATTAGTAAGGCTTTTTGATAGTATCTTTCATGATTTTCTCATAAAGAAACAAGGGAAATGCAACTTACGTTAACCTGAAACTCAGAGTAAATGGGCCAGCTATAATTCTGGTTTTAGCAGCAGGATCTTTTCACTCCTCAGGATCTATCACCTGAGGTTAGATGGGAGGCAGACTAACTTCTATCTCCCTTATGTGGTGTAGATAGAAGTTGGTGTGCCTCCCATCTCCCTTTTGTGGTGTAATGTAAAAGAGAGAGAGGATTTTTCCAAAACAACAAAAGATTTAAGGGAAGCAACAATAGGAACAGGGAACAACAATGAACTATAACAAAACAACAAGTGAGTTGTGGTTTAACAGAGATGAGTATAAAACTCAGGCCCAAAGTAACCTGAACCGTGGCATCAGCTAAACAAAAGAATATCCCAAGATAACCTAGAGCAGGGATCGGCAACGTTGGCATGCGGGACCGCAGAATAAGCACCCTTAGTGGCCCTGCCACTTTGTTTACCTGCCGTTTCGCCAACTGTGGCTCACACTGGCTGCGGTTCTCCATCCCAGTCCAATGGGGGCTGTGGGAAGCGGCGGCCAGCACCGCGCTGCTTCCCGCAGCCCACATTGGACCAGGACAGTGAACTGTGGCCAGTGGGAGCTGCAGTCGGTGAAACAGCAGGTAAATAAAACAGCGGGGCCCGCTATGGGTGCTTGCCCTGCAGTCCCGCGTGCCGATCCCTGAGATACAAAGTTTCTTAAGCAGCAGAAATGAAGTTAAGATGCATTTGTCTTCACAGGTGATCCATAACTTCATGGGATTTGTAAGATGAAGCAGTGGGATCCAAAGGAGAGAGCCTTCAGGATCCTGGCAACTGGTCCAAAAGGTAAGACGTTGAAGTCAGGAACACCACAATGTTTAAGAAAAGTCACTAGATGTTAACAGTCTTTACAGCTCCTGGTGATCTTGATCAAATTGCCTGTCCAGTGGTCTTGATCCGAGGATCTGAGACGGCAAAAAAAGACTGCACCTTGACTGTCCCTATAATGGGCAGCCCCTGAGCAATGGATGCTCAGACTAAATAATTTTTTTAAAAGACACAAGTGCAAAAGTTCTGAGGTAAGTATCTCTACAGGAATGAGTTGTAACTAATTTCAAATGTATGTTGGCTTCTTTCCTGCTAAAGTTCCATAAAGAAGCATCCACAATATGGAGTCTGAGTTATCCTTTGCCTCAGATGCCATGATGGACACCTGAACTCCATTTTGGAAAATGGGGTAATCTATCTAACATGTACTGACAACACTAAATGTAATAAGAAACAGCTAAAAGTGCATAGAACGTTGTGATAAACATAAGGATTATATTGCACATGAAATTAACATAAACCATGCAAGACCTAGATCAGCTGCTTATTAGAGGGCCACACACTTGATTGGTTATATAGTCTGAGCTGTACAGTGAACCAGATATTGTGACCCTCCCCCCTCTCACTACACACCCTCCTGAAGCTAGGCCTACAACTACTAATCTGGCTTTGCATCTCACGTCTTGCTCCTCACTCATCCAGATCTGCCTGCCTCCTCCCTAACTCTGGCTAGCCACCCACCTTGCACAATGGAAGCAAATATTTTCTGGTTTTCAGAGTTTTAAATGTATTATTCAGGCTGCACCCTCAATTCTGCTTCATATGTGGAGCAGAGAGAGGGACCTAGATGACAGGTTCTCCCAGTTCCCACTACACACACAGGAGGCAAGGAGAGAGGTAGGGTGCTCTCAGATCCTGGTTCCCACATGGGAACGGCAGGGATATGAGCTCAGGTAGTTTCATGTCCAAACATACTTACATCCCTGAATAAAGCATGTGAAATTTTTAATCTTCCAAAATACAGCTAGAATCCCTTTTAAATTGCCTATAGAAATTAGCAGGATGTATTTCCATAAAACTGACACAATCAAAAACTGGATGGAGGAAGAAAATAACATGCATTCAGATGGTTCTAAGATTTCTGAGAAAGTAGCTTTTGAATTAACAGTATCTGGGTCTAGGTCATGTTCAATGGCCACAGCATGTCCCCTTGAATCACTAAGGTCATATAAAATCAGGGCAGCTGGAAGCCCTCTTGCATAGTCTTGTTGCACCTGAACATTTGAATCCTTTAGGCACATGAGTGTTTAGCACACACTAATTCAGAGATGCTAACTCTTCCTTTAATAATGATCTCAGTATTGCTTCCACAAAGAGGCAGTTCATGCCATGTACTAGCTGAGCTAGTCAAGCAACTGGGAGTAGGGAGCCATAGTTAGATACTCAAGTGTGCACAGAAAAAGAATGGACAGAATGTGTGTACTTTGTGAAATGCTGTTTTTGAATACTGTGAAATGAAACTTCCTCAAATGACCCCAATTTAGATCACTAACCCTGCTCCACACCCCTGGAGGTACAGCAGATTTCAACAGAATTCAATTAGATTTTAGAGCACTTAGAAGAGTCAATCTTTAAACATAAAGGGGTTCTTAACCTTAACTATGGCAGAGCTCATGGCCCTCAAAAATTCCTCACAACTTAGAATGCTTGATTAACTTTTACGCATGCATAATCTTACATCTCAAACATTTATATCTTAGACTCAACATTTCCCTTAACTTAAAGGGTGCTATGATGATTACTACTTCAGATATCAGTTTTCATTTGAGGGCCATGATCCATATGTATGGTCATTGACTATGAACTTTACCAGCAGAATGAGGTGTTGCTTGAAATCATCATCTATAGCCTGCTTCTCCCAGCACCAGATGGTTTCATGTACAGATGTAAAAAAGAAATACAACACAGTGAAGCCATGTGGAAAGCTTTAAAATTAGCTTGGAAAACTGTTATCTTTTATATGCCTGTTCTTTGAAATCCAAGGAAACTTACGGTAATCATTAAATATTCAAATTGTTTCATTTTATTGGTATATCTCAAGTAAAATATGTTTTAGGTTTATAAAAAAGAGTTTATACTAAGAAAACTGAATACACCTGAGTTCAGATAATCAAAATGTCAATAATACACAGAGTCAATGTGGTATTTCATCTGGAATTGGCTGTGATACAAGTTTACTTACATTAAATATATTATTGAATCAAGTAATCTAATTGACAAATCATCACCTGATATTTGCATTTCTATCACTGAAATTTGTCTGCTTCTTACTAATAGGCTGTTCAGGGAATTTTAATATATTATTTTATGCAAGGAAGGGTTTGCATTTTATTCTTTGTTGAATTTTCTTTTAACTGTTATGCAACTATTTCTTACCTCTTCACACAAGTAATTGGAGGGAAATATTGATACCAGATATTCCTGTATCTTATTTTATAATTTAAAGCAAAGATAAAAGATTTGATACACAGAGATAGATCTAGACTGCAATTTAAAAATCATGAATTAGATACATTATGGCAAATTTCAAGCCATTGCCTCTTAACTATACTGTCTTTCAGTTCCAAAAAGTAACAACTGGAGATGGGATTTTTCAAAGGAGCCTACAGTGTCTGAATTCCAGTGGAAACTGGGTACCTAGCTCTTTAATGTTCCTTTGAAATTCATAGGCATGGTACTAGATGGCAAATTCATCTGAGTTATAAATTCCCAGCAGTCACCATACAGAAATTCTTGTGATTACCAGTTTCCCCTATACTTGGTAATCTCTGGGGATTTATAAGGGCTTCTACTGTACATTAATGTGTATGTATTTTCTGGCTTGTTTTGTATTACCTAATATTTTATTGTAATTGATATATGTAATGAATTATTCTTTTCACTTACTTTAAAACAAACTTTTAACCCACAGAAATCTTTCTCTGTACTCTGTTTGAGTGGTTATGTATATCAACACTGAAATAAAGTTGACAACTTTGAAAAAAGACAGTATTTGTTTTTGATAATATTTCTAGGGCTGTTTGTTCATTAGTGAGATTATGAATAAATATTTTTTTTTTAAAAAAAAAGAGGAATCTGTAGTCATCTTAAAGACTAACAGCTCTATTTGGACTTAAGCTATTGTGGGTAAAAAAACCATTTCTTCAGATGCATTCAGATGCTTTAAGGTGCCATCAGACTCCTCATTTTTTTTGTGGATACAGACTAACATGGCTACCCCTCTGACACTTGAAAAAATAAATAAAGATTTCTATTTTGTAGTATTATAACAAGAACAGTAACAGATATTAAAACTAAAAATTAGGAAAGATGCATTTACATGATTTGGAGGGATTAATAGCTTTACCTAGCTGAGGGAAAACTCATATTAAAGCTTCTTTGATGGTAGAGTGGAACAACCTCCTTACATAATGGTGTATGTTAGTTAACTAAGGGGATAAGTTTTTTCATAAAAATATGTAAAAGTCACCACTAAGTCAATTTGGTCCTGGTGAATTTCTCACTCTGGATGGGATAATCCAGGTTCTCTTGTCCTTGTTTTCTGAGGGGAGATCAATCAATGAGTTGAGTAAAATTATCTCCTGTGTGGAGTTTCCTGTAGCATAAAGAAGCTCAGGAAACTGAATGGCATTGCAATTTTTTGTTGCTTTTACTATATGATGTTCCATTTGAGGAATACATATTAGACATAGACTAGAGCATCAGCTGGATACAATATTTTTTCACTTCTCAGAACTGTTAAGTGCATCTATGTATTGTAAAACTATTGCCATTGCATCACATTGGTTCTCTGTTCATATATTACTGATTTTCTATCATCTTAATAAGGACTTCCAGGATTAGACCTTAATGTGCAAATAGAATTACTCATGTTTAAGGATTACATAAATGTATAATTGCTTGCAAGACAGGAAGTCACTGGGAATGCTAACTACTGAGCATTTTTGAAAATCAGGCCATGTATTAAGAAACTAACTTCAGATTCCTATATTTGGTATTCCTGGGGTCAGCCTTCAAGGGGAGGGAGAAAGAAAAAAAAAAAGGGAAAGGGACATTGTACCTTGCAGCAAAATGACTGACATCCTCAGGAAAAACAAATACATCTTTCTAGTCTCTTAATCTTATAACAAACTCCCAAACAGATTAAACTAAAGTTGGATTTTACAATGATTAATATTTTCATATTTCACCTGACCTGAAACTTCCTTACCCATTGTAAGGTATTCATTTTTGTCTTTAAGCTTGCAATCAGATAATTCAAAACTCCTTAGCTAAGTTTAATGTGAAATGCTAAAGAATAGTTATCCCCAAACAAACAGACTTTACATTGGTTCACATTGCAAGGCTTTGCTATGAATTTTTTCCTGACAAACTGAGTTCAGGTTACTGCCTTTCCTCTTTCAGCTACTTGAAAAGACGTTAAATCTGTCAACCTGCCCAGTTCCTTCTGAAGACTTCCACTAATACAATTTCCATTGTATCAGCAACTCTCCAGGCAAATTAAACGTGAAACCCACAATCTTACGCATATCTCTCAATTACATGCACCTGTGCTGGATCAATTTGAATGCTTAACTCACAGCTACAATAAATGGACCACAAGTGTGCTCCATTAATTAAAATACTATCAGTCTTTTCCAAATGCATTTCTAATGTATTCTGTCTGCATGAGCTTTGAGGGCAACCACTCATGGGTGGACTACTAGGTGCTAAAATGACTTCTAAACTCACTATCACCCCTCCTCACAAGCATTGTAGGTCTCTTTTAAAGAAGAAATCATTGTTTTATTAGATACTTTTGGGTTGCATCCTATTAAACACAATTGAATCTTGTACTTCAGGATTTCTTACCTTTAAAAGGAAGACTGGGCAACTTTTTAATAGCTTCTTTGACATCAGTCTTTCTGGACAATAATTTTCCTGTGTAGATGTAATGCATCAGCTTCTGGAGAACAGTAATTCCTGTAAAGTTAGCAAAGCATGTTTAAATCACACTTATATGCTCATGACCTTTATTGTATAACGATTATAAGAGTTTTGCAGATTAACTACTTCCTTTTGCACTCCTTGAAAACCCTCTGCTTAAGAAGCAGCCTAATCCCTCACAATGATTTTGTATAATGATGCGATTCAACTTTTCTGAAAGGATCATTTTATAAAAGCCCTGTTGGTAAAACATAGCTCTTATAAATTATTTATAGAGAATTGCTGGGACAAATGGCTTGTTTGGTGAGCTGCAAGTATCAGTAACACTGAATTATCCATTGTAGGTTAAATAAGCCAAATTTACTCCTTTCTTTCTAAGCTAAGTGCCCCTGTTTTACTACTGATATGAATTTTAAAAGTTGTTTGTACTTTTCAGTAGAGTTCCACATTCATAAAAAAAAATCAGTAGACATTTCTATACCATGTTGTCAAGCAAAATGAATGACAAATTGGAAAGACACATTGAAATGATCATTTACCGAGTGGTTTAATATAGTAATTTTAATAAACAAGTATGATACTTTAATCACAGGAACAAAAAACAGAAACAAGTTCATTTACTCCAGCTCATAAACCTTATCAGAAGTTATAGAAATTGTTACTTTTTTTTGTGGTAGTGTCCAGAGACTCCAATCAATGATCAGGGCTCCATTGTGCTAATCATGGTACAGAAGTATATCTAAAGAACATTGTGTGCACCCAGACTTACAGCAATGCTGATGGGAGTGGGGGAGAACATTCGCCACTGTGGTATCCCCCATATCAGACCAGACACAACTATATCAAGTTTTAGCTCAGTATACCAGACATTGCAAAAGCAGGACTATTTGGTTAAAACTGGAGTGGTTGCCTGCTTACCCAAATCAATGTCTTTTATATTTTCATAGACCGTAGGCAATCAGTCTGGGGAAAGACATTCCCTCTCCTTCTTGGCTGTCTCAGGTATCAATTTCTTTGTTACTGGCAGGGGAAATCTGATCTCTCCCTGCTTCTGCCTTTTGGCTACTGTATTTGCATTCAGTTGACACCTCCATTTGCATTTTTAGAGCCAGCTGAAGAACTTTGATTCACCTCTACCTTCCCTGGAGAAAAAGTTGGAGCTAATTTTAAAGCCCCAGTTTTATTTTCCAAAATAACACATCACACTACTCAGAATTTAAGGTCAGAAGGGACATCATGATCATTTGATCTGATCTCCTGCATATTGAAGGCCACAGAACCTCACCCACTCACTGTAATAGACTTGTAATGGCATTGCACTCAACTCTTGTGAGTGCCAAGCCCAAGTGTACCTGCACACACGCTCTCTCAGTTTGTGGTGGGTCTTCAATGACTCAGCCATCCAGCCAAGTCACACACAGCATGTATGTGAAATAAAAACCCCTTCCGGGGAAAGAGTTCAACAGGGGGCCCATTCCAGTTCCCCTCAGTTTTTCCTTTCTTTCCCTGTAAGCCTCCTTGGGCTTAGGCCCTTAATTAGTCCAGAAGTCTTCAAAATGTCAGCCCTGGTATTGAACAGTACTCCAGTGCTCCCTCCTTGGAGGCAATTTCCTTCACTTCTCTGGGTCTTTCAAGCCCCAGCTCTCCTACTTGGCCACTAAAGGAGTTTAGTTCCACTTCTGGAATGCATCAAGTCCAGGCCACTTTCCCAGTAGCTGATGGAGGAACCCAGACCCATCCTCTACTCCAGGTCCCAATCCAGGGATCCTAAAGATATCTGCCATGTCCTTTAACTAAGACACATTGCTGCTATGATTCCCTGGGCCACTTCTCTACAGCACCGGCATGTTCTTCTCTTTTACCTCAATGCCTTGTCCTGATTGAGTGCTAGCTGTCAGCCCACTCCTTCTAGTCTTTGCCAGCACTGCTCTGTCCAAGGGCTTGTAGCTCCCTGAGCCAGCCAGACACACTATCCACATTCCTCAAGCTCCAGCAAGGAAGTGATCTTACTTTGACCCTGAAGCTCTTCTTATACTAGTTTACTAGGCCCTGATTGGATGGTCCCTGCAGTCCTTCCTGATTGGCTCTGTGGGACACAGCCATTCTCGAAAGCTTGGAAGACCCGCTCCCCTTCCCTTTTTTGTAACAGGGTGTGGCAAGGCTTTGAGGCCTCCCTCAGTGGGCCTCTGGGCCTAGCCCACTCTGTCACAAGACCCATAAACTCTGTATGAGTTACTGAATTCCTCAAATCATGGTTTAAAGACTTCAAGGTACAGAGAATCCACCATTTGCACTAGTTTAAACCTTCAAATTACCCATGTCCCATGCTGCAGAGAAAGGTGAATAACCCTCAAGGTCTCTGCCAATCTGACCCAGGGAAAAATTCCTTCCTGATTCCAGATATGAATCATGTGGGCAAGACCCCACCAGCCAGACACCTGAAAAAAATTCTCTGTAGTAACTCAGAGCCCTCCACCAACTGTTCTGTCACCAGCAATTGGAGATATTTGCTGCAATCAGACGGCTATCTGCCATTGTAGGCAGTCTCATCATGCCTTCCCCTCCATAAGCTTATCAAGATCAGTCTTGAAGACAATTAGCATTTTTGTTTTGTGTTTTTTTTGTCCCTGCAGCTCCTCTTCAAAACTGTTCCAGAACTTCACTCTTCTGATGTTTAGAAACCTTCACCTAATTTCAAACCTAAACTTATTTTGGGCCAGTTTATATCCGTTTGTTCTTGTGTCTACATTGACGCTTAACTTAAATAAATCATCTCCCTCATTGGTATTTAGCCCTCTGATGTAATTATGGAGAGCAATCATATCTCCCCTGAGCCTTCTTTTGATTAGGGTAAACAAGTCAAGCTCTTTGACATTCCTCTCATCAGGTAGGTTTTCCATTCCTCAGATCATCCAAGTAGCCCTTCTTTGTACCTGTTCCAGTTTAAAATCATCCTTCCTAAACATGGGAGACCACAAGTGCATACTTTTTATGCCAGAGGCCCTTTTTTGTCTGTTAGTCTCTGGAAAACCCAGCTGACCTACTACATACAAACCACTCTGGTGGTACCCCTCTGGGGATGTTTAGTCTCGGTGATTTTCATTAATCACCCTCCACTATTTTTAGTTCCAGTAGGAGCACTGCCAATGCTATGAAATGAACTTCAGGACCAAAAGTACAAACCTCTACTACCTCATTTAAAGGATATCTCCCGAAGCTGTACAATTTTAGCAAACTGTACAGTGCTAATAGAGTCAGCATAGATAAGAAAGAAAAGGTGTGGGGAAGTTTTTTTTCCCTAAAACCTTACCTTACAATAGGCTTGCCTGCATAGCTATGATTGATTCCCTAGAGGCCAGGGTGGCAGTTTGCTGTCTTTCTTATAAAATGCACTTGGACGGCCCTGCTGTCCACCCTCTTATGGGATGGGTGAGAATATAAAAATAAGTCAAGAGATTATAGTCAGGGAAGTTCACACTCTTAGAGATGCTGAGGAGCCCACCTAGAGAAAGTGCTGCTTAAAGGGGAAAACGTAGAACTAGTAGTTGGGAGAATTTTTTTTTTTAAGTATGTGTCTGAACATCAGCTTCACAGCATCCTTCTTAGTTTAGAAATTTCAGCTTCCGGATTCGTTTTTCTTTGGGGGCATGAGCCTCCTCATTAAAACCAGTGGAAAATTTCCTCTTGACTTCGATAGTATTAAATCAGTACCATATTTATTTCAACTTGAAACTCTAGGCTATTTTTAGCTTTCACTCACCCAGATCATGATTTATTGAAAGAAGGGTTTGTGTGTATAGTGGAAGAGAAAAATAGGTGGAGGTTCAGTATATACTTCTGGGTTCTTAAGTTTTCTCATGCACAATGTCAATGTAGATAGAGTTCATAACTTAGAATCATATTAAAAGCAATACAGCTTATGTGTCCAGAAATTACCAGCCACTAAAATAATCCTTCTAATTTTCTTTTTTCTTCATTGAAGAGTTTAAATAACTTAATAATTTTGTTCCTCTCTTCTGAAACAACTTAAAATAATAATCTTCTATTGGCACTTTATTTAGGCTATATTTGGGACCTACACAAACTGAATGTTTCCATCCTTTATGTGAAAAGATTTTCACTTGTAGTTATTATTGTATGTTACCTTGATATGTGACATTGTGTAAAGTCAATAAAACTTAGTTACTTAGGTACTTTTGAAAATGTTACTCATAGCCTTAGAGCTAAGCTTCCTTTTAAAAATAAGCCTGTTTAAAATATGCATACATAATCAATAAGCAGAGATAACTTGGGTTACACAAAGACAGTGTTATATGAAGAAAGAACAGCATGTATTGGGGTTTTTTTTCAATTTT
>ML677348.1:29715680-29732852 GCA_007922305.1 Dermatemys mawii | reverse complement strand
GCAGACGGAGAGTATACTTTTCCTCTGTTGACCTGGTTTTACCAATTCTATAGCTGGGTCAATGGACACAAAAGAGGTGTACTAGACTTTTATTTTCTCTGTCTTTCCCATGAATCTTTTGTTTCCTTATAAGAATTTTTTTGTTACATATAAGGTATTATGGGAAGGACTGTTTCTGTAGTTAAAATATATTATATCTAGCTTCAAAAATTAGAATATTTTAAGACTGTTATACCTGGGTATTATCACATCCATGTAACTACCATGGAAAATATAGACTGGATAGATAAATACATAATCAAGTAGCTAAGGCATCTGAAAAGGAGTTTATTGCATGTATTTGTGTCTGAATCTGTTGTTGTCAAAAACCTGCCTGTGTGTTTGTATGCACCAGAGTAAATATGATTTAGTTTTGAAATAGACATCCTTAGAAACATAGATTTTGTTTTAAATAATTAAGATGTAGAACCCCTTAACTAATGAATTTCACAAGAGTAAATCTGTATAACATATTCCTTCACAAAGTGAACACTGTCTGCAGATGGCCATAAGGACATATTTGACACTGCCAACATCTGAAAGGATAGCAATGCCAAATACTGATATTCCATGAATGTTCAGTAGACTGTGGAATTGAATGTGTTCTAGTGGCTAGAGAAAAGGACAGGGAGCTCAAGGAGTTTTGAAATTTTAAGTAGAAATGGAATGAAAAAAATTGTGCACAGCGGGTACCTCTCGACCCTGGGAGGTTTGTGATGAAAAAAACACAGAAAAAAAAAACGGAAATTGTTTGGATCTTATTTCAGTGACTCTCTAAATGCCTCCTTTTATCATTTAGCAACAACTCAGTAATAACAAAAAACACATGCATCTAGAACTGTCTCTTACAGCAACTTCTCTTTTGTCCTCCAGATATTTATTATATTTAAAGTAACAGTTGAACTTTTATACTAGAACTGGGAGAACATACATGATGTTTAAGGCTGCAAATACATTTAATGGGGGTTCACAAAATGTTGCACAAAGGTTGGGGTTTTTTACACTATTTCCTTTTTGTTATGGTTAATTTCTCAGGCACCAAATATTATCAATCTTAAGATCAGAGTAAACAGAGATAAAAAAATCCAATAGCCAGGAACAGTGAACTGTGGCCACTGGGAACCGCGAGCAGCCGTACTTGCGGATGCTCAGGTAAACAAAGAGTCTTGTAGCCAACAAGGGGCTTACCCTGAACAATCTGAGAACCAAATTTGGGAACCCCAGATCTAAAGCAATCTCTGAATCATTAGCAATTATTTTCAAGAACAGGACAGGTAAGGCTGCAGATGACTTGAGAAGGACAGATATAGTTCTTTCTTCTGAAAGGGGAAAAAGGACAACAAGAGAAGTAGAGCCAAATTAGCCTAACTTTGGGACTTGAAAAGATATTAGAACAAATACATAATAAATTTGTTCAAACCTGGAAGATAATAAGGTGAAAAGTAATAGACAACAAGAATTAGTCAAGAAGAAATCATACCTAATCCATCTAATTTTCTTCTTTGACAGGGTAACCAGCCTAGTGGATGTGGGAGGAGGAAATGCAGGAGACATGATATATCTGAAATCCTAATGTAGTCCAGCATGATATCATTACCAAAGTGAGGAAATATGGTCTAGATGAAATTATTATAAGTTGGGGGCAAAACTGGCTGAAAGCTTGCACTCACAGAGTAGTTATCAATGGTTTGCTGGCAAACTGGAAGGACATATGAAGTGAGGACCTGCAGGGGTCTATCTTAAGACAATGTATTCAATATTTACATAAATGTGTTGGATAGTGGAGTGGAGTGTAGGTTTATAAAATTTGCAGATTAAATGGAACTGGGAAGGATTGCAAGCATTTTGGAGTGTAAGAGAAGAATCGAAGAATGATCTTGATAAATTGCAAGATTAGTTTGGAATCAGAAATAAAGACAGTAAAGACAAGTGCGAGATATTAGGAGGGAAAAATCAAATGCACTACTGATAAATGAGGGATGATCGGTTAGGTGGCAGTACTGCAGAAAAGGATACAAGGTTATAGTGGATCACAAAATGAATGAGTCAAGAGTGTGATGCTGCAATGAAAAATGAAAATGTCATTCAGCGATGTGTTAACAAGAGTGTTGTTTATTGAACTTGAATAATTGTACCTCTCTGGCTGGCACTGGTGAGGCCTTCGCTGGAGTTCTGTGTCTAATTCTGAATATCATATTTTAACAAAGACATGAACAAATTGAAGAGACTGTAGAGGAGTAGAACAAAACTGATAAGAAGTTTAGAAAATATGACCTATGATGAAAGGTTGAAAGAACTGGGTATTTTTTTAGTTTAGAGAAGAGAAGGTTGGCAGGGAGTGGGGAGGTGTGCCATGATAACAAGCCTTCAAATATATAAAAAGTTGCCATGAAGAGGATGTTGATCAGTTGTTCTCCATATCCATTGAAGGTAGGACAAGAAGCAATAAACTTAGTTTGGAGCAAAGAAGATTCAGGTTAGAAATAAGGAAAACTTTCTAACTGTAAAGATACTTAAGCACTGAAACAGTTTACTAGGGAGGTTGTGGAATCACTGTCACTGGAAGATTTTGAGAATGGTTAGACAAACATGTCAGAGATTATATAAATATACTTAATCCCACCTCAACATAAGGGTAAGGACTACATGACCTCTTTTGGTCACTTCTGGCCCTACATTTATATTATTCTGTGATTCCAAGATCTTGCCAGTGTAGGATTTATTCCCTGCAGTACATTTGCAAGTATTTTAGCCAGTTTGGTTTAAACACGCCAATTGATACAGCTTGTGCCACTTCCCTTGGAAGACAATTCCGCCATCTAACAGGTATGACTTAATTAGCATGATAGAATGCACATTTAATAAACATTATTACTGTATTTGCTTATGGGTGTTGAGGGTTCCAGCTTCAATAAAATATAAAAAGTAAGCTTTTTATTCTGAAAAGGTCTTTTCATGCTGTTTTATTGTTAACCAGAGCTGGACATATCATTCTTAATGAAAAATGTATTTAATTATTTTTGCCTCTTTTTCTGTTCATGAATTGTAAAATGTTCATTATTTTAAATTATTCTTGAATTTCTTCTGTGAATACTTTGTGGTGCATGCATTACTTAGAAACAATTCAGTTAGAATATTCAACTTTGCTCTGTGTTGGTTATTAGTTCATAAGTGATGCAACATTGTTTTGGTTCATATATTGCACCTTCTGGGATTAGAAAAAAACAAGTTCAAGAATTCTACATATAAAAACTCGGAAAACATAATAAAAATGTTGACTCTTATGCAGTGTGGCTGTTGTGACTCCGTGGCTTCATTCAGCTTTAGCAAACTATTACATGTTTGCATAAAGTCTCTGGTGGTTTTCTCATTGATTAATATTAATAGACTTGCTGGCTGTTTAGAATTTACTTACATGAAGATGTCACATTGGCATTGCCGGACCCCTAACCTTCAGTGGCCACCTGGGAAAGTGGAAAAAGCATATCCTTCTTTGTCAGACATAGTGGCTATGCATGGCCAGAAGTCAACAGACAAAGCCAAAAGCAGTAGTTTGTTCTTTTCTGTCATTTTATGAAGTCTGTCCTGGCTGTTTTTTCTCCCCTTTTCATCATGAATCAGTGGAACAATGGGAAACACCAATCAGACATTCAGTCATCAAGACTTTTTTAATGTGTTTCCTCATGAAGGTTAAGACCATGCAACTGTTCTCCTACAGACTGATGCTTCCCCTTTTATACTTTTGGTACTCAAGAGTTCACTTTTGAACAGCTTTTCTGACCCACAAAATTGTGTGAAAGGCTAGACTTTAACTCTGACACAGGAAGATTCTTCCTTCTAAATATCACAAATTTGGGGTTTATTTTTCAAATATGCATATCTCCCATGGGAATTCAGTACAAAACTTAACCTGGATTCATGTTGATAAGTAAGAGTGAAAAGAATGACCAGTAGATTTATGAGAAAAAATTTAGTCTTTCTGTGACTTTTCCTAGATAGTCAGCTGCTATAACAATGTTCTCCACTATAATTAGCTATAGCAAAAGTCCAATCAACTTCTAAGCATGTACAAGATAATAGGATTATAGGGAATAACCAGAATGGATTTGTCAACGACAAATCATGCCACACTACCCTCATTTTCTTCTTTGAGAGGGTTACTGGCTTAGTAAATACTAGAGAAGCAGTAGATGATATACCTTAATTTTAGTAAGCCCTCTGACAGTCCCACATGACTTTTTCATAAGCAAACTAAGGAAATGTAGTCTAGATAAAATTGCTATAAAATGGATGCACAGCTGGTTGAAAGACTATACTCAGAATATTTATAATTTGTTAGCTGTTAATCTGGGGAGGGGAATACATATATAGTGGGGTCACACAGGAATCAGTCTTGGGTCTGATATTATTCAATATTTTCATTAACAACTTGGATAATGAGGTGGAGGTGTATGCTTATAAAATTTACAGATTACACCATACTGGGAGAGTTTGCAAGCACTTTGGAGGACAGGATTAGGCATCTACTTGAGAAAATAGAGAATTGGACTGAAATCAACAAGGTGATGGTGACGGTGCACTCCTAATGTTTTATGGAAATGTGTGTATGAGTGTAAAGAAGATGTAACTGGAATATTCCTTATGAAAAATCTCTCATCATTACAAATCTTCTAATCTACTGAGTGTGTTCATCCTATTTGTATGAATGTATCATTCTTGTATCAGAAACTAGGAATATGAAATATAACTCTGAGGTTCTATTGTAATTATGCAAAGTGTGGGCTATTAATGGTGGTTTGGAATCTTAACGGTTCCCATTAACCAGGATAATTGGTTTAAATGGCTCTGTTTACTTGTAAGTCTTCCTGTATACATGTGTGCCAGCAAGTGGAAGTCTTACAGTGACATGTGATCATGTCACCTAAACTAGAATCCATCTTTAATCTGGTGCTTTTCCATTTAGAAGGAGGGGGTGGGAACTCAGAGAAAGGCAAAGGATTCCCACCTTGTGCCAAAGATATATAAAAGGGAGTGGAACAGAACAAAGGGGTCCATTCATGTGGAATTCCCTGCTTTACACCTAAGATGCCTGATGGAACTAACAAGGTCTGCACCATGGAAAAGATTGGGCCCATAAGAGGAAGGAGTCTAGTCTACTTTTTATACTTAATAAAATCACTTTTGTTTAATTAACCCAGAGTGATTAATACTGGGGAAGCAAGCAGCTGTGAATATCTCTCTATCAGTTTTATAGAGGATGGACACTTTATGAGTTTTCCCTGTGTAAGCTTTATACAGAGTAAAATGGATTTATTTGGGGTTTGGGTCCCATTGGGAGCTGGGTGTATGGGTGCTGGAGACAGGAGCACTTGCTAAACTGTTTTCAGTTTAGTCTGCAGCTTTGGGGGCATGGTTGCAGCAGGCTTGCATGTCTGACTTAACAAAACAGGGTTGTGAAGTCCCAAGATGGCAGAAAATATGGGCTCAGAGATAGTTTCAGCACATCAGGTGACAGTTCCAAGGGAGTCTCTATGACTGAACCTGTCACAATGACATTCAGTAAAGACAAATGCAAAATACTTCACTTAGGAAGGAAAAGTCAAATGCGCATCTACAAAGTGGGAGTAACTGGCTAAATAGTAGCACTGATGATAAGTAGCTGGGGATTATAGTGGATTACAAAGTAAATATGAATCAACAGTGTGATGCAGTTGCAAAAAAGGCTAATGTTTTGGGGGTGTTTAACAAGAGTGCCATGTGTAAGACACAGGAAATAATTGTTCACTTTACTTGGAACTGACATAGCCTCAACTGGAATATGGCTCCAGTTCTGGGTGCCAGACTTTATGAAAGATGTGGATAAATTGAGGAGAGTACAGAGGACAGCAAAAAAAATATTGAAAGTTTCAGTAAATCTGATTTACAAGGAAACATTTATCTCCCACCTGAGGGTCTTCCTGAGGATGCTGCAGTCATACTCTGACTCACAGATGTTGTAACACTATGGGGACATGTGAGAAGATCACCTGGTGCTGCACTCCATCTTCAGATATCAGTGTTTTTCCACTGACTGGTGTGGGAACCAAGCTTTGAAATAAATGGCTCCCATCATATGCAAAGTCTATTTAAGGCAGAAGAATGACATTTGTAAGGTTCTTCACTGACTCCCCACCTAAAGAAACATCTGGTAACACCTGAAGAACATATCTAACACATCAGAGATGCTTGGATTATAGTTGTTTCTGCCTCAACACAGGGGGCTGGACTAGAAGACTTCTCAAGGTCCCTTCCAACCCTACATTTCTATGAAAGTGGAGACCTAACTGACAGTTTATTAAAGAAAGGGTAACCAATATTATTGGAGATAAAACACAGAAACTTTTAATGACAGGACTGACAAACTTCACAATTTTTAACTACACTATATGGGTAACATTTTAATTGTAGTGAATAAGAATTAGTTATAATAATTCAAATTAACATTAAGTGGAGTCACACTGTTAAATTCCCACATTCACCCCATTCCAAATGTAGTGTGCCAGGAAACTGGGTAGACATTTTCTATATGTTTAATATCTTGATATTATATCTTTTCACTCACTTGGGTAAACTTTTCTAAAGTACGATAGCTTGGTATCTAGACAATAGAGAGAGAGAGATAATAGTGTAGGACAACATGCATCAAAATATGCTTGATTTTAAAAGTCTATGATGATGCATAGTATAAAGACATTTTAAATTATATCTTAATTTATAATCCAAATTAAAACATATTTAGTCTAATAATGCAGCATTTGTAAGTCTGTATAAACTCTGCAGTGTTTGGTTCATGAAAAGGGTTCATAGATTAAATTCCACGGCTGGTTCACAGGGATCAGCAATGTATCAGCCCTTGAAGGTTCCCTTTGAGTTTCAAGTTCATTCAAAAGGAAACATCGCAGCCATCTCTTCCCCTATATACTTTAGTGTTAGGTCCTGGAGGTTTGTCCTGTGGGATGGAGGGTTAGGAAAGAAGTCAGTTTGGGAAAAATGAGCTTCAAAACCATGTGATCAATCTCTGTCCTTGTTCCTCAAACTTACACGAGGTTTGCACTTGCTTCCAACCTCAAACTTACAATTTAGTTTGAGAGGCTCTGGCATTCCATGTGAACATTTTGCATAACTCTGTTTTTTGGAAAACACAGCTGTAAATGAATAATAAAAACTAATTTAAAATGACCAAACAGGTCATGGTAATTTTTAAATAAGTTCACACTTTGTGGATGGTTTACAGTTCAATATCTGTAGCAACTACTCTCATCAGCTTTCCTAAATGGCACAAAAAGTAAACATTGCTCTGAACTATTGTGTTGTGTTTTGTCTCCTCTTCAGTATAATTTATTTAACAGAGAACATGCCTCATGGTAACCCATATGAATCATTTTCTGCAATTCTAATTAAGAATGGTGGGGGGTGGAGAGAAAGAGAAGAGAGAGAAGTAGGATAATAATTAAAAATCCCAAGATAAGTTATTAACAACTGGTAAAAAAGAGAAAGGGAGAAATATAAAATAAATTAAAAAAATAATAGTAAAGCTTGTAAATTAACAACCACAGTGGTAGGACATGCTTGAACTTGTTTCTTTTCAACTATAAAATACATTTCTATTGTCCAAACCTTGACATTTTTTGATATTTTGGAACTCCTTTTGGATTCCTCTGGCAGCTGAAGGAATAAAACAAGATTCTGTTTTCCGGTCACCTCTGTAAGTATAAATATAAAATAATTAATAACAGAGTTATTAATAATAGAAGAGTCTGGGAAGGTTATTTAGAGAGTAGCTGGAGGTGAACAATAATGCAGGAGGAGAACTAGCTCTGAGAAATGTTTTACTACTGGTTCATAGGACTTTTTGAAGAAATGGCTTATTGAGATTCTAGAGACATAGGTCAAAATGTTCGAAGTTGAGTCTGTAAATTAAGTAATAAAATCCATATCTAGGCATCTACACAAGTGGCCTGATTTTCAGAGCACCCAAAATAGCCATTAAAGTTTAATGGAGAGCTCTAAGGGCCCTGCACCTGTGAAAAATCGGGTCATTCTGTGGCTATTCTAGTATATGCAATTAAACTGTACAAGTTGCAAAGTGAAATTCAGCCATCAGTTCGTACTCCATTGTGTGAGCAACTAAATACATTTTATTTTCCTGGTTGGTATCACAAAGATTTCCTCCTCATCCTCTATAGTTTTAGGTTCATTCCTCTAAATTTTTATTTCTGGTTTCAGTGTTCTTATAATAGCTAATCCTCTGAGTTTCTTGTCTATTTCACTGTGTCCCAGGTCTGAGTGCATACCTGCTGGTGGAAAAATGTCTTGAGAGTAGTAGCTTCAGAATAGTTGTTTGTTTGTTTCTTTTTCAGTGAATGAGTCTCTAAGCCTATATTTATGCAAATCTGTTGTTAATACATAACTGTGAAATAGCACTCTCATTCTGGTCAAGTAGGTGCATCCAGTGAGTTAATAAGCAAAGTTCACTGCACTCAGTGTATAATGGGAATCTATTCATACATATATTTTTTTCTCAATAAGTTGAGAGTAATGTTTGTTAAATTGGATGTCCTGATCTAGGACTTGTGCCAGGTTTGTGGTGGCTTCAAGAAAAACAAAACATTTTTTTCTGTTGTGAAAAGAAAGATGTATTATATGCAGAAAAGTTGTACATCACAAAGTCAGTTTCCCAATACTGACGGTCAAACTTCATGTTCCAAATTTTTAAGTTAATCATCATGCTTCTTCTATGATCATATGGGTATTTCTGTTATTTATATATATCACGGATAGTCTGCAAACTTCCCTTAACTGATTATATACTGCAAAATTTGAAATTTTCCTGCAATAGAAGTACATCTTTTATCAGCCCCATATATGTTCCAGGAGAGCAGACCTGTGACACATGCATTCATTTTTCCCCTTGTGGACAGGAAAATATTTAAAAGTTAGCATCTTGTTTACCTATATGAGCCAAAACTGATACAACTATAATTATTTTCTTTTCCATGCCTTATTGATATTGAACAAAATCTCATTTCTCTGGGCATCAGTGGTGCAGAATTGAACACCTGCTTTCTTTTCATGCATTAGTTTTAAAAAAATATTGTTTCTGGATTTCTAGCTCATAATCCTGGTTTTGGCCTCTGAAATTGAGCTAATTGCCATTCAAAAATTCTTGGCTTTTTGTGTGAGCCGGGTTGTTCAGCTTCATGGAATGAGTACCCATTGTATCTAGTGTTTCTAAACCTGCTCTGCTACTAGGTTCTTCCCAGCCTTTTCCTGCTTCTGACTCTGCTTATGATTAGACAGCCTGATGCACAATATTTTTGGTTTGTGTTTCTGAGAAATTTGGGACTGGGATCCTGCTGGGTACAAAAATATTTTTCCAAAACTATCTTGTTGTGCTGAGTTTGTTTTGCACATCATTTCAATGCTCTGCAGACTCCCCACATGGTATGAACATACATTTGTTTATTTGTCTTTAAAAGGGAAAGGTGCATCTCCAGTGCCGATGGCTCTTTGTTTTTAAATGCATTCAGTCATAGCCCTAGAAGCCCTGGAATCCATACAAGTAAAGCAATCACATTAAAAATATGTAACAGATACAGGTTTTCTGAAACCGATCATTATCAGCTGATCCTTATAAACAGTGGGATAAAATTGGATTGTACAGTATGATAATGAATTTCTCCTAAACGATTAACTCCTTTTATTTTAGAAATTGCTGCTTGGTGTGATGTTCTTATGAATGATGATCTGCCATGCATTTATTCTGAATAGGAAATTATTGTTATTTTAATACATACTTAAACATGATACATTTTCTCTTACTAGTAGTTTGGCCATTGCTTCAGCAAGTGTATATTATTGTAAAACATCTCAGTAAAAATAATGTTTCAAAACAAGGATATATAGTGGTTAGAAGAGGTAGAAAAAGAAAATAAAGAAAAAGAGATGAGTATAAAAAGAAGTAATGATTAGAGAGAGGAAAACAATAAGGAGATTAATAAACTATTATTTCATGCCAAAAGTATGATACAACTTACTGAGAAGTATGAAGACAAAGCCACTGCCCAAAGAGTTTATAATCAAACTAAATTATGTACAAATGAAGAGCAGGTGCTGGTTGATGAGTTTTGAAAACTACTGCCAGTTCTAACCTCTCTTTTCCAAGTAAAAATTAGAAGCTAATAACAAATGGTGCATGATGCCATGATTTAGGACAAAGCATGTTGCTGAGGCTGCATTTTTTTTCTCTGATAATTTGGTACTTCTTGTCCATAAACATGGATGGGAAGTATCCATCTTCACTCCAGAAGACTTTTGTGTAGCAGTTGGCTTTCCAAAGAGATGCATGGAAATGCTGTGAAATATTTCAGGTTCTTCGTCTCTGACTGGACCAAAAAGGTTTGGGAAACTTTTTTTCCCACTCCAAACTCCTCTCCTCCAAAGACCCACACAGCTCACCACTCTTTCCTAAATTATTCAACCTCTACATGCGGTAGCTGGGAGGGTGAACTGATGAGTTATCATAGGCTGACATCCAACCAGTTCCAAGACAATTAGCTTGACATTTCCTTTGCATCAACAGATTCATTTCTCAATTCTCAATGCCTAGATGACAGGAGTACTTATGCAAGTAGTTAGATTAAGCTATATCTCAGCAAAATGGAGGAGTTGCTGGTAGAAGGATGGAAGAATTTGAAGAATTTTCCTTCTGTCAGCCACTATCTAACACATCTAAGATCAGATTGTTTAATCAGTCTGCAGCCTAGGTATTCTTTTGGACTACTCAGTTCTATTGGTTGATCAGATCAGTAGTGTGGACAAAACAAACAAAATAAGAACAGCCTTTGCACTTTATCCTAAGTGCAGAGCTGGTCATATCTATACCTTTGCGACATCTAGAACTGATAATGTCAACTCATTCTATGTAGGAATCAAACTACACATATTGACAAATCTGCAGCTGGAATTAAACCCAGTAGCTGATCTGTTTATCAATACAGGACAGTGGACACAAATCACCTCAATGCTTCACTCTCTCAATTGGCTCCCAACCTAAATAGAATGTCCAATTCAATAGCTCAAATTATCATGTTAGATGGCTCCTCCATGACCATAGCTTTTCAAAATAGCTATACTCCACTGAAACAAAGTGTGACAAGGTACTAAGCAGAAAAATGTTTATCTAATCCTCTGTCACTCCAGCTCCGATTAAGGGAGGTGAATTGGAGCTGAGTGAATCACTTGACCCTGTCAGGATTGCCTCCCCACTCTGAACTCTAGGGTACAGATGTGGGGACCCACATGAAAAAAGAAATAACCCCTCCAAGCTTATTTTACCAGCTTGGGTTAAAATGTTTTTCCCCAGAACACAACTTCTTCTGTGTCTGGAACTAACTGCTGCCACCACCAAACTCAATTTAGGGGAGTTTGGGACCCTTCTTTCCCTTTCCACTCACCCCGCAAACTTCTTCCTTCCCTGGGAAGCTTGAGAGAAAAAAAACCAAACCTCGCCTGCTCCTGCGAGACGTGCCCGATCCAAAACCAGGATCTTACACAATGGAAAACAAGCAGTCAGATTCTTAAAAGAAAGATTTTAATAAAAGAAAAAAAAGAAAGGAATAAATCTCTTATAACCCTCAATAGAACACTATCTACCATAATCAACAAAAGGATTCAGAAACCAAACCTCTCCCCCGAGGCAACTTTCTCCCACTGTTGATATCTCTGCTGAAGCTTACAATATCAAGAAACACCCAGCCAACACTCACCACTGAGAATCCTCCAAGTGATAAAAAGAAGGTAAACTTACTGACTACAGTACTTGATAGAATCTATAGTTACAGTGAAAGACATAGCTGTGTTCATCCCATAGCTGAGGTGAACAGAGAGAGACCCAGAGAGAAACTGAAACTCAAAATCCTTTGTCTCCTGAGGAATTTCTCATTGGTCAGTTGTCCACCTCTCAGGTTACCTTTAGCTTAACCCCTTACAGGTAAACACTAATTCTAGGCTACTTCACACTTATGACAGACCCTGATTGGGGAAGCTGAAATAGCTGTGGCCTCTTCTGAAAGCCCCAGGTGGAGGAAGTCAGGGGAGGAGCTGGAAAGAGGGAAGCTCCACTAGAGAGAAGGCAGTGAGGGAAAGCAGTGAGAGAAATAGCTTGCTCTCTCTCTCTTGTTGGTGGACTGTAAGAAGGGGACAATGTGTATGGTGGAAAGATGTAAATAAAAGCACCAAGTGAGCACTGCACCAAGGTCTCTGTGTGACTTTCTCAGCCCAGCAGGGGCAGGAGCCAGAAGGGCCCCGCAGACACCCCTTTACACAAGAAAATTGTCAACCAATTTATGGAGGCTCGTTATTGCAGAAGACTGAGCTTTCTCTGTAGCTGAACCTAGAATATATAACTGATTCTTGCAAGAGATGAATGACCACAAATAATCAGCCTCAGAATCAAATACAGTACCTATTTCTCCCATTTATCTTTCCCTCTTTCTTCACACAATATGCAGATGCATGAAACACCATCTCTTTCACACAAACAAATAAACTAAGGAATCAACTATTTCCCATGAAAGCTGTGAAGAAAGTGAAAGATTATTAGAGTGATAACAGTTTCTAGTACTTGGAAGGTCATGATATAAAGTTCAAATTGATACAGAGAGTTAGGATGGTTTTGTAGTTAATGCTTTGGACTGGAGCTTTAATCTAAGTTCAGGTGCAAGGTCTGCCACAGACTTACTATTTGTCTTTTCATATGGAATTTAAGCTTGGTCTACACTAGTAGGGAGGGAGGGGAGTCCACCTAAGATATGCACCTTCAGCTATGTGAATAACATAGCTGAAGTCGTTGCATGTTAGGTCGACTTACCTGGTGTCCTCACAGTGGCAGCAAGCTCCCCGTTGACTCTGCTTGTGCCTCTTGGTGAACTGGAGTTCCGGACTCGACAGGGACCACCTTTGGGGATCAATTTATTGCGTCTAAATGAGACGTGATAAATCGATCCCTGATAGATCGATCGCTATCCGCCAATCCAGCGGGTAGTGAAGACATACCCTTAATCTTTATGGAATCAGAGAGGTAACCATGTTAGTCTGGATTTGCAGAAGCGACAAAGGGTCCTGTGGCACCTTAAAGACTAACAAAAGTATTAAAGCATAAGCTTTCGTGGGCTAGTACCCACTTCGTCGGATGCTAGTACCCATTTCGTTCATCTCTCTGGGCTTCAGTTTTACCTCTAAAATAGAGATAATACTTCCTTTCAATCAGTCTTTGTTTGTCTTGTCTATTTAAGCTGTAAGCTCTCTGTGGCAGTTATTGTTTCTTGGTTTCTTAGATGTGGTTTGGGTTAGACCTTGTCATGGTGTAACACTGATCCAGAAAGGGTTAAGCAACATGCAGGCTAAATGATGACCCAAATTCTTTAAAAATTTATTAGAAAAGCATATAAATGATAATTAGGGCTATTCCTTACAAATAACTAGCAAAACCATGTTAGATAGTCTAGAGCTTTGAAATATAGACTTCTATCACTAAAGAATTGGAAGAAGATAGTGACTGTGGTAGTCTGTTTACATATATCCTGTTAGAGGTCAACAATGTAACTAGATGGTTCATGTCTGTTACTATGTTGTATTGACTGAAAGATTAAAAGGGAATATTAACATTCAGATGAATTGTGAATGTGGTAATATCACTGTCTTCATTTTAATTTGAAGTATGTAACAAACTACCTGTAAGCGGTGGGAGATGGGCAGTTTCCTTATGCTAATTCATGTAGCTAATTTTCAGTGATGATTACAAAATAGGGGGTCTACTTCAAAGCCACAGTGCTTCACCCCAAGGGCACCCACTGCCAAGAGGCTGCCAGAAAACTATAAAAAGAACTCTAGGGTCCTGGTCCTGTATCTCAGCTCTGCTTAAGCTTTTTGAGGGGAAGTTTGAGTTGCAAGACTGAGGTACCCAGCTCCAGATGTGTCATCTGATATTGGATATTGGATTATAACCTATGGAGCTAATTCTGAAAGAACTCTTTGCAACTCTAAAGCTCACCATTTTAACTGACATAAGAACAACAATACTTTTTTTTCTTTTTAAAATAAATCTTAGTTTAGTTAATAAGAGTTGGCTGTAAGCATGTATTTGGGTAAGATCTGAAATATTCATTGACCTGATCTTTTGGGATTGGTAGAACATTTTATATGATTAACAAAATTTTCAGTGATCCATTAGACTTGGCTGTCTGGGCAGGAACCCACGGCTGGGTTACTTTAAGGGAACAGTGTTTTGGCTTCTGGGTAACCAGTAAGCTATTGTACAAGCTATTTTGTTGCTGGATTGGTAAAGCTAAGGATTACAAATAACGTTCAATTTGGGGGATTATCTGCCCGATTCTTCCCTTGGATTGAAGAATCTCAGTATGGCCCCCTGGTACCTTAGTCACATATGGGTTGCATGTACCCACTTCCTTTGATTCAGAATGAATGAAAAGAAGTGGCTGAAATGACAGTGGGAAGGTCAGAACAGGAGTTCCAGTTCTATGGGCCAAATAGAAGAAGACATGGAAGTATCAATGAAAGATGGAACCAAACAAGGTGGTTAGTTATGTGACTTGGAAGAGCAAAAGCGAGTGAAAAAAGTCAAGAGCACAGAGGTAGACAGGGAGATAATTTATGCAGAGCCTTGAAGGCCTGGACAAGGAACTCAGATATGATGCAGAAAGTGAGAGAAATGCTGTAAAGGGATATGAAGATGTCTGGAAATGGTCAATATGATGGAAAAGTGGGAAAGAAGAGAGAGCAGTAATCAAGACAAGGGTTGATAAACACAATGAGAAAGAGAGGTAAATATGCAAAATATAGTAGAAAAACTAGAGAAGGGGAAAGCAACAAGAATAAGCAAAAGAATAAGAATTTTTTTTAAAAAAATCAGTAGAACATGATGACTAGTGAAGACTACAGACACAGCTGAAGATATGAACACTGTAATCCTTACCACACATTCCATGATTCCTTGTCATATTATAAAGTACTTATTTCTTGTTGTGATCTGCTGAAAACTTGAATTAAGACACCTGAGATGGATACACAATGGAAATACAGTCTTTTATAGTATTTACAATGTTATCACAGGTGGATATGTACAGCATTACTATAAATTCCCCAAAGAAAGAATGACGATCTCATATGTATGCTGCTCCACTTTAAGAATTGGAAATCTGGTCAGATTTAATAACTCAGGAAACAAATGTATCTTCTGGTTTCATGAAACAAAACCAGATAAAATGAAATACAGTATGTGAAGTCAAACAGTAAGGGGTATTTATGTAATACCCATGCTGCAGTGTCTTAATGTTTAGATAGTGTGGTGAAACTGTATAATAAAGTATGAGTTGGAAGCTTTGAACACTTACTGGGAACAAACAAAAGTCTATTAAATACAAAATTAGTATTGCAGCTGTTGCCTGATCTATAGATTATGTATTAATTACACTGATTACTTAAGAATCCTCAGTTATTAATTTGAGGGTTGACAGGGTGTTTTAATCCAGAAATAAAGAGCCAGTACCCAAGCAAGGTGCTGCCTGTGAAACAGTTAATGCCTTCCATGTCAGAGCTCATGCTGTAAAATAGTTCAGAGGCAATATATAACTTGAACTACAGCTACAATCAAAAGACTAAGGAAGCATCGGTTAAATAGGGAAGCGGTCCTGACTGAAGAAGCTCAGCCTGAAAAAGCATGTGATGAGAAAACCTTTGCTTTAAATTCATTTAGCTTGTTAAGTAAACTGCTAGTTTGCATTTTACCTTTTATTAATTTTCTTTTATTCTGACTTTTATTTATTATTTATAATCACTTACAACCTTTCTTTCATTAATAAACTTGTTTTATTGTTTTTATCTAAATCAGTGTGTTCTTGGACTGAGGCATCTAGAACAGGGATCGGCAACCTTGGCAGCACGGTGGTGATGGCCACTGCTTCCTGCAGCCCCCATTGGACCATAACAGTGAACTGCGGCCAGTGGGACTTGCGATCGGACAAATGCATGGATGCGTCAGGTAAACAAACTGGCCGCGCCTGTCAAGGGTGCTTACCCTGGGGGGGGGACGTGTGCCAAAGTTGCCAATCCCTGGTCTAGAACCTCCATTTGAGATAAGCGGGTTTGTGCATATCATTTTCTGTGAATGAAATGACAGATTTTGTATGAGCTTTCATGGCACAGAAGGAAAGAAGGGCTGGGCAGACAAGATGCACATTTCTGGGGACCAATTTAGAATTGAGGATTTGCTGGTATCACTCTGCAATGTAATTCAGGGATGGCTGTCTAGAAGCATGCATATCATTCATCTGGGAGCGATTCTGCATGCTAAAGCTTTGTGTGAACAGGCCAAGAGCGGTTATTCTCACAACAAAGCAGTGTGAAAGGCATCCCAGGCTAGAGTGTTGAGAGGACACAGTTGTTCAACTGTGCAGATTGTACCCATGGGGAATGTCACATAAGTAATCATATTTTTTCTGCAATATATCATACACATGCTTTTCTGAGATTTGATCCTGTTTCCATTGAAGTCAGTGGCAAAAGTCCTGGAGATTTCAGTGCAATCAGGGTTGGGCCTATTATGTATTTAATTTGTACCTGAACCCATCAACAACATACTAGAGAAGTATTTTTCAATGCATCTTTTGCATACATACTTTTAGAGAAGTACTGTATATTAATTATCTTGATTATTTCCATGGAGAATTATTAGACATAGCTCTGAAACTCTTATCAGGGTAAAGATTAAGAAGGGGAAATACATAAACATATTGTAGCAAAATATATTATATATGTTGCTACTGTAAAACTGCTTAATTCTAGAATTGTGCACTGCTACTTTGAGCATCCCTTTGGCTATGAACTTAGAAAGCATCAGTTTATCATATGCAAGGAGGATCAAGAACTTTATCTGTACTGCAAGGTTTAAACTATTTTCCCACTAAAATCATGAAATTTAAAAATGGATCATACAACTGTTTTGTTAATCAAGTAAGATGACTCCTTTAAATCACATAGACTTCCAGATCAATGAAAATAACTTCTTTCAGCACA
>ML677348.1:29694798-29715670 GCA_007922305.1 Dermatemys mawii | reverse complement strand
TCACATAGACTTCCAGATCAATGAAAATAACTTCTTTCAGCACACACGAAGAGACGTATTCTGGGCTGCTCTTTAAATATTCACACTGACAAGGAATAGTCAAGATTTAATGAATTTAAGGAATTACAAAAAACAACTGTGTCCTATTTTGCAGTTAGCATATTATGCATCAGCCAATCAGAATCCATTTCCAATTGGCAGTACTTCATATTAAACCTACATGCAGTGTTAACATTTCACTGTAATCAGAGATTTTTTTTTTCTAAATAACATTTAATTCACTCTTTAAGTGGAAAAGAAGGGTACTTAGTGCTAAAGGGAGGGTAGGAGATGGGCTGAAACTAAATAATGAACTGGATTGCCTGGAGAAACAAACCATCGATTTGGGTCTGGAGAGAGAGCAGAGGATGAACTGGGACAAGATAATTGGCTGAAGACTCATGTGAGCAAATGTGGGAGGGCAGAAAGAATGGAAATGAGAGAAGTAATTGTTGGATTCTTGGGGTGTAGAGAAGCAGAGAAATGGTTAGGGTCCAAACACTAATGGGATTGTGGGGAGCAAGAGATAGGTGGCAGGACAGAGAAGGATGGATTGATTGGGATAAGGATGAATGAGGGAGAATCAAAATGGAGGAAACCAATACTGTCATTTGTATTTGAATATTTTCATGGGTTTTTTTTTGTACCGGACTAGAATAGCATGAGGTCTTCTGAAGCAAAGGGATTTTGTTGAAGATTAGGTGGTGGTGTAATAGAATGGAATTTGACACTGGCAAGTTTTTGTGAGTGTGTCATGTCTTGGTATCTTTTTTAGTGCTGTTGTTGTTTTGTTTTGTTTTATTAAAAGCTATGTCCAAAATCTTCTACAACATGGGAAGTTTGCATCTGTTATTTCACAATTTGCCAGGAAAGTACCCACATCTATATTGCTCTTGCCAACCTACAGCATCCCCATTTTTATCTGGATAACTATGAAACTGGCATGATCCCATCTAAATAGTGTGCTTGATTTGGCAGCACTTCTTGTCAGAGCATAGTTTTAATGAGTGTTTTTATTTCATTGGCACAGAAAGATATGGAAAAATCTGGTTGGAACAGATTTTATTTGAAAAAAAAAAAGATGGGGAAATCTATGTGAGCGTAACATTTTGCCATAACAATATTAATGTGCATGGTGAATAATAGGGTATTTGTTCTGAAAGGCTGAATACAGAGTGCAAGTGGGATTCGTAACGCTTATTCATTTTGCCTGAGGCACGACATCCAAACAGCAAACAACAATTGATATTTAATTCAGATAATAATGTATCTTACCGCTATATCTCTTTCTCTCTCTCTTTTTAAAAGAAATCTCCAAATAAATGACTTTTTTTTCCTTCCGAATCAGATAGATAATATTGTAAATCAGCATTTCCAACATTTGCTGTAATTTCCTTTGACACAATTGCATTTGACTCCATATATTTATTGACACTGATGTATATTGAAAGGCCTGATATAAAGCCCATTGAGTTCATGGAAGTTAAATCAGTTTCTCCCTAGACTCTCTAGTGCTCAGTTCTACAAGGTGACAGAGCTGTTTGAATAACTGATTGTTTTGGTTTGGTTGCCAAACTGAAAAATAGGGGAACAAATTGTTTGGGGTCAAATGAAATATTTTGTCCATCCTGAAATGAAATGTTTGGTTTGAGTGGGGGGGAGAGGAGAGGTTAACCTTTTAAAAAAATAAAATGGCAATAAATTCAAAATAGCTGTTTTGAATAAAAAAATTGAAATATTTTATTTAGAAATTGCTGAAACTAAATATTGAGTTTTTTACTGAATAAATCAGTGAATTTGATCCAAATTTGCTAAATGTTTTGGTCAACCTAAATCTGCATTTACTGGCCAAAAAATCCTGAAAACTATCACCCACCTCTGACTGTCCTCAGCTGCCACAGAATTCATTAAATGTTGAGAGTGCACAGGACCTCAAAGAAATGCTGCACACCTTGTAAGATCTTGCCTTTAGTAAAAAGCGGAGTTGGTCTTCCATTTCAATGAATGTCGCACATGAGAGTGTATACAGGATTACATGCAGAACTGGGCAAACAATCAAAAGCAGAACTATTCAAAAATAGTTCAATAATATTTTTGACAAATTCATTGTGTGGTGTGTGTGCATGTTCAGTGTCCATCTAGCTGTATAAGGTGGGCAAATAATGGGAAAAATAAATGAACACCTTTTTTTTTAGAGAAAATATTCAGAAATTGGTCAAATAAATTATTTGATTAAAATTATTCAACCAGCTCTAGTAATCAGATTCAGTTGTGTGTCTGTTGCACTGAATTTTTCAGAGCTTACACAGGATGTAAATGTGGCATAGAGCTTCTGCTAGTCTTCCATGCAGGTGTAAATTTCACCCTATTCCTTCTCTGTACTACGAATATAGAATCTGATTTGCCTATTGGATGCATGATCTTGCTAAATGCCACAAATCATCCTCATGAATCTCATCATAGCAGAGAACATTGGTTAGGTTTGACTCAAGTAGTTTTTGTGTATAGTTGTTAAAGGGAGAAACATTTCTATGTATTTTATATATTGAGAAAGTGAACTGTGGCTCTGCCCTCCCCCCCGCCATACAACACCACCTCTTATCCCCCGAACTCCTGCCCTCACACCACCCCTTCCCTTGAAGCCTTGCTCCCATGAAGCCTCTTCCCTCAAGACCCCATTGCTCCTCATTCCTCTCTCCTCATTCCCGCCATCACTCACCCTTATGGCTGGTAAAAAGTGGCCCTACCACTTTTAAAAATGATGAGGCCATGGGCCCCTATTTCTCTCCTTTCTGGTGCCCCGACTGCTGGGATTGCAACATAATGTAGGCTTGAGATGATGAGCAGTGGCTGCAGAACTTCAGATGCACCAGGGCACATTCTGGATTGGTTTGTTGAGCTTGCCTGAGCCCTCCAGTGCAGGCACACCAGAATGAGAGTTGCACTGACAATGGAGAAGTAAGTGGTGATCACACTGTGGAAATTTACAATGCTGGATTCCTATTGGTCAGCGGGAAGTCATTTTGGAGTTGAAAAATTCACTGTGCGGACTGTTGTAATGCAAGTGTGTAAGGCCATTAATCGTCTCCTGCTACACGGGGCTATGACACTCAGAAGTGTGCGGGGCATAATGGATGGATTTACAAGAATGAGGTTCTTGAACTGTAGTGGAGCAATAGGTGGCACACATATCAATATTTTGGCCCCAGCCCACATTGCCTCAGAGTACATCAACAAAAGAGCTAATTTTGTTTGGTTATGCAAGTACTGATGGATCACCAGAGCTGGTTCATCAATTGTTGGCTGGTCAGGAAAGATGGCTGACCTTCATCTTGATCACAGGACTGTTCAGAAAGCTACAAGCAGAGATATTCTTTCCCAACCAGTGGCCATACTGAAATGCCAGACTATATTTTACTCCCCCTAGCTCATGAAGCCATATTCTGGCCACCTCAACACCACCAAGGAAAGAGTCAACTACCATCTCAGCAGGTGCTCTCAGAATGAGAGTTGAATGTGCTTTTGGTAGATGGAAGAGACACAGTCATTGCTTAATCACAAGACTGGCTCTCAGGGACAATAATATCCCAATTGTTATAGGTACCACATAATATCTGTGAAGCAAAAGGGGGAAAGTTGTCACTGGGGTGGAATGATTTTTAAGACACAGGGTTTTCAGAATTGCTCAGTGCAGAACTCAATGGCTGAGGGAAATGTTGTAAGAGCACTTTAACAGCAAGTCACACTAATGTGTTGTGGTGTACTGTGCTCTACCTGGCCCTGCAGTCTGGGGGCCTGTTTGGAACTGTGTGGTGCTTAGTGCACCTTAATGAATATAACACTGTCAGTGCCCCTATTAATTTTGTGGTACTTGCTGTACATTGGATTAGTTTACTATGTTTTTCACTGGTCTTATGACTTCTGTCACAATGTGGTGAAGCACTGGAATGAGTTACCTAGGGAAGTGGTGGAATCTCCATCCTTAGAGGTTCTTAAGGCCCGGCTTGGCAAAGCCTTGAATGGGATAATTTAGATGGGGTTGGTCCTGCTTTGAGCAGGTGGTTGGACTAGATGACTTCATGAGGCCTCTTCCAACCCTAATCTTCTATAAATCTATGAATGTACAACAACAACAAAGTAGATGCTTTCACTACTGCCAAGAATTCTGCAGCATATGTTGGGAACTAATAAAGATTAAATATTTTCCAAACAATGCAGTTGTATTGACTAACACTTAAAAAAATTCTGTCCATATTAAAAACTAATGCATTCAACTGTTACTAAATTTACGGAATAGTGCTTAAAGAACGGGAAGGACCATTCATATCCATTTTAGCTACACATATATCAACTTCGGATTTCACAAGTCAGTGTTTGTGAATCTGTGGCTGTCCTTAATATCCCCTGATGTGGAATGGTGGAGGCATGGATGTGGCCAACGGGAGCTGTGAAGTTGGCGCTAGAGGCGGGGGCAGCACGCGGAGACCCCCTTGTAACTCCCAGGGGCTTCAGGGATGTGCTGGCTGCTTCTAGGACCAGCGCCGGGCCAGGGCAAGAAGGGAGTGTCCTTGCCTTAGCCCCGCTGTGCTGCCATACTTTTAGCATCCTAAAATATCCCAGTTTGTCTTCAGTAGCCATCAGGAGATAGAGCCTGATTTCGGGAGACTCCTGACGAAACTGGGAGGGTTGGCAATCTTGGTATGTGGTAGTGTACTCACCCATATCCACTTAATGTTAATCTCTTTGCTGCCTCACACCATGGGTGTCAGTGAATGCTGAATAAGGCTGAGGTTTTTGTGACACAGAGAAAAAGAAATCTACTAGAACCTGGACTGAGATAATAAACTAGTTTTACTAGGAGTGGCTGTCAAGTAATAATATCTGTCACTGTTCAGCAACCTGCGCTATTTTCAAATCAGTTAATTAGACACGAAAGGCTTTATATCCTATCATCCATTCTCCCAAATTACTTTGTGTTCACCATTCCCTCAAAACATAAACAGATAAATGGAGAATTACACTGAGTGATGAGTGCATAAAATTTGAGGTGAATTTAGTTATTGTCTGAAAAAGAAAAATAAATAGATTGTGACTAGACAAAGACAGCATGGTCTAGTGGGTAGTGTTCTGGACAAGGCCTTTGATAGCTTGGGTGTCAGCCCTAGTTCCAGCGCTGAACTGATGTGTGACCTTGAACAAGTCAATTATTTTCTCTGTCCCTCTCTTTTCTCTCCTGCACTTCGTCAGCCCCGTCAGTTACACTACGGTCTTTGGGGCAGGGCCTATGTTTTACTATATGATTGTACAGTGCCTGACACAATGGCAATTGGCATTGGCTGCAGATGTTATTGTAATACCAATACAAATAATAAAATAGCCCTTATTTGACAACCCAGGGGAGAGGACGTAATAACATCCCTCTCATCCTTTTCATAGCCATATAAGACCTAGAATCAAAGTTCTTTGCTCAAAGGGACTGTATGGACTAATGTGTTGCTCTCTCCCTACACTTCTTTCCATAAACCATCCAGGAGATACAAGTCTTAAATCGGTGAATTGCCATCCATCAGCACAACTAGGAAGCCCCTGGATGCAGAGTGTGTCTTTGAGGCACAGCCTAATGCTATATGCAACATAAAGGTTGTACATCTTTGTATCAGTCCCTACAGTAATCATAATCATCTCTACATAATTTCCTTATTTCATTGCTGTACAGGTTATAATAAATATTTTCATGTTTATACTCGAAGGGCTACAGAAGATTATGTGAGAAGTACAAGACAGACAAGAGAGCACAGTGTAGATCCTACGTAGCCTGAAGGAATTAACCTTTTATTCATTTTTTCACTGAAATCATCTTTAATTTAGTTCTTCCAAGAGGAAATTTAACAACTAGAAACCAGCACATGTCAAAATGCCAGAAACTAGCAGATAACTGAATTTAACTCAAGAATCAGTGACTCTTTAGGCAAAAGCCAATAAAAAAAGACTTAAAAACCAACAAATTCTATTTCATCTCTCACTATGAAATAGGACAGTAAATGGTGCCCAGAAACTCACAGTTAACTTATTTCTTGACAGTCATGAAGAGCTTGCTTAATTTTAGAATGTACAGAATTCTCTAACCTGGATTTCACCTCTTCCTTAGATTACTGCAGCTTGAACTACAATGACTAAAATTAACTGAGCCTCAGAAAACTACAGCAGAAGAATTGAAACAGACAGTCATACAACAAAATGGATTTCACTGTTGGCGTACACAGTTTTTAAATTTAATTATGAAAAAAACTGATGTGGATTTTGGCTTAGAAAAGATATTGATATTTACATAACACATTCCCTGCCACTAATTGGTACTTTAGGACTACTGTATTACTGCCATAAAATTAGCAGATTATGACACCAATGCAAAGCAGAAACATAGCAATTACCACCCATAAATTTGTCTGATGGTCTGTCATCTTGTCAGGATTTTGCATCAGGCTTTAGTCTATTTTGCAGGTGACCTCTTTGAGCTGATGACACCTAAAACATTTTCCGCCTAAGAGAATACATCAGATTCAGAACCCATATATGTACTGTGCATGGATGGTTTCTGTGATTCCTTCCCACCTGCAGGCATTGGTCTTGCTAAGATTGAATTTTATACGCCATTGAGTTGCCCAGTTACCTAGGTTTAAGTTATCCTGAAATTCCTTATGACATCTCACATTTTACTTAATCTAAATCACCTGGGGCTACTTTGTAATTTTACATTCTGCCCTGATTAAGGGGGAGTGCAAAGTTGCATTGCTGCAGGAGAGGAGCAACCCAGAAGAAAAACTGGATTCAGAGTCCCTGTTCCCATCCTTGAGGTTTAGCGTTAAAATACATCTTGTTTATCTGATTAATTTCTCCCAGCTGATGCTCATTATAGGCCTGGGTAGGGGGTTACAAGGTGTTCAGAGGAGTCAATTTTGATGCACAAATTTGAGCAAAAAAAAAAATTAAACCAAAGGGGATATTACAGACCTATAAATAATAATAATACCTACAAAAACATAAGGACTATATTGTGGCTATCTCTACCTAGTGCTCGAAGTGACACAGGATGCCTAGAGACTCCCTCTTTCTGTTCCCACACAAGGGACCAATCATAATCCCAATCATTGTGCTCCCTGGGAGAAATTAATTCATGAATTGCAAGGCCCTTTTCATCACTGAAGACCTATACTGGAGCATCATGGGGTGCATGCAGGTCAAGAAGTTAAACAAGAGTCCTTGTGCACATGCATGTTTTTGTATGAATTCAGCCTTGGGTGGTGCTGAATAAATATGATAGATAGAAAGATAGTACACACTTTTCTTCACTCAGATATTAAATAAAGCCTGATCCAAACCAGCTGAAGTTAATGGACTATCATTGATTTAAGTGAGATTTGAATTAGGAGCCTAATATGGTTCCATGCACAATAAGGACCAGATTTTTAAAGGCATTTAAGTGTTGCTGTGCTCAGCATCACATCTAACTGATTTCAGAGCCTAAATCTTATTTTGAAAAGGGATTAAGGAATTTAGGAGTCTAAATCCCATTCATTGTCAGTGCAATTTTAGAGCCTAAATTTCTTTTGAAAATGAGATTTAGACTCCTATATCAGTTAGGCCATGTGTCACTAACCTCAGCAATGCCTACATAACTTTACAAATTGGGGTCTAAGTGAGTTTTCAAGATGCACAGTAATACAATTCTATATTAGACATTTATGCAGGCTCTATTGTACTGGAATAATTTTATAAAACTGGTGCATTTAATGCTATTATTTAATACTGTTATTTCTGCATCTAATTTGATGTGAACCTCTTTCCATTTTGGATTTGAATAACATTTGTTAATCTTTGTATAGTAACTCAGCTGCAAATTTACTTTCTTAATTTGAAAATCAAACTTGCCAAGAGTTCCTTACGCTTTTAGACCCAGCCCTTGCTTTAACTTGTGCTCTAAATCTGCTGTAACACATTGCTTTCCTGATTTTTCTTTGTGCTTTTGGAGTTGCACAAAGCTCCTGCTGAGATACTGATACACGTGCAAGGCAAGAAGGCTCCTAAAAGAAATTAAAAGCCCTCTTATTGCTAATTAAAAGCTCTTTGCTTTCTCTCCACATGGCCAGGACAGCTGCTTCACGTCCTCTCACTGGTAAGGAAACACATATATTCTAAGACAATATTGTGAACAACACCTGGCACTTGCTACACCTGCCGTGATGAGACTATATTTCATTCTGTCAGTAAATTAACATTCTCCAGGGCTGAAAAGGATGTGTTTTTTTTCTCATTCAACCCCTTCCATTGTCCCCAGTGGTAAAGAAACCGTAGTTTTGCTTCCATTTTCAATACTAAATATATCATATTGTTGTTTGCTTCACTGATGCAGACACCTGCCTCCTGCTGTAAATGTTGTGTTCCAGTTTTGAAAGATTTCCCCAGGGCTCCACATTCAAGTATTGGCTTGTAACTATGGCTTAATATCGTGTCAACATCTCTTAAGGAAGATACAGCTTGTCAAGTCATTTCAGAATTGAACCTTCATCTAGCGAAATTCTGAAAATATCCTTTGAGTGTTTGAAGCATGAGAAGACAAATAAAAGGCTAGCAAGTCATTTGTAAAGATAATAGCTAACAGCATGCATTTTCCACTTCTCTCCTTTCCATTAAATGTTGATAAAGAGAGAAGAGCAGTTTTCAGGGCAACGATATAGGTTATTTATAAACAGACCAAAGAAAGTCCCAAACTTCCGTGTTTTAGGCATGAGGGGAGGGGAAGGAAGGAAGGAAACCTCAATCAAACTGTATAAGATTCAATCACTGACAGATTGATCTTGGAACTTTCTGAGAAAGGGCACTTCAGAGCTACATCAGCCAGGGAGTGTATTTTTCTGAAAGGGTTTTGATATATTTAATATAACATTTATCAGAAAACAATTGAATCTGGCTGGATCCAGAGGTATTTGTCACTTGTGTGTGTGCTGCAACATGGGAGAGATTCTAGGAGCAACTTTACATTGATTGAGTTGGAAATACAGGTGCTTTGCAGAATTTTTTTTTATTAATCTTGGGAGAGGGCTTGCCAGCACCTCCTGGTAAGTGGCTCTTAGTGCCAAAGAAGGGTGAGTGCATTTACATTCTGTAGAGATCCATCTCTTCTCTAGATAAGGGGAAAAAATCTAGAATAAGCAGTCCAAATGAAAAAGAAATAAAGTATGAATTCTCAATATTTTTTTCATCAATCTTGTACCATGTCTCCTGCACTGGAGAGTTTAGGAACCATTTGGAGACAGAAACTTGAGCAGGAACAAATGAAAAGTAAAAGTGTGTAAAAAGAGCATCCTTTACTCTAACAATGAAAACCACCAAGAAATACTTAAGAAAACAGAATTATGCAAAATATCCAAATGATGCATAATTAATAATTCACACAGAACTCTGTTGGGTTAAGGTTGCATTGCAATTTCAAAACTCAGATCAGTCTGAAGGTTTTGCAAAGGTTTATAATCTTTGTAAGTGAACCTCCGTCCAGTTTTGACCAAAACAAAATAAGTTGATAGTTCAGTAGGAAAGCAGGGGAAATCTGAAGACTTGATTGGTATTTCATTATGTATTTGGATTTATTACATTCAAAACTCAGAAAGTACAAACACATGGAATAAAAGCACACAAGGAAATGTTCATTTGAATATCTATCAAACAAAACCATTTTTTTCTGTATAAATCTAGGGGAAAAATTAGTTCTACAGAAATAAGGGCAACTCAAAAGCTAGAGGTTTTTTGGGAGGGGTTTTGGTAAATAAAAAATATTTAAAAGTAGAACTGCTCAAAATAATAGTAAAAAAAAATAAGGCTGTTTTCAAAAAGTGTTTAAATTTCCAAAAATATGTAATTTCAAAAAGTCAAAATATTCAGAATCTGTCTTAATTTTCAATATAAAAACCCCTTTCTGATGTGTCAAGCCTCTTCCCATCTCAATTTTTTATAACACTTTCATAATCCTTTTTGAAGTTTCATTTTTTTGATAAAGAACTCAAAACTTGCAATGGGTAATGTTATAACCAGCTTTAGTTAAAAAAAGTTTCCAGTACCATTTGTGCATCTGAATCCAACTGCCATTTTATGCTTTTAAATTCACACTTTCGTATTTTTTTCTATTTGTCTAAAAGAACCATAAGATTTCCTGTTAGGTGAATTCCATTATTGTTTCTATTATGGTTTCTCCATTTAAACTCTGCAGGTAAAGTCAAGACACACTTTTAGAAAGATTATCTATAAATGCCCATCACCTTTGCTTTACACATGCCTCAGCAAAGTCCTCATTACATCCTTGGCATTGATTTGTTCTTATCCATCTGTCTGTTTTCCTAGCTCTTTTGATGATACCAGTAATATATTTTTTCCATCTATTGCAGTTCACCTTTTACTTTCTAACTGACCAGCTCTAACTTTCTGAACAATGATCATATTTCAGCTCCATGCCGCCACAGGCAGTGTACAGATATCAAAAAACTTTTGAAAATAATGCTTTTCAGTTTCCACTTGATTATTTCTTCATCTCCTAAGTATCAATATTCTTAGATAGATATACTCTCTAACTGGTTCTAATTCTTTTCAATCTTTTCGTTGTGAGTCTGCATTCCTCATTTTGCTGTGTTCGTTTCTTGGTTTATTGACACTTTTTTCTAGAGTGTGATTCATATTTTCAACTTGTACAGTGAGAACCTGTCACACTGATTACAATAATGCATCCAGAATTATCCTTTGGACCATAGAAGCTAAATTAGTGCTAAAATGTGAAATATTAATAACTTTTGGATGTGTCAATAGACTCTAAAATAAAACAAACTATGTTTATGGTACATTATATATTATACACACAACCTAATGTTTATGTTACCATTATATAGTATATTGATATATAATATGCAAAACCTAATGTTCTTCATTGTGTAGGAACTGTTACATCAGGTGTGTATAATTTCCATATTATGCATAGGGAGACTATGACACAGAGGTTGAGTGATCTGCCTAAGACCACAGACTGGGACACTGGTGGATTTAGGGTTAGACCCTGGAATTCCTGGAACTCATCACTATGCTCATTCAACAACACCCACTATCTCTCTTTTTTAAAGTCTTCTATTTTTCTTTTGATAACATGACATTAAAATGCATAATTTGGTAAAAGGAATTCAATTACTTGACAAGCAATCACTGAAGATGATTTAGAGATATTGGACAGCGCAGCCAAGATTTTTAAAAGTGCCTAGGAACTGGCTGTCTTAATACTTGAGAGCCCAACTTGTGATACCTTCAAGGGGACTGATGAGTAGAAAGTGTTAAGCGCACATCCTCTGAAAACCAGCCCCTTGACAAAGTCTCAGATTGAGTGTCCATAATTACTAGTTACTTTTGACAATCTTGGCTCAGTAAATAGAAAAAAGATGGGGTTTGAGTTAGCCTACTGTGTTCTCCTTCCATCCATAAACAACTTAATGATGATTTGCTAGTACATGTGTACTGTACTTATTCTTTGTCATCTTGCATGACTAGTCCATTCCTTACCTTGCCATTTTTTGTGCATTCACATTTGTACATTTTGTTGAATAAATGGCATAATCCAAAGCCCATTAATCAAAGGGGGTCTTTTTGCTGACCTAGGCTTTGTGTCAGGCCTCAGGTGCTTTCTTTCTGTTTCTAGACTGTCATCAGTATAGAGCTAAAACTATTAATGCTAGAAGAAGGGTCACTGACATTTGGAAACAAGGTATGTCAAAGAATATCAGAGAGACAGGCCAAGAAAACAGTTATATAGGTTTTATAAATACTATTTAATTGTAGCATTGAAATGTGGCCAATTATATAACAACTAAACAAATGCCATGACCCACACTTTATATGTTGGACTAATGGGTTATGCTTACAAAGCCATTAAAAATGTATCACAATGCTATATACAGATCACTTAACAAACTAAAACCATGGTGATCTTTAAGTGCATTTTTTGTAAGAAAAGCTTAAAGAAAAAACAACAACCTGCAGGGGTATGAACTTTGGGAGCCTCTGAAGCTGCATACCTTCTGAGCTATGTAGATAGGTCAGGTATCCTTTCTAATGCACTTAGAGCCACTCACAATTATTGTGCAAGTGGCAACATATCAGATGTCACTGTGGAAAGACTATTACTCCCTCCATATAAAGTAAAAATCTTATATCAACTCCAACCTTGTTGACAAGAAGTGTATGTGAAAAGTGCTTTCCTTCCATTTTTTCAGGCCTTGGGGAAGGTTATGATGCACAATACAGAGGCCAACCGAAGAGACTGTTGTTAAAACCCTTTGGTTTTGGCTATTTAACAAGTACTGGTATTAAATGAATTTGGTGAAGCAAGATGAGCTGCCATTCTGCACATCAGTATACTGTTTTAGGCCCAGTTTTTGGGGAGCCCCTACATAGCCATGCAGGAGAAGAGAAGCAAGGAAAATGCTCCCTCTCCTTGTGCAGCTGCATAGGGCCCACTTATAACATTACTCCCTCTGGTTCCTGTGCATTCGGGACTGTGTGCCTCTTCTTAGGGAGTAATATGTTGAAATGCAGTCGAGAGTAAGTGCACTCTACCCCTACCACAATTATATCCCCAAAGACTTTTCAAAGCTTGTTTTGAGAAGGGGATAGATAGAGAGGATTTCAGATTGAGAAACACAAGTCTATAGAGGTCTACTGAGGCAAACCTAAACTTTGGAATACCTGCTATTAAACTCTTGCTTTTTATGAATCACAAGGTGGACATCATAAACTGACTTTTATGAATATATATATTTATATTTCAAATGTTGTGTTACTTTAAAATCCGATTCATATTTTTACCTGTAATGATTGTTGTGCCTGTTATCTTAACCAGCCAGTTAGTCTCCATTGTCAGAGAAAATAATGTCCAACATTCCTCAAATAAAAAGTACTTCAACCTCAGGGCATTTTCTTGTGATGTTTTCAGTCAACTGCATTTTGCAAGTCAGCACAGATTCAACTCAACTCTAAATTGCATCATTTCAAATTAGCATCAGCTCAAAAGATGTTCCTGACTGAGGTTCAATATCATTCTTAATGACTGTGTATTAAGACCAACAAACGAGATAAGAGCAATTAGCTATTCTGAGTAACATTCTATGTGTCAGAGTGAAATAAGTGCTAAATTGATGATATCTTAGAGGTGTTAAATCTGAATAGTTAATGACAAGTTGTCTTCATACAAAATAAGAGCCTAGTCCTGGGATTATTTCCTAACAAAAGAAATCCTTACTCAGTTTCACTGCTGTACTCTGGCGTGGCCAAGACATTGTGCAACATTTAAATTAAGCACATGTAGGACATGAGTAATGAATGTGTCCCTCTGCGCATGACTCAATTTCACCTAAGACCAGTTACAATGAAGTCAATGAGACTAACCATGACAGAAAAGACTCCTAGTGTAAGAATGACAGGTCCATGTCATGTTTCTCCTTCCCCCACTATATGCCATAAGGAAATATTCCTGCCGGCAGTTTATTGAAAGAGAATTGTTATGGTGGTACCTGCAGTCATGCAATCTGCCAAAGACATACGTTCAGACTATCATGGACATGTATTAGGACAGCAGAAGAGCAGAGAGAAGCAGTTGCAGCTACAGTGAGTCATTCACTGGAAGTGTAGGTCTACATGAGGGATGAAGCTTAAGCTCATTCCGATTTGTGATTGTAATTGATACCACAACATAGGAGATCAGGAGAAATACTCCATGGAACAGGCTCTATGTTGATGATGTTATATTGTACCATGAAGCTAAATATGAGCTGGAAAGGGACCTAGAATTATGGAGGGCTGCATTAGAAGAAAATGGCTTATGAATCAGCCAACAAAACATGGAATGTGCAAATGCAACACCGTTTATGCGAGAGTGGGTAAAAAATACAACATAAATGTTTCACACACTATTAATATTACATTATGACCAAGTGTCAAGGTCAAAAATGGGGAAAGCCATAGCTTTGTCAAGGTAAAGGGGTCATGATTTTAGTTAAAAAAAGGAAACAACATGGAACACATTTGAATTAATGGTAAACAGTTTGTCATGGGAAGCTATGGGAAAAATGAAATAAATATCCCTTGTTTTACCCTTTATATGTTTACAACTATTTACTAGTTTAACTATGTTAGAAGTTATTAAAATATACTGCTCTTAACTGGACATATATAGGGCCACATTTGTAAAAAAAAACAAACAAAACAACAAACTGTGGAAGAGTCTTCCTCTGTAGCCAGCTGATAAAGACCATGACTTTTAATTTTGAAAAAAAAAAAGTAAATATGCCATGTTATTGTCACTGAAACTGGAGTTGTGACACATTTGCTAATAGTTATTCTATGCTATTTTACATGTCACAAAGGTTGTTTAACTATTTGTTTTAACATGTGCAAATGGAAAACTCTTTGAGGTAGATCCTCAGCAGATGTACATTGACTGTGTCCTTTGACTTTGTTCTTTTTGTCTTATGTGGTATCTTGACTATTTAATTCTTTCAAAAGTTTTTTATTTTCTAATTACAATATTTTAAGACCCTATTTTTAATCTGGGGGAAAAAATGAACTATCAAGAAAAGTGTGGATCTCTGAATTTTTTGGTAGATTGCTTTCGATTTTAGCCCTTTTTATATACAAAAATAAAATATCTTGGGAACAAATTACCATGTCATAGAAAACCAGTGGTATTGTTGTGATAAATGCTAGTTGCAGAATAACAATCAATATTTTAAAGCTGCCATGTATTAGAACAAAGTTAATGTTTTCACATATAGTATTGGGTTTAGGAAGAAGAAAACAATAACTTGTTATTTTCAAAAAGTGTTATGATAAATAGTCAGAAAATAACCCATCGCCTCAATCATCACCATTGTCTGCCAAAAGCATAATTTGTCATGTCACTACTATCCTCAGAGAGTGACTAAGGAAATGAGGCTCACAGATATCCTATAAACTGATGTGTGATGGCATATAGTAGAGGGTTTCTTTTTAACAAATCACCCAGAAAATATTACTAAATATTAGTACTTAACGGACTCATATCTGAATATGTTATGGTGTATCTCTTCACTGCTCTTGCTTACCTTGTTCTGTTCCTGTAGGATTCCACTAAAAATCAGCTTGAGCTATATATTCATATTCTTCTCTCAGCCCTCCTCTGCACCATTTGGGTAATATCCCTCAAAATAAAATAAAAAATGTGGCGATAGAAGTGTAGATGTGTGCAAGTAGATGTTAAAACTTGGGCAGGTATTGAGAAATAAAATCACCATTTTTTTAAACTACACAGCAAACAATCTGTTCCTGATTCTTTATTAAATGGATTTTTTGGATTTTTGTGTTTTCAAATGTAGCATTGGCATGTGCTGTATGCAGAATAATATATACTGTATATATTAGAATAAGAGTTGTATTTTATGTAATATGATACACAAAGAAATCAGAGGATATATGATACTTGTTCTGACAGATTCCTGAACTTTAGATGACTACTTAATCCATTGTACTACAAAAGAGAAGTCTATATTCTGCAGTCTCTTCAAAACATAGGTAAGACTGGATAGGACTCAAAAAACAAAAAAACAAAAACAAAACAAAAAAGATTATCAGATTGACTTTAATGGAATCTAAAATTCACTATCTACAAAATGATTATAGCAGCAAAGAAAATGACAGATCACAGTTTTCCACACTGCATCATTAATGTGCAATGCCATTTGTAATAGTGGTTCTTAACAATGCGAGTACATGTCCATAACTGCGACCACCAACTAATTTCATGTAGGGTTCTGAACAGCTGTCAGATAATCAGTATTAGTCCATTTCAACTTGTGACCTGGAGGTTCTGTAGAACATTACAATCTCCTGAGCTAATTGGTCCTCAAAAACAAAATGCTAAACCCACTTACACTGGGACACATTTTACAAAGCAGCACATTGAAATCAGTTAGAGACACAAATGTTGTATGGTAAATTCAAGTGGAAATAAAATATTTATTAGTTAAGTACAAGAGATACGAGATGATTAAGACAATTATTATTCTGATATCATGAAATATGAAATAGTCAAGCAGAAAGCACATTTAGTAATTTAGAGAAAATAATCTGATCTACATATCTTTGTCTTTATTCAAAATTTTCATTACGAGATGATGATTGGAGAAATTGTGAATAAAGGACAATATTGAGAGATCAGAAAGAATGAGTGAGAAAGAAAGAATACACAAATGATTTTTCTGTACATATACCATTTTCTTTTTGATTTGATTAGATTGTGCATTGTGTTACAAACCACTAATCTCTCTAGGCCATATCAGCCATTTTTTTTCTCAGTTACACTGGTGTAAATCTAGTGTAACTCCACTGACTTCATTAGAGTTACTCAGGATATAGGGCTACTCTGAACATACATTGGTTTAGGTCAGAGCAGACTTGTGTTTAGCTTTGTCTGTTTGCAGAATTAGAAACTAATGCTAAGTGACCTAAATTGGATGGTGCTAGCAAGGTTATAAAAATATTTCCTTGTTTTCTGTAGGTAGAGTGGATGGATATGGCAACATCTTAGGCCTTGCTCAACACAACAGAAGGACTTAATCTAACACTATCCATACCTACAAAAACTACAACTGAAAATTGTTCATGGATAGCAAGTGCATGGTAAAATCACAAGTCTACAAAGATCTGAACTACTGTTACCAGTTAATACAGTTTCCTGGAAACAGCTGATAAAACTCAGGGCTGATACTGACCCTCATTACTTGCCACTGACCTCCATTATAGCATCTCCTATTGCAGATTTTCAGTAAGGCTAATCTACCAAATGTTGTGAGGTATCTTGTTAATAGCAGTACAGATTTCCGGGCCATCTTGAAATTAACCCATATCTTAACTGGGAGCCAGTTCAACTTTCTCAACAGGGGGATAATAGGATAAAAGTGCTTACCATGGTACAGCATATTACCAAGTAACTGAGTTCTGCACTAGGTGCTGCTATTGATCGGAGATAGTTGAAAGATCAAACGAGTATTCAAAAGTTAAGAAAAAGGAGGAAACAACAGTACAACATTCATGTTCGGCAAGTGGCCTAAAGATCATGGGTCTTAGTCTAGCTAAATTACTGAGGTGTTTGTAAAACACTTTAATTATATGACTGATACAGGCTTCAAAAGAAATCTCGAATCTGCAATGACTCAGAGGTCGCAAACATTATCTAACAGATAATAAAGAGAACCAAATAAACCACCACAGATGACACCACTAAGGCCTCTGCATTAGTGAACCGATCAATAACAACTTGCTAAAGCACCAAAAGTACAAAAGACTTCATCTGCTTTAGTGAGGGGAAGATCCTGCAAAAATAAGAGTTCAAGAAATGTAGTGACGACATTGTAACAGAAAGAAAAAATACTCTTTCCTAAAACTTGATTTCATTTGGCTGTCCATTGCTCCTCATATTGCTTTCCAATTCTATTATGCTCCAGCACTGAAGGGGAAATTTCCCCTCTCAAAGGTTTTTATCTGTTATGAACAGTGTCAGAACTCTTTTTGGCATTTTTCTGGTGTTAAGTGTATAAAATAAAGTTTGTTTTGTTTTCCTCACTGACTGTATTACTGCACTTGAGGGGAAGTTTGTCTTTATGAAAAGTTTCATGATATTTCAGTTCAGTGTGGTATGGTAACACCTGGTACCTTTCGTTTGTGTTTGTTATCCTTTCTGCACTGGCCTCATGTGTTATGAACTGCAGCATGTACAGTTATAACAATGTAAAAAAATGTACACTAGAACTCCTTTCAAGAGAATAATTAAGAAGTGTAAAGAGATTCCAGAATTTCTGGCAGAAATCTTCCTTTATAACCACATTTTTCTCCCAGTCCTGTCTCCATTGCTTCAGCTGCATTCTTTTCTGAGGATACAACTGTGTTTCAAGTTATTAATTAGATTAGTTGCTTGGGTAAAATGTAAGAAATGATTGTTATTGGTGTAAAAGGTTAATAAGAAAGAACCTGCACTCAGATAATTTTACTGGTAAGAACATGGAGCTGAAAAAGTATATTTAATACTACAATACACATTAATATTGCAAAATAGCGCAAAAATCGCCCACTTTAAGCAATAAAGATCATACAGTAGCCATCAACTGAGACATAATCTCAGTCTGAAATATATGTATGCCTTATCAGGAATATGTACTTTATTATCCCATGCACTTTCTTGCCATCCAAATAAGCTATAAATAAGGATAGTGGAGACTATTACTACTGTTAAAGATGATATTTCAAAGGTAACAGTGAGTTACAGGTTAATTTTACAGGAATAAAAAAGCCTCACAATGTTCAATCTTCAAACGCATAGTCACTGTACCCCATGTAGAAAGAAATGCATTAGAGAGAAAAAGCTTTAAGATGAAAAAGATAAGTTAAATATTTAAAGATTCACCTTTAAATCTTAAATGTCCATAGAAACTGCTAGACTATTAGATTTTCATTTCTATTTCCAAATGCTTAACATGGTATCCATCACTACTGTGCCATAGTAAAGTGTCTGCTCTTGGAACTTCTTTGCCTTAAATTACTTTTTTGGTCAACTGTGTCTTTGTTGCTGGACCTCTGCATGAAGTCATATAAACATATTTGCATTCAAAATACCTACAACTGTACTTACACTTAAAAAAATAGCTGAAAGTTCTCAGTGCTGCACAAAACAGTGACATATATCAGGAACACTTGATACATAAAAGATAATATCTTTTAGGTTTGAAACATATTTCATTTGATATCCATACATTTAAATAATAAATTACCTCACAAGCCATGGACAAAGCTCAGGTGGACTGAATACGTCTGAAGACCCTTCTCCCAAATGCTGAAAGGTCATTCTTTTGTTCCACTACTGCTCTCACATGAAATGTTGTGCAAAAAGTCTATTTTCTGTGTAGCAGGACTCTCTTCCCACACCACTACACAGGTACTCCAAGGCTCATTAAACACATGCAAAAGATATTCTGCATGACTAAATGTATCTCATACTCTGTGGGTGGGTACAATGACAACTGATAACTGGCTCTGTGGATGAGGGGAAAGCAATGGATGTGTTATTCCTTGACTTTAGCAAAGCTTTTCATACGGTCTCCCACAGTATTCTTGCCAGCAAGTTAAAGAAGCATGGGCTAGATGAATGGACTACAGGGTGGACAGAAAGCTAGCTAGATTATTGGACTCAATGGTAGTGATCAATGGCTCCATGTCTAGTTGGCAGCTGGTATCAAGTGGAGTGCCCCCAGGGTCGGTCCTGGTATTGTTCAGTATCTTCATTAATGATCTGGAGAATGGCGTGGACTGCACCTTCAGCAAGTTTGAAGATGACACTAAACAGGGAGGAGTGGTAAATATGCTGGAGGGTAGAGATAAGATACAGAGGGACCTAGACAAATTAGAGGATTGGGCCAAAAGAAATCTGATGAGGTACAACAAGGACAAGTTCAGAGTGCTGCACTTAGGATGGAAGAATGCCATGCACTGCTACAGACGAGGGACCGAATGGTTAGGCAGCAGTTGTACAGAAAAAGACCTAGGAGTCAGAGTAGATGAGAAGCTGGATATGAGTCAACAGTGTGGTCTTGTTGCCAAGAAGGCTAACAACATTTTGGGTGGTATGAGTAAGGGCGTTGCCAGCAGATCAAGGGAAGTGATTATTCCCTCTTTCTAGTGTTCATGAGGTCTCATCTGGAGTACTGTGTCCAGTTTTGGGCCCCACATTACAAGAAAGATGTGGAAAAATTGGAAAGAGTCCAGAGGAGGGCAACAAACATAGTTAGGAGGCTGGAGCACATGACTTATGAGGAGAAGCTGGGGCAACTGGGATTGTTTAGTCTACAGAAGAGAAGAATGTGGGGGGATTTGATAACTGCTTTAAACTACCTGAAAGAAGGTTCCAAAGAGGATGGATCTAGACTGTTCTCAGTGGTACCAGATGACAGAAAAAGGAGTAATGGTCTCAAGTTGAAATTGGGGAGGTTTAGGTTTGATATTAGGAAAAAGTTTTTCACTAGAAGGGTGGTGAAGGACTGGAATGGGTTACCTAGGGAGGTGGTAGAATCTCCTTCCTTAGAGGTTTTTAAAGTCAGGCTTGACAAAGCACTGCCTGGGATGACTTAGTTGGGGATTGGTCCTGCTTTGAGCAGGGGGTTGGACTAGATGACCTCCTGAGGTTTCTTCCAACCCAGATATTCTATGATTCTATGATTCAACCATTAATGGGTAAATGCCTACCAAAATGCAAAAGTATGCAACAGAGGTAGTCCCTCCCCCAAGTAATGGCTCAAGCTTCCTCCTTCATGGTTGCTTCTTGGAGTGGCTTCTCCCATCTCCTCACGTGTGTTGTGTCTTGGGTTCCTTTTTGTGATGCCTGGTGCCTCCTCCCATGGTGACTCCTTACTGTGCCCAAGACTCTAGAGATGCCACCCTTTGGGGGAATGAATATAGCTAGCACTGCTGGCAAGGGGAATTAAACCCAGGACACAAAAGACTATGCAGTGGATCAACATAAACCCCAGAAAATAAATTACACATCCAAAAATAACAATATATCAAAGGGGCCCTTTTTTGGAGCAGGAAAGGAATAGCTGGGGAAGGAAAGCGATAGGGTTTACTGATAAGTACTAAACATTGATCCCTCAATGAATGCTTTACCTGCATGTTTACACTTACAAACCTTTCCAGCTTTCTACACAGCACCTTCCCAGACAGATCGTAT